>CM056197.1:150657781-151257781 GCA_029692085.1 Gymnothorax javanicus
CTTCAAAGCCTCCTGAACAGCTGCCTCAACCTCCCATTGAATGGGCGCCACAATCTGAGCAGCCGGAATGACTGGCTCCGGGGTAGGATCACGATCAGAACGGTCGTAAATCCGCGACAAGGCATCAGGCTTAATGTTTTTTGAGCCAGGGCAGTAGGTTAGCGTAAAATTAAAACGGTTAAAAAACAATGACCACCACACCTGCCGGAAATTACGTCGCTTGGTCTGCTGAATATACTGGAGATTTTTATGATCCCTCCATACCACAAAAGGGTGTTCAGCCCCCTCCAGCCAGTGGCGCCACTGTTCAAGGGCCAACTTGACCACTAATAACTCCCGGTCACCAATGCTGTAATTCCATTCCGCGGCGGACAAAGACCGGGAGAAGTATGCGCATGGGTGTAGCTTATTGTCCCAAGGGGGGTGCTGGGACAACATAGCACCCACTCCAACCTTTGAAGCATCCACCTCCACCACAAAGGGGAGGGAGGGATCGGGCAAAATCAGAATTGGCTCTGAGCAAAAACATTTCTTTAATTCCTGAAAGGCAGCCTCAGCTGCTGGAGACCAAAAAAACGCTGAGGAGGTATTCTTTCTGGTGAGCGCAATAATGGGGGCAGCAACCGTGCTAAAATTATGAATAAACCTCCTGTAAAAATTAGCAAAGCCCAAGAAGCGTTGGACCTCCTTAACACTTTGAGGAGCACACCAATTTTTGACCGCAGCCACCTTTTCTGGGTCCATATGCGATCCCTTGGAGACAATAAAGCCAAGAAATGAGACAGTCTGGGCGTGAAAGACACATTTCTCAGCCTTGACAAAAAGCTTACCATTTAGGAGGGCCTCAAGCACACGTCTAACGTGTTGTTTATGCTCTGAGAGCATTGGAGAAAAAATCAAAATGTCGTCAAGATAAACAAAGACAAATTTCTCCAACATCTCTCGGAGGACGTCATTAACAAGCGCCTGAAACACCGAGGGGGCGTTAACCAATCCGAACGGTAAGACCAAATATTCGTAGTACCCGTCATGCGTATTAAATGCCATCTTCCATTCGTCCCCCTCCCGAATGCGAACTAAGTTATAAGCATTACGGAGATCTAACTTGGTAAAAAATGACGCCTCCTGCAGACGTTCAAATGCGGAATTCATAAACAGCAGGGGGTACCGGTTTTTAATGGTGATCTTATTCAAACCCCTATAATCAAAACAGGGCCTCAGACCGCCATCCTTTTTTCCCCCAAAAAAAACCCCGCTCCGGCAGAAGACGTGGACGGCCAAATCAAACCATTAGCGAGAGCTTCCTGAATATATTCTCGCATGGCCTTACGCTCAGGCCCTGACAGCGAGTATAGCGAACGTCTAGGAGGAGTGGTACCAGGGTAGAGATTGATCTCGCAATCATACGGACGATGGGGAGGTAACGTCGATGCTCGCTGTTTACTAAAAACCTCGGCGAGATCAGCATAATCATTAGGATCATTAGGAGGCAAACTAAAGTTCAGGGTGGCCCCAAATTCCTCACCCTGTTCAGAATCTAACGTCTCACTGACTGATTCAGAATCGAAAAAATCCTCTAAAAAGGTAATCGTCCTCTGGCTGTTGCCAATCAAATTGAGGATCCCACTCCAACCCCTCCTCTGCCCCTCTTTCTACTTTAGGAGGGTACGGCGAGACAACCTGCTCACACTCGCTCCAGGCATCAGCCTGCCCCATAGCTTGATGTCTGGGAAAATAAGTCACATTCTCTCTACAATGAGACCTACAATTGGTGCCCCAGTGGACGATAGGATTATTCTGTTCCCCCCAAGCGATGCAAGGTCTATGTTCCCATAGCCAAGAATGTCCCAAAACAATGGGAAAAGCAGGGGAACTGATAATAAAAAACCGAACCTCCTCAGAATGGCCACCAAAAGAAATGAACATATTTAGCGGTTCAGAAACTTCGGTCATAACTCCCGTTCCAAGCGGGTGACCGTCCAAAGTTCTCACAGAGCGTGGCTGTGAGAGAGAACAGGTAGGAGCGGAGTGCCCCTTAGCCCACTCAACATCCATGAAACAATTTACGGCGCCCGAATCCACGAACGCTTCGATAATAAATCTCTTGCTCCCCACAGTCAGTTCAACAGGGATTAGAGTTCGGAAGGGAAATTGGGTCTGCCCCTCTAGCGCCCCCCAGACCGCTAGAGGATTTTCCCGTTCTCTGAAGCTTCGGGCGCGTGGGCGGATATGACCGGTTTATTACAATTAAAGCAGATTATTCTTCTGCGAGCAGGTTTATGAGTCCGGCTCTCAAACGAGCCATCTACCTGCATGGCCTCAACCGGAGTGGAATTTTCAGTGGATGGAATCGGAGTAGCACACTCACCACTAGCAACCTTGGCCCCGTTGTCCGCAAGCGGCAATCTGTTTAGTTTCTCCCTGTCACGTTCGCGGATACGATTGTCAATTCGCACAGCCGTGCGAACCAAAGAATCTTAAGTCGAACAGGGCTCCAATGTAGCCATCGCGTCTTTTATCTCCTCAGAGAGGGCATGACTAAACACAGTCATAAGAGGAGCCTCTGGCCAGCCTGTCTCTGTCGCTAAGGAGCAAAATACAATAGAAAGCTCCGCAGCAGTTTCTTTGCCCTGTTTCAGATGCATCAAACGTGTAGCCGCGTCCTGACTACAAACATTGTGATCAAACACTGACACCATCTCCCTAACAAGAGCCTCCACAGATTTTATGACCGGTGAATTAGATCTGATTAGTGGGCCGACCCAAGTGAGTACTGTGCCAGTCAACAGGGATAGTATAAATGCCAGACGAGAATCTTCCTTAACAAAACGTGACGGTTGAGCCTTAAAAAATATCTCACATTAGGCGATGAAATCTTTACATTTCCTGGCCTCGCTGCTATATCTTTGGGGCAAATGCAACTTTGGTTCTCGGGGAAGGTGTGATGCTTCTGCAACGTTTTGTGATACTTGTGTAGACAGGGTTCTGATACTTTCGGTCAAGCTTAATAGACTGCTCTCCTGTTTTTGCAACGAATTCTCCAGAGGGCGGAGTCTCTCAGCCAAACCAGCCTGTTGGTTAGCCAGGCTGGAAAGCCCTTTGCCGAAACCAGACAGGATAGCTTGCTGGCTGGTAACTACCTTTTCGATCTCGGCCACAGCTGACGTCTCCATGTTGGCTAGAGTGTACTGTGATGGATCGGTTTCTTTTGAGACGCCAAATGCTGTGGCTGGAACAAAATGAAGAACAGCAAAACAAGAGGCAAGCACAGACAGAAAACAGAGAGAGATACTCACGCTCCCGAGGACCCAGATCCAGTCTGTGTAACAATACGGAAGCTAAGCGAGTCAGACAGAGCGAAATGAAAGGGAAAAAATCTCAGAAACCAAGATAAATGAATAAGCACCAGACGGTGCTCAGAAAGAGGAAAAACAGAAAGATTCCCTTGCTATCTAGAACTTTCCTCTTTTGCAGCTAATGCCTCAACAACTTTCTCACTAGAGACCTTACCGGCTAAAGTGCAAACAAACACTGACACTCTAGCAAGGGCCGTGAGGCGGAACTAGGGCTTAAATAGAATCCGGGCACCGCCCCCAATTAATGCCAGCTGTCCCAAGAATCCGATTGTGGGCAAAAAGATATCGTCCCGGATGAGAGCAACCAAGAAAGCTCTCAAAGACACCACTAGCCTCACAAAACCATGGCAGTTATGTATGAGTATTTTATTTTAATGTTGTGATTCTGGTCTTGTCTTGTTTTCTGTGTTTTTGCCATGTCTTTTCTTTATTCATTTTGCTTATTAGACATCCCGGTTTTTCTTTTCATGCCATTTCTGTATTCATTGCACTTTTGTTCTCCCTGTCTTGTGATCAGTATGGTACGTTCCGTCTCCCGAGTCTGCGTGCCTGCTTGCTTCAGGTGATTTAATTGGTTTCTGGTTTTTCACATAATTACTTCAATTCTCGTTTACTTCCTTCACCCTGCTTTTCTTGATAACTAATAATACTAACATTTATATTTTGTATTATATTTACTAACCAAACTAATATTGTAGATTCTACGAACTGACTAACAAGCACTTGGGTTAATTTGTAAAGCTGCACCTCTACTAATTATTACTAATTCAATCTCAGCTATTGCCCTGTTCTAGTCTCCGCCTCTTGCTTTGCTTTCTCTACCTCGTCCTGCATTTCCGCGTGATGTGTCGCACCTGCTTAATTGCTATCCTGCACTCCTTGTCTGTGCACTTAGAACTCCTTGACCGGAGCTGTTTATCTGTCATAGGTTGTCTGTGTAGATTCTGTCCGTGTCTTGGCTTTTGCCAATGTTTGTGGTTAAGGACCTCCCCATGTGTGCTTACCCTTTGTAATTAGTCCTTATCCAATTCACCTGTTCCCTGCATAGCATGTGACTTCCCTCTTGTCTACTTAAGGTCTTTCACTGCAGTGCATTCTTGTGAGAACGTTGATCCTTTCTTTCAGTGCAGAGTTCCTTGTACGCCTGTCTGATTGATTCTCCTTCTGCACCCTTTGCCTGACTTCGAGTTTGCCTGAGCCCTTCTGGATTTGTTTGCCTGTTTTTGTTTTCGACCCATTTTTCTGTACAAACATTATACCCGCCTGCCACCCTGTGTATGACCATTGGCTTTCGTACTCTGACTACCGATTCCTGGATTGTGATTCTGTACTGTGCTCTGTGATTGACTGGACTTCAACCCCTGCTTTTGTGTTTGGATTTTGATTTTTGGCTCACGAATCTTTACTGTTGCAAACTCTGTCTTCCTGGCTTTGAACTTGGACTGAAATAAACAACGATTTTTGGATCACGTCTTAGTTCGCAATTGGTTCCTGGACCAGAACGTCACAGTCAAGCACTGTATATCATTTGTAAATGGAGATTTGTTACATACCGTTTTTGCTGCCTTGCTGGTCAGCTATTTGTTTATTTTGTTCATCATTGAGCACCCTCTGGTGGCAAGTCTGAAGCAAATCATGATCTGATGCAATACCACTTGTTAGTGATGAAATAGACTAGTGCTTTCTAGAAGTTTCCAGCTTCTTCTTGCCTGGAGGGGGCCGGATCACCCAGGACTCCTGTAGATCTTTCCAGAATGTTCCTAGTCTATATAAATGCTGTGATTTTGTTCAGTTGAGGGAGGTTTTTGTTTTGACATCAGAGTTACATAGTGGCATTAGAGTGTTATTATGAGATTAAACAGTGGATTATTCACAGAAATTTTTGGACCTAATCAGTGAAGAATAAACTTGTTTAAGTTGTCATTGCTGGTTTTCTTTGTTGTGATTTTCAGGTCATCACAAATTGGAGGTTCCATCGATATAAACCATTCATTGGATGAACCATTGGATTCACCAAAGATTAAACCTGAACTATAATTTTAAATCTTGTGACTATTTGAAAAAACCAGCAATCATGACTTTTGATGTTGAAAATTTTTTGAAAACTCCAACCCAGGAATCAATTGTGCCGGCAAAGAAGAAGGACTTGCTGCAAATCGCCTCAACCCTTGGATTATCTGATGTGAAATCATCAATGAAGAAACAAGAAATATTCAACATTTTGGTGCAACATTTCATCGATGAAGATATCTTTGGGGAAGAAGCAGCACAATTGATTAAAGATGTGGGAGTGCCTGCAACAGAGCTGCAAAGACTTGAATTTCAGCTACGCCTGAAAGAACTGGAAGAAAGAAGGTTGGAGAAACAACTCGAAGAAAGAAGGTTGGAGAAAGAGAAAGAACTAGAAGAAAGAAGGTTGGAGAAGGAAGAAAGAAGGTTGGAGAAAGAGAAAGAACTAGAAGAAAATAGGATGCAGTATTAACTGGAAATGGAGAATATAGAAGCAGGTACTGTCACAAAATCTTTTGGACTTTCTGATCATTTTGATGTGGTTAAACACATCAGACATGTTCCTCCCTTCCTAGAAAATGATGTAGACCAATACTTTACCCATTTTGAGAAAACTGCTGAAAATTTGAAATGGCCAAAAGAGCATTGGACAATGATGTTAAAAAGTGTTCTTACTGGTAAAGCTAGGAAAATCTATAACCAGTTATCTGTCCAACAGTGTTCTGATTATGATTTTGTCAAATCTGCCATTCTGAAGGGTTATGAATTGGTCCCCGAGGCTTACAGGCAAAAATTTAGGAATTCTTGCAAGGAAGCCAGTCAAACTCATGTTGAATTTGGCAGGTTGAAGGAACAGTTGTTTGATCAGTGGTGTAATTCCATGAAAGTTGAGAAAGATTGTGACAGAATGAGGCAACTTATTCTGGTTCAGAAATTCAAAAGGTGTATCCAGCCTGATATCAAGACTTTCCTTGAGGAGAAACAAGCCAATACTTTGCAAATTGTTTCCACCCTGGCTGATAGTTATGCATTGACTCATAAGTCTTCTTTTGTCCAAAAATCCACTTTTTCGAAATTTCAAAGTGTCTCAGTCCAAGACTTCTTCTAATAACACTTCTAATGATTCCAAGGCCACTTCTGAGAGGAAACCTTCCAGTAAGAAGCAATCCTCTGATTCTTTACCTTCTGTGTATTGCAAAAAGCAAGGTCACCTTATTTCTGAGTGTTATACTCTCAAGAAAAAATAACAACGAGAAGAAACCAAGCCAACTGCTTTCACTAAGAGAGAATCTCTTATATCAAAGGTCAGTTCGCCTGATCTTCTACCTTCTGTGTCTGATTCTGTAATGGAGGGTTTTGGCCATTCATCACCAATGGTTTTGTCTCACTTTCACATGATTTTTCCTCATCTGCTCCTGTTCAAATTCTAAGGGATACTGGGTCCTCCCAATCTCTTATTCTTGCAGATATGCTGCCTATTTCAGACAAATCGTCTACTCAGGTTAATGTCCTTATTCAAGGAGTAGAATGTGGTTTTACAAGTGTACCTCTCCATAATGTTCATCTCAAATCAGACTTGGTCTCTGGGCCTGTTACTGTTGGGTCTTCTCTTCCTTTCAAAGGTGTTCATTTGCTTCTTGGTAATGATCTTGCTGGGGATAAGGTTGTGCCCTACCCTATTGTAACTGACACTCCTTTGATTGATCAAGAATCTGACTCTATAGAGGAGGAAATTCCAGACCTCTGTCCTTCATGTTCAGTTACTCGTTCTATGGCTAAAAAGGCTATTCAAGTCACAATATTTCAGCACAAATTTGCGCATTATCCCATCAATTCTGTCGCCAAGGCAACCACAATCGATAGGTGTCATGAGTGAAGTGTAACACATGTCCATACCAAATATGAAGGTAATCAGTGAAAAAGTGCAGCCTGTACTGCCACCACAAATATATTTCAATGTTTTACCTCTAATTAACACATTATTCGGCCAATACTGTCGCAATGGCAACCAAAATCACTAGGTGTCGTAAGTGAAGTACAACATGTGCATACCAAATATAAAAGTAATTGGTCAAAAATTACAGCTTATAGAGTGTCCACAAGGAAGTGTCTTCTGATGCGGTGGCGGCGGAGACGACACGCGTGAATCCATTGTGGCCGCCCGACTTCGTCCAGGGCTACAATAATTCATCAAAGGGCTCCAAATCTTAAGAAAGGAATCCTCAATATCTGTAAGGACAGCACTTATTCTTTCAAGAGGTAGGACACCAAAAATCTCCCTGTACCAGTCTGTCACTGTGGGTGGAGTATCTTTTATCCACGTTAGCAATATGCGTTTACGTGCAAGAAGTAAAAGTTTGTGTAGTTATATTTAATGGTTATGGGATAGTGTAGAGGCAAACCAAGAAAAATAACCCTGGATCCTTTCTTATCGTAGTCGTAAAAATGCCGCACAACTCACAAGCTATGTGACTCCAGTTTCTAGCAATCCGTTCGCACTCTCAAGAATAATGGAAATTAGTCCCAAGGCCCGTTTTGCACTTGCAAATAGGAGAGACAGATTGAAATATCTTATGAAGGATAAAAAGAGCCATATGTAACCTATGCAATATTTTATATTGAATTTCAACCAGCCTATTGCTAGTATAAGTTGAATATACCAGACTTACTGCCTCCTGCCAGTCTTCTTCATTGCATTCATTACCTAGGTCAGCCTAGTTTCATGAGATTTTGGTTTGGTTTCATATTTATCATGAGCGTAAAGTATTGAATAGAAATGGACTATTATCTGATTTAAGTCCTGCTCAAAGATTAATTTTTCTGCCTCGCTATAGAGGGATGAGTCTTCTGTAGGCTTTACGAGTGAGTAAATAAAGTGCCTTAATTACAAATATCCGGAAAAGTGATTTTTAGGGAGATTAACCCCATCTTGAAGTTGCAGAAAGGACACCAAGGTGTTATCTTTAAACATATCCCCAATCACCATAATACCTTTATCGTTCCATGTTTTAAATAAAGAACGTCTATGGCCAGGTGGAAATTCCTGATTCTCACAAAGGGGAGAAGGCATGGATTAGACACCTCGTCTGTCCATGAATTTAGAAATTACCTGCCACACTTTAATAGAGTTGATAATCAGTGCAGTGTTTCCCACGGGTTGAGAATTTAATTTTGGTGGTTGGTGGCACAGCATGGCATGTGATGAACAGTTACACAAATAAACTAGTCAAATAAAAATTTATTAAATATTTAATTTAGTGCAAATGAGTACCCTCTCAAAAGAAGTATCTTAGGTCAACATAAATAACTATGAAGAATGAAATAACTATTTACACATTGAAATAAATTCCCATCTGTGAATGAATAATCACTCCAGTTATTGTATTTCAACATAAATAACTCTAAATAGATAACTATTTACCTATTAAAATTAATTTCCATTTTAAAATATATTACATTTGTTATGGCCCCAATTTGTTATGACGTCACGGACAGCAAGGGATGACAGACAAAATTTTAAAACTTCAACAGATTTAATTAAACAAACACTTTGAACTAATCTACAATCTACTCTACTGACCAAGATTGAAATAAAAAAAAGAGATATTTACAGTCCCTTGGTAATTGAGATGGGCTGCTGTGTTGCGATGTCCTGGGACAGGAAAACGCTCCAACACAGGCAAAAATCCGCAAAAAGCTTCACAGGTCTTGAAAAGAGTGACAGGTCTGGTCAAATGTATCATTCCACAATTTCTCCTTGCAATTTCTCCTACTACCTTTCACTCTCAATTTTTCTCATTATATACTCTTTTCCAGCCCCCTCCCACCTTCCAGACTTTTCTCCAATTCTCTGGGACATTCCCCTCTGAGGCATGCCCAGGACATGCCCCAAAACCTAGCTCCAGACTGGGCTTAACAAAAAAAATGTCAATACTGCCATCTAGTGGCTTTTTTTTCCCCCACATTAAACCTCCATTCCAAAAGGGAAAAAATTTTGACTCATAAAGGCAAAATTTTTCTTTTCAATACAAAAATGGTTAAGTAGACAATATGCTAATAAACACGTGATATCTATACACATACTCAAACACGGGATAAGCAATCAGCAATTACATTGTCAGTACCCTTTACATGCTTAATTTCCAAGTCAAACTCCCGTAAAATCAAACTCCAATTCAACAATCTCCGATTCTTGTTTTTCATCTTACTCAAAAACATTAACAGATTGTGGTCAGTATATACAATCATTGGCTTTTGCCCTGTACAAACATAAACCTCAAAGTGTTGTAAGGATAGAACCAGAGCCAACAGCTCCTTCTCAATTGTGGAATAGTTCTTTTGGTGGCGATTGAACTTCCTGGAGAAGTATGCCACGGGATGCTCAATGTCATCAGAGTCACTTCTCTGTAGGAACACAGATCCACAAGCTTGGTCACTAGCATCGACCGCCATGGAGAACGGTTTGTTGAAGTCAGGAGATTTGAGCACGGGGAAGTGGCACAGCCGAGACTTCAGGTGATCGAAGGCTCTTTGGCATGCTTCATCCCAAGTGAACTTTACGCCTTTTTTCAACTGGTTGGTGAGACTGAGAGCAATCTCGGCAAAGTTCTTGCAGAACTTGCGGTAGTACCCGATCATTCCAAGGAAGCGGCGCAAAGCTTTTTTGTTGTCAGGAACTGGAAAGTCCATGATGGCTTGGACTTTAGCATTTATGGGTGCCACCTTACCCTGGCCTATGACGTAGCCAAGATACGTGACAGTAGCACAACCAAAGTCACTCTTGTTCAGGTTAACAGTCAGGTTAGCCTAGGTCAAGCGCTGGAACAACGTCTCTACATCTTTCAGATGTTCTTCCCAGGAGTCACTCCATGTGATCAGGTCGTCAATGTACGCACCTGTGTGTGGCAATCCGGCGATTGTAGACTGTATCATCCTTTGGAACGTGGCTGGGGAATTTTCCATGCCAAAGGGTAGGACTTCATACTGGTATAACCCAGATGGTTTGGCAAAAGCAGAGATGCTCTTGGCCCTCTCAGTTAAAGGTACACACCAATAACCCTTCAATAAATCAATCTTGGTCAGAAACTTTGCTTGCCCTACTCTATCGATACAATCATCAATCCTAGGTATTGGAAACACATCAGTTCTAGTTACAGCATTGACTTTGCGATAATCTGTACAGAATCTAGTACTTCCATCAGGTTTTGGAACTAGAACACAGGGTGAAACTCCAATCTGAGTTAGAGGGTCTGACAATATCATGTTCTAACATGTACTCAACCTCTTTCTCAGCAATCTTTCTCTTTTCAGGATTCATCCGGTACGAATGCTGTTTTTTTGGTTCGGCATCACCAACATCTACATCATGAGAGGCTATAGAAACTCTCTTTGGAACATCAGGAAATAGATCTTTATATTTCTTGATCAACCTCTCAAACTGATCTTTCTGTGAGGGTTCTAAGTGCTGGAGTTTTACATCAAGATTTTGCAACACTTCAGAATTTGACAATTTACATGAAAGAATTTCAGCTTTAATTCTAGGTTCACCATCTTGAAGCTCCCCCTCATCTTCACAAGTCTCGGCCATAGGAGGATCTGAAGTGACAGCTGCAACCCTAGCATTCCTATCATGATAAGGCTTCAGCATGTTAATGTGACACAACTGTTTTGGCTTTCTCCTATCTGGAGTCTTCAAAATGTAATTGAGATCATTGAGTGTTGTCAGAATTTCATAAGGACCATGAAATCTAGCCTGCAATGGATTGGACTGCAAGGGAAACAACACAAGGACCTTGTCTCCTGGTTTAAACTCACGGCTTCTAGCCTTATGATCATACCAAGTTTTCATTTTTCCCTGACTTGATTTCAAGTTCTCTTTGGCTAGGTCACAAGCTGCACACAGTCTTTCCTTGAACTTGCTAACATAGTCTAACAGACTGATATGCAGCTCTTTCTCTTGCCATTGTTCACCCAATAATAGCAAAGGTCCTCTCACTTCATGGCCAAACACTAGCTCAAACGGACTGAATCCAGTAGACTCCTGCACTGCTTCTCTAGCTGCAAGCAACAGCAAATGAACACCTTCATCCCAGTCTTTCTCATGGTCATAACAATAAGTCCTCATCATTGTCTTGAGAGTGGAATGAAACCGCTCTAAGGCACCCTGACTCTCTGGATGATAGGCACTGGAAAGAATCTGCTTCGCACCTCGTTCATACACAACCTGCTGAAACAATCCGGAAGTGAAATTGCTCCCTTGATCTGACTGAATTTCCCTGGGAAGGCCAAACAACGTGAAGAACTTTATCAAAGCCTTCGAGATTGCAGTTACCTTGATGTTGCGTAGAGGTATGGCTTCAGGGAATCTGGTAGATGCACACATGATTGTCCACAAGAACTGATTTCCAGATCTAGTCTTGGGTAATGGACCAACACAATCAACGATGACCTTGGAGAAGGGCTCCCCAAATGCTGGGATTGGCTGCAATGGAGCTATAGGTGGGGCTAACTGGTGTTTTCCAACTATCTGACAAGTGTGACAGGTTTTGCAAAAGTTGGAAACATCTTTCCGAAGTCCAGGCCAGAAGAAGTGTTTCATGATCTTGTCAACAGTCTTGTTAACACCAAGATGACCTCCTAAAGGCAAACTATGAGCCATTGTTTATATCTCATTCCTGTAGACCTTCGGAACAACAATTTGCTTGACCACTGCCTAATCTGCATTGGCAGGGATATCAGGAGGGCACCACTTCCGCATCAACACTCCATCCTTGAGATAATACCCAACTGGAACTGCGTCTATTTCTTCATTAGGAAGGGCTCTCTTCTTTAGTACACAAATTTCAGGATCAATGGTTTGCTCCTGAATAAACCGCGTTCTGGACAGAGACAAGTCTCCAGACACATCAGAATCACCAGACCCATCTGGCTGGCTGAACAGAGAACTGATAAAAGTGTCTGATAAGTCCTCAAACGGAGAAACCATAGTAGGCTGAACAGAGTCATGAGGCGAACCACCTGAGTCATGACTATTCAATGTGCTGGACGGCACCACATCATCTTTTTCTTGAGCCTTCTCAGCTATAGCACGGGTCACTGCACAGGAAGGACACAGAGATGGGTCTTCATCGCCATCTTCAGTGCTCGGCTGTGAAGTAAGATGAACAGGGGGAACTACATTGCCCTCAGCCAGGTCATTGCCTAGCAACAGAGAAACACCCTTGATAGGTAGACTTGACATAAGTCCCACCTTTACCTGTCCTGTAACTAAATCTGACTTCAAGAATACAGAGCGCAGGGGTACAGATACAGTCCTCCCTTCATTACTTTGTACTAGTATGAAATCCCCAGAAGCGGTCTCATCACGTAACTCCAAGGAGTCCATCAACAAAATTGACTGAGAAGCTCCGGTATCCCTTAGGATATATATGGGGACAGGAGGAGAATGCTCATTCAGAGCCACAAATCCCTCTGACACAAATGGAAGAAATTCCTCCCTCACAAAGTCAGCAGTATCAGGCTTCTTAGCCTCACAAGGAGCAGGCAATTTAGGAGATCGGTCATCTACTACAGGGGTTTCTAACCTTGTCTTCACAAAGGCATTGGGTTTGGTATCCTTTTCTTTTTCTTTCTTAGCTTTAAGGAACCAACAGTTAGTTGTAACATGACCAGATTTCTTGCAATAATTGCAAACTAGACCACTTTTGTCACTGTCAGCTTTCACACTTTGTTCAGACCTTTGACTGGATTTCTGAGCACCATCACCAGATTTGTCTGTGTCTTTGGGTGAGGAATCTTGGGTATCACCGTTACCTTTCTTCTGAAATTGGGACCATCTACTGTTACTGCTGGACTGAAATTTGGACTTATGTGTGAAAACATATTTGTCTCCAAGCTTGGCAGCTGATTGCAAAT
This sequence comes from Gymnothorax javanicus, assembly GCA_029692085.1. Classification (NCBI taxonomy): domain Eukaryota; kingdom Metazoa; phylum Chordata; class Actinopteri; order Anguilliformes; family Muraenidae; genus Gymnothorax; species Gymnothorax javanicus. The sequence goes on from CM056197.1 coordinate 150,671,062, forward strand.
TAAGTGCTTGCTTCTCATTAAGGTAGGTCTTAATATCATCCTTGACACAGTTCTTGAATTCTTCAACTAACACCATCTCTTTTAGTGAGTTGAAATCATCCTTGACCTCCATAGAAGTACACCAGCGCTCAAAGCAAACCTTCTTCTCATTAGCAAATTCCACATAAGTCTGATTGTCAGATTTCTTCAGACCTCTGAATTTCTGTCGGTAAGCCTCTGGAACCAACTCATAAGCTGTCAAAATAACCTTTTTGACAACCTCATAATCACAGGAATCATCTGCAGACAAAGCCGAATAGGCTTGTTGAGCTTTACCCTTGAGGACAGTTGCAACATCAGAGGCCAGTGTTCCTTTGGCCACTGACAACTCTTAGCTACCTTCTCGAAGCACTGGAAATACTTATCAACCTCCTTTTCCGAGAATGGAGGCACCAGCTCTACCTCCTGGCTGGCGTGAAATTTGTTTTCACCTTCCATTTTGATTTTTCGTAGCTCCATTTGGAGCCTTTCTTCTCTGTCTAACTTCTGTAACTCGAAATCTCTCTGTCTCTGTCTCTCTCTTTCTGCTCGTTCCTCTTTCTCTCTCTCAAATTCTCTTTGTTTTTCTTTTTCCTCCCTTTCTTTTCTCTCTCTCTCAAACTCTCATTGTTTTTCTTTTCCCTCCCTTTCAATCTCTAGCATTTTTAATTTAAGTTCCATTTCTACATTTGGATTTTCCACTGGAAACTGTTCCAGATCTCCTGGTGCAAACACATTTTCATCAATGTAATATTCAACAATCTCTCTAGCCAGTCTTGCTTTTCGCATGGCTGGTCTTACATCTGTCAGCTCTAACTGTCTGCATATTTCTAGCAGTTCTGTCTTTTTAAAAGACTTCAAAACCTCTACGGTTGGTGATGCCAAGAAATCATCCATTGCTGTTGATCTGTCAATATATATTGAGGATAATTCCAAAAAACAATTTAACAATTTGAAGTTTTAGATTTTCAATAAATGACTCACACAATGGTCTATCCCGGACGAGCCCCCAATTTGTTATGGCCCCAATTTGTTACGACGTCACAGACAGCAAGGGATGACGGACAAAATTTTAAAACTTCAACAGATTTAATTAAACAAACACTTTGAACTAATCAACAATCTACTCTACTGACCAAGATTGAAATAAAAAAAAGAGATATTTACAGTCCCTTGGTAATTGAGATGGGCTGCTGTGTTGCAATGTCCTGGGACAGGAAAATGCTCCAACACAGGCAAAAATCCACAAAAAGCTTCACAGGTCTTGAAAAGAGTGACAGGTCTGGTCAAATGTATCCTTCCACAATTTCTCCTTGCAATTTCTCCTACTACCTTTCACTCTCTCAATTTTTCTGCTTATATACTCTTTTCCAGTCCCCTCCCACCTTCCAGACTTTTCTCCAATTCTCTGGGACATTCCCCTCTGAGGCATGCCCAGGACATGCCCCAAAACCTAGCTCCAGACTGGGCTTTACAAAAAAAAGTCAATACTGCCATCTAGTGGCTTTTTTTTTTCCCACATTACACAGTGTTTCCCTTTAATACCCTGCTTTGTGTCATAATGCTTTTGTCATGAGCCTAATTGCATATTTGGAATTCCTTGTTTGAACATTTGATTTTTCTTGGTTTGGAAAAAAACGTTTTTAATGCCTTTCTGTCTGGCTGTGCCTCCGGGGCGGGCAGGTCCATTTATTGAAATTCAGAGGCACACAGCCAGGTGCTGTCCTTTAAGCTCATTGTTTAGGTCAGTTCTGACGTGAAGTAGAAACAAACTTATAGAAAAATAACTATTTTGAAAGACGGCACAACAGAAAATGTACACAAAATTTACATTGTGCCCTTTTTCATGGTTTAAAAGCTCTCCATTTCATTTTTGAGAAGTCCAGCTGACAGTTTACACAGGAGACAGGGATGAGCACTGCAGCCAGAAGACCCAAACCAGGGTAGATGTCTGCCCACTCAATGAATTAACTGGCCCACTCTTGCATGATCTCTGCCTGATTTTCCCTTATCAGGACAGAAAATAGTAGAAAAAATACAGAACCATCAAAAATTAAACAAGAGTTATGCAAATATTGGCATGGAAGCACTTTACTTAGATGTATTTCTTTTAAATATTTTTATGTATTTTGTATTGTGAAGTGGTGGATACATTTTATCGCAACCAGAGATTAAAATAATTAATCAGAGGCAGCGATATATAGACCAGAGGAGGTGAAATCCCCCCTATTCCCTCCAGAAAATTGCATCCTGTGTTAATTTCATTGATGAGACAAAAATAATTCATTCTCACACCTCATTATATTTCTAATCAAACAGAAAATACAACCGTACATCATCTTGAATTCATGTTTCTCTCCTTCACCCACCTCAGACAAACTTCATGACCTCGTTACCTGTAAAAAGTGTAATGTACTCGACACACAAAAAAAATCTAATCGCGACCGTTTTAGGTTTTCATATTTTCATTGTTCCAACAATCACCAATTGTATTTTGGTCTATATGAACCCTTAATTCACGGAATATTTCCTCTCAATACCACTTTTTCCTGCTGCCTCTCTTTGCCTTTACTGCCTCCTTCATGCTAAAGACTGGAGTTTCTATTTGCCAACCATATTTGCATCCCACCTGTGGAGCTCCCTGGCTCTCCTCATCTCCCTGGAGGAAAGAATTCCGTATTCAACCTTCACCAATATCGAATGAAATCCGTACCTTTTTGGCGTACCTTGAAGTTTGGGTACAGTACCAGCAAAGCTGGAAATTTCACGTTCCTAGTTGGTGGAAAGGACGTTCCCTATAAATTGTAAAAAAACGTTCTCCCCTCGTCTTTTTGTGGAGTTCCTTTAACGTGAAGGGAAGGTTTTTTGGGGAACTTTTAAGGAACTTTCGGGACGTTCTGGGGACGTTTTGGGAACCATCAAGAAAAAACGTTCCCTCTACGTTATTTCTACAACGTTCCCCTAACCTTTACATTATAACTAATCTCTGGAAAACCTTATGCCAACATTTCAATGATTGATTCATTGATGAATGGACAGACAAACAAGATGGAACAGAAAGCTGAATTATTTGGAAAATAAGTTAATTAATGCATATATATATGTAGGCATGAATGTAAATATGCAGGTTCAGGCTAATTCCTGCGTGCTTGTGTTGCAGCTGTCACGAGCCTCATTCCTCCACTCGGCTGTCGGCTGGCCTAAAAATTTGAAAAAGGTACAATTAATAAAGTTTGATATAGTATGCCAGAGTTTGTTGCTGAAAAGAAATCCATAACCAATGCACATAGTTAGGCCCTGTAGAACAATGTTCAAAGCTTGTTCAATACCACTTCATGAGACAATAGGGATTCATTTCTATGATAATGAGACTGAATTTCTGCATTCAAAATATTAAATATTTTGCTGTGTTCAGGAATGCCTTGTTTTTTCTTTAGAAGAGGCTATACGCCAGCAGCGCTTCAGTGCAGAAGTTAAAGGAGTGGGGCGGATTATAAAATTAAATCACTTATTGGCCCAGCTGGGGGGCAAACATCAGAAGTGCTTCTCTTATCCGGCACGCCGAGGTGCAAATAGCTGAACTGCTTCTCTTGTCCGCCCCGCTGCGGGGCAGAGAGCTGATCTCTTTCCCCCAATTCACCCCGCTGCCGGGCAAATAGCCACTTCCTTTTTTTGGCTACTTTTCTTCTCTTAATCATAGGAAATCAGGCAAGACACAAACTGACTGATTTTAAAATGTCACTGTTCCTTAACATCCGCATTTGTGCACAATGAGGCTTATAAAGAAAGCGCAAGGTCGCTGTTTGACTTAGCAGTTTATAATGCAATACAGGTTGGACAATACTTGTGCGAGCGATGCTGCTTAACTCATTCCCCACGGTAAGCCGCTGCCAATGGCGTGGCGAATTCTACCATTCCCTACGGTAAGCCGGTGCCAGCGGCGTGGATGACCATTCGCTGTCCAATGAAAACACGAAATCAGTTGACGATCGCGATCATGGGCCACCGGTACTTCAATACTTTATATTGTGTAATTTTCGGGAGAGGTATTCCGTACAAATGCAACAATTTTATATAAAAGTATTCCGTTGGGAATGAGTGGATAGTTCTGGACTTCTGAACTGCACTGAAATGCTCCAGTGGAAATCGTTAAAATCCACCGCATAACAGCAACTTGTATACCGTTATGGCCGTTGTCACAGCAGCGCGAGACTAGCGTTATACTGACTCTAGCTTGTCAGACAAATGGTGGCTAACTCAGCTAACAGTTCAACGGTACAACGAAACTTTTCTATAACGTTTGATAATTTTACTTGCCCTTACTGAGTGTTGCGATGGCACCAACACTAATCTAAACAGTACTGAAATAACTTTCCATGCTATTCCATTCTATACTTAAATGTCCTATTCCCAACACGATGAAATAATATAGCTTCAGTAGAAGTAAACTAAAAGAGACCCCACCTTCACTATTACCAATGTCACTCATTCGAAACTAATCACAGAGAAATGGATTCAATGACGACTATAAATTATCCTCTAATCACCTAAATTGATTATAAAAATTATGTAAATAAAATATCGAAATCCTCGCTAAATTCTCAGTTTCTCTCCGTGGAGCTGTCTCTCCGCAGTCTTCAACCCGCGACAACGACAATCTCCCCGGAGTAGGCTACCTATTTTTATATTTTTATAGCGCAAGACAAGATAACGTTTTGTTATGGCCCCAATTTGTTATGGCGTCAATTTGTTATGACGTCACGGACAGCAAGGGATGACAGACAAAATTCTTAAACTTCAACAGATTTAATTAAACAAACACTTAGAACTAATCTACACTCTACCCTACTGACCAAGATTGAAATAAAAAAAAAAGATAGTTACAGTCCCTTGGTAATTGAGATGGGCTGCTATGTTGCGATGTCCTGGGACAGGAAAATGCTCCAACACAGGCAAAAATCCACAAAAAGCTTCACAGGTCTTGAAAAGAGTGACAGGTCTGGTCAAATGTATCCTTTCACTATTTCTCCTTGCCATTTCTCCAACTACTCTTCCACTCTCTCAATTTTTCTCCTTATATACTCTTGTCCAGCCCCCTCTGAGGCATGCCCAGGACATGCCCAACCTAGCTCCAGACTGGGCTTAACAAAAAAAAATTGTCAATACTGCCATCTAGTGGCTTTTTTTTTTTTTTTTTTCCCCACATTACAGTTTGAATCCGTTAGATTAGACGACGCGAAGACAAAGTTTTTCTTCAAACCGTTCATAAAAATGAAATAAATAATCTTGAATAAGATTATATATTCCTGCTTATTATTATTAGGCTATCATCATCATCATCATCATCATCATCATATCGTTAACGTTAACTAGTTAACGATACAAAGATGAGACCGAACGCTCTGTTAGTCCCATTAGCAGCGCTCGCTGGATTTCGCCATGACATCAGATTTAAACCAGGATGGTGACATAGTGCACATGGCATCCTACCATAAACTTGCACCACAAATCTATGTAAATATATTAGCCTTTATGAAAATCATGCTGGTCTGTGTACAAGTCAGACTCAAATGGAAAGCTCCATTCACAGAAAAGACGGGGCGCGCACGGCTCTGTCGGCATCCCATTTAACTACACATTCTGACTTGCATTCTAGCCCCTGCATGTGTCTTTGTTTATTTTGTCCTTTCTGGTACAACTTTCTTGCAAATGAATCACTGGGCAAGAGTTGGCTAAGATATATCTCTGATGTGAAATACAGATGGATGGTAGAATAATTAGGTTTTATTTACAGTAATGTGCATATGTAAATTCACATAAAGACACCAGTTTATTGCGAAGCTGGCTTAAGTATCGTTATGATCAAAGATTCCAGAGTTCTTGCGTAGCGCTCTAGAATCTTTGGTTATGATTTCCTCCAAATTAAGAACGTTCTCCTTAAGTTCCCAAGTTCACCAACAAGGAACCAAATGGGAACATTGTCAGTAAGTCCCAAATGTTTTCTTGATAAGGTTACAGTGTCACCAAAAGATTACCAAACTAGAACGTTCCCCGTAAGTGCCCAAGGGAACGTTATCATGTCACCAACAAGGAACCAAATGGGAACGTTGTCAGTACGCCCCAAATGTTGTCTTAGTGTCGCCAAAAGATAACCAAAATAGAACGTTCCCCTAAAGTCCTCAAGGGAACGTTATCATATCACTAAATGGGAACTAAATGGGAATGTTCTGATTATGTCCCAAATGTTTTTCTTTCTAACGTTACAGAGTCACCACAAAATAACCAAAATGGGACGTTCCCTTAAAGTTAGTTTGGTTGCTTTGAACTGTTGCACTTTCATAACCTAAAAAGGACGTTTTAGGAACGTTCCCAATGTTCTCTAAAGGTTCGGGACGTTCGTCACCTCCAGATAACCTTTAGGGAACGTTAGATAAAGTTCTCAGAACGTTCCCTTCTAGCTGGGAGGGTTTTTCCTGGTTCAAACTGAGGTGGTGCTGGTACCTGATCATAGGCTCACATGTGCACATGTACCTTGCCTTCAACTGGCTCAAGCAAATGTTTTACATGCAGTGTATTTTAGAAGTTAAAATTGCATTATTAAAAATGAGAAGTATTATTTTATGCATATTTATTTTTTAAAAATGTGCTCTGAACAGCATTATAGAACAATTTATTTTCCTGAGGACCCCAGGAAAACCCTCAGTGACCCCTAGAGGTCCCCGGACCTCATGTTGAGGTAACATCATACTAACAGAGGTGTGCTGGGCAAGCAGTTGTAGTGATAAAGAATGTGATAAATAATTCGCCAGGCTGTACCAATAAAAAAAGTGTGTGTAAGTTTTAATGTCATCCTTGACCTCTAACAAGGATAATTTTGGAAGAAAAGCAAACACTCGGCCGTTACGATCAGCTGTTGAAGCTGCTGGCCGCGGACATTTGGAGCTGCCAACTACTTAATATGCATGAGCGATTTGCATGAAGTCAATAAATTTGATGAATTTTGCCATTTATATTAATCCTTACCTTCAGTCACTGTTCTTCCTGGCTTTTTCTGGCACTTTACGGACCGAATCAGTCAGAAATTTCTTTGGCCACGGCATTTTGCTGTCGGCCAATTTCTCTTTATGTCTGCGTCCACCGCGCACACACACTTTCGCATGACATAATTTTTGCATATCATGAATACTATTTCAAATTGCACGGGGTCGCAAAAACTATTTTCACATTCAATCTTCGGGGGATTTAAAGTGTTCTCGGAGAAAACATTTATGTACTCCCGTTTGTTTTGGTCGTATCAATTAAAGTAGATTAAAAAAATCCTCCGGTGAAAAATGCTCACTACACACCCGGAGAAATCTGAGGGATTCAACGGAGATGTTGAGATCCAGCCAGAGAGCGATTAGCCACAGCCGTAGTCTGTATTGGTCATGTATTGGTAGTCATGTATTGGTAATCAGTGGAAAGTCACCGATCTTGCACGCTTCTCTCGGTTGAAGCATCGTTTTATGAATTGGCAGGATTGAAAGAAGCTGCAACAGTTTGGAAACACATGAAAGACCTAATTCAAAGAAGCAAAACCGTTTGGAAACAGATGAAAACCCGAGAGTGTAATTATCAGTGCAGAAAAGGCACTTGCTGATCGCTGTGCCTCCAGCAGACTTCTCGATGTTGCGTGCAGCGATAGTTCATTGTTAGCATGTAAACACAAGTTCAAGGCTACAAGTTTTGTAGGTCCTCGTCTTCTTCGTATTTTGGGTCCTCCAGGTAACAGAACTTCACTCTTCCCGAGGAAAAAAAACATGGCTCGTGGCTAAGTGGCTAGAATGGACATTTAGGTGAAAAACATGGTGAAAATTCAATGAGTTTTGCAGTTTGGTACCAGAGAAATATGAATTGGCACAATTTGGAGAGGGCACCTAAACATTCCCAAAATAAAACCTCTCTAATTTTGCTTTGATTTACTTGATTTCAATAAACTTTGGCACAGAAAATGGTAAGATTCTGTGCTGTAATTTTTAGAGTTTTCAGACTGCAACTGAGTAATTTTAAGAGCGATCAAAGTAGAACTTTGGAGCAAAAAAAATGTTTCATTTATGCTGTGTTGCATCTTAATTTACTCTAACTCAATGAAATATACACCGAGTTTCACATGATGACAAAAATCCCCAAGGTGTTACCTTTATTACGATACCATGATTATTCAAATCGATTCAGTCTTTGCAGAGATATAGTCGTTTCATTTTAGGCATGTCATTTTCAAGCCAGAGGCTCAGGGCTTTAGAGGTTAAATGCTAGTTGGAACCACTTGGTACCTGCCCTCAACCATTTTCATTCTAAAAAGACTGTCAAACTGCAGCTGTGGAACCACGATTAAACCAAGAGTCCCAAACATAGTAAATATGCTCAGTAATGATGCAAACAGCTCACTGCAATCTCTAATTACTGCAAAATAGTCTAAACACATGCCCTTGGCAACAGTGATAGCTTCACACGAGAGACTGAACACAGGGGTCCTGCAGGTGATGGAAATCTTTGAAAATGTTTGGATTTTAAAGTGGTGTTCACATCATGGATAAAATTGCTTACATTTTGAAATACGTGCTTGAAACTGCTTCTTGAAATTGGTAAGATGGTCTGCAAAATTATCATAGTAATTTGCAATCTGACCAAGTAATTTAATAAATTTGTAATTAACCACAGCAACAAGGTCCTAAAGAGGCTTAAATACTTGGTTTAAAAAATGCGCAAAAATACTTAAATATGACTTTGAAATAGGTGTAAAACCCCAGAATAACAAAAAGACAGTTTGCTTGCAGGATCTGAAGACTTAGCCAAAATTAAGTCCTAACAGCAAAACCAAAGAAAGGTTCTATCAAATTGAATTACCTTGGTCTTGACAGGGAGATATGCAGTTGACACCCACCTCCAAGGTTAAAATAAAATGGAAGCTATCAATTAGAGGAATGTTTTTATTTGCAAACCACTGACACTGTTGCACCATCTACGCTGCCCAGACTGTTTCCTTGGCTTTCTTGAGCATAGCCAGTATCCTGTTCCTAATTTCTTTGGTTCCTAGGGAGTACACAATGGGGTTCAGACAGGGAGGTAAACATGAGGCTAAAGACGAGCTCACCATTCTGCCGTCTGGATTGAGTCTGAATAGGTGGAGGTCGACAATAAACACGGTCAGCATTGGCATGAAGAAAACTGCCACTAAAATTAGATGCTCAGTGCAAGTTGCAAGTGCTTTGTACCTGCTGTCCACACTTTTCATTCTAAACACCACAGTTAAAATACAGCAGTATGACATGATAATGAAGCTAAGAGGCCCACACAGAGCTATTAATGACAGAGAAGAGACAGTGACCTTCTGCAGTCTGTGATCATTGCAGGATAGTCTGTACACAGGCACATAGCCACAGATAAAGCTGTCCACGTTCAGTGAATTGCAAAAAGACAATTTTGTCACGATCAGAATCATGAATATGTTGCAGCTAACACAAAACACCCAAATAATCACTAAAATACTGATCATGCTTTTAGGTGTGTTAATTGAATTTTGTCTCAGTGGAAAACACACTGCAATTAACCTGTCATAGGCAAGTACACTGATGGAAAATGACTCTAACATGGAAAAACCGTAAGAGAAAAATATTTGTGCCAAACAGAAATAAAAGGAAATAAAGTTCTTTTTCACAAGATATATCTTGATCATACCGGGAATAATGGTTGTACTGATAATTAAGTCGATAACCCCTAAGTTTGCCACTGCAATATACTTTGGGGCGTGCAGGCGATGATCTGCCCATATAATTATGAGGATGCATGAATTGGCCAAAACTGTTACGATATAAATGATGGCGATGAAAAAAAAATATATCTTAGCCAACTTTAACGATGTAAATCCTACAATATAAAATCCATCTGGCCTAATAACAGAACTGCTCAAGTTGGAAGACGAGGAAACTCTCATCTCGGCCAACCAGACAACCCGCTGGATTGTAGCGACTGTAGCCCACTCCTGCAAGAAACCGCACAATCAACACATCATCCAGTATGTCACCTCAAAACACCATGCTTCTTAAAGTTTCAAAATAACCATCTCATTAATCTAAGTAAAAAATGAGTCCAGTGCCATCTTACCACCTGGGTAATACCATCAACCAGTACAGACAGGTCCTCACGGTTGGTTACTCCTTGTATCTGTTGAGCAGGTTCTCTCTTATATCCTTTAACTCCTCTGATGAATAGTCCTGCATATATTTAGGATTTCCTTGGGGATATCAAATCTGGGCACTGCTTTTGAAGCTGTTAAAGGCGTTGATCAGCAAGTCAGCAAACAAGTGCTCCACACATGCTCTCCACATGTTTATTTCTTTTTTCTTCACATTTTTATTATTTTCAGAACACAAGGCTCACTGTATTGCAAAACAAATCTGTTGTGTTTTTTCACAAAAGTTAAAAAGTATTATCATTCAGACCCCCCACCTCAATCTCACCCAAAACATACATCATATAAAAAGAACATATGATGCAAGATAATACACAGAGGCGAAATATAAATGTAGAAACATGATTTAAGTCATAATTGTAATATAAAAAAGGAAAATGGGGGGGTTACAAAGAGAATAATATAAACCAAAATAAACACATAAGTAAAAGTATTAACAATAATTGTGTCCTAAAAAGTTGAATGGATTATCTTCACATCAACAGCGTGCGGCAAACTGTGGTCTAAAAACTCTCATGTATTTCTGGGTATAATTTGCTTCCATTCAGAAGGATATCGACCTTGTAATAGGGTTTCTTTAGGTTCAGATGGCAAACTAGACAGTCCAGTGGGCTGCGATTCTCTCCTTATTTGCGCATTATTCGGTCAATACTGTCAAAATCGATAGGTGTTATAAGTGAAGTATAACACTTGTCCATAACTAAATGTGAAAGTAACCCGTCAAAAATAGCAGCCTGAGCTGCCGGATAGCTCACTCGGTTAAAGCACCACATTGCGGAGCAGAGGTGACTCTCGCGGTGCGGGTTCGAGCCCCGGTCGTACCAACCCGTAGTGGTCGGCAGCTTTTTCAGAGTAGTGCACAATTGGCCATTGCGCTACAGGGATGCAAATTGGGAAGAGTCTGCCGGGAGGGAAAATACTAAAAAAAAACAGTTGCCTTGTTCGTTGCTCAAGCGCCTCCTGTTGGCCAGCCAGGCGCTCGTCAGGAAGATTCTAAACTTGTTCATGATCGGGTATCCTCCGCCCTCGTTCTGAACTTGCGAGGATTCAACCAATGAGTGTACAAGAAGCAGTACTTGATGGGCACATGCTTCGGAGGAGAGCTGTGAACCGTCCCCTCTCTCCTGAATTGGCAACAAGGGTTCACATAAGAGCAACACGTGTACATAGTTCCCCAATTGGGCATTCCAGATTCGGGTGGGATTGGAGATGCCAAATTCATATATATATTATATATATATATATATATATACAGTATCTCACAAAAGTGAGTACACCCCTCACATTTTGACAAATAATTTATCATATCTTTTCAAGGGCAATGTTACAGAAATGAGACTTGAATATATTCTAGAGTAGTCGTTGTACAATATGTGTAGCACTGTAGATTTACTGCACTGTCCAAATAACTGAGTAAATAGTCACTATTTCCAAAATGGGTGGCAACAAAAGTGAGTACACATACCAATTGGTAATGGTCAATCAAGCAATGAAACGTGTCTTATCCATCATGTTCATGCTTTTTTCTGTTCGACTGGGCCATATGAGGTTGTGTAACATGTGCTGAAGGTTTAAATTGCGGTGCTTTGGGTGAAATGCTCTCATTCTGGTCACTGGATGGTCAACATGGCACCTCATGGGTAAGAACTCCCTGAGGATTTGAAAAAAAGAGAATTGTTGCTCTCCACAAAGATAGTCTAAGTTACAAGAAGATCTGTGTAACCATGAAACTGAGCTACATGGTGGCCAAGGTTATCCAGCGGTTTTCCCAGGTGGGTTCTGCTCGGAACAGGCCTACAGTCAGAGGTTGAGTCCTCGTGCTCTGCGTCAGGTGGTTGGCAGAAAACACGCAGGAGTGCTGGGGCGAGGTTGCAGCAGTGGGAGAACAGCCTGTCAGTGCTCAGGTCACTGGGGAGCGGGCAAGACGGAAGCCTCTTCTTGTCTGAAAAAGAGTTTGGAAGACAACCAGTCCAAGAACATGAACCACTGGAACCATGTTTTTCAGTCTGACGAGACCAAGATAAACTTGTTCGGCTCAGATGGTGTCCAACATTCTGAGGAGTACCAAGACAACATCAGATGTGGTGGCAGCATCATGGTCTGGGGCTGAAAGCTTCGGGTCCTGGGGGCCATTGATGGAATAATGGATTCCAACATGTACTGTGACATTCTGTAGCAGAACATGATAACGGCAGTTTTCCAACATGATAACGACCCAAAACACACCTCCGAGATGACAACTGCCTTCCTGAAGAAGCTGAAGGTGAAGGTGATGGTGTGGCTAAATATGTCTGCAGACCTGAATCCCACTGAGCACCTGTGGGGCCTCCTCAAGAGGAAGGTGGAGGAGCAGCAGGTGTCCAACATCCACCAGCTCCGTGATTTGTCATGGAGGAGTGGAGGAGGATCCCAGCAACAACCTGTGCAGCTCTGGTGAATTCCATGACAAGGAGAATCAAGGCAGTGCTGGACAACAATGGTGGTCACACTAAATATTGTCACTATGGCCACAATTTGGCATGTTGACGGTGAGGTTTACTCACTTTTGTCGCCACCCATTTTGGAAATAGTGACTGTTTGTTCAGTTATTTGGACAGTGCAGTAAATCTACACTGCTACACATATTGTACAATGACTACTGTAGAATATATTCAGGTTTAATTTCTGTAACATTGTCCCTTGAAAAGATATAATAAATTAATCGTTGAAGTGTGAGGGGTGTACTCACTTTTGTGGGATACTATATATACACACACATACACACACACACACACACACACATAAAACAAAAATAGCAGCTTTTACTGCATCCACAAGGAAATCTCTATGTTTTGCCACAAATTACTGAATTATGCGGCCAATACTGTCGCCAAGGTAATCAAAATCGATAGGTGTCATAAGTGAAGTGTATCACATGTCCATACCAAGTATGAAAGTATTCGGTCAAAAATTACAGCCTGGACAGCATCCACAAGGAAGTGTGTATATTTCAACACAAATTTGCGCATTATCCCACCAATACTGTCCCCAAAGTATCCAAAATCGATAGGTGTCCCAGTAGGGAGAAAAATCCTCCTATTTAGGAGCAATTGGTCAGGAAAAAGTCAACACCCCTCCATCTACTTCTTGCAGCACAGAGGCCCTACACTTACACCAGGCTGCAAGATCAATTTTGATTTTCTAAACACTTGTTCCATATGGACCTCCCCAGTGACTAAGGCTGTAGCAAGCCCCACTGGCACCGTTAATGCATGCTCAGTGCCAACAGTTCCAGATGGATTTGCTTAACACTACCACCAGTACCATATGGACCTCCCCAGTGACTAAGGCTATAGCAAGCCCCTCTGGCACCGTTAATGCATGCTCAGTGCCACTGGTTCCACATGGATTTGCTTAACACTACACCAGTACCATATGGACCTCCCCGGTGACTAAGGCTATAGCAAGCCCCATTGGCACCGTTAATGCATGCTCAGTGCCACCGGTTCCACATGGACTTACTTAACACTGGCTTCCAATATCTTGTGAACCTACCATAAAACTAGGTTGTAGTCAGTCTCACCAGAGCCAAATAAATGTTAATACATAACTAATCATGAGCTAATCATAGGCTTGACTAAAAAGGTAAGTTTTCAACCGATTCTTGAAGACAGAGAGTGTGTCTGAAGCCCAAATATGTCTTGGGAGATTGTTCCATAAAATTGGTACTTTGTAAGAGAATGATCTGCCTCCAATTGTAATTCTAGATATATTTGGAGTTTTCAAGTACTCAGCACCTTGTGAACAAAGTAATCTTGGCGGGGAGTAAGGAATGAGAAGACTGCGAAGATATTCCGGGGCCAAGTCTTTTAAGGCTTTGTAAGTTAGTAGTAGTATTTTGTACTCAATTCTAAATTTTACAGGCAGTCAATGAATATTTTTGAGCACCGGGCTAATGTGATCATATTTCTTAATCCTAGTCAGAACACTAGCTGTAGCATTCTGCACTAATTGAAGATGTTTCAGGGCCGAGCTAGTGCAACCAGACAGTAAGACATTACAATGTCCAGTCGAGAGGACACAAATTCGTGAACCATTTTTTTAGCGTCCTGAAGGGACAACATTTTTCTGAGTTTAGATATGTTTCTAAGATGGAAAAAAACTACTTGAATGATATTGTTGATGTGAGCCTGGAAAGAGTTCTGAATCAAGGGTCACGCCAAGATTTTTAACAACAGCTTTGGCAGGAACAGAGAGGCCATCTAAGTTAGGAGAAAACTTAATGAAAGAGTCTCTAAGAGATTTGGGACCCAGTACCAGTATTTCAGTCTTATCTGGGTTTAGTGAAAGAAAATTTTGTGTTATCCAAGCTTTAACAGCTTTCAGACACATCTCTAATCTAGTTACCAGATCATATTCACCCGGCTTAAAGGATATATAGAGCTGCGTGTCGTCTGAATAACAATGGTATTTAACATCACGTCTACTTATGATATTTCCAAGGGGAAGCATGTATCGAGAAAAAAGCAAAGGGCCCAGAACAGATCCTTGAGGTATTCCAAAGTTTAACTTGGAATACTCTGAACATTTGTTATTGTAATGACGGTGGAAGTAATGAGACCAAATGCAGCGACTGCCAGAATACAGGGCTGAGCGAGGAGATAAACTGCTGCATGAGAGAAAGAACATGAGAACATAACAAAGCCAGAAGCTTCACAAATAAATATGTCCACATGGACGAGAAAACTCCAAAGGGACCAAATACCGGTGCAAATAAAGGAGAGGAAACAAGAAGGGTCATTACACCTCAATTCAACAGATTTAGAGAACATTTTCTGCTCGACCATCTCAGATTTGCTTCAGATTTTTACCAGATGAAGAACAACCATAATAACTAACTCATGCAAAATATTAGACTTATATATCAAATATATACCGAGAAAAAAATTTGTGAACATGGTACCCCCCTCACCGTTTTTGGTGCATTTTGCGATCGTCTTAAATCTACAGCAAAGTTCATACTGCATTATCTCAAAAAGTTTTCTAGGTAGAGTCATGAAATTTTCAGGGCAGAAAGCCTGCTATCTATAGATGTCATTTGTCTTATTTGAAGGCAATAGCCTTGGTTTTGACCATGGTGTGACATTGTGAAATTTGGAAAAAAAATTTAGCACTTTCACAAACTCCTATATTCACTGGCCCATCAAACACAAACTAAACTTGGCAAGTGTCAAATAACTAGAGGTTCTTTTACATAAGTCTATATTGTTTTGATATTAACATAACTGGTTGTGTAGCATGCATATTTCTTGCATTTTTTTTAAATAAATCATAAAATATTATTTTTTATTAAATTTCATCTTCCAATTGCTCAGGTATGACAGGCTGTACCAATCAACAAAACATATTTCCTGGAAGGGCATCTTATATGCATACTGCATGTGAAATTTCAAGATGGTTCTAGGACTCCAACCAGGAAAAATATTTTTTTTTGAAAAATAGACATATCGTCGCAATTTACGTCATCGCCAGCATAGGTTTGAACACTGTCACACATTTACCATAACTCAAAGAATTTTATTTATTTGAAAAACACAATCTAATTGATGAATCAAAATTGCTTCCAACAGTGAACAGATATGAAAAATCCCTATTTTATGTTTTTCAGTTTGTTCTCTCTCAAGATAGTTCCAGGACTCCAACAAGGAAAAGTATATTTTTGAAGTACATGTATTTGTGCATTTTCACTACTTCCATTTTTATCCCAGCTATTGTTTCATCATACATGTACATGTCATGACATATCTCAATTTCCTGATCTCATGATAGTGTCCTGTCCAAGAAACATGTGGCAGCTTGCTGGTGATGTCAGGGAGTAAGCCCACTGAAATCCCAACACTTCTTGGAAAATGCTTGGCTGGCATATTAGATCAGCCTCCACCATGACCACGTCAGATTTCGCTGACATCATCAGATCATCATCAGGTATAAATAAGACCCACTCCTGAGATATCATTCAGATCTGTCTTGAAACGGGTGAAAGAATGAAGCAATCACAGGAAGTGTTCTCTGATCCAACACCAACTCTAAAGTTACAGGACATGATACCTGGAAAATACATCAGTTGCATGTATGACCGAGAGTGGTGGATAGGCAATATCAAAAGCGTTGACCATGAGGAAAATGATGTTCAAGTTTCGTTCATGCATCCACATGGTCCAAACAAAAGCTTCTTCTGGCCCAGAAAAGATGATGTTTGCTGGGTTCCGCTGAGCCATGTCCTTGAAATCATCGATTCACCTGTTACAACAACTGGGAGACGATACACAGTTCCACAGGAAACACAAAAACGTTGCACAGAACAACTGAAAAATATTAAATAAGGTTTCATCATGTCTGTTTATAGTTGGAAACAATGTTGATTAATTCATTAGATTGTTTTTTTCAAATAAATAAAATTCTTTGAGTTATGGTAAATGTGTGACAGTGTTCAAACCTATACTGGCGATGACGTAAATTGCGACGGTATGTCTATTTTTCAAAAAAATATTTTTCCTGGTTGGAGTCCCAGAACCATCTTGAAATTTCACATGCAGTATGCATATAAGATGCCCTTCCAGGAAATATGTTTTGTTGATTGGTACAGCCTGTCATACCTGAGCAATTGGAAGATGAAATTTAATGAAAAATAATCTTTTGCGATTTCTTTTATTTTTAAAAATGCAAGAAATATGCATGCTACACAACCAGTTATGTTAATATCAAAACAATATAGACTTATGTAAAAGAACCTCTAGTTATTTGACACTTGCCATGTTTAGTTTGTGTTTGATGGGCCAGTGAATATTGGAGTTCGTGAAAGTGCTAAATTTTTTTTCCAAATTTCACAATGTCACACCATGGTCAAAACCAAGGCTATTCCCTTCAAATAAGACAAATGACATCTATAGATAGCAGGCTTTCTGCCCTGAAAATTTCATGACTCTACCTAGAAAACTTTTTGAGATAATGCAGTATGAACTTTGCTGTAGATTTAAGACGATCGCAAAATGCACCGAAAACGGTGAGGGGGGTACCATGTTCAAATTTTTTTCTCGGTATATATTTGATATATAAGTCTAATATTTTGCATGAGTTAGTTATTATGGTTGTTCTTCATCTGGTAAAAATTTGAAGCAAATCTGAGATGGTCGAGCAGAACCCACTTGTTGAATTGAGGTGGATTGACCCAGAAAGAAACTTAAGAAATTCCTAAGAAACTCTAAAAAGAACTGTAAAATCGTTCACTAAAAACTAAAAAACTAAAAAACTAAACTAAACTAAATCGTTCACTAAACACTAGTAAATCTTTCCTGGCTTGTGTGAACTCATAAGATCAGACACTCAAGCAAATTGGCGCGGCGAACTTCCTGCTTAAATAGAACCAGAAACAGGTGCCGCCCATCTTCAATCAACCAGCTGGTATAAGGAATTCGATGTCGTCCCAGATGAAAGACACAAAGAAAGCCCTACACCAAACACAGAGAACACAAACCATGACAGGACCCCCCCCTTAAGGAACGGCCCCAGAAGTTCCCCTAGAACACTGAGCGCAGAACTCAGAAATCAACATAGGGTCCAAGATATCTCGGGAAGGGACCCAGCACCACTCTTCTGGTCCATACCCCTCCCAATCAACCCAAAATTGAGCCCCGCGACCGACACGCCTTTCAGCTAAGATGCGCCGCACAGTGTAAACAGGCCCCCCTTCAACTATGCGCGGCGGCAGCGGTGGTTTGTTGGTCGGCGCCAGGACGCTTGTGCTAACAGGTTTAAGCCAGGAAACATGAAGAGCAGGGTGAATGCGCAAGGATCTAGGGAGCTGCAACCGGACAGTGAAAGGGTTGATCTTCCGCACGATCTTGAAAGGGCCAATGAAGCGGGGGGCCAACTTCCATGACTCCACCCTCAAAGAAGGGTCCCGAGTCGAAAGCCAAACCCTCTGGCCAACCCGATATGACAGCACCAGACGGTGCCTCCTATCGGCGGTGGTCTTCAGTTTCTGCACCAAGCGTAACAGAGACGACCGGACCCTGGCCCAGACCAACCGACAACGCCGAATGAAATAATTAACATAGGGAACCTCCGAATCCCTCTCAGCCTCAGGAAAAAGCGGCGGCTGATAGCCCAGCTGTGCCTCGAACGGGGAAAGGCCTGTGGAGGAATTGCAAAAAGAATTGTGGGAGTTTTCAGCCCTTGCCAAATAACGACTCAACAACGTAAGATTATCGGCCGCTAGGCACTGAAGTGTATTCTACATGGATAGATTAGTTCTTTCAGTCTGCCCATTGGTCTCCAGGTGAAATCCAGACAAAAGACACACAGATGCCGCTAGTTGGTTACAAAATGCACGCCAGAACTTTACCGTAAACTGCGGGCCACAGTCAGAGACCACATCCTGAAGCAGGCCATGCAGCCGGACCACATGGTCCACAACAAGGAGGGCCGTCTCCCACGTCGAAGGCAGCTTAGGGAGGGCGACAAAGTGGGCGGCCTTGGAAAAGCAATCGACAACAACCAAAATATCAGTGTTGCTGTCAGAAGCCGGCAGACCCGAGACAATGTCCAAAGCAATATGGCTCCAAGGACACTTGGGGACAGGTAACGGCCGCAACAGACCCCAGGGAGGGAGATGAGAACCCTTGTTCCGTGCACAAACGCAATAGGCCACCACAAACTCCCGGATGTCCTTATCCATACAGGGCCACCAAAAGCGCCGGGCTTGCTGCTAAGTCTGGTGAACCCCAGGATGACCAGCCAAGCGGGAAGAGTGAGCCCACTGGAGAACCTGAGAACGGACCGCCACAGGAACGAACAAACAGCCAGGCGGCTCCCCACCTGGACCAGAATTGGACCGCAAGGCCTCCCGAACTACAGACTCAACACCCCCCAGGACAGGAGCCACAATCTGAGCTGAAGAAATTATAGGCTCAGGAACAAGGTCGCGGCCAAAGTGGTCGTAAATACGAGACAACGCGTCTGGCTTGATGTTTTTAGAACCGGGGCAATAAGTCAACGTAAAGTTGAAGCGGTTGAAAAATAACCCCCACCGCGCCTGCCGGGAATTACGCCGCTTTTCCTGCTGAATGTACTGGAGGTTCTTGTGATCGGTCCAGACCACGAATAGGTATTCAGCCCCCTCCAACCAGTGGTGCCATTCTTCCAATGCCAACTTAACTGCCAACAACTCCCAGTCACCAATGCTGTAATTCTGCTCAGCCGCAGACAATGACTGGGAGAAGTAGGCGCAGGGATGCAATTTATTGTCCCGAGGAGAGTGCTGGGACAAAATGGCGCCCACCCCAACCTCCGAAGCGTCCACCTCCACCACAAACGGGAGGGAGGGATCGGGCACAACAAGGATCGGCTGTGAACTAAACAGTCTCTTCAATTCCCAAAAAGCAGCATCAGCTGCTGGGAACCAAGAGAATGGAGAGGAGGCATTCTTCTTAGTCAGCGCAATAATCGGGGCAGCAACAGCACTAAAATTGCGAATGAACCTCCTATAAAAGTTTGCAAAGCCTAAAACACGCTGCACCTCTTTTATTGACTGTGGAGTGGGCCAATCCATAACCGCTGCCACTTTGTCCGGGTCCATATGGACTGACCCTGCCAACACAATGAAACCAAGAAACGACACCGTCTTGGCATGAAAAAGGCATTTCTCAGCCTTGACAAAAAGCTTAGCTTCAAGGAGGGCCGCAAGCACTTGTTGAACGTGTTGTTTATGCTCCGAGAGAGTTGAAGAAAAAAATCAAAATATCGTCAAGGTAGACAAAGATAAATTTCTCCAACATCTCTCGAAGCACGTCATTAACAAGTGCCTGGAACGCCAAGGGGGCGTTGGCCAACCAAACGGCATGACCAAATATTTGTAGTAACCATCATGGGTATTAAATGCCATTTTCCACTCATCCGCCTCCTTAATCCGAACTAGATTGTAGGCGTTGCGGAGATCTAATTTAGTGAAAAACGACGCCTCCTGGAGTCGTTTCAACGCGGAATTCATCAGGGGAAGCGGATAACGATTCTTAGTAGTAATGTTGTTTAAGCCCCTATAATCGATACAGGGTCTCAGCCCTCCATCCTTCTTCCCTACAAAGAAAAATCCCGCTCCGGCAGGAGATGTACAGGGTCAAATGAAACCGCTTGCCAGTGCCTCTTGAATATTCTCCCGCATGGCCTTGCGCTCAGGACCTGATAGCAATATAACGAACCCGTAGGAGGTATGGTACCGGGGTAGAGCTCTATAGCGCAGTCATACACGCGATACGGAGGCAAGGAAGAGGCCCGTTGCTTGCTAAAAACCTTGGCAAGGTCGGCGTAATCAGCGGGAACATTCAGAGAAACTAAAAGTCAGAGTAGCCCCCAAACTCCAATTCTCTTCAGGATCTGGAGCCTCAACCATTGACTCTGAGTCGGAAATTTCCTCCGAAAATAAATCATCCTCCGGCTGCCGCCAGTCAAATTGGGGATCCCGCTCCAAATTATCCTCCGCCCTATCATCACCCTCAGGTTTGCAAAGTGAGACGCTCTCCTCGTCGTCTCTCCAGGCATTCATATCCCCCAGAGATTGGCGTTTAGGGCGACATGAACTAGTTTGGCTACAGTGAACCTTACAATTAGAACCCTATTGAATAATGGGACTATTATGGCTGCCCCAAAAAATGTGTGGCCTATGCTTGACCAACCAAGCATGACCCAAAACAATAGGATAACTCAGAGAATTGATAAGAAAAAACTGAACCCTCTCAGAGTGACCACCAAACTGGATGAGCATAATCATAAAATCAGTGACCTCAGTAACAAGACCAGTTACCTATGGAAGACCATCAAGAGGATTAATGGCGCGAGAGTGCAAAAGAGAACGGATAGGCAAGGAATGCTTCCTAGCCCACCCAGCATCCACAAAACAATCCACGGCCCCCAAGTCCAAAAAGGCTCCTACAGATATTTTCTGATCCTTAATAATCAACTGCACTGAAATAAAAGTGCGAAAGGGAGATTGAGTCTGTCCCTCTAGCACCCCTCATTCCGCTAGAGAGACTTCCTGTTTCCCTTACGCTCAGGGCAGTGTGGTCGGATATGTCCCGGTTTTTTGCACTTAAAACAGATTATTCGCTTTCGCTCAGGATCACGAGCCTGGTGGACAAATGATCCGTCCACCTGCATAGGCTCACTGCTAGAGGGCAATTCTATGGGCGGAGCTGGGGCTGGCTACGTGCGGATCTGGAGTAGCACCCAAACATTCACCTAGAGGAGGCTGTGTCGCTCGTCTTTCTCTGTTACACTCACGAATGCCGTTATCAATTCAAACTGCTGAACGAACCAGAGAATCCAAAGAAACAGAAGGTTCTAAGGTTGCCAGAGCGTCTTTAGCTGGTTCAGATAATGCATGAATAAATAAAGTCATAAGCGGGGCTTGCAGCCACCCCGTTTCAGTGGCCAGAGAACGAAATAAAATAGAAAACCGGCCACACTCTCGCTCCCTTGGCGAACATGTATTAAGCGAGCAGCGGCGTCCTGACCAGACACGTCATGGTCAAAGACTGAAATCATTTCTTTCATCAGGCTGTCTGCTGAACTCACAACAGGCGACCCGGACCAAATGAGAGGCCCCGCCCAAAAGAGAGCGGTGCCAGATAGTAATGACAGGATGAAAGAGACTTGCGAGTCTTTATTGGTAAATCGCGAAGGTTGTGATTTGAAAAATATCTGGCACTGAGCAAGAAAATCCTTACATTTTCCAGGTTCCCCTTCATAACGGGGCGGTCGTTGTAACTTGGACTCAAGGGGGATTTGAATGGATTGTGCTTGTGGTACGTTTTGTGTGACTTGAACCGTTAAAGCCCTGATATTTTCCATGAGACTTAACAGAATATTCTCCTGCCTTTGCAACGCCCCTTCCTGAACACGCACACGATCCGCCAACTCAGTTTGCTGTTTATATAGACTAACAAGTCCTTTGCTGTGACCAGCGAGAACAGTTTGTTGATTTGCAACCAGCTGGTCTAGCGGCGTAGCTGCTGGACTCTCCATGACTGGCTTGACTGTGCTGTAATGACGGTGGAAGTAATGACCAAATGCAGCGACTGCCAGAGTACAGGGCTGAGCGAGGAGATAAACTGCTGCACGAGAGAAAGAACACGAGAACAGAACGAAGCCAGAGGCTTCACAAATAAATACTTCCACACGGACGAGAAAACTCCAAAGGGACCAAATACTGGTGCAAATAACGGAGAGGAAACAAGAAAGAAACTAAAGAAAAAAATTCCTAAGAATACTCTAAAAATAACTGCGAAATAGTTCGCTAAACACAAGAGTAAATCTTTCCTGGCTTGTGTGAACTCATAAGATTAGACACTCAAGCAAATGCGCGGCGAACTTCCTGCTTAAATAGAACCAGAAACAGGTGCCGCCCATCTTCAATCAACCAGCTGGTGTAAGGAATTCAATGTTGTCCCAGATGAAAGACACAAAGAAAGCCCTACACCAAACACTGAGTACACAAACCATGACAGTTATTTACCCAGACAAACTGAGATCTATCAGACGATAAGACTTCAACCACGAAAGGGCAAGTCCAGAAATACCAACTAATTTTTCTAACCTACAAAGAAGAATATGGTGGTCTACAGTATCAAAGGCAGCACTTAAATCGAGAAGGACGAGAAAAGAGATGCAGCCGCTATCCATGGAGGGAAGTAGATCATTTACTACAACAGTGAGAGCTGTTTCAGTGCTATGATGCTTTCTTTAGGCAGACTGAAAACTGTCAAATACCTCATTAGTTTGCAGGAAAGAAGAGAGCTGTTGGGCGACACATTTTTCAAGGATCTTAGATAAAAATGGGAGGTTTGAGATTGGCCTACAATTGGCTGGGACAGTGGGATCCAAATTTGGTTTTGTAAGCAGCGGCTTGATTTCTGCCATCTTAAATGAAGTAGGAACAAATACTGAAATCAGAGAAGAATTAATTTTGTGAAGAATTGGACCATCGAGGATGGGCAGGAGCTCCTTCATTAACTTTGTGTGGATGGGATCCAAAATACAAGTAGATGATTCGGAAGTAGCAACTAATTTGGCTAGTTTGCTCAGAGATATAGGAGAAAGGGATTCAAACTGGTTTTTGTGTATTGTAGAAAACTCCATATCATCAAAAACACCATCGCAAATGGGTAGGGAAGCAGTGATCTTCTCTCCAATTCCAATAATTTTGCCACTAAAGAAATTTTAAAAATCATCACTGCTTCAAGAGACTGGAATTTGAGGGTTACTTGCAGCATAATTGTCAGTTAACTTGGCTATGGTTTTGAACAAAAATCGAGAATTATTTTCTTTTCCTGTATGAGATTTGCAAAATAACAGGACCTTTCACAAGAGAGAGCATGCTTACATGCAACAAGGCTCTCTTTCCAAGCACCATGGAATACCTGGAGTTTAGTGGAGCGCCATTTACGTTCTATTTGACGAGATTTTTGCTTTAGAGTCCGTGTCTGGTCAGTGTACCATGGGGCTGGCCTCTTCTTCTGAGAAACCTTTTTATATTTCAGTGGCGCGACTACATTAAGGGTACTACGGAGAGCATCAGCAAACTTTTCTGCCATATCGTCAATGCAGAGGGGGCTGACTGGAGGCTCAAAATAAGATGGGAAAACCTCAGCGAATTCTGTACAAGTTCTTGCAGTAAAAGTACGACCAGTGTACATCCTAGTTTCTAACAATACAGGGTGGGTCACTTGCAGGGTAAAAAATAATTTTTTTCACAATGGCTTTTTTCAAGATCTGGAGAAAAGAACTAGCCCTCGTGAAAATTTTCACGGAGGCTAATTTAGGGCTGACTGTGGCCATTTTTTTCCTTTGTTTGTCTTCGCATCTACGTAAATTGTTTAAAATTGAGTAGTGTTGCATGAATTTGCATACTTCATTGCTTGCTACATTTGGCTCAAAACTCATTACAATCAATGAAGTTCATTAAACAATGAAATTTAAAGCAACAAATATCTGCTTTTCCATTCCTGTCCTCATTGAGTTCCAATCTTCAATTCAAAAAGATTCAATAAGATTCCTGTGGATGAATTGGCTTAGGTTCAAAAGGGGGAATCCCCAGGAGAGGACAAAGGGGGAATCCCACCTGCATGCCTATATTATAATAGCGTCGCTCACGTTATGCTGCAGACACGCGCCCGGCGGAGTCTAGCACCGATTGACCAGACACAGTCGCCTGCGAGACGGAGCCAAACAGCGTCGCTCCCGCTATGCTGCAGATACGCGCCCCGTGGAATCTAGCACTGATACGCGCCCGGCGGAGTCTAGCACCGATTGGCTGGACACAGTCGCCTGTAAGACAGAGCCAAATAGCGGCGCTCACGTTATTCTGCAGATACGCACCCGGTGGAATCTAGCACTGAGTGGCCGGACACACGCACACGCACAGAGGCCACTCGGCTATTATAATATAGATTAATCGATGCATTCCCATCCCATCAAAGGCATCTTCCTGGGTTACTTCGGGGATCACGTGACTTACACTACGGTTTCTGCATCCAGTGCAACGCCTCCATTAACAAAAATGAACATCATGATATATCGAAGGAGACTTGAAATTTGCGATAGATACCATACAGGGATGCAAACAGAGGTATGGTGAAAAAAGAGAGGTTGTCGAAGCCCCCCCAAAAAAAAAAAAGTTTAAGACAGTGAGTCACCTCAATAAAACCTAGGCTGACTGGATATTTCCGAAAGCACACAGTGTGCATGGTTCATTTGCAAAATCAAAGTGACTTCAGTGTAGCATTGTGGGCATGCGTCAGAAACAGTGGTCGGGGTCTGGGGTACTCCCCCAGAGAATTTTGGATTTTGTTGATGTAATTTCATGCAATCTGGTGGGTTTTGGGCATCAAATTCTAATCAAATGAAGATATAAAATGAATACTGTATATTTTGTTTGCTAATGGTTATACCGGTGATTACAATAGCAGGGTCCTCTCAAGGGCCCCTTGAATCTATTCTAAATAAGCACATCTTAAAATAGAGCTAGCCTACAATAGACCTGCGCAGAAACCAAATAGCCTAAATGCAAGCAACCCACCCCAATAAATAGCAAGACCTGAGCACAGATAACGTGTAAGCCATCCTGTCAATCTACTAGTAGACAGTAGAAAAAAATGGAACACCAAATATCACGCACCAAAACTAATTTGGAGGAATAGATTTCGTTGTTTATTCCTAAAACAGGACAATCTTGATAGAGGTCCAAATCTTCATACATTTCGTCACGCTCTTTACACTGAACAAAGTGAGTAGAATGGCCTACTTGCAATAACAAAAGGTCAATTTCAAACTAAGACATTTGAGTATCCTGGGGCAAGAGCCCTTAAGTGTTGTTAGGGGTTTTTTTATTTATTTATTTTTTTTACATCTGAACTGTATAACAAAAAAAAAATCCTGGATACATTAACAACAATTTGCCTCACTCTCCTCAATTTCCCTCATTCTGCAAATGACCATAGTTGAATGTAAAAGCAAAACAACCAAAACACAGTGCCGTTCAGCCTACTTCTTTCCACAATTCTTTTTTTATCCTTTATTCTAGTCTATTTGGGACCATAATTTACAAAAATGAACATCATGATATATCAAAGGATACCAGCTACGAGGTACTTGCTTACTCTGGAATTTACTTTTTTGGTTGACAAACGACAATGTGATTAGAACTAGCTGACATTCTATGCTTCTACAAGAGCTCAAGTTGGAAACACACAATTTTATGACAGTGTTTGCGAATGTTAGACAGTAACACTTCAGGAAACAGACATGGAAAAGTAATTGACTTTGATAAGAAATGTCTCTCCAGTCCTCTTAGCGTGCTAAGAAAGAACGGTATTGGGAAACCAGCCCAAGATCTGTTTGACTGGTTCGCTAGCAGCAAACCCCAAATTAGCACAAGACCTAACTGAACGTCAACATTGGAAGAGGGGTAGACGCGTAGACCAGGATGTAGCCAACTAGCCTACTGTGCTTAGACGACAAGTAGCGATAGCCAAGTCCGGAGCGAGCTAGCAAGATACACAAAGAACCGTCAGTCGATACGATTTCATTGTAGTTTCATACAGCTAGCCATACTAGAATTCTAGCTAGTGGGGCAGACCTGACACAGGTTTACTACATCAGAAACGTAATGATCTCACACAATAAATTGCATACGACTTAGTCTTATGGTTTCATATAAATGACATGATTAGATCACGCGGAATAAAACATACCCTTACCTCAGAATTGTTGGTGACACCAGAGAGGGTGAAAGCGGCGCATCTTAGATGACACCACATCATAGATATATGGGTCCGTCTCAGAATCTGGAATCTCAATTGTGACATTATTCTTAAAAAATTACTTTAAAAAAAAAAATAATGTTTTTGGGTATTTATATATAGCTCTAGGGGTCTTCTTTCATGTTTTATAAGAAAAAACATAGTATCTTGTTTTATATAACCAGCAATGTGGAAAACATGAACGACGTGTTAGCAGATCACTCGCGTAACATGGAAACGAAAATGGAATGAAAAAGTCTATTTAATAACCATTATGTAATTTTTATGGTACATATTTTTGTTTCATTGGCAGCAGACATTAAAGTAAACTATATACTTAACATTGTTATTATTATTATTATCATCTTTAAATTTAATCATAAGTTCAGAGGTCCATCAATATTCATCTTTTTTCTCGGGTTTATTTTTTTGTGTGTGCAGATGGTCCAAGAGGTACAACCTTAATTTTGCATTAGATTATAAGTCATAAGGATATTGATATATAAACATGTATATTTAAAATTATTATGCAAAGCCAATGTCAATTATTGAGTAATACACTTTTTCATCATTAACGTAACAAAGAAACATCAATGTAACATGGAAACATATTTTTATTTTGACTAGCATTCGCACTTTAACACCAAAAATGGTAACAAGTTAACAAGAAACATGCTAAAGCTACACTTTCAAAAGCTGATAAACAAGTTTATATTAACTTTTAATAAATTAAAAAAATTATAAAACATTTAAGAAAATTAACATAACCTTCAAGATTGAAGTATTCTAAACCGTGTTCTAACTCTGCTTGCTTGTGAATATTCAATAACTGATCCGGGGGTGCCATCTAGTGATCGAGTACTGTAACTGCGTGCTTAAATTTGCGGTTCCATGTCCACCGGCATCTACATCTGCACAAAGCAATGAGGTCGTTGCAAGTTACGTAGGCGGTCACGTGATCCCCGAAGCAAAATGTGCACAAAGGTTGATTTCAGCATAGTGAATACGGGGAAATCTTGTGCTGCTGTTGCTTGCACCAATAATAATGCCATTCAGTCGTCTGGAAAATAGGGCAAAATAAGTTTCCATCAGTTTCCACAAAATAGTGAAGCCCTTTTGAAAGAGTGACTTGTTAAATTAAGAAGTGACCGTGTCGGGCGCCCCAGTGGCTCATCGGTCTAAGCGTGCGTACCATAAAGGCTGTGTCCTTCCCGCAGTGACCTGGGTTCGATTCCGGCTCAGGTCATTTGCTGCATGTCTTCCCCCATTCTTCTCCCCAATCTTCCTGTCTCTCTACACTGCATGACTGTCAAATAAAGGAAAAATCCCCAAAAAAAAATCAAAAAAAAAAAAAAAAAAAAAAAAAAGAAGTGACCATGGACAGCCTTACAAACCAACAAAACATTCAGTTCTTTGCTCAGAGCACTTTGAGAAAAGCTGCTTCACGTACCAGAAGTTCACAAGTAAGTCAACGGTTTTGTTGCAACAAAAACTGGTTTTAAAGTGATAATTATCAGAAATTAGTGTTCAATATATATTCTATATAGGCATGGGCAACGCTCTGCATACACTCTCATGGAATGCGTAACAGCTGAACTGGGGCGGTAAACAAGCCTCAGAAAACTTATAAAAAATGACATAAATACCATTTTCATACAAAAAGAACACCATGGTTTGTTTAAAAGCAACCTTTTCAATAGGATACCCGCATTTCATACATGAACTCTGCGTATTACGGCCAAAAACGCGATTTGAACAGAGCTATTGTTCGCCCGTTGGATGAATGCGTGACCTCAATTTGTGCCGCGTTTACAAATTTTCAAGCGCACGGTGTGGCAAAAATATCCATTTAGGAGGTATAGCCCGCGCCAACGTCTTATCCCAGCTACGGCCCTGATTTGCTTACAGCCATCTAATTTGAGAAATTACGAGTCTGTTCATCCAGGCTAGACCTCCAGGGGATGTGAAATAAGTTCGACAGAAGTTGGTGAAGTTCTTCGCGAGTTCGCCGTGATTTCTTCTCAATAGCTAGAAAGGTGAGCGTATTTTTACTGTACCCTATATAGTTTGTTGACAGAATATCCTGTGACCCTATCTGTGAAGTTTCAGTAAAATATACCAAGGAATAAACCGGCGCCAGGCCTTTGAAGCCCACCGGTCACTAGATTCATTCACGTATACGCTTCAATTCGAGACTGCAAGGATGGAAATCTGAATAATCAATTAGGAAAAATTCTCGGCTTTCAGTAATTCTGTATATCGTTTAAACATTTTGTCAATCGGATTCCAAAGAAGACTGAAAATAAGCGCCAGCTTTTTTGTTTGGATGTAAAAGCGCGTATTTAAAGGAGAATACATTGTATATTGATTAAGCATTGAACTCTGCATAAGTCGAACTGTTTTAATATTTGTTGGACATTGCTTCGGCTTCCTGGAAGCAAGTACGTGCAAATCTGCTGTCTAGTGAGCATTTCAGGTTCGATGCACTGAGTAATAACGCCACGGAAACTTAAACTGGCCCGTCATTCTGCCGAATAGTCTTACTAAACTAGTTAATCGTCTGATTGCTAATCAAGCAAAGGGAGGTTTCTGCCTCACCAAACTAACCCCGACTGCACGTCACTGTGTTTTACTATGAATTATTCACAGTAGCTCATTGAAACTATCATGGGAGGAGGGTATATGGACATTGTAAAAAACAGTGCAAAGGTTTTTTTTTTTTTAATCACCACGGGTTATTGAAGGGGGAAGGTTTGATTCATTTCATAGCAGTGGGAGGGCAAACAACTGCCAGCATCAGCGACTTCACTGCATTTTATATACTAATGGGCTAGTAGCGTTAATGTTTGCCCTCCCACCGATAATTTTGACATTTTTGCAGGCCATTGATCCAAAAAAAGTTCACAGGCAACCCATTCATACCATTTTTAATATCAATGCAAAACCTAATGTTTGTTGAACATAATTGGGTGAAATTCAATGCAATTTTCCATTAAAAATGGCCTAGGGGGCGCTGCTGTACTTGAGAAAAGGGGTAGATGACTTTAGCATCGATTATTTCTGTTAGGGTACCCTAATGGATAATTTGGCCTGGTTTATTTCTGAATAGGCTGTATTTTCAAAAATGCCCTCAGGCTTCACCCCCCAATTTTCACAATGGGTTTTGTTGAAAAATGCCGAAGTCAGCCATTTTTGGAACCCTGTGGCTCTGAGACCCTTTCCTGTGAAGGCGTTGGACTTGTGGCAAACTCTTCGTCTGCGTCTTCTGTACTTACCCGCAAAAAATCATTAGAAAACAATATAAATTTTGTTCTCAGCAACTCAAGAAATGTTGTCATTTTATTCATTTGTATTGCCCATGCCTATTCTATACAAATATTAACCTTAAGTCTGAACGCCCCCGTAATGGGGGCAATGAATTTGCATAATAAATACAGCATGCTTCCTAATAGCAACCTCGTCATGCGGCATATCCTCTTAAAGCGAAGAAACTCAGCGAGAAGATCGTGATGACCGTTTTTACCTAAACCGAACACAATTCAAGTACCAAGCAAAGTAAATAAGCATCTAGCAAAACATTAAATAAAATAAGTGCTCTATCACAAGCATTTCTGCTGAATTTGTGCTATGCATACAAACGATACCTCAAATGAAAAAGGACAGTCCACAAATTCCAACGATATAAGCCTTGTCATTTTAAATTGTCACCATACTCGAAGAACAGCAGGCATAAACTTTAAATGCTACAGAGATGAGCAAAAAAAAATCTTACTTTTGATATTTTGTCATAAAAGCTGTTTGTGGGTAAATCTGCGCTTGCTATTGTTTTAGCCCGTCTGTGAGTCCTCTCGCCATTATGCTATACACTGGAAAACTTCAGCAGTATAATCGCTTAAAATGGTTTGTTTTTTTTCTGTATTTTCGCGATAATTAACCGCTAAATATTCAACTGTTGTTTTCAAAGCCGGTTTATGACTGAGAATCCTTGCGTCAATATGCTCAAGTTCAAACACAGCAGAGCTATACAAGTGCTAAATCGACCAGTGAATATATAGTCTGTTGAGCTAGTGTCGTGGATAAGGCGGTGCACTAGGACCAGAGGTTCGATATCCGGTTATACATGCGACATTTCAGAGGAAGGAAATACATTTTTTATTTTTTTTTTTTTGTATAAATAAATAATAATTAATCGATGCATCCCCATTCAATCAAAGCTATCTTCCTGGGTTACCTCGGGGATCACGTGACTTACACAACGGTTTCTACATCCAGTGCAACGCCTCCATTACATCTTGCTAGCATTTTCCCTAGATAATTCATTTTAAAACCCTACCCCAATCTCCATTCAGCTGGCAAGAGTACGGTTTCCCATATTAAACTTAAGACGAAGTGTACTCAATTTAATAGCCAGTGATCTCAAAATCAGTCCGACACAGACATAAAACGAACAGCTAGATTGTTTCGACAGTCAAATCGAATACGTTTTTATTGCGGATATAAATAAGTAAACAATACAAACATGGAAGCAAAATGAACAAACAAGCACTGTTGTTCCATATATGTAGTGGAAATTTAAAAATAACGAGTGAAAAACTCACCTTTAACGTGTGAATATTGCCGCAGACCAACTTCATAACCACCGATATCACTCGCGTAACAGCCACCTCACGTGCGGAAACATCGACCTCTCGCGAGGGGAAATTCCAGTCTAGACACACAGAGGGTGCGTTCGAGCGCGTCTGCAAGTAAGCCGGCTGCGCGAGATTCCCGAAAAAATACGCGAGAATCGGCCGAAGTTGCGCGAGAAGCCCTCCAAACCCTGCGATAGCTGCAGGATCTTGCAGAAAATCGTTCGAGCGCCCCGGCTGCGTGACCTTTGACAGGAAATACGTAACAAAGGCGCGACCAAAAATCTGCGCATCTCCGCAGACTCTGGAGAGGTGCTGCGCTCGGCTGCTGAGGTTACAAACGAACAAAGAGAATGGCACAGGGCAAGAGAGGATTCGCGTTTGTAATAGGTGATAAGTGTTGCTGATAGCGCTTCTTGATGGAAGAACAAATGTAGTGCAGTACTTAATTCATAGATTGTTTGTGCTTATACCTGTTTGCCCGCGCTATAGAGTATTTTTCATTGTGTAGGAAAATACGTTGAGAATGAACGAAGAGATTTAGGTTGTTAAATCAATATTTCAATTGTTACAATGTAATTGATTGAAGTCTTGAATAAGAACTTCAGATGTTGTTAGATCTGACTTGTGTGTGTGTTGCCAATATCACATGGCTACACATGCACTTGGAAATGTAATAACCCCACTTTGACGTGTTACTTCAATGAGATTGACACTTGATATTAGTATATTAAACCTATTAAAGAATTGATGCATGAGTGAACATACAGGTCCTTGTTTTTATGGTTTATTTTCTTCAGTTGTGTGCATTATTCAATTCGTATCTACCCCTGGCAAATATTCCCATATGTTACATACTGCTTTGCTCTACATCACTTTGTACATCATCCAAGTTTATTCTAGAATAGCCTCAATTGTGATGTATAATAAACACTCTCATAATCAGATGGGATGCTTCTCCTGTCAATGCTTGTTTATGTAGACAATTTCATTGTCTATGAAAGTCAGTGTCATTTTGGTGATGTGTCCACTGGAATAAAACTCAAGAAGCTGGACAGCATGTCATTTTCAGCGTTGTCTCACAAAGTTGTCGGCGTATGATTTCATACTCGCATCCTGTCTTCAAATATTCAGTTGTCAAATAATAATTCTCTGCCTTCCTTAACTACCCAGTGTAACTGTCAAGTCTTTTAAAGATGTAAAACACTTTTTGTGGTTGATTCATCCATGCTGACATTATGTTGCTTGGCTGAAACAATGATGCATCAGTCTGCATCTTATTCAAATTCCATTTTTGTTTTTCTTTTTGCCTACTCACTGCACTTGCTATGTTTGGCCCTTTATTCTTTAAACCTTGATTTTAGGGAGAGGCAGATGCTGATGTGAAGTCATTGACTTTTGTGATATTCATCTACTCTCGTAAATGTCTGTCCATTTAACTGAGAGGGGCCATAGCGCAGGGTAGATGGGACACAAATGTTTATTGGAGGGATATTGAGTAAGAGGATAACCAAAAATCTTGGCAGTATCATCGAGATTAACAAATAATTGGCACAGACTGACAAATGTCACCTCATTCTTGAATTATTCATACAATCTCACAATATTCTGCATCCTACAAAAACACAGATGTAAGAGGATTAAAAAGTGGTCATTGATTATTTCTGCTAGTTGAAATACACAAGGCTTGCAGTCATGTTCCCCTCCCATCTGCAATATGCATTAGTTCTACATCATTGTCTCCATAGGAGGGTCATTTAAGTTCTGTAATTTGGGTGCAAAATGTACAATATCTTTCTTGAGTAAATGATCATCTTCAGATTGCCCCATGCCAAACGGTTACATATCTTGGAGGTTTTCGTTGCACACATCAACTTCATGGTTAAAGTAGTAACTTAGGGAGTCACAGGAGGCCCTGGTAATGAAAAACTCCTTTGTAGACCATGGAAAAAGACTTGAGTGACACAAAACTGGAGTTCAGTTTGGTTTAGTTTATTAGGGTCCCCATAAGCCATTACCCAGGGCAACAACTACTCTGCCTGGGGTCCACACTTAACAGAAGGTACATACAGCCCAAGAAATCAAGATAAAATTAAAAAAAAATTTCCACAGCATGGAAAAAAAAAAACCCAAACAACAACAAAAAAAAACAAAGCTTTGTAAAAATCATGAAGACATAAAACACAAAGTGGCATCTCTAATTACATCATAAAGAGGCTCTCTTCTATATCATACCTCAGCCACCTTCCTTCTGGTGATTGACAACATTTTGCAAATAATATCCAACACCATACCATTTACAACACTAACATTTATTCACATTTAATTCCCTTAACAATTGAGAACTATGCAGATGTCCTCTCCTCTGGTTTTTAAAACTGGGGATCCCAGTGCATTTTATTGTAAAGGTACAGAGTTCACTCAATTTATCATGTGGGGCAAAAGAATACCAATAGATGAGTGTAGAAAAGGAAAATACAGAGCAGCAAACAGCCTATGGAAACTGAAGGACACTGAAGTGTTGGTTTATCATCAGACCCTGGCACATTTTCAAGCTTAAGTGTCTGCAGTGGTGGACAGCAGGCAAACGGGCTCATTTTATTGGGAAAGAGGTACATGTAATGAAGAATTAGGCAAAATGTATTAGTTTCAGGTCTCTGTATGTAACTCACTTAATATAACAGCTCCATTTAAAATGGGAAGCAAGGGTAAAGCTTAATTGGCAAGATGGTCTCCCTTCATTGCAGTTAACTTTGAAGGCCATGTTCTAATAAACGTTTCAATCCAGTATGTTGTTGGGAATCAGCAGATGGAACCTGAAAAACAGAGCACAGGGTAATACATCACTTAAGGGTACTCACTGGGGCTTTGGTAACACCTGGAGGGCAGGAGAAAGGTATATAAACATCAAAAAAGTGATAATATTGTCAAAATGGCAGCACAAAGAAAAATCAAGTTGAGCGATGGTATCAATTCTGTTGAAATGCTTGTGTCAGAGGACATATTTCAAAGACTCCAATCAGGAGTTTTGGGTACCACTACAGCATAGTGGTATCCACAAACTGTTGTCATATTTCTACATTTGAGACCAATACTGAGGAACAATTGTTATTTATGCACTATTATTAACTGCAATGAGAAACTGCATTTTGCAGACCCATCATTTGCAGGGGACCTTTTCACAAATGCGTGGCAAATGTTCATGGAGGCCCCAAAAGAGTAAGTACTTAACAATGCCAACAAAGTAGGAACGGCATGTACATGTGTTGGCACATGAGTTTCCAAATGGATGCTTGTAATCGAGCAACTTGTGTGCATTGTCACCAACAGGTGCTGAGACTGTACCAGCAGGTTCAGCTCCAAACATCACACTGCGCCCACAAACACATTATATTCACATTATCTATTACTCTTGCTGTCATGTATTCTTTTCTTGCAAGTCTGAAACCAAGAACCCAAGCTAACTTGGGGCCATGCTAACTTGGAAATATCTCAGGGTAAAGAAAGCATTTTATGACGAACTTGGACTGTACGTCTTAATAATAATAATAATGTAATTTACGTGTATACTATTACACGACACAACCGTACGTTCAGGATGCAACCTGTAGGTGGCACCAATGTATAAACGTCAAACAGACAGTGCATGGAATTTACCTAATATATACAAAAATACTGCGACTCTCGAGCCACCAGCAGCTTCGATCTAACCATTTATTGCCTTCATTTGACAAATGCGATACAAGTACATTTTTTTTTTTTTTTTTGCGAACACGTAACTTCTCCGTCATTCACAAAATAAGGAAGAAACAGAAATAGCCGGTATTTGCGACAAATATGCACACAGTGTCGAGTCATATTTTACATACCTTCGTCTCCGGTCAAAATTTTCATCTATAAGTCCATAAATAAGGAGAGGAATGCCCAGAGCATCCATCTCCTCGATTACTTCCTGCGTTGCCAAGTAAGTCGCCATTCTTTTCTGGCGTGAAGTCTCATGTGATCATTCACGTGATGAGCTGCGCAGCAGTTTCAGCGAGCTGTTCGAGCAGATGCGAACCGCCCCAGGAAACGTGTCATGTCACAGTGCGATGCAGCTGCAGACTTTGCAGACGCGCTCGAACCCACCCAGAATGTTAATCGATATCCTTCCGCGCAAAGAAGGGACACCTTACAATGAGATCACCTAATAATCACCTAATAATAATTATTATTATCACCTAATAATTATATATCCTTTTTAATACGAGAAAGATGTTCTGTCGTAACATAATTTCGAAGAAACATACACGGAAAACATACTTTCAGCACCTGCTACGAAAGACAAAATTGCGTGATTATAACTTAAATTCCATGAAGCGTAGTGATTTTCAATTACAATTTGGATGACGTATATAATATGACATCGAGGCTTCTCGTTTGAGTAAATAAACTCACAT
This sequence comes from Gymnothorax javanicus, assembly GCA_029692085.1. NCBI lineage: Eukaryota > Metazoa > Chordata > Actinopteri > Anguilliformes > Muraenidae > Gymnothorax > Gymnothorax javanicus. Next base: position 150,706,709 of record CM056197.1, read on the forward strand.
TCGTGGGGTAAGACTGGTCGGAAAACGGCGTTACGAAAGTGATCAAATCCTAGATAGCAAGCTACATCGGGCCAACGTCGGTTTAAGGTCAGTGTTGGTCGGCCTCGGTCGGCAGCTGGTTTGCCGACGTTGGGCCAACGTTGGCAGTGGCAGCATTTTCACCAGCGGATTTCCGACAGTTTCCCGACGTTGGGCCAGCGTCGGCAATGACAGCATTTTCACCAGCGGATTCCCGACGGTTTACCAACGTTGAAACAACGTCATTTAGGTCGCTATTATTTTTATTTTAATTGTCGGTTGCAGTTACTACCTGTACATCAGCAAAGCTTGCTGTCATAGCCTGCCAAATGGAACTCAATCTTCATGACTTATGCTACTCGTTTGTCATAAACTCGCCGAGTAAAATACATCTGCTTACCAATGACATTCCTATTACTGAAATGTCTCAACGTTAAATACGCATCTAGTGCAGTTTTTTATGTTAATAAGCCCCTATTTTTTTTTTTTTTTTTTCCCACGAAGGGATGTATTAATTAATGTTAGGGTCCATGTCGCGTTACGTCCTAGTGCGTTTGCAATATGTGTTTTTTTTTTGGTTTTTTTTTTTTTGCGGACGTGCACTGCTGCGTTTTTTTTTTTTTTTTCTCCTCAAAGGCTCAGATAACATCGCAGCCACGTTACTGATTGCCTAGCTGGGAATGTTTCAGGACCGCATACCACCGCCAGGGCAAGGACAACTGTTCAGTCCATGCCTGTTCGGAGGATACCAGGATCATCGCGAGCAGCAAATTTAAAAAGATACACAACCATAAATATACTGGCGCATTTTCATTCATTTGACTACCAAGAGACCGAAGACGCGAACTTTACGCACGGTCGCCTGCTGCCAACCTCCCTCTGCCTGACTCACCATTTTAGTCCCTCGCGTGCTAATATTCTATCTGTGGCGGTTAAGTTCAGCGCGAGCTGTTTCAGTTATCTTTAGCCGCTGTCGGTTATCGCTACCGGACTACAAGCTATATTTTGCGTGACATCGCTAGACACATGATTCAGCTGTATATAACAATACATGTTGCTTTAAGTAAGTATTTCTAAATCTGAATGGTCTAAAGTTCATATTTTTGTTATTTCAATCGTTGAAGAATCATCTGTTCACTCGCCTGACGTCCTCAAATCAAACGTGAGGCTTGGTAAGTTAACTGGCTAAGTGTCACTTAACTGAGCTTGAAGTAGCAAGCTAGCGCTCGCATGCTAACGGTAGTCTTGGACTAGTTGTAAAGGGAAGTTCCCATTGCGTTTTGTATGCTATTGTTATTATCTTGTTTTCATTATTATTATTATTATTATTATTTACTAAAGAACAACAAAAGTGCGAGTATGGCACACTAACGTTTGAGATGCTCAAGTTAATTTTGCAGCTAACGCACTGTGAGCTCACTGGCTCGATATCCTCGATTTTATCGTTTTACTTCATGAAGATGGACATGAGGAACATCGCCTGTGGAGGTAAGTCGCTGCAACAGTAAAAATGATTTTAGAATAAATATTATAATGCGGTCAAACTATTGTGGTTATTTAAAGCATTTCTAATGATAGTCCCCTTAACAGAGATTCTATGTCCTGTGACCATGCACCTGGCTTGGCCGCTTGTCATATTGGGGCGATGTTGCCACTTCATGTAGGCCTACAGATCAGTCAAATAGTGCATGCAGCAATCATGACTACTGAAAATGTCGCCACTGCAAGTTCTGTTGTTCGTTGTCCTTCGTAGAGCCTACACTGAGAGAGTCTACTCCATAAGTAAACATCGTGCTAAAGATGCGATGAGGCGGCATTCAGTTCTAGATCTGCTCCCAAAGATTGAACAATTTGTGGAAGAAGTGATCCCACGGTATAGTGGGCAACGCGGGCCGTACCTGTCCCTGGTTTTCACACCAACTTCTGACCTTTAGTTGATTGTCTAAATTAGCCAAACCATTTATGAAATCTGACATTTCTGGCGCATTTCTTTAAATTATCATGAATGACCAAAGACTGTGCTTGTTTCCCTTCATAAAACATTTTTCATTGGACAAATCTATATTTGTGTATGCAACCAATTAATTAAATTAGTCAAGGGTAACTGATAAAAATAAAAACCTGCATAGTACCAGCCCTCCAGGACCGGAATTGCCCGCCCCTGGTATAGCCCATAATACAGAAGTCACTCATGAGTGACATACATTAAATGTTGTATTATTTTTACTGTGACTTCTCCTGCAATAGGTCTATCGTGATTTTTTTTTTTCCTAAGTTACTGTAGTCCTGTGGTGATTTGTCCAAAACCGGTTAACATTAACAGGTAATTTTCTAAACCTGTCCTTCACTCCCTTTGCCTTCTCCAGCGCTCCTGATCTGGCCTCACCAGTGCCTCCAGCGCAGCAGTCTGTCTCTCAGCATGAGACCCATAGACTGATGTGGCTTGTGTGTGACTGAAATTCTGATGTGTCCTGATGAGATGAGTTAGTGGGGCAGGGCAGTGCCGTGAGGGGCCAGGCTGCTCCTCAGAGACAGAGAGCAATGGATGAGGGCTCTCCTCAGAGAAACAGGGTACTTTCTCCCCCCTGTGCAGATGTAGACGCCAGTGGACATGGAGCTGCTCTATTTCTGCACGCAGTTACATTAGTCTATCACTAGATGGCACACCCAAATCATTTATTACATATTCGCGACGGAGCCTTGCCTGTTACCGATTTAGAGTATGAATGTGGACGAGTTACAGGTGCACTATGCAAGTTTGTTTGACATCACTTCTGTTGACATTCGAAGTCAAACAAAACAGAGGTAGCTCACCCCTCCCTCCCATAGTTCCCTCCCTCCCATGCTTCTGTAACTGTCAACTCTTGTTGGTGATTGGCTGGAACGGTTGTTATGTTATGGCACATTTGTGTTTATTTGCAGTTTGTGACGCCTGTGCGGTCTTCAGAGCCCGGGATTTTTTTTACAGTGAATCCAGGGGCAGGCAGCTAGCGGATCGTGGGGAGATGTCAGCGAATTGAGACAAAAATATAATCGCGCAGAAAACAAACAAACTTGCATAATGCACCATTAAAGGGCATCTAAAGTCGATTCCCATTGTTTTTGTTTATCGGCCAATCAGCGAGCCGCACCTGCGCAAACGAACCGAAATAGAAGGATTATCTACGCATGGACACAAAACATTGGTTTATATGAATGAAATTGGTCATGTGACAATGCAAGATGTCAACAAAAGCAAGTGATTTGTTTGTAAACATTGGACATTCAACGTCCCGTCTGAGAATCGACTTCAGATGCCCTTTAAGTCCCATCCCTGTTTCCCAGGAATTGTGGGAATTGCACTTCTCAGCCAAGCCTCATGCAAACTGCTTAATACACCTCATTATTGTATCCTAGTGAAACAGGCAGTGATGCAGTGGCTGAATATAGTTCCTTAACACTTGGGTAAAACCAGAGCCATTGATATTCTCAGAGTTGCGACACACTCATTGACTCTCATGTACAAAAAATGGCGGCGCACTTCCGGGTCTGGGAACTTCCTATAGTTCCAAAAGAGGATTCTCGCAGCTTCATACTGATTCAATTCCATTGAGACAAAATTGACGGTAAGTAATAAAATAATGAAGTCTTATGATTCACGAAATGTATATATCATATCAGTGGTCATGTATCATTTATAATCCAATTGTGTATGATCAGCACAACGATATATATATTTTAAGTCTGAAGAGGTTATGATAATTTAAGCTCATGTTCTTTGCTTCTAGTTTAGCTTGGTCAGCTGTGGGAATTCATGAACTCTATGGAGTTTCTATTTCCATTTCTCACAAAACTGATATAAATCACGGCGGTAAATGATGGAATGAGGTGCCTGTGACTGGTTTCGGTAAAGTTTTTTTATTTATTTTGAAGTTAGCTTTGACGATTTTGACATGCTCTTACCTAGCCTAGCTTGATCAGCTGTTTTAAGTTTAATCACGAACGGTTGCGGAGTTTATAACGCAGTTTAGCTCTCAAGAACCATTTCGGATGAAAACCACTGTTTATTCATAAAATAGGATGAAACCAGTTCAGACGTGGACGACCTAAGTGTCACCCATCATGTTTTAGCTAGCTATTATGAAATTGCATCTGTCAGTTTACATTTGTCATGCCAGGCGCTGTTAGCTTTCTAGCGATCTTGCTGTAGTCAGCTAGCTGTATTATATGCCATGTTGTATTTCGCAAAAAGATGGTCTTTTTAAATGATTTACTCTTGGAGATGTGGTGGCTGTGGTTAGTCTATATTACTTTTCTGTGCTCATTTTATTGTGCCATGTAGGCTTATCGTTAATACGGGCAGAGGCTGCTGCTGGCGATGGAGGCTATAGGGTTCGTGGGAGGTTCTGAGATGTCTAAACTTTGCAAATCACACATTTATTTTAATCCCAAATTAAATTTATTACTCCTTTTTAAAATAATGCAGTGATTTTGTGAACATTTGTAATTGCATGAGTGTCTGACATGTCAATTATGGGAGACTTTGAAAAGGTCTTAAATTTAACTCACTGAAATCCTGCAGGTACCCTGTGCTGCTGGCAGTGGTGGAGGCAGGCGCTAGCGGAGGCAGGCAGAGGCTGCTGTTGGGGATGGAGGCTCCAGGGTTCATGGGAAGTTCTGAGATTGAAAATTTGCAAACCTCTTCCAACATTCCTGGCCCTTGTATTTGTAATGTCCCCCGCCCCTTTATTTAATTATTTGTAATTCCACAAATGTTCATGCCACACAGTTTCGTTCTTGTTCCAAGAGTTTACTTGTCTGTTCTATTCAGTACATTCCTGTTAAATCCATTTAGTAGTTATAGTTCTATTTAGAACCCTGCCCTGTTCTGAAAAGACGCACGCATGCACACACACACACACACACACACACTTAGTAGTTCCACACATCGAGAAGGTTTATTAATTTGACACTGATCATCCCCTCTCCCACATTAGAACCCACCACCACCCTGCCACATTACTATGTACAATGTAGTATTTCTTTTATTTGTTCAAGGTCCACTCATGGTTCACTCACTCACACTTGCACCCCTCCTTGTTTAATTTGTTTATCAACTTCAATTTCTGTGCCGTCCTGTTGTCCACTGTTCAATAAAAATCTTTTTGTTGAAAACCTTTCCTTGCATCAGTCATTGTATTTAATCTAATTCAGTCTCCTGGTCTCACCAGCCGGAGGTTACATGTGTTTCGTTCATTTTATCTAAACATTAGAATTGAGAATATCAAGGGCTCTAAAATGAGCATGGTGGTGCACCTTTGCTTTAAGGAAGAACTGGCGTGACATTGAATGATGTAACAGGTCAGCAGAACTGCAACATGGTAAGTTGTGGGTAAATCCAGAAGATAAAGGCAGACCCTGGTAATCCAATAATGTAACTTTATCCATCCCCATGACTGTGTGAGTACGGGATTAAATTTACTTAGAAATTATAGCGGATCAACGGTACGTGTAAGTACTAGCTCACTGATGTTAACATGAATCTTTCCCTCCCAAAGCTACGACATGATCGTAATAGTAAAAGCATGACCTCTCTAAAAATGTATGTAAATACTGTAGTTCATTAAGATAAATACGCACGCAATTGTGTAAGGCAATTGTGTAAAGGTTTAATTTAATATTTAACGTTCAGTAATGCAATCGCTGCTGTCTGTCCCTGAATTTAGGAAATAATGACATATTGTTCAGCGTTTGTTTGGAACTATAAGCGCTTCCCCCAAATGACACAGTAAGTTGACATAAGGCGTGACCACTCGAACAACGATTTTATTTGTCAATGGGTGTCGCTTCTCTGGAGTTATCTACCGCTCTGGGTAAAACTAAAATAAGTCCTCCAGAAATTATTTCCTGGTTTAATTTTGGTAGCTTTGTGAAATTGTGAAACCTGAATTTTGAATTGATTTTTTATTGGGACATTAATATTGTTCAGTATTTTTCATCATTTTATATATATATATATACAGTCATGCCGAAATATTGTTACCCTACTAATTTCTGGTCCATTTTTTATATATATTTTTTGACAAATCAAATTTATTCTTGCACAATACCCCAGTAAGTTGACATAAGGCTGTTTTGATTCATGGGTTTTTTGTAAACAAATCAGGTTGAAAATGACACAAGTTGACATAAGGCTTTCTTACGTAAACACTTTGAGAAAATACAATACTTTCCAACCCAGACACACAAGAACCATGTCTAGAATTATTCAAACCCTTTTCTGGATGAAATTATGGCTTCTGGCTTTCATTGTTATGGACGGATGAAACAAAGATGGAGCTGTGGGCACAGAGATGTTTCTTTTGTTTCCACAGGGAATTTTGGCCTCCTCTTTGAAAAAACACGGTCCCAATGGTCAAAGGTTTGCAGGGTTTCCTGAGGTTGCTTTTTTGGTCTTAAGTTCCCTCCAAAGATTGTTAATAGGATTGGCATTATCTGTCAGGACCAGTATATCCAGTTACTTTGTTGTCCATTAACAATTTCTTAACTTGGTCTTTGGGGCAGGTTTGGATCTTCCAACAGGATAATGATCCAAAACACACGGCCAAATCTGGACAACAATGTTTGAACATTTTGGAGTGGCTGGGCCTTCCCAACCCGACCTCAATCCTATGGACAATTTTGTGGAGGGAACTGAAGATCGAGGTCATTTCAAGGAAACCCTCAAACCTTACGGATCTGGATAAGTTTGCCAAAGAGTTGGGCCAAAATGTTTTGCAGATGTGAAGAACACTTTGTGATCAACCACAGGAAGCTTCTTGGAGGCTGACACACATGAATAAAGGCTTTGCCAAAATTACTGAGAAAAGGGTATGAATAATTCTGGACATGGCAATTTTGTAAATCCGATCAAATAAAATACCAAAAAGTATTGTATTTCTCGAAAAATTGTTTACTGTACTTCTTACAGCCTTATGTCAACTTACTGTGTTATTTGTGCAGGAATTAATTTGATTTGTCAAAAAATACCTCGAAAAAACCCAAAAATTGGTAGGGGTATGAATAATTTCGGGCATGACTGTATTTATATAAATTTTTTACATTTTGTTTAAAGAATTGTTTGTGCATTGCTAGTCAGGAGTGCTTGTAATTTTGAAGCCCACTGTTCTAGGATTGGGTAAAATTCACATTGGTAGAAGTGAGTAATACGTACTTTAAGCAAAAAGGTCCTCCTAATTTTTTAACTATTTTCTGTGATTTTAATGTTCTGGCAGATGTCCCTGAAGTATTGAACAGCTGTGAGCTTTATGTGAGCTTTCTTGGAGTGCATCCCGTTCATGCCAGAAAGGAGGATAAAGATCTTCTTGCACGTATGTTTGTGTTGTTCTTCTGGCGGTATTGCACTGTTAAAATTACTTGATTTTAAAGTGTCCCTGGCTTGGTCTCTTCACATTATTTTTTGCCTTTGTGCAGCAGGTACCTTGTTTGGATCAACACGGAAAAAGGAGAAGACAGCAAAATTCCAAATGAGGAAGCAGTCAGTCAAAGAATGTATTACCATTTTTAAAGGACAATTCAAGACCTTGATACTCATAAATGATATTGTGAGAATCTTGACTAAATGCATTTTTTTCCTTTTATTACAAGGGATTATTTTTTGTGGTTCCCAGTTGCTGATGACAAAATTTTCCTGAATTGACAGAATAAATTATTTAAAACTTGAAATTTATTCTCTGTATATTTGTGATAAAGTGATACATTCCACATTTCATTCAGAAATGTTGTAATTTTAATTAGAACATTATGATTATGGTGAGAGGATACAATAAAAGCGACGGTAGTTGCAGTAATATGAATCACGACGACAGATCATATTGCTACAAAATGTATTTCATTATACAGCATGTATTTTGGACTACAGTAACTTTCTCTTTTGAACAAATAACAGCAATTTATTTGCCAATTGCTGTCAGTAGCTTATTGTTATTTTTACAATTATTTATTTTTACAATTATTGTTATTTTTTTTTTTCGGTTTGCGACGTTAGCCCGTCGTATGCTTGCTATCTGGGGAGCGAGGGAGGGCAATGGAGGGAACTTCGGGGGAGGGTTGTGGGAAATCGGATTGTAACAACCTTCGCCGCGTTTCTTCCGCACTTTGACATTTGTCAACACGCCAACGGGAAGTTTGTGTTGCCATGGAGCCGACTGAGTTAGTTACCTGTACATTTTACCTTTAACAGTTCACGTGGACTCTGCATCGCATGTTTATGGCAAGAAGAAGACGGCGTGCTCGTTTGATTGCTGCGGCACTTGCAACTGTTTTATGGGAAAATAAAGCTGCTTTCACACCAGGCAGCGAAGCTTTTTTTTTACGACAGATTACAATCAAGTCAATGCAAAAGCGCGAATACACGTGTTTTGCATGTATTCGCGTCTTTGCATTGACTTTGAATGTAATCTGTCGTGCGAAAAATTCGTTTCGCGTCCAGTGTGAAAGCTGCTTTAAGCTCCGCAACAGTCCTCGCGGATGATATAGGCTGACTACAGCAAAAATGAACGTTAAGTTACATGCTTAAAAATAATGCGAAACCGATGCCCCTCAGCCCCAAACTTCACAATTTGCATATAACTCTTTCATAAATTACACACTACTCGAACACAATTCTTACATTTTTATGGTAATTTCCCTGCCATAATTCCTCCTTTTGCCAGCAGAGAAAAATGGCGGACGTGAATTTTTTTTATCGAGGGAGAATGAGCAAAACATTCTGGGCAATATCAAAGCTGGGAGGGATGTTCGTTGTTGGCTTCGTTTGACGGTGGATAATCGAGGGCTTGAGCAAATGAAAATGCGCCCTTCCCTCCGCAAAACTGGATTGGAATGACCCTACAGGTGGCAGCCATCTTACATCCGGGATTTTTTGGGGATATCCCCCCTCGATTGGAGGGCGAGTGAACATGACGAAGCAAGCATTTTTTCGGATTGGAACGCAGCTCAGGTAACAGAACTTCACTCCTCCCGAGGAAAAAAAAAAAACATGGCTCCTGGCTAAGTGGCTACATTGGAGATTTAGGCGAAAAACATCGTGAAAATTACGTCTTTTCGAGTCAAATCATAATGTCGGGGCTTACAGACACCTAATATGACCTAATATGTTTATTAGGGGTCCAAGCTTGTAGGGCTGAAACCCTATTGTTTTTGTGCTGGTGTATTATTATTATTATTATCGCCGCGGTAGCGAGCAGAGCGGGGGACATAGTATTCAGCTCCATCCATCCGTCATGTCCCGTTTGTTCTGAGTGCGATATCTCAAGAATGGTCTGACCGATTCCATTCACCTTTGGTGTTAAGGTGTATTGGTGTGATACGCCGACCCCAGTCGATTTCCATGACCTTGGCATTATTGTCAAGGTCATTACGACCATTTGACCGCTTACAAACACCTTGTCAACATGATATCTCAAGAACGGTTTGACCGATTCCATTCATCTTTGGTGTCAAGGTGTATTAGGGCCGGGGGACACAGTATTCAGCTCCAGCAGTCCATCCGTCCGGCCGTCCGTCCATCACGTCCCGTTTGTTGTGAACGCAAAATCTCAAGAACGCTTTGACCAATTTTATTAATCTTTGGCTTCAATGTGTATTTGTGTGATACGCCGACCCCAGTCGATTTCCGTCACCTGGCGGGGGACATGGCCACGTTTAGTGGCAACACTTGTTAATTAAGCTGTTAAAGTTTTCAACTACAAATGGTCTTTCTTGGCTTGAACCCCGGAATTCCCGCTTGCGGCTATATTTCACATTGCTTTTTTTAACCTCGAAAAAGTGGCCACCATTGAATTCCATTCATTTGGATTTCTCTTCAATGCTGTTTTTCCTTAAAATTCCAAAACTGTTTTGAGGACAAAAGAAATTAACCGACCCTTCAATTATCCTTGGGGTGAGTATTTGATGACGAGTGTCAACCAAAGGAGTGTCAGTTACAACAGGGTAGGGCACAATCTTATCCCCAGCAAGATCATTACCAAGAAGCAAATGAACACCTTTGAAAGGAAGAGAAGACCTAACGCCAACAGTAACAGACCCAGAGACCAAGTCTGATTTGAGATGAACATTATGGAGAGGTACACTTGTAAAACCACATTCTACTCCTTGAATAAGGACATTAGCCTGAACAGACGATTTGTCCAAAAAAGGCAGAATATCTGCAAGAATAAGCGATTGGGAAGACCCAGTATCCCTTAGAATTCGAACAGGAGCAGATGAGGAAAAATCATGTGAAAGTGAGACAAAACCATTAGAAGTGTTATTAGAAGAAGTCTTGGACTGAGACTTGCCTTGAAATTTAGAAAAAGTGGATTTTTGGACAAAAGAAGACTTATGAGTCAATGCATAACTATCAGCCAGGGTGGAAACATCTTGCAAAGTATTGGCTTGTTTCTCCTCAAGGAAAGTCTTGATATCAGGCTGGATACACCTTTTAAATTCCTCAACCAAAATAAGTTGCCTCATTCTGTCAAAATCTTTCTCAATTTTCATGGAATTACACCACTGATCAAACAAATGTTCCTTCAACCTGCCAAATTCAACATTAGTTTGACTGGCTTCCTTGCGAGAATTCCAAAATTTTTGCCTGTAAGCCTCGGGGACCAATTCATAACCCTTCAGAATGGCAGATTTGACAAAATCATCATTAGAACACTGTTGGACAGATAACTGGTTATATATTTTCCTAGCTTTACTAGTAAGAACACTTTGTAACATCATTGTCCAATGCTCTTTTGGCCATTTCAAATTTTCAACAATTTTCTCAAAATGGGTGGAGTATTGGTCTACATCATTTTCTAGGAAGGGAGGAACAAGCCTGATGTGTTTAACCACATCAAAATGATCAGAAAGTCCAAAAGATTTTGTTACAGTACCTGCTCCTGTTTTCTTCATTTCCAGTTCATACTGCATCATTTTTTCTTCTAGTTCTAGTTATTCCTCTTTCTCCAACCTTCTTTCTTCCATCTCCAACCTTCTTTCTTCTAGTTCTTTCTCTTTCTCCAATCTTCTTCCAGTTCTCGTTGTTTCTGGCGTAGCTGAATCTCAAGTCTCTACAGCTCTGTTGCAGACACTGTCACATCTTTAATCAATTCTGCTGCTTCTTCCTCAAAGATATCTTCATTGATGAAATGTTGCATCAAAATGTTGAATTTTTCTTATTTCTTCATTGATGATTTCACATCAGATAATCCAAGGGTTGAGGCTATTTGCAGCAAGTCCTTCTTCTTTGCCAGTACAATTGATTTCTGGGTTGGAGTTTTCAGAAAATTTTCAACATCAAAAGTCATGATTGCTGGTTTTTCAAATAGTCACAAGATTATAAATTATATTTCAGCTTTAATCCTTGGTGAATCCAATGGTTGATCCAATGAATGGAATATCTCGGTGGAACCTCCAATTTGTTATGACTTGAAAATCACAACAAAGAAAACCAGCAATGACTACTTAAACAAATTTATTCTTCACTGATTAGGTCCAAAAATTTCTACAAATAATCCACTGTGCAAACACTCTAATGCCACTATGTAACTCTGATGCCAAAACAAAAACTCTCCTAACTGAGCAAAATCACAGCATTTATAAAGACTAGGATTATTCTGGAAAGATCTTCAGGAATCCTGGGGCCTATTGCACAAAGGCAGGATAAGGGATTAGCCTGATCTCAAGCCCCATTTCGGTTGCACAGAGCATGTGAGCTAAGCCATGGCACTAGTTACTATGGAAACAAAGTCTGTGGAGCTAGCCAGCTCCGGAGCAAGCTTACGAGCTAACTTAGCTCCTGTCTTCAGCCAATTTCACCTCACCTCATTCAGCAGTCGCCCAAATTGAAAATCAATGTCCTTAACAGTCATTCTGAATTGTCCACTACACATTGCTATCTCAATTATAATAGGCCCATATTTTAGAAACTGGTGACCATTGATGTCAGTAAAATAGCCAATATTCGATCATTATATTCAAGTATCCATGAATCCAGTGACCATCACAGTTCAATCAGTCCCCTTTCCATGTCACATTTTAACCATATTTAGAATCCGTCATTATCAGATTTGTCCTTATTCCCCAAGTTGAGACTTCCATCAGAGTACAAAATGAGCAGTGCTGTATGAAGTAGGTTACCGTGTTTCAGCGCGGTCTTAAATCGCTGCGGTAACCCCCTACCTACAGCACTGCTGATACTTTTCTCCATCTTAATTCAGACTGCGACGGGTAAGGTAGAGTCGTTGCCTTAGAGCTTGACACGAGTGCAATGTCGCTCGCTTCGCGATACTGGAATCAAACATTTTCAGGAGGCTCCTTGACGTAATTTTCTGACGCTAACATTCTACTTTTTAATTTGAGTATGCCTCCATCAGGGGTGATTAAATGCAGAAAGTAAACTCAACTAATCTGCAACCGTCTCCTAGAGTGGACTATCAATTCAGTTTGTACAGGACAAAATAAAGTTCATAGCAAAAGATTATAGCCTATATGAGACATTTACATGCTTCCACAAGTTTTTCAGATGTCATTATATATTCGCAGTCGTCGTGGACTTGTCACACACAAACTCACACCAATGTAAGTTTGCGAGACTTTAAGTCTGTCTGACAGCAACGGCTTATCTCGTTCACGGTAACGCCGAAGTGCATCAGCTACTCCTTTTTAACGGCGTTGAAACACCTCCCGAGTTTACTCTCACTTGAGTTTAGTTCACTTTAATACTCCTCTCAAACGCCTCGCACCATTCAGACAGAAACTAAAAGAATAGCAAGCAGAGGCATTTTAGAGATCCCATCGTCCCTCTGTTTGAACGTAGTCTTTGAGTGTTGCTGGCGCATGCATTTGCTGCAGTAACTTAGTGTCCATGGTGATGATCAGCGATTCTGTGATCGATCTCGGTGTCTAATTGAGATAGCCGAGTGCGCACACTCAGCAGGATCAGCGGCAACGGGCTTCACTTAGCCAGTTCTCCTCCACCCGCTGTTGGCTTTGTGCAATCAATTAAGCCAGCGACGCGCTGTTTGGGATATGGCAATCCTCGCTTTGGAGTTGATCCAGGATCTCAGGATCCGACTTTTGTGCAATAGGCCCCTGGGTGATCCGGCCCCCTCCAGGCAAGAAGAAGCCAGAAACTTCCAGAAAGCACTAGTCTATTTCATCACAAACAAATCGTATTGCATCAGATCATGTTTTGCTACAGAAACACCACCAGAGGGTGCTAAATGATGAACAAAATAAAAAAATAGCTGACCACTAAGCAGTACAAATCTAACAAATCTCCATTTACAAATGATATACAGTGCTGTACATAAAACACTCATACATAACACAGAACAGAAGGAGGGAACCATCGGGCCAACCTCGCAATGGGCCATCGAACCCAAAGATTCCCTTAAACAAAAGAAACATACATTTTAAACAAACCAAAACCGAAAACTGGACTACCGGCAATCTCCAAAAATAACAAAAAACCATGCGTTGATTGACAATAAGCAGCCATTACAATGTTAGTGCACTGTGAACGACAGCAGAAGTGTTTTAAGAGCTGTTATAGGAGCAGATTCTCAATTTCAAATACAATACAAAAAAAAAATCCACATTTCGAGTGAAATGTTTTGTTTCCGTTATTGCATCGAGGACATATGCCTTCTAACAACTTGCACAGCCGAGGTGTATGCAACACAAACAACCTGCAGTCTAAGAGGTGCATTGCTCATGTGCCAGCAACAACAATAAAACGTCAGCATGCACTTAAAAAATGCTGAACATTTTGATTACACAGAACGTACATCAAAAAAACCAATCAAGCATCAACTTAATCGTTGTCCTCGTTTCGAAAATGAAGGTCGGCAACAATATGTATGAGTGATACAATTCACATCGTTAATGTTGCTGGAAAGATTCGAGTCAACAGTCCCTCAATATGACTCATCTTTTCTATCAAGAATTTGGTTGCCTTTTCAAATTTAAATTCAGACTCCCATTTTTTCCTGCTCTTAGAGTTCCCACTGTCTAATGTACGTGGTCGTCTGAGAAAATAAGGGGGAGGTTTGCCTCTACCAAGTGACCAGCATTTGTCCACTGTGTGGCCTTCTTTCCGACACGTTTCGCAAAACCTCTCACAGTTAACTTCGCAGTCTTTGACAAAGTGGCCAGGATCCCCGAAAACATGGCAGTTCTTTTCTCTGGGTAGAATCATTGTTTCGTGTACTGGTGCGAGTGGGAATTTCAAAGTACAGTCAGAATTGCTCTGCCTTACGGGTTTATGGTTATACTGCATTTCCCCTTTGACCCGTATTTGCGTCAACGCTCTAAGCTGGGTTACCGCCGCCAAATCACGGTCAGATGCCTCGCTGTCACTTCTTGTCCACTCGTCATTACATGCGGAGGGCAGAACTGCCATTGCAGTCACCCCACTACCAGGCGCCAATGGCTGAATCCAAATCTCCGCCCTCTAGACTTGCAGACTGAGCCCTCATGGACTTCAGGCGTATATAATGTGACGTTTTCCCCATCATCACGTAAAGTCTGCAAGAGCGGGAGTCTGCAATATTATAAAATGAGCTGATAGACAGTATTCGAGTCTGTTTCACTCGTTTCCGTGCAAATGCATATTGATTACCTCTGTAGCTTATATGATGACGTTGAATCTTATATCTGGCCTACGTTATTCAAGTAACGTTTTAATATTATAAATTTCTAATAAGTTTATGTGGTTTTGTGTGTGTGTGTGAATGTGCTTTTCTTCTGTCAGCAAGTTGGAAAAATTAAAACGTCACGTCCGTATTGCAATGAATTATGGGTAATTACACTAGTGAAGTCTGCGCCCCAAGCGGACTCTCTGGAAGTCCGCAGAAAGTCCGCTTGACGGTGAAGCCCCACTACACACGGGAAATCTCCGCGCTCCTCCGCATCCCATTCATTTTCTATGGCATGCGTGCGTTTTGGTGCGCTATGCATTCTGGGATACCATCCGATACGAGCCGGGCTCGGTGCGGGGAAAGTGGGAGGGGACGAAGATGAAATTTTCAAGCCATATGGAAATGAATACGGTTCCCGTGCTGCGTGAACCAGTCTCTTTCGCTTGAAAATGAATGGGGGAACTTTTTATTAGGGACCAACAACAAGCAGAAATTGTTAGTGACTAGCCAGCTGGCTATCTTATATTAGTTTTAAATGGTATAAAAAGTTCCTGTGCAAAAGTTCAGCCGTGGTGAAGTAGGCCTAGATACAAATCGCTATTTCACTTATCATAATTCCAACGTTACATTACTGTTCAATTTAACATCGTGAGTGACGTTTTGAGCTTCGTGGCTCACTATCGTAAACGAGGATTTACAATTAGGCGACATGAACGTATCTTTTCAGGGGGTCTGACATGATTAATTTAAATGTATCAGGCCGTCAGTTTACATTATTATACTGTTAAACCCATCAACTCTGTATTTAAAACAACAGCATAAAAATCAAAATCCAGCGGGAATGGATTCTATTTGATGACATATTGTATGATACGCCCACAAGCCAGCAGACCAGATACGCCCACTAACGAGCAACTCCGCTGGACGGTGCGGATGACATGCGGATTTTCCGTGTGTGGTGGGGCTTCACCGTGAGGCCCCTTGTGAACCTGGATTAATTGTGGATTTGGACAGCCCTCAGCACTCCCGGACTTCCCGTGAACGCGCCCGCAAAGTCCGCTAGTCTGCTAGTGCGGTGAAGTGCGGATATTTGGATGCAGCCAATAACTGCCCGTTTTGCAAGAATTTGACTCCATCTTATAAAGCAGCTATTTCCGTGTTTTTCTTAGCCACCTTTGCTTTGATGCTTTTCAACTCCTCAACCAGAGCCCGAACTTTCTCTCTCTAAATATTCAATAAACGCTCAGCTTCACACTCGGTATTTACTTCTTTCCTCCTTCTTATATGGCTCACAATTAACAAAGCCAACGAAACGTTTTCCTTCGCGCTGGCAGACGTTGCATTTTGCCCCATGCTCTCTTTATGTCATCAATGGACCAAACGTGATTTTCGTTAACGTGGAAACCGTATTTTAATTCCATTTTGCGCTCGTAATTGTCCAGTTTCAAACACGATTGCAGAAAGCCCTTAGCGGTATTCAACACTGTTTCAGCATCAATTTCGGGTACTGCTCTGCCACCTTTCTCAGTGGTAGGGATTTCGGACGCGTTTTTACTTTTACCGAACATGATTAAGGATTTTTTATTATTATTCAAATTTGGAGCTCTCAGTAGGTAAACAATGACGTAACGCTTAGTCCAATATTTGTTTGAAAATAGGTCTACTAGGGGCGCCCCGGTGGCTCGTTGGTCTAAGCGTTGTGTCCATCCCGCAGCGACCTGGGTTAGATTTCAGTTCAAGTCCTTGCTACAAGTCTTCCCCCATTCTTCTCCCAACCTTCCTGTCTCTCTACACTGCATAAGTGTCAAATAAAGGAAAAATTCCCAAAAAAATAATCTTTAAAAAGAAAATAGGTCTACTGACTCGTCACAGGGGGACACCACGCCTCAATTTTTTTTGTTCAGAGGTCTAAAATTAGCACTCTGGTTCCACGTTTAAGCGATTTTGTTTTGGACTGTAAAACTAAACAAAATTGTACCACTTGCGACTCAGTTTCCTAAGAACCGAGGGACACTCAATTTCATGGGAAAACAATATTAAAACGAACAAACCCAAAACGTCCGAATCAACTCAGTAACCGCTTGAAGACAGTGGCCTAACACTTGCACTCACACCTTAAGCGCTCCAGCAGGTCCCACCAGAAGAAAAACCCGACACAACAACAGAAATGCACACAATTCTTCGTTGCTGCAAATAATTTACTCCGGAGGCCTCTCACACCTTCACCCGTGTGCAAACTATCGGAGGTCTTGTCGATCAATTCTCTCCAGGTGTATTCTTTCAACTGACTCTCGCGCAGATTTTGAGTCCTTAATTTTTTGCAAAAATTAATACACGTACACAGCCAGCTTATCTCCCGTGTACCGCAAAATTTCGCTTCCACAAATGATTTGATCATTCATACGCACCCGAAGTGCCTAAATGTTCCGAACTCAATGATCGAACGATCAATGCAACAACCAGCCCACTTTACAAACCAAGCGTACTCAATTTTATTGTAGTAGCCTACCTACGTTTTTAGGGTAAACACAACGAAGACGAACACTGAAACGTTCACAGAAACCGAGCAGCACCACTGCTCAAAACGGACCCCGAATAGGTCTTCCACACTTCGCGGGTTAAGCAAGTAGCGCACCGGCACTTGAACCTCAAACGCTGCCACAGACACCCTGTTGCAGTCAAAAGTCCTCTGAAAACCTTCGACCGCTAAATGGAGGATTCCTTTAATCTACTTCTTTCAATTAAAGAAACGTGCCTTGTTCGCCCATACAACTTGGATCCCTGACGAAAAACGTCTTATAGCATTAATATTCTAATGCTTGCCCCCAGCAAACACCCTTGCCTCCCGCAAGTGATATTAATTTCACAAATGTATGACTCACGCACGATCAACGCCCTTGCCTCCCGCAAGTACTAAAATGTAAGTTTCAGACTCATTATACTTATTCAACAAACAAACAAACAACAAACAAATAAATTAACGCGCTGATCACCACTACATGAGGCTTTCCCTTGAATTACAACCACGCCAGCTGCGAATCTATCCCTAGTTTTTTTTTTTATCGAGCGAAAGTAATTTGCACCAAGAAACTCTCAAAACTCCACCGGTACGTGCAACTTCTGGTTGCTGGAGTAATAGTCCACTAGAACAGTTCAAATTTTTCCAGAAGCCGGGGAAAATCTTGGGCCTTGGATATCTTCGTCGATCTTGGTGGAACCTCCAGATGAAGAATTCTTCTGTTTTCTTTATGAAAACAAAACAGCCACGATTTCGTGGTGCGTTTCAAGAGAATAGACGGAGTCAGATTCAGCGTTAGAAAACCCAGTTAAAAGGAAACAGTTTATTCATCGTCTCGACCAGCGCAGTGTCCAGTATAATTATGATCTGACTGCCTTCATTGGGATACAGCAGGGTTTAAGTATCCATCGTGAACAAAAAATATTGACCCAGGAGTTTCACTACGGTGCAGAAACAATAGTGCCTGATTAATTCATTGGGTTTAACACAGATGACATTGTCTCAGTGAATACGGTACATAACCCATCAGTGTGTTCCTGCTTGACTACATCAACCCAGCAGTGGACTGAAACTGCCTTGATTAAGTCGTTGTGTGAGAATAGCTGGTTGTGAAGATTCTAGATTACTGCCAACCTAACACCATATATCACTATATGTGCTGTGAACACTAGAACCTAACATAGCCAAAAATTTCTCAAAAATTTAATTTGAACAATTTCAAAAGCCTTGAACAAGCTTTAGTCCCATCCTGATATGGAACATCCACAAAAAATTTCAGAACAATCCGTGCAGCAGTTTCGGAGAAGACCAAAGTTTACAGACGACGGACTACGCCAGACACAAACCCATGACAATAGCTTATCGGCCATATAAGCTGAAAAATGGAAATTCGAATTTTATCAACTTGGGCGGGTTATAATTTACCTGGGTGGGCCGCCAAAGTATAACCTACACATGGAAACGAGTTGTGCAAAAATATCAACGAGTAACTGGTTTTTTTGTTGCATTTTTGGTATATTTACCTGCAAAATATTCAACAGTCATTTTCAAAGTAGTCTTTTGAAAGAATCCATGCTGTTACGGGCAAGTAAAAAAAAAAAAAAAAAAAAAAAAAAGCTAAATTGGGGTGTTTGACAAGTTCCGCTGACTCACTGTAAAAATTTATTACGTGGGCAGGTATAAGCTGACAATCTGTTAGTGTAATGGTCAAGGTGTTGAATTGCAGTGTGGAAGCTCTGCGGTTGGAATTCAAGCTCTGCAGAGAGTTTTTTTTTTGTGAGCAGCAGGGTCATAGTTTGTGGATAAATAATTGCTTGAGTGTTTGTTGTTTTTACTTTAACCATTTTTTACATTATCGATGTATTAATAAATTTGTTTATTTGCTTTACTGAAAATAAATCGGCTCCAGTGGAGTAAAACTTAATTTCCTTTGTATGTATTTTCTTTGAATAGGAAAATATATACAGTGCTGGCAGAAATAAAAATAAATAAATAAAAGATAAACAGATTTGTAACAAGAGCAATCCGAGATTTCTGATCTCCGCCAAGGGATGATGTTGATACAAATGCAAGATCTTTCTCTTTGGAAGATTTCAGGACCACCCATGTGACAAGTTTAAATGGGATTTTTGTATGTTTGAAGCATCCATTCTCCAAAGCCGTCATCAAAGTACAGAGCGATCACATGATCTACCTCTGGTGAAAATTTCATGAAGATCCGTCAAGTAGTTTCCGAGAAATGCCACTAAAATTGTAAATACAGATCCGGATCCAGAATCCAGATCCGGATCCGGATCATCAAAAATTTAAATGGAGTCGTCCCTGGTCCAAGATCTACCTCTGGTGAAAAATTTCATGAGGATCCGTCCAGTAGTGTCCGAGAAATGCTACTACGATCGTAAATACAGATCCGGATCCAGAATCCTGATCCGGATCCGGATCATCAAAAAATTTTAATGGAGTCGTCCCTGGCCCAAGATCTGCCTCTGGTGAAAATTTCATGAAGATCCGTCCAGTAGTTTCCGAGAAATCCTGTCCACAGACAGACATAAGGACAGACAGACAAATGAATAAATAAATAAATAAATAAACCGACTCGATCGCATTATCTCCTTGGCGGAGATAATTAGATAGAATGCATGCCCGTAGTGACATATCGGTGAAATTCAATGAGTTTTGCAGTTTGGTACCAGAGAAATATGAATTGGCATAATTTGGAGAGGGCACATAAACATTCCCAAAATAAAACCTCTCTAATTTTGCTTTGATTTACTTGATTTCAATAAACTTTGGCACACATAATGGTGAGATTCTGCGCTGTAATTTTTAGAGGTTTCAGACTGCAACTGAGTAATTTTAAGAGTGATAGAAGTAAAACTTGGTTTGGTGCAAAAAATGTTTCATTTATGCTGTGTTGCATCTTAATTTACTCTAATTCAATGATACATACACTGAGTTTCACACCATGGCAAAAATTCCCAAGGTGTGACCTTTATTAAGATACCAAAATTATTCAAATTGACCAAGTCTTTGCAGAGATATAGTCATTTCATTTTAGGCATGTCATTTTCAAGCCAGAGGCTCAGGGCTTAAGAGGTTTACAAGGTCAAAATAAAATGGAAGCTATCAATTAGAGGAATGTTTTTATGTGCAAACCACTGACACTGTTGCGACATCTACGCTGCCCAGACTGTTTCCTTGGCTTTCTTGAGCATAGCCAGTATCCTGTTCCTAATTTCTTTGGTTCCTAGGGAGTACACAATGGGGTTCAGACAGGGAGGTAAACATGAGGCTAAAGACGAGCTCACCATTCTGCCATCCGGATTGATTCGGAATTGGTGGAGGTCGACAATAATCACGGTCAGCAAAGGCATGAAGTAAATTGCCACTAAAATTAGATGCTCAGTGCAAGTTGAAAGTGCTTTGTACCTGCTGTCCACACTTTTCATTCTAAACACCACAGTTAAAATACAGCAATATGACATGATGATGAAGCTAAGGGGCCAACAGAGGACTGTAAATCCCAGAGAAGAGACAGTGGCCTTCTGCAGTCTGTGATCATTGCAGGATAGTCTGTACACGCTCACGTGGCCACAGTAATAGCTGTCCACATTCAGTGAATTGCAAAAAGACAATTTTGTCATGATCAGAGTCACGAACATGTTGCAGCTTACACAAAACACCCAAATAATAACTAAAATACTGATCATGCTTTTAGGTGTGTTAATTGAATTTTGTCTCAGTGGAAAACACACTGCAATTAACCTGTCATAGGCAAGTACACCGATGGAAAATGACTCTAACATGACAAAACAGGAGAAGAAAAATATTTGCGCCAAACATGTATTAAAGGAAATAAAGTTATTTTTTCACAAGAAATATCTTGATCATACCAGGATTAATGGTTGTACTGATAATTAAGTCGATAACCCCTAAATTTGCCACTGCAATATACTTTGGGGTGTGCAGGCGATGATCTGCCCATATAATTACGAGGATGCATGAATTGGCCAAAATTGTCACGATATAAATGATAGCGATGAAAAAAAAATATATCTTAGCAAACTTTAACGATGTAAATCCTACAATATAAAATCCATCTGGCCTAATAACAGAACTGCTCAAGTTGGAAGACGAGGAAACTCTCATCTCGGCCAACCAGACAACCCGCTGGATTGTTGCGACTGTAGCCCACTCCTGCAAGAAACCACACAATCAACACATCATCCAGTATGTCACCTCAAAACACCATGCTTCTTAAAGTTTCAAAATAACCATCTTATTAATCTAAGTAAAAAATGAGTCCAGTGCCATCTTACCACCTGGGTAATACCATCAACCAGTACAGACAGGTCCTCATGGTTGGTTACTCCTTGTATCTGTTGAGCAGGTTCTCTCTTATATCCTTTAACTCCTCTGATGAATAGTCCTGCATATATTTAGGATTTCCTTGGGGAAATCAAATCTGAGCACTGCTTTTGAAGCTGTTAAAGGCGTTGATCAGCAAGTCAGCAAACAAGTGCTCCACACATGCTCTCCACATGTTTATTTCTATTTTTCTTCACATTTTGATTATTTTCAGAACACAAGGCTCACTGTATTGCAAAACAAATCTGTTGTGTTTACACAAAAAGTTAAAAAGTATAATCAGTCAGACCCCCCCCAAATCTCACCTAAAATATACATCATATAAAAAGAACATATGATGCAAGATAATACACAGAGGTGAAATATAAATATAGAAACATGATTGAAGTAATAATTATAAAAAAAAGGAAAATGAGGGGTTATATTGGGGATAATATTAACAAAGGGGGGTTACAAAGACAATAATATAAACCAAAATAAACACATAAGTAAAAGTATTGAGAATAACTAAAAAGTTGAATGGATTATCTTCTCATCAACAGCATGTAGCAAAATGTGGTCTAAAAAATCTCATGTATTCCTGGGTATAATTTGCTTCCATTCAGAAGGATATCGACCTTGTAATAGGGTTTCTTTAAATTTAGATGGTAAACTCGACAGTCCGGTGGGCTGCGACGGCATGGGCGTAGCCCCCAAAAGCCCGCTTCTCCCCTTTTTCGCGCATTATTCGGCCAATACTGTCAAAATCGATAAGTGTAATAAATGAAGTATAACACATGTCCATACTAAATATGAAAGTAATGGGTCAAAAATAGCAGCCTGTACAACGTCCACAAGGAAATCTCTCATTATTTGTCAGTAATTAGCAAATTGTGCGGCCAATACTGTCACCATGGCAACCAAAATCGATAGGTGTCATGAGTTAAGTGTAACACGTGTCCATACCAAATATGAAAGTAATCGGTCAAAAATTACAGCCTGTACAGCATCCACAAATACATTTCTGTGTTTTAGCTCTAATTAACATATTATTTGGCCAATACTGTCGCCATGGCAGCCAAAATCGCTAGGTGTCATAAGTGAAGTACAACCCGTGCATACCAAATATGAAAGTAATTGGTCAAAAATTACAGCTTGTAGAGTGTCCACAAGGAAGTGTATTCGGTCACGGTGGTGACGGAGACGACACGTGTGAATCCATAGTAGCCGCCCAACTTCGTCCGGGGGCTACTAAATCTTAAGAAATAAATCCTCATTGCAAGGACAGCACTTATTCTTTCAAGAGGTAGGACACTAAAAATCTCCCCGTACCAGTCTGTCACTGTGGGTGGAGTATCTTTTATCCATGTTAGCAATATGCATTTACATGCAAGAAGTAAAAGTTTGTGTAGTAATATATAATGGTTATGGGAGAGTGTAGAGGCAAACCAGGAAAAATAACCCTGGATCCTTTCTTATCGTAGTCGTAAAAATGCTGCACAACTCACGAGCTATGTGACTCCAGTTTACAGCAATCCGTTCGCACTCCCAAAAATAATGGAAATTAGTCCCAAGGTCTGTTTTGCACTTTCAGCAAATAGGAGAGACAGATTGAAATATCTTATGAAGGATAAAAGGAGCCATATGTAACCTATGCAATATTTTATATTGAATTTCAACCAGCCTATTGCAAGTATAAGTTGAATCTACCAGACTTACTGCCTCCTGTCAGTCCTCTTCATTGCATTCATTACCTAGGTCAGCCTCCAATGAGATTTTGGTTTGGTTTCATATTTATTTTGAGTGTAAACTATTGAATAGAAATGGACTATTATCTGATTTAAGTCCTGCTCAAATATTAATTTTTCTGCCTCACTATAGAGGGATGTGTCTTCTGTAGGCTTTACAAATGAGTAAATGAAATGCCTCAATTACAAATATCCGGAAAAGTGATTTTTAGGGAGATTAACCCCATCTTGAAGTTGCTGAAAGGACATCAAGGTGTTATGTTTAAACATATCCCCAATTGCCATAATACCTTTTTCGTTCCATGTTTTAAATAAAGAGCGTCTACAGCCAGGTGGAAATTCCTGATTCTCACAAAGGGGAGAGAGCATGGATTAGACACCTCGTCTGTCCATGAATTTAGAAATTTCCTGCCACACTTTAATAGAGTTGATAATCAGTGCAGTGTTTCCCACGGGTTAAGAACTTAATTTTGGTGGTGGGTGGCGAAGCATGGCATGTGACAGATAGTTACACGAATAATCTAGTCAAATAAAAAATTATTAAATATTTAATTTAGTGAAAATGAATACCACTCAAAGAAGTATCTTATGTCAACATAAATGAAAAAAGAAATAATTATTTACATATTAAAATAAATTTCCATTTTAAAATATATTACAGTGTTTCCCTTTAATACCCTGCTTTATGCCATAATGCTTTTGTCAAGAGCCTGTTTGCATATTTGGAATTCCTTGTTTGAACATTTGATTTTTCTCGATGCGGAAAAAAACATTTCTAATGCCTTTCTGTATGGCTGTGCCTCTGGGGCAGGTCCATTTATTGAAATTCAGAGGCACGCAGCCAGATGCTGTCCTTCAAGCTCCTTCTTTAGATCAGTTCTGATGTGAAATAGAAACAAACTTAAATGACTATTTTGAAAGACGGCACAACAAAAAATGTACACAAAATTCACATTGTGCCCTCTTTCATGGTTTAAAATCTCTTCATTTCATTTTTGAGAAGTCCAGCTGACGGTTTACACAAGAGACAGGGATGAGCACTGCAGCCAGAAGACCCAAACCAGGGTAGATGTCTGCCCACTCAATGAATTAACTGGCCCACTCTTGCATGATCTCTGCCTGATTTTCCCTTATCAGGACAGGAAATAGTAGAAAAAATACAGAACCATCAAAAATTAAACAAGAGTTATGCAAATATTGGCATGGAAGCGCATCACTTAGATGTATTTCTTTATAATAGTTTTATGTATTTTAAATGGTGAAGTGGTGGATACATTTTAAAAGTAATTCATCAGAGGCAGCGATATATAGACCAGAGGAGGTGAAAACCCCCCCATTCCCTCTGGAAAATGGCATCCTGTGTTAATTTAATTAATGGGACAAAAATAATTCATTTTTACACCTCGTTATATTTCTTATTAAACAGAAAGTACAACCCTACACCATTTTGAATTAACATTTCTCTCTTTCATCGACCTCAGACGAACTTCATGACCTTGTTACCTGCACAAAGTGTAATGTACTTGACACACACAAAAAAAAAAAAAATCTAATCGGGACTATCTTGGGTCATATTTTCATTGTTCCAACAATCACCAATTCTATTTTGGTCGACATGAACCCTTAATTCACTGAATATTTCCTCTCAATACCACTTTTTCCTGCTGCCTCTCTTTGTCTTTACTGCCTCCCTCACGCTAACTGGAGTATGTATTTGCCAACCGTATTTGCATCCCACCTGTGGAGCTCCCTGGCTCTCCTCATCTCCCTGGAGGAAAGAATTCTGTGTTCAACCTTCACCAATATCGAATGAAATCCGTACCTTTTCGGCGTACCTTGAAGTTTGGGTACAGTACCAGGGTTTTTCCTGGTTCAAACTGAGGTGGTGCTGGTACCCAATCATGGGCTCACGTGTGCACATGTACCTTGCCTTCAGCTGGCTCAAGCAAATGTTTTACTTGCAGTGTATTTTAGGAGTTAAAATGGCATTATTCAAAATGAAAAGTATTATTTTATGCAAATTTATTTTTTAAAAATGTGCTCTGTACAGCATTTTAGAACAATTAATTTTCTTGTGGACCCCAGGTAAACCCTCAGTGACCCCTAGAGGTCCCCGGACCCATCATACTAACAGGGCTGTGCTGGGCAGTAGTTGTAGTGATAAAGAATGCGCTGAGGCTGCAGCACAAACCTGACCTGATAACGGGGGGTTAAAGTGCAAAATTGCAATATAAATATAACAAAATAAAAGCAAGTATTTTTCCAACAAATTTCATAAGCAGCTAAATGTGGCTGCTATTAAAGGTGAGTTTAATACACCAGGCATCCATTTACACAGCTCACAAC
The DNA here is from genome assembly GCA_029692085.1 of Gymnothorax javanicus. NCBI lineage: Eukaryota > Metazoa > Chordata > Actinopteri > Anguilliformes > Muraenidae > Gymnothorax > Gymnothorax javanicus. The sequence goes on from CM056197.1 coordinate 150,732,340, forward strand.
CAGCGGCAGAACATTTCAGCCTCCTGGGTTTCATTTTGAAGAACCTCTTCATACGTTCCTTCTAAGCAAAGGCCTCCTGGTCTGTTCCATCGATGGCCACCTTACAACACACATCCAAGGGCTACTAGGCTCAGGGAGGGATACAGTCGAGAGGCCTCTGGAGAAACCAGCAACTGAAGCACCTCCTCCAAAGATTTACCGCAATATTCACGATGACGTCAATATTTTGATACGCAGTCGGCAAAAAGGCTCATCTTACACTAAGTTTACGAGTAGATCTCCACCTTTATATGTACTAAATAAAATATCTAAAATAGATATAATAGATATAATAGATAGGCAGTTGTTGTGTCATAGGTTGCACCAACAGGTTCGCGAAGTGTTCAGAGTCATTTTTTGACGTGGTAATGGCAAATAACGACGGTAGCCATATAACCGTTGACACACTGGCTTGCTAGGGGCAGGCGCAGCATATGCATTCGCGATCTTAACTATTAATATTAAATTCAAACCCACCTTCTCACGAATGAAACTCGTTAAAATATATTCGTGCCTCCTTTTAAAATTAAACATACCTCTACGTTAATTATGTCGCGACATCTTGCAAGACCAGACAAAGCTTCAAAGACTTTAAAAACTGGGTTGGCGTATGAAATAGCAAGTGGAATGTATGAACTGATGTAAAGATTCGAGAAGTGAAAGACGAAGTGACTGCAGTGATTCTGCGTCATATATCCTAGAACTCTTTTTCTATTAAAGGTATCCAATTCGTTCCTCGTCCAAAGATTTTTTTTCGCATAATTCGCCTGGCTGTACCAATAAAAAAAATGTGTGTGTAAGTTTTAACGTCATCCTCGACCTCAAACAAGGATAAATTCGGAAGAAAAGCAATCACTCGACCGTTACGATCAGCTGTTGAGGCTGCTGGCCGCGGACATTTGGAGCTGCCTCCTACTTAATATGCATGAGTGATTTGCATGAAGTCAATAAATTTGATGAATTTTGCCGTTTATATGAATCCTTACCTTCAGTCACTGTTCTTCCTGGCCTTTTCTAGCACTTTACGGACCGAATCAGTCAGAAATTTCTTTGGCCACGGCATTTTGCTGTTGGTCAATTTCTCTTTAGGTCTGCGTCCGCCGCGCACATACACTTTCGAATGACATAATTTTTGCATACTCATGAATACAAATGAGTATTTCAAATGGCACGGGGTCGCAAAAACTATTTTCACATTCAATCTTCGGGGGATTTAAAGCGTTCTCGGAGAAAACATTTATGTACTCCCGTTTGTTTTGGTCGTATCAATTAAATTGGATGAAAAAAGAACACACTGGTTACCTTTAAACCCAAAATGATAGAAACTCCCTGTTCAAACCTCAGTGATTGTGATCATACACCTGGGGCATACTCAAGATCGAGGGGTCTCTCGCAAGGTCTTGTGAGATGCCCCCCTGGTTAGTTAAATCTCAGTTCATACCGTTAGCTTATGTATTTTTTCCTAAATTAGTCTATATTGTAATTTCCACGATCATCAAAAATGTCTATAAACGTACGAATAAACATACGTCTATAAAATACATACCTCTGTCCCTGGTAGTGACGCGGTTGTCACAGCAGTACACTTCATTCGAAGTTTTCCTGTATTTCTTCCCGGGACGTTTGGACGGTAAAAAAAATGTTCACTACACACCCAGAGAAATCTGAGGGATTCAACGGAGATGTTGAGATCCAGCCGGAGAGTGATTAGCGATTGTATTGGTCATGTATTGGTAATCAGTGGAAAGTGACTGATCTTGCACGCTTCTCTCGGTTGGAGCATCGTTTTATGAATCGGCACGATTGAAAGAAGCTGCAACAGTTTGGAAACACATTAAAGACCTAATTCAAAGAAACTAAACCATTTCGAAACAGATAAAAACCCTAGAGTGTAATTATCAGTGCAACAAAGGCACTTGCTGATTGCTGTACCTCCAGAGTTCTCTATGTTGCATGTGGCAATAGTTCATTGCTTGCATGTAAACACAAGTTCGAGGCTATCTCAAGTTTTGTAGGTCCTCTTCTTCTTCTTCTTTTGAGTCCTCCAGGTAACGGAACTTCACTCTTTCCGAGGAAAAAAAACATGGCTCCTGGTTAAGTGGCTACATTGGACATTTAGGCGAAAAACATAATGAAAATAATGTCTTTTCGAGTCAAATCATAATTTCGGGGCTTATAGACACTTAGAAAATGTTACAAGAGCAGCATGGATGCCTTTTTATGTTTTTTCACGTTGCTTTTTTTAAGCTTGAAAAATTGGCCACCATTGAATTCCATTCATTTGGATTTCTCTTCAATGGTGTTTTTCCTTAAAATTCCAAAACTGTTTTTGGGACAAAAGAAATTAACCGACCCTTCAATTATCCTTGGGGTGAGTATATGATGAGTGAATTTTCATTTTTGGGTGAACTTTGCCTTTAACCCCATACACATCGGGGATCGCGGGCCAAAAAAGGCATGAAGGGAAAAATAAACTCCTTTAACTCACTGCCCCTCGCTGGCACATATACAGAAAGAGACAGATATTACAACATGGAAAAAAAAAACTTTGATAGGAAAAGTCCATTCACTATAAATTTTCACCCTTCATTCATTACTTACAAAGTTCTTAGTCAGCAAAATTCTTCGCCTCAACTGTATCGTTGAATATTTTTACTTGCCCTAGATAGAGCACATGGAGGCTAGCCGGGAAGCGCAGCAAGTGCAGAACCTCCTTCTTCCACAAGCACTGTAGCACGTTGCGGAAAATGCGCTGCTGCTCCATCACCTCCGCGGCGTAGTCAGGGCAGATTAGGATGCGGTGACCTCCGTAATGCAGCGAACATTGCCTCCCGAGCTGCAGAATTTTCTCTCTTTCCTGTGCAAGATGCACTCGTGCCATTATCGTGCGAGATCTGGAGCCATCCGGTGGTTTGGGCTGTTCAAGACAATGTGCCCTATCAATTACAATGGGCTTAGTAAAGTTGTCTTCCCCCACTAGCCTGGAAATCAACCTGGTGACGAATTCTGTTGGTCTCCCTTTCGCCTCACCTTCCGGAACCCCGACAATCTTTATGTTTTTGTGCCTGGATCTCCCCTCGAGATCCAACAACTTAGCCTGCAGTCTATTTTCTTCCTGCAGCTCAGAAACATAAGTTTCAACCGCATGAATCCGCTGCTTATGGTCCGCCACTTGATTTTCGGTGGTGGATACCCTCTCAGTGAGCGTCTGCAGAGCAGGCAAAAGATTTTGGAAAGTCAGCTCGAACTTGTCGAACCGTTCGTTAAAAGACTGCAAGAGCTTGTCTGACATTTTTTGCCACGAGTGGAAGTTCATCTTCCTCTTCAACTGAGGACATATCTAAAGGCTCCATGCTAGCTTGGTCATGGCTAACAATAGCACTCGCTGGTGGGCCAGCTGCCCCTTTCCGCCTCGTGCAGCTTTACTTGGCATATCAACAATACACTTTTAGCGGCGTGAACATAAAGCAAATAGCAAAGGTTTAATCGTAAAAATTAAAGAGTTTAATAACACCACCCTGCATCATTTTTGCTGAATAAAATCCAATTCTTGTTTCTTACTAAATTTAGGGTGCCGATTCCAAAAATAGTGTCAGTTTTGCTCTAGCAAGTCACATTTTCTCACAATGTATGATGAGCATTTCATAGTATTGTCACTTTCGACAACCACTTGTACGATTAAGAAGTGCTTAACCACCGGAAAAACTGCCACAATGAATGATTTCTATTTTCCTTTGAGCCAGGTGAGAACTATTTGATCAATTCTTGGCTGATTTTCACATGTAGAATGATTCTAAGGACATTATTTTGTGCTTAATCCTGATGTCAGGCGTAGTTATATGGACACTGACAGGGGAAAATGCAGACATGATACAGATGTTTTCTGCAACATCTGTTGGTGTTTCACTACACCCAAATATCATTTGTTGCTGTTTTGATCGATGCATGAAAGTCAATTTATATGATATAATAAGGAATATCTTCATTTTTATTTTGTGAAAAAACTGTGATAGAAACTTTTTACTCTCATTTTTTACTAAAGCATCCTCAAATTAGGTAATATGAGGCCTTTTTGAGAAATCAGCAGAAAATCTTTTTCAACATGCAGGGTGGCGTTACTGAGACACAGACCCCAACGAAATTATTCCCGCAAATCAAAGAAAAGAAAATTTAATCCTAAGGTAAGCTGCATTTTGTTTTATTACATCTTGCAGAATGCTTAAAATCTAACTGTGTCATTTTGCTTTCATTTATCATTGTGTATTCTTAGATATATCAATATGAAAAAAGAATTCACAATTTGTCAAAAAAACCTGACGTGATACACAAATTTTTTGGGGCAAATTTGAAATCAGCACCTTCAAATTATATAAAATCAACACAGTTTATCAAATCAGCAGAGAAAAAGTTTCATAATGCAGGGCGGTGTAATCAAAAAGGCAGTTTTTAAACAATAAAACCGTGCCACGAGGCGCTCGAAAAAACCACGTCTACACTTCAATCATCTCACTAGCGCCCCCCTATGCATTATTTCAGAACAATCCATCCAATAGTTTCGGAGATATAGGCTAATGAAATTCCATGACCTTGAATTTGACCTTTCAAGGTCATCTGAGGTCAAAGTTCAGGGTGCAAAATTGAAGCCCGTATATGACTTCCTATTTAAGGTTAATATTAAGTATGACCTTATCTCATTGAGAAGTGTAAGTATAAATACCATTGCCAATTTGTAATGATAACATTCATTGCATTCATGTGCAATTATTTGCCATATCTTCTGTTTTCTTGTTGCTAATGCACTGTCATTATTGCAGATCAGAGCAGACCTGGCCGGGCAGGGGAGTGACACCTTGGCACAGGCGGAGATAGTGGCTGCCCAAGCTGGCCTTGCAGACATGGAGGAGGAAGATGCCCCCCCTGAGGCGACCCCTTCCACCTCGGGAACCAGCACCACCACCTCCACCACCACCAAGGAGGGCAAGAAGCACAAGCAGGATGATGACCCCACCCTGCAGACCCTCCAAGAGAACCTGCTTCAGTCTGGTCAACTGCTGAAGCAGCTGGCTGAACCTGCCCCCCTCAGCAGGAGAGCTACCTTCGCCAACTTCGTGAGGGATTCGCTACTCACCATGTCCAAACCCAAGTAAAAGGGGGCCAAGGCTGGGCGCCCCAGTGGCTCATCGGTCTAAGCGCGTGTACCATAAAGGCTATGTCCTTCCCGCAGCGACCTGGGTTCGATTCCAGCTGTGGACATTTGCTGCATGTCTTCCCCCAGTCATCTCCCAACCTTTCTGTCTCTCTACACTGTATAACTGTCAAATAAAGGAAAAATTCCCCAAAAAAAAAATCTTTAAAAAAAGGTGGCCAAGGCTGCAATTTGGGACATACTCCACAAGCTGGACATGGATGACAACTCGTCCTCTTCCAATGATGGTGATGAACCTGCTGCTCCTGCTCCGACTCCAATGTTCCTCGCACCTACTGCCAGTAGACCTGTCAGGCCCAGCTCTGCACTCCCCACCCTGAAACCTTCAGAGCAGTACCAGCCGCCTTCTGACATGTGGAGATGCCAGGCACCACTCAGCTCTGTGAGGGGGTCTGCAACCCCTCAATACATGGAGCAGTACTGCCAGGCTCCCCTACAGCCCCAGTACCGACAACAGCAGTCACAGCAGTAGCAGCAGCAACAGCCACAGGAGTATCAGCAGCACCAACAGCAGTACCAGCAGCAGCCACAGCAGTACCAGCAGCAGCCACAGCAGTATCAGCAGCAACAGCCACAGGAGTATCAGCAGCACCAACCGCAGTACCAGCTGCAGCCACAGCAGTACCAGCAGCAACCACAGCAGTACCAGCGACAGTCACAGCAGTACCAGCAGCAACAGCCACAGGAGTATCAGCAGCACCAACAGCAGTACCAGCAGCAACAGCCGCAGGAGTATCAGCAGCACCAACAGCAATACCAGCTGCAGCCACAGCAATACCAGCAGCAACAGCCACAGGAGTATCAGCAGCACCAACAGCAGTATCAGCAGCAGCCACAGCAGTACCAGCAGCAACAGCCACAGGAGTATCAGCAGCACCAACCGCAGTACCAGCTGCAGCCACAGCAGTACCAGCAGCAACCACAGCAGTACCAGCGACAGTCACAGCAGTACCAGCAGCAACAGCCGCAGGAGTATCAGCAGCACCAACAGCAATACCAGCTGCAGCCACAGCAATACCAGCAGCAACAGCCACAGGAGTATCAGCAGCACCAACAGCAGTATCAGCAGCAGCCACAGCAGTACCAGCAGCAACAGCCACAGGAGTATCAGCAGCACCAACAGCAATACCAGCTGCAGCCACAGCAGTACCAGCAGCAACAGCCACAGGAGTATCAGCAGCACCAACAGCAGTACCAGCAGCAACAGCCACAGGAGTATCAGCGGCACCAACAGCAGTATCAGCAGCAGCCACAGCAGTACCAGCAGCAACAGCCACAGGAGTATCAGCAGAACTAACAGCAGTACCAGCAGCAGGCACAGCAGTATCAGCAGCAGCCACAGCCACAGGAGTACCAGCAGCAGCCACAGCAGTACCAGCAGCAACAGCCACAGGAGTATCAGCAGCAGCCACAGCAGTATCAGCAACAACCAATGCAGTATCAGCAGCAGCCAAAGCAGTATCAGCAACAGCCACAGCAGTACCAGCAGCAGCCACAGCAGTATCAGCAGCAGCCACAGCAGTACCAGCAACAGCCACAGGCGTACCAGCAGCAGCCACAGCAGTATCAGCAACAACCAATGCAGTATCAGCAGCAGCCAAAGCAGTATCAGCAACAGCCACAGCAGTACCAGCAGCAGCCACAGCAGTATCAGCAGCAGCCACAAGAGTACCAGCAGCAGCCACAGCAGTACCAGCAGCAGCCACAGCAGTATCAGCAGCAGCCACAGCAGTACCAGCAGCAGCCACAGCAGTATCAGCAGCAGCCACAGCAGTACCCACAGCAGTATCAGCAGCAGCCACAGCAGTACCAGCAACAGCCACAGCAGTACCAGCAGCAGCCACAGCAGTATCAGCAACAGCCACAGCAGTACCAGCAGCAACCACAGCAGTACCAGCAGCAGCCACAGCAGTATCAGCAGCAGCCACAGCAGTACCAGCAGCAGCCACAGCAGTACCAGCAACAGCCACAGCAGTACCAGCAGCAGCCACAGCAGTACCAGCAACAGCCACAGCAGTACCAGCAGCAGCCACAGCAGTACCAGCAACAGCCACAGCAGTACCAGCAGCAACAGCCACAGCAGTACCAGCAGCAACAGCCACAGCAGTACCAGCAGCAGCCACAGCAGTATCAGCAACAGCCACAGCAGTACCAGCAACAGCCACAGCAGCAGCAGTACCCAGCAGCAGCCACAGCAGTATCAGCAACAGCCACAGCAGTACCAGCAGCAGCCACAGCAGTACCAGCAGCCACAGCAGTATCAGCAACAGCCACAGCAGTACCAGCAACAGCCACAGCAGTACCAGCAGCAGCCACAGCAGTATCAGCAACAGCCACAGCAGTACCAGCAGCAGCCACAGCAGCAGGAGCATCAGCAGTACCAGCAACAGCCACAGCAGTACCAGCAGCAACAGCCACAGCAGTACCAGCAGCAACAGCCACAGCAGTATCAGCAGCAGCCACAGCAGTACCAGCAGCAGCCACAGCAGTATCAGCAACAGCCACAGCAGTACCAGCAGCAGCCACAGCAGTATCAGCAGCAGCCACAGCAGTACCAGCAGCAGCAACAGCTGGCAGTACCAGCCAGCAGCCACAGCAGTATCAGCAGCAGCCACAGCACAGCAGTACCAGCAGCAGCCAGCACCAGCAGCATCAGCAGCAACAGCACAGCAGCATCAGCAGCAGCCACAGCAGTACCAGCAGCAGCCACAGCAGTACCAGCAGCAGCCACAGCAGTACCAGCAGCAGCCACAGCAGTACCAGCAGCAGCCACAGCAGTACCAGCAGCAGCCACAGCAGTACCAGCAGCAGCCACAGCAGTACCAGCAGCAGGAGCCACAGCAGGACCAGCAGCAGCCACAGCAGTACCAGCAGCAGCAGCCACAGCAGTATCAGCAACAGCCACAGCAGTACCAGCAGCAGCCACAGCAGTATCAGCAACAACCACAGCAGTACCAGCAGCAACCACAGCAGTACCAGCAGCAGCCACAGCAGTATCAGCAACAGCCACAGCAGTACCAGCAGCAACAGCCACAGCAAGCCAACAGCCACAGACCAGCAGCAGCCACAGCAGTACAGCAGCAGCAGCCAGCAGCAGCCACAGCAGTACCAGCAGCCACAGCAGCAGCACAGCCACAGCAGTATCAGCAACAGCCACAGTAGTATCAGCGACAACCACAGCAGTACCAGCAGCAACCACAGCAGTACCAGCAGCAGCCACAGCAGTACCAGCAACAGCCACAGCAGTACCAGCAGCAGCCACAGCAGTACCAGCAGCAGCCACAGCAGTACCAGCAGCAGCCACAGCAGCAACAGCCACAGCAGTACCAGCAGCAGCAGCCACAGCAGCCAGCAACAGCCACAGCAGTACCAGCAGCAGTATCAGCAGCAGCCACAGCAGCCATCAGCAGCAGCCACAGCAGCACCAGCAGCAGCAGCAGCCACAGCAGTATCAGCAGCAGCAGCCACAGCAGTACCAGCAGCAGCCACAGCAGTATCAGCAGCAGCCACAGCAGTACCAGCAGCAGCCACAGCAGTATCAGCAACAGCCACAGCAGTACCAGCAGCAGCCACAGCAGTATCAGCAGCAGCCACAGGAGCATCAGCAGCAGCCACAGCAGTATCAGCAGCAGCCACAGTACCAGCAGCAGCCACAGCAGTATCAGCAGCAGCCACAGCAGTACCAGCAGCAGCCACAGCAGTATCAGCAGCAGCCACAGGAGCATCAGCAGCAGCCACAGCAGTACCAGCGACAGTCACAGCAGTACCAGCAGCAACAGCCACAGGAGTATCAGCAGCACCAACAGCAGTACCAGCAGCAACAGCAGCAGGAGTATCAGCAGCACCAACAGCAATACCAGCTGCAGCCACAGCAATACCAGCAGCAACAGCCACAGGAGTATCAGCAGCACCAACAGCAGTATCAGCAGCAGCCACAGCAGTATCAGCAGCAGCCACAGGAGCATCAGCAGCAGCCACAGCAGTACCAGCAGCAGCCACAGCAGCAGGAGCCACAGCAGCCACAGCAGTACCAGCAGCCAAAGCAGTACCAGCAGCAGCCACAGCAGTACCAGCAGCAGCCACAGCAGTATCAGCAGCAGCCACAGCAGTACCAGCAGCAGCCACAGCAGTATCAGCAACAGCCACAGCAGCGGTACCAGCAGCAGCCACAGCAGTATCAGCAGCAGCCACAGGAGCATCAGCAGCAGCCACAGCAGTATCAGCAGCAGCCACAGGAGCATCAGCAGCAGCCACAGCAGTATCAGCAACAGCCACAGCAGTACCAGCAGCAGCCACAGCAGTATCAGCAGCAGCCACAGCAGCATCAGCAGCAGCCACAGCAGTACCAGCAGCAGCCACAGCAGCAGGAGCCACCGCAGTACCAGCAGCAGCCAAAGCAGTACCAGCAGCAGGAGCCACAGCAGTACCAGCAGCAGCCACAGCAGTACCAGCAGCAGGAGCCACAGCAGGACCAGCAGCAGCCACAGCAGTACCAGCAGCAGGAGCCACAGCAGGACCAGCAGCAGCCACAGCAGTACCAGCAGCAGGAGCCACAGCAGTATCAGCAACAGCCACAGCAGTATCAGCAGCAGCCACAGCAGTACCAGCAACAACCACAGCAGTATCAGCAACAGCCACAGCAATACCAGCAGCAACAGCCACAGCAGTACCAGCAAAAGCCACAGCAGTACTCACAGCAGTACCAGCAGCAACAGCCATAGCAATACCCACAGCAGTACCAGCAGCAGCCACAGCAGTACCAGCAGGAGCCACAGCAGTACCAGCAGCAGCCACAGCAGTATCAGCAACAGCCACAGGAGTATCAGCAACAGCCACAGCAGTACCAGCAGCAGCCACAGCAGTATCAGCAACAGCCACAGCAGTACCAGCAGAAGCCACAGGAGTATCAGCAACAGCCACAGCAGTACCAGCAGCAGCCACAGCAGTATCAGCAACAGCCACAGCAGTACCAGCAGCAGCCACAGCAGTATCAGCAACAGCCACAGCAGTACCAGCAGCAGCCACAGCAGTATCAGCAGCAGCCACAGGAGCATCAGCAGCAGCCACAGCAGCAGGAGCCACAGCAGTACCAGCAACAGCCACAGCAGTACCAGCAGCAACAGCCACAGCAGTACCAGCAGCAGCCACAGCAGTACCAGCAGCAGCCACAGCAGTATCAGCAGCAGCCACAGGAGCATCAGCAGCAGCCACAGCAGTATCAGCAGCAGCCACAGGAGCATCAGCAGCAGCCACAGCAGTATCAGCAACAGCCACAGCAGTACCAGCAGCAGCCACAGCAGTATCAGCAGCAGCCACAGGAGCATCAGCAGCAGCCACAGCAGTACCAGCAGCAGCCACAGCAGCAGGAGCCACCGCAGTACCAGCAGCAGCCAAAGCAGTACCAGCAGCAGGAGCCACAGCAGTACCAGCAGCAGCCACAGCAGTACCAGCAGCAGGAGCCACAGCAGGACCAGCAGCAGCCACAGCAGTACCAGCAGCAGGAGCCACAGCAGGACCAGCAGCAGGAGCCACAGCAGTACCAGCAGCAGTACCTTCAGCAGCAGGAGCCACAGCAGTACCAGCAGCAGCCACAGCAGTACCAGCAGCAGGAGCCACAGCAGGACCAGCAGCAGCCACAGCAGTACCAGCAGCAGGAGCCACAGCAGTACCAGCAGCAGTACCTTCAGCAGCAGGAGCCACTGCAGTACAAGCAGCAGCAGCTGTCTGAGCTTGGCAACATCTGTAACCTGTCTGGCATTTCTAACATTTCTCTGTCTGGCATCTTGGTGTCACCAACAAGACCTGACACCCCCACCACCAGCACTGAGATGAACACGCCTCCACCAGCAACCAGTGATGACAAGTAGGATTTTTTGTGTTTGTGTAAAAGGGACATTTTGTAGTTTTAGAGTAGTGTAGGCCATTTCAGCGCCATTATTTACATGCTCCGTGCATTTGGTTGTGATAACATTAAAAGTGATCTAAACTGTTAAAATTGTGTTTGTTTTCACTTTGCCCTAGACCAATTCCCTATATTATCTTAGCATGTAAATTAAATACACGGCCTTTATGCTTTGCATAAATAGGGGGTTAAGGATCACGGGAGGAGTAGCACCTTTTCTAGTGGCCTGTAGGCGTCCTAGACTGGTCTCCCTATATCCAGCACCTTGTGAAGCGCAAAATATGGTCACTCAAGAGCTGACCACACAAGCCTCTCCATGGTGAAGACCGACCATGTGTCCTACTCGTGGTGCCCCCGTTACCACCACAGAAAATGGCGGATCTTGGGGAGTGAACCCTGAAAACAAATCCCATCATACTTTTTGGTGGGCAACAGGCTTCCCTGCAGCCGTGTCAGCTCCGCTGTCCCGTTGAGTAACAGGGTTTGCCTGCCAAGGGGCACTATTTTGCGCCGTTTAGTGCCGACATCGTAGGCGCAGCCTTGTTTTGAGATGAGTATTATAGGAGATTTGGAAAATGCTACTGCGTACGAGGTAACCGACACCCCATGTTGTATGGCAGTGGAGGAATTCATGCAAAGTCCATATATCAATGCTACCGCATCCGGGGTAACCGATGGAGACGAACGGACTGGGGTCCCAGCTAGAGACAGGAAACTCTTAAATTTGGCAGCCTGGAATGTTCACACGACTAACAATAGTGAGGACAGCATAAGACCAGAACGAGCCACTGCAATTATATGCAGAGAAGTCGAAAAGGCGAATGTGGATATCTGTGCCCTGAGTGAGGTTCGACGCACAGACTCTGGTAATATCAAGGAAAAAAGTCACACCATTTTCTGCAGTGGTGGTGCAGATAGAAATGCTGGCGTTGGTTTTGCCATCTCCAACAAGTTTGATCATATCACTCCTGTACCCATAAACGACAAGTTAATGACAGTTCGTATTCCACTCAAGGCCAACAATTACCTCACTCTGATTAGTGTTTACGCACCCACAATGCAGCGTACAACAGTTGAGAAGGAGAGTTTCTATGAGAAACTCAGTGAGTGTATTGAAGAAGCGAAAGCGACAGCATAATTGTCGTAGGCGACTTTAATGCTCGTGTTGGGAAGGATTGGCAGTTGTGGCCATCAGTCACTGGAAAGCATGAAACAGGCAAAATGAATTCAAATGGCCTAATGCTACTGGAACGTTGCCTTCGCTATCACCTCTCAATCATGGGAACCATGTTCCAGCTCAAAGATTACCTCAAGAATACCTGGCAACACTTGCGCTCAAAACACTGGCACCAAATAGATCATTGCTAGCTGACAGAAAGGCCAGACAGTTTACTAATGTGACTAAGATTAACCCCACAGCCAGTTGCTTTCCTGATCATAAACTTCTCATTGTGACTAAGATTAACCCCACAGCCGGTTGCATTACTGATCATAAACTTCTCATTGTGGCTAAGATTAACCCCACCGCAGATTGCTTTACAGATCATAAACTTCTCATTGTGAATCAGATTAACCCCACAGCCGGTTGCTTTTCAGATCATAAACTTCTCATTGTGGCTAAGATTAACCCCACAGCCTGTTGCTTTACAGATCATAAACTTCTCATTGTGGCTAAGATTAACCCCAAAGCAGATTGCTTTACAGATCATAAACTTCTCGTTGTGACTAAGATTAACCCCACAGCCTGTTGCTTTACAGATCATAAACTTCTCATTGTGACTAAGATTAACCCCACAGCCGGTTGCTGTACAGATCATAAACTTCTCATTGTGACTAAGATTAACCCCACAGCCGGTTGCTTTACTGATCATAAACTTCTCATTGTGGCTAAGATTAACCCCACAGCCAGTTGCTTTCCTGATCATCAACTTCTCATTGTGACTAAGATTAACCCCACAGCCGGTTGCTTTACTGATCATAAACTTCTCATTGTGGCTAAGATTAACCCCACCGCAGATTGCTTTACAGATCATAAACTTCTCATTGTGGCTCAGATTAACCCCACAGCCGGTTGCTTTACAGATCATAAACTTCTCATTGTGGCTCAGATTAACCCCACAGCCTGTTGCTTTACAGATCATAAACTTCTCATTGTGGCTAAGATTAACCCCACAGCAGATTGCTTTACAGATCATAAACTTCTCGTTGTGACTAAGATTAACCCCACAGCCTGTTGCTTTACAGATCATAAACTTCTCATTGTGACTAAGATTAACCCCACAGCCGGTTGCTTTACAGATCATTTCTTGTTTGACAGATCATAAATCATAAACTTCTCATTGTGACTAAGATTAACCCCACAGCCGGTTGCTTTACAGATCATAAACTTCTCATTGTGACTAAGATTAACCCCACAGCCTGTTGCTTTACAGATCATAAACTTCTCATTGTGACTAAGATTAACCCCACAGCCTGTTGCTTTACAGATCATAAACTTCTCATTGTGACTAAGATTAACCCCACAGCCGGTTGCTTTACAGATCATAAACTTCTCGTTGTGACTAAGATTAAACCCACAGCCTGTTGCTTTACAGATCATAAACTTCTCGTTGTGACTAAGATTAACCCCACAGCCGGTTGCTTTACTGATCATAAACTTCTCATTGTGGCTAAGATTGCAGATTTCTTTACAGATTAAACCTAAGATTAACCCCACAGCCTGTTGCTTTACAGATCATAAACTTCTCATTGTGACTAAGATTAACCCCACAGCCGGTTGCTTTACTGATCATAAACTTCTCATTGTGGCTAAGATTAACCCCACAGCAGATTTCTTTACAGATCATAAACTTCTCGTTGTGACTAAGATTAACCCCACAGCCTGTTGCTTTACAGATCATAAACTTCTCATTGTGACTAAGATTAACCCCACAGCAGATTGCTTTACAGATCATAAACTTCTCATTGTGACTAAGATTAACCCCACAGCCGGTTGCTTTACAGATCATAAACTTCTCATTGTGGCTAAGATTAACCCCACAGCCTGTTGCTTTACAGATCATAAACTTCTCATTGTGGCTAAGATTAACCCCACAGCAGATTGCTTTACAGATCATAAACTTCTTGTTGTGACTAAGATTAACCCCACAGCCTGTTGCTTTACAGATCATAAACTTCTCATTGTGACTAAGATTAACCCCACAGCCTGTTGCTTTACAGATCATAAACTTCTCATTGTGACTAAGATTAACCCCACAGCCTGTTGCTTTACAGATCATAAACTTCTCATTGTGACTAAGATAACCCCACAGCCTGTTGCATAAACTTTACAGATCATAAACTTCTCATTGTGACTAAGATTAACCCCACAGCCTGTTGCTTTACAGATCATAAACTTCTCATTGTGACTAAGATTAACCCCACAGCCTGTTGCTTTACAGATCATAAACTTCTCATTGTGACTAAGATTAACCCCACAGCCGGTTGCTTTACAGATCATAAACTTCTCATTGTGACTAAGATGAACCCCACAGCCGGTTGCTTTACAGATCATAAACTTCTCGTTGTGACTAAGATTAACCCCACAGCCTGTTGCTTTACAGATCATAAACTTCTCATTGTGACTAAGATTAACCCCACAGCAGATTTCTTTACAGATCATAAACTTCTCGTTGTGACTAAGATTAACCCCACAGCCTGTTGCTTTACAGATCATAAACTTCTCATTGTGACTAAGATTAACCCCACAGCCGGTTGCTTTACAGATCATAAACTTCTCATTGTGACTAAGATTAACCCCACAGCCTGTTGCTTTACAGATCATAAACTTCTCATTGTGACTAAGATTAACCCCACAGCCTGTTGCTTTACAGATCATTTACTAAGATCATTACAGCCTGTTGCTTTACAGATCATAAACTTCTCATTGTGGCTAAGATTAACCCCACAGCCGGTTGCTTTACAGATCATAAACTTCTCATTGTGGCTAAGATTAACCCCACAGCCTGTTGCTTTACAGATCATAAACTTCTCATTGTGGCTAAGATTAACCCCACAGCCGGTTGCTTTACAGATCATAAACTTCTCATTGTGGCTAAGATTAACCCCACAGCCTGTTGCTTTACAGATCATAAACTTCTCATTGTGACTAAGATTAACCCCACAGCAGTTGCTTTACAGATCATAAACTTCTGTTGTGACTAAGATTAACCCCACAGCCTGTTGCTTTACAGATCATAAACTTCTCATTGTGACTAAGATTAACCCCACAGCCTGTTGCTTTACAGATCATAAACTTCTCATTGTGACTAAGATTAACCCCACAGCCGGTTGCTTTACAGATCATAAACTTCTCATTGTGACTAAGATTAACCCCACAGCCGGTTGCTTTACAGATCATAAATCATTGTGACTAAGATTAACCTCACAGCCTGGGTTGCTTTTACAGATCATAAACTTCTCATTGTGACTAAGATTAACCCCACAGCCTGTTGCTTTACAGATCATAAACTTCTCATAAATTGTGACTAAGATTAACCCCACAGCCTGTTGCTTTACAGATCATAAACTTCTCATTGTGACTAAGATTAACCCCACAGCCTGTTGCTTTACAGATCATAAACTTCTCATTGTGACTAAGATTAACCCCACAGCGGTTGCTTTACAGATCAAAAAAACTTCTCATTGTAGACTAAGATTAACCCCACAGCCGGTTGCTTTAGATTTCTTTACAGATCATAAACTTCTCGTTGTGACTAAGATTAACCCCAGATCATAAACTTCCGGTTGCTTTACTGATCATAAACTTCTCATTGTGACTAAGATTAACCCCACAGCCGGTTGCTTTACAGATCATAAACTTCTCGTTGTGACTAAGATTAACCCCACAGCCGGTTGCTTTACAGATCATAAACTTCTCGTTGTGACTAAGATTAACCCCACAGCCAGTTGCTTTACAGATCATAAACTTCTCGTTGCCAAATGCTGTTTTGTGGTCAAGAAGAGAAGAAGGACAAAACCACCATCAAGACCAGACACCTCACTAAATGCTGAGAAGAAAGAGAAGCTGGAACTTTTTCTGGAAGAAAAGCTCCCCAGCTGTCAAGAATCGTGGGATGATTTGCAGGAGGTGTTTCAGAATGCTGCTAAGCATTTCTTTAAAAAGAGAAAGAAAAAGAATGCTGATTGGTTTGACGATCAAGACAATGAGATTCAATGACTTCTTAAGGACAAGAAATTATGTGGAGACAAGAATGAACTCAGAAAAGAAATCAGGAAACTTAAGAATGGTTGGTTCCAACAAAAAGCACTTCTGCCAGAACAATATGCAAGAGAGAAGAATCACAGAGAATTTTATGCAATTCTCAACGCTATCTATGGGCCCAAACCCAGAAATCTTCACCCAGCGAGATCAAAAAGTGGTGTACGTCTCTCATTAGCAGAGGATATCAAGAAGAGATGGGTTGAGCATTTTTTTTTTTTTTTCATAAATTTGGCATCTCCAATCCCACCCGAATCTGGAATGCCCAATTGGTGAACCATGTACAAAGCTTGCTCGTATGCGACCCCTTGCTGCCAATTCAGGAGAGTGTAGACAGTTTGCGGCTCTCCTCCGGCACGCGCCTGTCAACCACCGCTTCTTATACACTCATTGGTTGAATCTTCGCAAGTTCAGAACTAGGGCGGAGGATACCCGGACATGACCAGGCTTAGAATCTTCCTGACGAGCGCCCGTCTGGCCAACAGGAGGCGCTTGAGCAACGAACAAGGCAACTATTGTAATCCCTTCCCGGCAGTCCCTTCCCAATTTGCAACCCTGTAGCGCTATAGCCAATTGTGCGCTACTCTGAAAAAAGCTGCCGACCACTGCCGGCTGGTACGAAGCGGGGCTCGAACCCGCGACGTGATAGTCACTTCTGCTTCGCAACGCGATGCTTTACCGAGTGAGCTATCCGGCAGCCGGGTTGAGCATTTTAATGAGCTCCTTAATCAACCAACAAATGCGGACTGGGACATCCTTGGTGAGATAAAGATACATCCAACCCGTGAAGAACTTGACGAGCCAATAACAATGGCAGAGGTTGAGACAGCAATCAGTAACATCAAACTGAGAAAGAGCCCAGGGCCAGATGGGATTTTACCAGAGATCCTAGTGCATGGTGGCAATGCTCTGCGATCTTTCCTGATGGCCATCTTTAATCTTTTGTGGACAACAGAAGACTTACCACCTGACTGGATCGATGCTAATATTTGTATTCTGTTCAAGAGAGGTGATCGCAGTCAATCTGGAAACTACCGTGGGGTGTCTCTGCTCAGTGTCGTCGGAAAAGCCTTTGCCGACATCCTCCTACAGCGAATCCAGCATCTGGCTGAGTCAGTTTACCCTGAATCCCAATCAGGGTACAGGAAAAACAGAGGCACTATCGACAGCATCTTTACCCTGCGCCAAATAATGGAGAAAAGTAGAGAGCAGGAGCAGAACTTACATGTCGCCTTTATTGACTTCAGCAAGGCTTTTGACTGCGTAAATCGCAAGCTCCTTTTTAGCATCCTGGAAAAGCTTGGCTGTCCTGCCAAACTCAGCCGCGTGATTAATCCTTTTACGCCGAATGTGTCGTCGCCAACACAGATATGCGCGTAATTTTGAAAGTACCATAATTACTGTAAGTTTTGCGCAATAGAAAAAATTCCAACTGGAAAGCTGAGAAGCTGTGCTTCAGCCCAAATACAGATTACTATGGTAAACACGGCAGCATAATTCTCTGCTGGGATTTTTGCATTAGGCCTTAAAGGGTTAAGAAATTATACACAAACGTACATGCAAGACTGATAATTGATGGAGAGCTGTCTGAGCCTACCAAGTACAACAGTGGTGTAAAACAGGGCTGGGTGTGTGACGTGCCACACTGATTTTTGCTTCCAGGGGAAATTTCTATTACGTACTTGTATAAAATACGTTTGATATGGTATATATTAATTAATCTTACATCATTCTCCCTCCTCACTATTCATATTTGCATGAAAATGCAAAATTGGTAGACTTTTACACCATTCAAGTGCTAAATGTCATGCGGTAAAACGGGAGTCACTTAATTTCAAAAAAAGACAACCGCTTTTAAAATGATGAAAAATGTTTAAAATCATCAACTTTGGTCTTTGGCATATTTTTCATAGTGTACAGAAAAGCACTGCAAAGTATTAATAGGATATATCTTTAAGAAATGTCATTAATATCTAAATCACTTTGTTCATAAAGACAGATTTCCCTCAATGTCATGTAGTAAAACAAAGATTGGAAGCCATTTTGTACTTTAGAAATATGACTCAAGTCATGTGACCTGTGATGACATCACTCAGAGGACCCCTGAGGACAACCAGAGTTGGAGGCAAGTTCAAAAATGTGCTCCTATATTTAAGTTATTATCACCTTTTCCAGGGGTCATACAAAGTGTCACAGATTTGAGCGTCATGCGGTCCAACGTCAAAAAAGTGTTGATAAAGTTGAACATTTTAAAATTATTGATTTCGACATGAAATTTTAAGTTTATAGGTCAAGGTCAAGGTCAGTGTGGTGAATAGGTGGCCATGCAACTGCCTGTTAGGAATGAAAATGATGGAATCCGTCATGCAGACAAACAAAATATGTCATGTGGACAAACATTTTTACAAATGACATGCTGTTTTACCACATGACACAGAAGATTTAAACTGAATTATCTTTTTCTTTCTTAATTATTTTAATCATTTGTAAAGTTTATCCAATTATTCTTAATTACTTTTAACATTTGTAATACATTTTTGTATATTTTAAACATTATTTTACAACCCCAATCTCGAAATAGTTGGGACGTCGTGTAAATTGTGAATAAAATCAAAATGCAATGACTTTCAGATCACATGAGCCAATATGTTATTTACAATAGAACATAGATAACATTTCAAATGTTGAAACTGAGACATTTTACATTTTTATCCACAAAATGAGCTTATTTCAAATTTTATGGCCGCAATAGGTCTCCAAAAAGTTGGGACGCAGGCAAAAAAAAGGGCTGAAAAAGCAATTAATATAAAAGAGAATCAGCTGAAAGAACATTTAGCAAGTAATTAAGTTAACTGGCATCAGGTGTGTAACATGACTGGCTATAAAAGGGATGTCTAAGAGAGGCTGAGTCTCTCAGAAATAAAGATGACCAGAGGCTCTCCAACCTGTGAAGACTTGCATAAAAAAACTGTGGAATACTTTAAAAACTATGTTCCTCAAATGCAAATTCCAAAGGTCTCATCATCGACAGTGCATGACATCATCAAAATATTCACAGAAACCGAAAAAATCTCTGTGTGTAAGGGACAAGCCCAAAGACCTTTACTGGATGCCCCTGATCTTCGGGCCCTCAGACGATGCCGCATCACTCACCGGCATGATTCTGTCATTGAAATAACTAATGGGCCCAGGAATACTTCAAGAAACCACTGTCTATTAACACAGTCTGCCGTGCCATCCACAGATGCCACCTAAAACTCTATCATGCAAAAAGGAAGCCATTTTTGAGCATGATCCAGAAGCGCCGTCGTATTCTGTGGGCCAAGGCTCATTTAAAATGGACTGTAGCAAAGTGGCAAAGTGTCCTGTGGTCAGACGAGTCCAAATTTGACATTCTTGTTGGAAATAATGGGCGTTGTGTCCTCTGGGCTAAAGAGGAGAAAGATCACCCCTCCTGTTATCAGCCTTCAGTTCAAAAGCCAGCATCTCTGATGGTATGGGGATGCATTAGTGCATATGGTGTGGGACACTTGCATGTTTTAAAAAGCGCCATGAATGCTGAAAGGTATATAAAGGTTTTAGAGCAACATATGCTCCCCTCCAGATGACATCTATTCCAGGGAAGGCCTTGTGTCTTTCAGCAGGACAATTCAAAACCACATACTGCAGCTATTACAACAGCATGGCTTCGTAGTAGAAGAGTCCATGTGCTGAACTGGCCTGCCTGCAGTCCTGATCTTTCTCCGATTGAGAACATTTGGCGTATAATTTAACGAAAAGTCAGTCAAAGGATACCCAAAACTCTCCAGCAGCTGGAATCCTGTATTAAACAAGAGTGTAATCAAATTCCAGTGGCTACATGCAAGACACGTGTCTCCTCAATGCCCAGACGCCTCCACTCTGTGTTAAAAAGAAGAGGGGATGAAACACCATGGTAAACAGGCCCCTGTCCCAACTTTTTTGAGATCTGTAGCAGCCATCAAATTTGAAATGATCTCATTTTGTGGATAAAATTGTAAAATTTCTCAGTTTCAACATTTGCTACGTTATCTCTGCTCTATTGTGACTAAAATACTGGCTGATGTGATTTGAAAGTCATTGCATTTTGATTTTATTCATAATTTACACTTTGTCCCAACTTTTTGGAATTGGGTTGTACATTTTTACAGATGCCTCTTTCCAGTAAAGAGAGGGGTGCACGTTTCCGTGCAAAGATCACGGCAGATCCTGCTGCTAGAGAGGAGAGACTAGAAAAGAGAAGGGAAAGGTATAACTGTGAAAGTATATGATGGTAGTAATGTCCGTATACATGTCAGTTATGTCAGTACAGGCTGCATTCTCTTTAAGCCTGAATTATAGTCTTTATCATCAACACTAGTATAAAGTGTCTTCAATGACTTGCAGTAAATAAAGATATGAATAAATGAACTATTAATGAGTATATTTTATTCATATATCAGATTCATGTTATGAATATTACCAAATAAATAGTTTTATTATGATTCTTGATTTTCAGTTGGAAAATACATTTTAATGTCATTAGAAGGTTCACTTTGAAAGCCCTGAGTATCTTTGGCATTTTTCAGAAGTAGCCATCTTCAACTTGTTACACTTATGTGTTATGGTCTAATGCAGTTGTGCTATGTCATGCAGTAAAACAAAATATGTCATGCGGTAAAACGCTTAATTTTGAAATAAATATACACAATACTCTATTAAGTTAAATTGTGTATGAACACAATCAAGAAGAGCTAATAAAACCTAAAGATATGCCAGATTTCAAAGCAGTTTTGCCTCTCTAATTGAAAAAAGATGTAACAAATGTTGATAAATAACATTCTGCTGTCTTTAAAGACAAAATATCTAATATTTGAAATTCTAGTGTTGACATTCTGCAACTGGGTATAGCATCTGTGTAGATCAATAATTACATTTTGATTGTTTGTAACAGAGCCACTAACATTCATTTTAATATTATATTGAAAATAAATTAGTTTTACCACATGACATTTTTAAGGGGTGTATACAGGCAAATGCATTAAAATGTCATATATTGTCATCTTTTGCAAGGGGCACTCACAAAAATCAAAAATACACATGTGGATTTACACAGGAAAAGCTGAACCTGACTTATAACTTCATTTTTATTTTTTTGCTGGTTTGAAACTCAAAAATGTCACTGACCCGGCTGCAAGCTCGCCCCCACTTTATTTGGAATATATGCAGCTGTACTGCTCTTCCTTGTCTTCAAGAATATCAGTCCAACATACAGTATCAACATTAGTTTCAGATATGATGGTGACATATTCGATCTTCGGCGGCTGAAAGCTAAAACCAAATTATTAACTAGTTATATAAGGGAAGCCCAGTATGCTGATGACATTGCTATATTTTGCAACGATGCCACTGCACTTCAACATCTCCTGTCTTCTTATAATAATCTGGCACAGAAAAGGGGTCTTCGTATCAACACCATAAAGACAGAGACCATGAGCATAGGAGAGTACGCCGACTTCCATGTAAATGGAGAGAAGCTGACAAAAGTAGATCACTTTAAATATCTGGGCAGCTATGTCAGTAATGACTACAAACTAGATAAAGAAATAACTGTACATCCAAGCTGCCTCATGCGCCGTGGGCAGGCTTAGAGACAGAATTTTCAATTGCAGAGGACTTACAACAGAAACCAAGCTTAAAGTGTGTAACCAATGCATCATCCCAGAGATGGTGTATGGAAGTGAGACTTGGACTTTATACAGACACCAAATCAAAAAGCTAAGAACTATCCAACAGCGGCATCTTAGATCCATTCTGAAGATCAAATGGGATGATTATATCACAAATGATGAGGTCCTAGTCCGTGCTAAGGCTGAAGACATTGAGAACATACTCATCAGAAACAGACTGCGCTGGGTGGAACATGTTGTACATTTGCCGGATGATAGAACAACTAAAGCACTACTCCATGGGGAACTAGCAGAAGGATGGAGAAAGATTAGCCAGCCTCTCCTCCGATACAAAGACAAAATCAAGGATGTTTTGAAACGTGGTGGCGCACTTCACACATGGAGGGACGCTATAACTGAGAGGCCGGAATGGCGGAAGCGCATCCATGATATACGCAAAAAGATCGACAGACAGAAAAGAAGAAGATAAAAAGAGAAGAGTCAAGCGCCATGAGAAGAGAGCAATGAAAGGAAAGAATTCAAACATCAAGTGAATCACCGAACTGCCAGCCATTGAAGAAAGAAATTAACAAAATATTTACTGTCTCCTATAACTCTTCCTCGTAATTTGTATTTTACCCGCATCGGGTCTCAGGCGTGTGTATATATATATATATATATATATATATATATATATATATATATATATATATATATATATGCTTTGCATCACTTATACAAACATTAAAATTAATGTAAAAGTCCTTATTATATAGAGATGTGAAGAAATACCCTCCCTTTATAATTTAAAAAACAATGAAAACACTCAACACTTGCAATACAAACAATTTACAATTACACATACACACCACATGAAGTATTTAATATGTTTCACAAAAACGTCAAATGTAAAAGTATTAACCCTTATGCCCTCTTTCAAAATTGTAATAAGTCTATATCGAGGGCTGACTGCAATAAACAGTTATGTCCAGATGTTTTATATTGGACATAACTGTTTATTGCAGTCAGCCCTCGAAATGTTTAACCAAGTTTTATTGTCGGCAAAGAAGGTCATATATTCATTATACACAATGATACATGGAAATGTGTCCCTGTCACGCAAACAAACTAGATCATCCCATCCTGCCATGGTACAGAGCCTGCTTCAGAGTTGACCCAGTGCTTCAGCAGGTTCCTCTGCATCCTCCCGCCCCTGGAGGCTCTGTTGGGACCAGTCACCTCGATGGTGTCCTGCAGGTTGCGACCCTCTCTCCAAGCTCCAGGCACAGAGTCACGCTCTGCATTCTCTGCCTGATCCAGTTGTTGGTTCTGGAGTGCTGGGTACCGGGTCCTCATCAGGTTGTGGAGGAGCACACATGTTGTGATGATGAGCTTCACTGTGGAGGGGTGGTGCTGCATGGTGGTGAGCATCACCTGGAACCTGTTGGCTAGGATGCCAAAGGCATTTTCCACAATCCTCCTGGCACGCGAGAGACGGTAGTTGAAGATCCTTTCTTCTCTGGTCATGCCCCTGCGACTGTAAGGCTTTATCAGGGTGGTCCTCAGGGAGAAAGCATCGTCTCCAACGATGAAGTAGGGAACATCTTGGATGTCGTTGGGGAGAGGCTCAGGATCTGGGAAGCCGATGGTACCATCCTCTATGCACTCCTTGAGTTCACTGTCATTGAAGACTTGGGCGTCGGATGCAGACCCCAAGCCGCCAATATCTGCCCAAAGGAACTTGTAGTCAGCGTCGACCATGGCAAAGAGCAAGGTGGAGTAGAAGCCCTTGTAGTTGTTGTACATGGAACCACTTCTGGGAGGACAGCAGCAGGCCACGTGCTTTCCATCTACGGCACCACAGGTGTGGGGGAAATTCCTCTTCTGGCAGTACCTGTCCGCTACCTGGCGCCATTGGTTGGGTGTACTTGGGCAGACCGTCAGCTCATCCAAGTACTCTGCTATGATGGCTTTGCAGACCTCTCGGACGACCACAGAGATGGTGTTGTGTGGTACTCGCCAAGCAAACTTCATGGACGCTTAGGTGTTCCCAGAGGCGAGGTGGTGGAGGGTCAATGCCAGCTTCAAGCCTGGTTCTATGGGGTGTCTGATGAAGGTGTATTTCTTGGTGAGTCTTCCTCCCACTCTCTCCAGCAGCTCATCATACATGGCAGGGGGCATGCGCAGGAAGTTAGCGAAGGCTCTTATGTCCTCATTTCGGAGCTCCACCATCAGTCGATCATAGACCCCAAACTGCTGTCTTCTCCCTATCCATGGCCGGACCCAGGCGATTCTTTGGCGTGCCCTTCTTCTTATTCTTCTATCTCTTCTTTGATGAAGGAGATGGAGCTGCAGGTTCATGATGTCATGCTGGTGTTGGATGACAGCAATCATGTGGTCTCTCCGGTTACGGCCTGGATCTGCCATCTTCAGGAGGTCTGTTCACCCTGGATTCTAGAGGAGCCATCATATTTATACCAAATCTCAAGTGTACCCTGGATGTTCAGCAAGTACGCTATCTGTACGCTATCTGTGCGTTTGCAGGACGAATCTGTGCATTTGTCATAAGTTACAAAAAAGTACAATGCGCTGCCCGATTGCAGGACGAACGGTACTAATTCGTGCAATATGTCGGCATTCGCTATGAGTTTGTTCAGCGTGCGTTGTATCTGCGCTGCAAGTACGCTATGTATACGTTCAATATATGTGGCTCATATCTCGTGCCAGGAGATCAGCGTATTACCGCGTATGAACGGCTTATCCCCCACAAACACATAGCGCACTCGTACCACGCTCGACGGCTGCGGGACTGATGCACTGCGTATTTTTAACTTATGACCTGCATAACAGCGTACGCAGCGTAGTTTTGTGCATGCCCGAAACTATCAGGCGTACTGGGCCGTACTGTGCACATGTCGGCAAACATAAAACTTACACAAAATGATTGAGATGCATATGAGGTACATATTGTGCATACGACTGCGTATGAAAGACATGTTAATGCACAACTCATGAGGATTTAGGATAGGCAGAAGTGTGACAGGGCCTTAATCGAGTAACTGGTTTGTTTGTTGTATTTTTGTTATAATTACCTGCAAAATATTCAACAGTCATTTTCAAAGTAGTCTTTTGAAAGAATCCATGCTGTTACGAGCAAGTATTAAAAAAAAAAATAGGACCTTTTTTGTGCCAAGGACTGGCATATTCTTTAAAAAAATTCCAGGGACCGGTTGTCAATTTAAATGCTTCAATTTTAATTTGTACAATGGAAACAATATATTTTTAAACATACGCTGTTACTGTTTTACACAGCGGTTAATTTACAGTGGTGTTAGTTACATATTATGCACTAGGTGGCAACAATAGGTAACTGTATGAATATACCAGCCCATTTCAACTGTCAAATCTTTTCAGAATCATTCCCTTTTCACCACTAAACACAATCACTTCAACAGCAACTCTGTGTTTTCACTCACCAAAAGGTGACAACAAAGGCGAACTGTATGAAAATAAGAGTCCACTTCAACAGTCAGACAGTTTCACATTACAAAATTACAATAGCAGCTCAGTGATTTCAGCCAGTCATTTCTAAAAGTATAAAATTAGAGATCATGCTCAGACCAAATCACAACAGAAAATACCAGAATAGACCAACAAGAACAAAACTGTTTGAATGTGAGCATGAACTGGTTATTGATGGCTATATTACTGCATATTTAGCTGTGCACAAGACAAGCTGTTCTTCCTGGGCTTCCATCACAAAAAAAACAAAACAGTGCATCCAAAAGAATGCACAGATTCTAAGATATGCCCAAAAAATAAATAAAATTGAACCGCTACACAAATATGAATGAAAATCAACTTACAGTCTGATATCCATGTCAGTGGGACCCCTAGGATTGCTTGGCAGCCACAAGAACATCATACTGGGGCTTTATGGTTGACAATGAGACACGCAAGGTATTCCTCACATCCAATCTGTTTCTAAGTCTGTTCTTAGTGGCAGTCATGGCAGAAAAACCTGCCTCGCACAGATATGAAGTCGGGAACGGGAGCACTGTCTTCAGCGCAAGGGTGCTGATCTCAATGTATTCTCTTGATGCTTTGATCCAGAAGGATGTCAATGATGATGAAGTGAAGAAAGTTTTCAGGCCTCCGTCATTCCTGAGCTCCAGCAGCTGGTCCTCTTGACTTGATGAGAGCTGGTTCCGACCATCGTCATCTTCAAAATTAGAATCAGAATTGACTTTTATTGCCATGGAAGTTAACACATAGGCCTACAAGGAATTTGCTTTAGTGTTTTGGTGCATGATAAAATTAAATTTAAGAATATTTACAATAGGAGAACAGCAGAAAATGAAGGAATATGCTGAATGTGTCTGTTACTAACAGAGCTGTGCAAATTCTTTTACTTTTTTTCCCCTTACGAATATGTGAGTGTGTGTGGGGGGGTATTGATGTTTAAAATACTACAATTACTCTGATTACTATTTTGCTAAATTGAAAATCGAATAGAAAATGGAATTTGGGGAGGGGAATAATATATGAATATGGAATGTACTCACCTTGGAATGGATTGCGCATCCACCCTTTGCCATTCCTTGGGTCTTTTTCAGATGGGAAATAACGTTCAAACTCACCAGACAGTGATGTCAGGTGGCTGTGTATCAACTCACCAAGTCCTTGGCCTCTTCCGAAAAACTGGATAAGTTGCTGAACATGTCAAAAACACCCCGGTTGACGTGCCGTGCCCAGGTTTCCAGCTTGGCTTTGAATCCAGCAATTTTATCCGCAAGCCTGAATGTGTCAGCCATCCTCCCTTGCATTGCAAGGTTCAATTCGTTCACGGCCATGAACATATCACTCAAGTAGGCCAGTTTTGCGAGCCAGCTCTAGTCACTGAAGTGCACTGCCAATGGTGACTGCTTGTCGACGAGGAATTTCTTTAATTCCTCTCTAAGCTCAAACACTCGTGTGAGGGCTTTCCCTTTGGACAGCCACCTAACCTCTGTATGTAGAAGTAGGCATTTGTAATCAGCATCCATGTTCTCGCACAATAATTCAAACAAACGCTTATTCAAGGCATTAGCTTTGATGTGGTTAATGGCACGTATTGCATCATTGAGGACCGTGTGGAGTTCAGGGGACATCTTCTTGCTTGCCAGCATCTCTCGGTGAATCATGCAGTGAGTTGCCTCACATTCTGGCGCTACTTCTTTCACTCTGGCAGTGAACCCCGACAACTGACCGGTCATCGCGGCAGCCCTGTCAGTGCAGACGCCCACACAAAACTTCCAATCCAGTCTGCCTGCAACGTATTCGTTCAATGCTTGGAATATTTTTGAGCCGGTGGTTGCGCTAGGAAGTGAAAGACAACAGAGCAAATCTTCCTGCACCTCATCATGATACACGTACCGCACATAAACCAACATAATTGCCTTATTTTCCACGTCAGTCGATTCATCTACTTGAATTGCGTACCACGGAGATGCTTTTGATCTGCCCAACAATTGCCCCTCAATATCCTTGGCCATGCCGTCAATTCTCCTGGCAACAGTATTGTCTGAGAGTGGAACATGTCCTACCTTGCTAGCTGCTTTTTCCCCCAAAAGTTCCCGACACATATCTTTCGCAGCTGGCAAAATTAACTCTTCTCCAATTGTAAATAGCTTTTTAGCTCTAGTTATTCGGTTAGCAACAAGATAAGAGTGTTATGGCCCCAATTTGTTATGGCGTAGCTGACAGCAAGGGATGACAGACAAAATTTTCAAACTTTAACAGATTTAATTAAACAAACACTTTGAACAAATCTACAATCTACCCTACTGACCAAGATTGAAATAAAAAAAAAACAAGAGATATTTACAGTCCCCTGGTAATTGAGATGGGCTGCTATGTTGCGATGTCCTGGGACAGGAAAATGCTCCAACACAGGCAAAAATCCACAAAAAGCTTCACAGGTCTTGAAAAGAGTGACAGGTCTGGTCAAATGTATCCCTCCACAATTTCTCCTTGCAATTTCTCCTACAACCCTTCACTCTCTCAATTTTCTCCTTATATGCTCTTTTCCAGCCCCCTCTGAGGCATGCCCAGGACATGCCCCAAACCTAGCTCCCGACTGGGCTTAACAAAAAAAAGTCAATACTGCCATCTAGTGGCTTTTTTTTTTTTTTTTTTTTTTTTTTCCACATTACACCTCCATTCCAAAAGGGCAAAATTTTGACTCATAAAGGCAAAATTTTTCTTTTCAATACAAAAATGGTTAAGTAGACACTTGTATATGTATACATATAATACAATATGCTAATAAACACGTGATATATATACACATACTCAAACACGGGATAAGCAATCAGCAATTACATTGTCAGTACCCTTTACAGGCTTAATTTCCAAGTCAAACTCCTGTAAAATCAAACTCCAATTCAACAATCTCCGATTCTAGTTTTTCATCTTACTCAAAAACATTAATGGATTGTGGTCAGTATATACAATCATTAGCTTTTGCCCTGTACAAACATAAACCTCAAAGTGTTGTAAGGATAGAACCAGAGCCAACAGCTCCTTCTCAATTGTGGAATAGTTCTTTCGGTGGCGATTGAAGTTCCTGGAGAAGTATGCCACGGGATGCTCAATGTCATCAGAGTCACTTCTCTGTAGGAGCACAGATCCACAAGCTTGGTCGCTAGCATCGACCGCCATGGAGAACGGTTTGTTGAAGTCAGGAGATTTGAGCACGGGGAAGTGACATGGCAGAGACTTCAGGCGATCGAAGGCTCTTTGGCATGCTTCATCCCAAGTGAACTTTACGCCTTTCTTCAGTTGGTTGGTGAGACTGAGAGCAATCTCAGCAAAGTTCTTGCAGAACTTGCGGTAGTACCCAATCATTCCAAGGAAACGGTAAAAGCTTTTTTGTTGTCAGGAACTGGAAAGTCCATGATGGCTTGGACTTTAGCATTTATGGGTGCCACCTTACCCTGGCCTATGACGTAGCCAAGATATGTGACAGTAGCACAACCAAAGTCACTCTTGTTCAGGTTAACAGTCAGGTTAGCCTGGGTCAAGCGCTGGAACAATGTCTCTACATCTTTCAGATGTTCTTCCCAGGAGTCACTCCATGTGATCAGGTCGTCGATGTACGCTTTCCATGTGTGGCAATCCGGCGATTGTAGACTGTATCATCCTTTGGAACGTGGCTGGGGCATTTTTCATGCCAAAGGGTAGGACTTCATACTGGTATAACCCAGATGGTGTGGCAAAAGCAGAGATGCTCTTGGCCCTCTCAGTTAAAGGCACACACCAATAACCCTTCAATAAATCAATCTTGGTCAGAAACTTTGCTTGCCCTACTCTATCAATACAATCATCAATCCTAGGTATTGGAAACATCAGTTCTTGTTACAGCATTGACTTTGCGATAATCTGTACAGAATCTAGTACTTCCATCAGGTTTTGGAACTAGAACACAGGGTGAACTCCTATCTGAGTTAGAGAGTCTGATAATATCATGTTCTAACATGTACTCAACCTCTTTCTCAGCAATCTTTCTCTTTTCAGGATTCATCCGGTACGGATGCTGTTTTATTGGTTTGGCATCACCAACATCGACATCATGAGAGGCTATAGAAACTCTCTTTGGAACATCAGGAAATAGATCTTTATATTTCTGGATCAACCTCTCAAACTGATCTTTCTGTGAGGGTTCTAAGTGCTGGAGTTTTACATCAAGATTTTGCAACACTTCAGAATTTGACAATTTACATGAAAGAACTTCAGCTTTAATTCAAGGTTCATCATCTTGAAACTCCCCCTCATCTTCACAAGTCTCGGCCATAGGAGGATCTGAAGTGACAGCTGCAACCCTAGCATTCCTATCATGATAAGCCTTCAGCATGTTAATGTGACACAACTGTTTTGGCTTTCTCCTATCTGGAGTCTTCACAATGTAATTGAGATCATTGAGTTTTGTCAGAATTTCATAAGGACCATGAAATCTAGCCTGCAATGGATTGGACTGCAAGGGAAACAACACAAGGACCTTGTCTCCTGGTTTAAACTCACGGCTTCTAGCCTTATGATCATACCAAGTTTTCATTTTTCCCTGACTTGATTTCAAGTTCTCTTTGGCTAGGTCACAAGCTGCACGCAGTCTTTCCTTGAACTTGCTAACATAGTCTAACAGACTGATATGCAGCTCTTTCTCTTGCCATTGTTCACTCAACAATAGCAAAGGTCCTCTCACTTCATGGCCAAACACTAGCTCAAACGGACTGAATCCAGTAGACTCCTGCACTGCTTCCCTAGCTGCAAACAACAGCAACTGAACACCTTCATCCCAGTCTTTCTCATGGTCATAACAATAAGTCCTCATCATTGTCTTGAGAGTGGAATGAAACCGCTCTAAGGCACCCTGACTCTCTGGATGATAGGCACTGGAAAGAATCTGCTTCGCACCTAGTTCATACACAACCTGCTGAAACAATCTGGACGTGAAATTGCTACCTTGATCTGACTGAATTTCCCTGGGAAGGCCAAACAACGTGAAGAACTTTATCAAAGCCTTCGAGACTGCAGTTGCCTTGATGTTGCGTAGAGGTATGACTTCAGGGAATCTGGTAGATGCACACATGATTGTCAATAAGTACTGATTTCCAGATCTAGTCTTGGGTAATGGACCAACACAATCAACGATGACCTTGGAGAAGGGCTCCCCAAATGCTGGGATAGGCTGCAATGGAGCTACAGGTGGGTCTAACTGGTGTTTTCCAACTACCTGACAAGTGTGACAGGTTTTGCAAAAGTTGGAAACATCTTTCCGAAGTCCAGGCCAGAAGAAGTGTTTCATGATCTTGTCAACAGTCTTGTTAACACCAAGATGACCTCCTAAAGGCAAACTATGAGCCACTGTTAAGATCTCATTCCTGTAGACCTTTGAACAACAATTTGCTTGACCACTGCCCAATCTGCATTGGCAGGGATATCAGGAGGGCGCCACTTCCGCATCAACACTCCATCCTTGAGATAATACCCAACTGGAACTGCGTCTATTTCTTCATCAGGAAGGGCTGTCTTCTTTAGTACACAAATTTCAGGATCATTGGTTTGCTCCTGAATCAACCGCTTTCTGGACAGAGACAAGTCTCCAGACACATCAGAATCACCAGACCCATCTGGCTGGCTGAATAGAGAACTGATAAAAGTGTCTGATAAGTCCTCAAACGGAGAAACCATAGTAGGCTGAACAGAGTCATGAGGCGAACCACCTGAGTCATGACTATTCAATGTGCTGGACGGCACCACATCATCTTCTTCTTGAGCCTTCTTGGCCATAGCACGGGTCACTGCACAGGAAGGATACAGAGATGGGTCTTCATCGCCATCTTCAGTGCTCGGCTGTGAAGTAAGATGAACAGGGGGAACTACATTGCCCCCAGCCAGGTCATTGCCTAGCAACAGAGAAACACCCTTGATAGGTAGATTTGACATAAGTCCCACCTTTACCTGTCCTATAACTAAATCTGACTTCAAGAATACAGAGCGCAGGGGCACAGATACAGTCCTCCCTTCACTACCTTGTACAAGTATGAAATCCCCAGAAGCGGTCTCATCACGTAACTCCAAGGAGTCCATCAGCAAAAGTGACTGAGAAGCTCCGGTATCCCTTAGGATATATATGCGGACAGGAGGAGAATGCTCATTCAGAGACACAAATCCCTCTGACACAAATGGAAGGAATTCCTCCCTCACAAAGTCAGCAGTATCAGGCTTCTTAGCCTCACAAGGAGCAGGCAATTTAGCAGATCGGTCATCTACTACAGAGGTTTCTAACCTTGTCTTTACAAAGGCATTGGGTTTGGTATCCTTTTCTTTTTCTTTCTTAGCTTTAAGGAACCAACAGTTAGTTGTAACATGACCAGATTTCTTGCAATAATTGCAAACTAGACCACTTTTGTCATTGTCAGCTTTCACACTTTGATCAGACCTTTGACAGGATTTCTGAGCACCATCACCAGATTTGTCTTTGTCTTTGAGTAAGGAATCTTGGGTATCACCGTTACCTTTCTTCTTAAATTGGGACCATCTATTGTTACTGCTAGACTGAAATTTGGACTTATGTGTGAGAACATATTCGTCTGCAAACTTGGCAGCTGATTGCAAATTCAGTGCTTGCATCTCATTAAGGTAGGTCTTAATATCATCCTTGACACAGTTCTTGAATTCTTCAACTAACACCATCTCTTTTAGTGAGTTGAAATCATCCTTGACCTCCATAGAAGTACACCAGCGCTCAAAGCAAACCTTCTTCTCGTTAGCAAATTCCACATAAGTCTGATTGTCAGATTTCTTCAGACCTCTGAATTTCTGTCGGTAAGCCTCTGGAACCAACTCATAAGCTGTCAAAATAACCTTTTTGACAACCTCATAATCAGAGGAATCATCTGCAGACAAAGCCGAAGAGGCTTGTTGAGCTTTACCCTTGAGGACAGTTTGCAACATCAGAGGCCAGTGTTCCTTTGGCCACTGACAACTCTTAGCTACCTTCTCGAAGCACTGGAAATACTTATCAACCTCCTTCTCCGAGAATGGAGGCACCAGCTTTACCTCCTGGCTAGCACGAAATTTGTTTTCAGCTTCCATTTTAATTTTTAGTTGCTCCATTTGGAGCCTTTCTTCCCTGTCTAACTTCTGTAACTCGAAATCTCTCTGTCTCTGTCTCTCTCTTTCTGCTCTTTCCTCTTTCTCTCTCTGAAACTGCCTTTCTTTCTCTCTTTCTGCTCTCTCAAACTCTTTTGTTTTTTTTTTTTCTCTTTCTGCTCTCTCGAATGCTCTTTCCTCTCTTTCAATCTCTAGCATTTTTAATTTAAGTTCCATTTCTACATTTGGATTTTCCACTGGAAACTGTTCCAGATCTCCTGGTGCAAACACATTTTCATCAATGTAATATTCAACAATCTCTCTAGCCAGTCTTGCTTTTCGCATGGCTGGTTTTACATCTGTCAGCTCTAACTGTCTGCATATTTCTAGCAGTTCTGTCTTTTTAAAAGACTGCAAAACCTCTATGGTTGGTGATGCCAAGAAATCATCCATTGCTGTTGATCTGTCAATATATATCTAGGAAAATTCAAAAAACAATTTCACAATTTGAAATTTTAGATTTTCAATAAATGACTCGCACAATGGTCTCTCCCGGACCCGAGCCCCCAATTTGTTATGGCCCCAATTTGTTATGGCGTCAATTTGTTTTGGCCCCAATTTGTTATGGCGTAGCTGACAGCAAGGGATGACAGACAAAATTTTCAAACTTTAACAGATTTAATTAAACAAACACTTTGAACTAATCTACAATCTACCCTACTGACCAAGATTGAAATAAAAAAAACAAGAGATATTTACAGTCCCCTGGTAATTGAGATGGGCTGCTATGTTGCGATGTCCTGGGACAGGAAAATGCTCCAACACAGGCAAAAATCCACAAAAAGCTTCACAGGTCTTGAAATGAGTGACAGGTCTGGTCAAATGTATCCTTCCACAATTTCTCCTTGCAATTTCTCCGACTACCCTTCACTCTCTCAATTTTTCTCCTTATTATACTCTTTTCCAGCCCCCTCTGAGGCATGCCCAGGACATGCCCCAAACCTAGCTCCAGACTGGGCTGGGCTTAGAGGCCTTCGTAGCAGCAACGTTCACTGATGTTGTGGATATCAAAACTTGCTTCTGGGTGTCCAACTCACGTTTTTTTCTTTCGAAAAAGTCCTCTGGTTTATCTTTGAGAGTTGGGTGCCTGGTAGCTAAGTGCCTCCAAAGTTTTGAAGGCTCCATTGCTTCATTGCAGAGTATTTCAGAACAAACAACGCACAATGAGCTTGGCGCAACAGAATCGCCTGTCGCAGTGAATCCATACTTAATGTAAGTGGCATCGTATTTCCGATTGAAGCTTGACCTGCTTTTCTTTTTCCCAGTATTTTCCGGCTCGGCATTGCCCTTTCTTTTATTTGAAAAGTCCGCTATGAAACGAGCCATGGAGGTTTGCTGGGGGCCGCTCATCTCTGCACCTGCACGTCCCACTCTCACACTGTGTGCACCGCAGCCCAATCAGATAGCCTACAAGGTGTCCGGAACCAATTACCCACCAAGCGATCGCAAGGCTGCTGCTCAAATAAACACTTTTTTACCTATTAATTGTTTATGTTTTGAATGAAATAACGACTGGTATGGCATTGGTTTGAATTTTAACACTTAAAAAAACATTTTTAAAACACCATTACTCTAGGGGAATAATTGGCTAAAAAAGACCATCATTCAGCATTATTCAGAAAACATTTTAAGGCCCGGTAGTGACAGATCCACGGACCGGTACCGGTCTGGGGACCGGGGGTTGGGAATCGCTGCTGTAGCTTACCGGCAAGCAGTCTTACAGCGATGATACAAGTTATGAAAATTTCGTGTGAAGTTTGACGTTTTAATCAATGAAAATCAATGTTAAGGTTACTAAATAAAAGTTCACATACATTTATAAGACCTTCTGTCATACAGTCCGAAGCTCTGACGCAGTTTTGGTGATACAAGTCAATAAAATATGTCAATATGTATTCAATATGTCACTTGTGAACTTTAAAGGTCACAGAATGTCAAGGTGTGGTCTGCAAATGGACATCATACATGACTTTCTAAATGTCTCTATACAAACCTTGGCTCAATCTATGACCATTCTCTGTGGAGTTTGAGCCTCAAAGGTCACTGACAGTCAAGCTGAATGTCACCAAATGAAAGTTCATATGTGACTTCCTATGTCAGTAACACAAACCTAGGCTCCATCTGTGACCTTTTCAGTGATAGAAGTCATTGAATTTTCTCTAGGTCAAGTTTGACCTTCGAAGGTCAATATGAAGGTCACCAAATGAAAGTTCATACATGACTTCCTATATTCTCCAATACAAACCTACACTCAATCTGTAACGATTTTGCTGATAAAAGTAATTGAAATTTCACTGTATAGTTTGGCCGTTCAAGGTCACTGAAGGTCAAGTTCAAGGCCACCCAATGAAACTTCATACATGATTTCCAATATGGCCACAATACAAACCTAAGCTCTATCTGTAATAGTTTTGGTGATAGAAGTCATTGAAATTTCACTAAGTGAAGTTTGACCTTCAAAGGTCACTGAAGGTCAAGTACAAGGCCACCAAATGAAAGTTTATGTATGACTTCCTATACATCTCCAATACAAACCGAAACTTTCTGTAACCATTTTGCTGATATAAGTCATTGAAATTTCACTGTGAAGTTTGAGCATTCAAGGTCACTGAAGGTCAAGTTCAATGTCACCAAATGAAACTTCATACATGACTTCCTATATGCCCACAATACAAACCTGAGCTCTATCTGTAATAGTTTTGGTGATAGAAGTCATTGAAATTTCACTATGCGAAGTTTGACCTTCGAAGGTCGCCGAAGGTCAAGTTCAAGGCCACCAAATGAAAGTTCATACATAACTTACTGTCAGTGTTCAATGCACATATGTTCCCAATCTTCAATATTTTCAAGCCTAGAAACCTTTGAAAATTTTTACATTTTGCTTGACCTCAAATTTGACCTTTCAAGGTCATCTGAGGTCAACTTTAACACAGCCAAAATATCGGTCATATATTACTTCCTATATGTCAGTAATACAAACTTAATTTCTATCTGCAACCATTTAGCTTCCACAGGCGATTTGGCCCATTCTCCATAAGACCCAATGTTAAAGGAATACTCCGGCCATTTTGCACTTTAAGCCTCATTTATCGCTGGTTTACCATGAAATAGAATGGTTCAGATGCGAATTTCAACGAAAAGCTCTGTTTGGAGAAGTTTGGGTCATTTTGTTAGCCTCCGTCAGCTGCCAATGTAATGTCAATAGGCATGCTGAAATCGGTCCTAAAACAACATTAAACGTTCGTTTGAAAAGACGTGAAACTCTTTTGGTCATTGGTGTTCGTTGATGTCATTAAAAAAAAATCATAGAAAAGTATGCTTTCCAGCGGGTTTTATTAGTCATTGTTGTAGCCATTGATTTGAATAGGATTCCTCAATTTTTCGGTATTAATCCGCTGCGGGAAACGGAAAAGGATTGTTTTCGCCATGTTTGTAGTTAGTTTATTGCATTATTATTATTGCATCAACTGGCCGGGAGGCTTAAAAACTGTCAAGCGGAAGTTTACACACGGATGTGGTTCAGCTGAAAAAAAATAGTCCCACGATTACTAAATGGCACTCGCACTGTACATAAAGTGTATCAAGGTGAGTTGATTGCCAGATTTAGAAAAAAAGTTATCACACAGTTTTTGAGAAATAATTTTTTGAAATTTCAAGTCATATTCTTTAACATTGTTAATATATTCCCTGACCACGAGTTTGACCTTTCAAAGTCATCTGAGCTCAACTTTAACATAGCCAATGTATAGGTCATATATGACTTCCTATATGTCGATAATACAAACTTAATCTCTATCTGCAACCATTTGGCCTCCACAGGCCATCTTGCATATTCATAAAGTACAGCGCCCCCAAAAGACCCACTTCCGTCGATTCAATCAAAATGGCGCTCGCACTGTACATTGATGGTACCAAGGTAAGTTGATTGCCTGATTTAGAAAAAAATTTATCACGCCGTTTTTGAGAAATAATTTTTTTAAATTTCTCAGTCCTATCTTTAACATTGGAGCCAAAATTTCAAGGGCCCATAAAACAGACAAAAATGATTCCATCAAAAATCCGAGAAAAAAAGTCTGGAGATATGGTCTAGTAGTATGTTATAGCAAATTTACACGAAAATTCATCAGGCCAAAAAAAAGATAAAAAATGTTCCGGACGACGGACGACGGACGACGGACGCCGGACGACGGACGCCACACCACGACAATAGCTTATCGGCCCATAGGCCCAGTAAGCTAAAAACAAACACTAAATTGGGGTGCTTGATGAGTTCCGCTGACTCACTGTAAAAATGTACTATGTGGGCAAGCGAAAGCTGTCGATCTGTTAGTCTAGTGGTCAAGCTGTTGATTTGCAGTGCGGAAGCTCGGGGATTGGAATTCCAGCTCTGCAGAGAGTTTTTTTTTTGAGCAGCAGGGTCATAGTTTGTGGATAAAGAGTTGCGTGGGTGTTCGTTTTTTTAGTTTTACCATTTTTTAAATCATGTATGTATTAAAAAATTTGTTTATTTGCTTTATTGAAAATAAATCTGCTCCAGTGGAGTCAAACTTAATTTCCTTTGTATGTATTTTCTTTGAATGGGAAAATGTTTACAGTACTGGCAGAAATAAAAATAAATAAATAAAAAATAAACAAATAAAATTATTGTAATTAGATAGAATGCATGCCCGTAGTGACATATCAGTGAAATTCAATGAGTTTTGCAGTTTGGTACCAGAGAAATATGAATTGGCATAATTTGGAGAGGGCACATAAACATTCCCAAAATAAAACCTCTCTAATTTTGCTTTGATTTACTTGATTTCAATTAACTTTGGAACAGATAATGGTGAGATTCTATGCTGTAATTTTTAGAGGTTTCAGACTTCAACTGAGTAATTTTAAGAGCGATAAAAGTCAAACTTTGTTTGGTGCAAAAAAGATGTTTCATTTATGCTGTGTTGCATCTTAATTTACTCTGAGTCAGTGACATATACACTGAGTTTTACACCATGACAAAAATTCCCAAGGTGTTACTTTTATTATGATACCAAGATTATTCAAATCGACCGAGTCATTGCAGAGATTTCATTTTAGGCATGTAATTTTCAAGCCAGAGGCTCAGGGCTTTAGAGGTTAAATGCGAGTTGGAAACACTTGGTACCTGCCCTCAACCATTTTCATTTTAAAAAGACAGTCAAACTGCAGCTGTGGAACCACGATTAAACCAAGAGTCCCAAACATAGTAAATATGCTCAGTGATGATGCAAACAGCTCACTGCAATCTCTAATTACTGCAGAATAGTCTAAACACATGTCCCTTGGCAACAGTGATAGCTTCACACGAGGGACTGAATACAGGGGTCCTGCAGGGGCTGGAAATCTTCAAAAATGCCTGGATTTTAATATGGTGTTCACATCATGGATAAAATTGCTTACATTTTGAAATAAGTGCTTGAAACTGCTTGAAATTGTAATTGTAATTTGCCACAGAAACAGGGTCCTGAAGAGGCTTAAACACTTGTTTTAAAAAATGCGCAAAAATATTTAAATATGACTTTGAAATAGGTGTAGGAACCCCAGAATAACAAAAAGACAGTTTGCTTGCAGGATCTGAAGGCTTGCAGCCAAAATTAAGTCCTAACAGCAAAACCAAAGAAAGGTTCAATCAAATTGAATTACCTTGGTCTTGATAGGGAGATATGCAACTGACACCCTCCTACAAGGTCAAAATAAAATGGAAGCTATCAATTAGAGGAATGTTTTAATTTGCAAACCACTGACACTGTTACAATATCTACGCTGCCCAGACTGTTTCCTTGGCTTTCTTGAGCATAGCCAGTATCCTGTTCTTAATTTCTTTGGTTCCTAGGGAGTACACAATGGGGTTCAGACAGGGAGGTAAACATGAGGCTAAAGACGAGCTCACCATTTTGACATCTGTATTGAGTCTGAATAGGTGGAGGTCGACAATAAGCATGGTC
Source organism: Gymnothorax javanicus (assembly GCA_029692085.1). NCBI lineage: Eukaryota > Metazoa > Chordata > Actinopteri > Anguilliformes > Muraenidae > Gymnothorax > Gymnothorax javanicus. Next base: position 150,771,071 of record CM056197.1, read on the forward strand.
ACCAAGGGCATGAAGAAAACTGCCACTAAAATTAGATGCTCAGTGCAAGTTGCAAGTGTTTTGTACCTGCTGTCCACACTTTTCATTCTAAACACCACAGTTAAAATACAGCAGTATGACATGATGATGAAGCTAAGGGCCCACACAGAGCTATTAATCCCAGAGAAGAGACAGTGGCCTTCTGCAATCTGTGATCATTGCAGGATAGTCTATACAAGCTCACGTGGCCACAGAAAAAGCTGTCCACATTCAGTGAATTGCAAAAAGACAATTTTGTCATGATCAGAATCATGAACATGTTGCAGCTAACACAAAACACCCAAATAATAACTAAAATACTGATCATGCTTTTAGGTGTGTTAATTGAATTTTGTCTCAGTGGAAAACACACTGCAATTAACCTGTCATAGGCAAGTACACCGATGGAAAATGACTCTAACATGACAAAACAGTAAAAGAAAAATATTTGTGCCAAACATGTATTAAAGGAAATAAAGTTATCTTTCCCAAGAAATATCTTGATCATACCAGGAATAAGGGTTGTACTGATAATTAAGTCAATAACCCCTAAATTTGCCACTGCAATATACTTTGGGGCGTGCAGGCGATGATCTGCCCATATAATTATAAGGATGCATGAATTGGCCAAAACTGTTACGATATAAATGATGGCGATGAAAAAAATATATATCTGAGCAAACTTTAACGATGTAAATCCTACAATATAAAATCCATCTGGCCTAATAACAGAACTATTCAAGTTGGAAGACGAGGAAACTCTCATCTCAGTCTGTCGGACAACCCGCTGGATTGTAGAGACTGTAGCCCACTCCTGCAAGAAACCACACAATCAACACATCATCCAGTATGTCACCTCAAAACACCATGCTTCTTAAAGTTTCAAAATAACCATCTAATTAATCTAAGTAAAAAATGAGTACAGTGCCATCTTACCACCTGGGTAATACCATCAACCAGTACAGACAGGTCCTCACGGTTGGTTACTCCTTGTATCTGTTGAGCAGGTTCTCTCTTATATCCTTTAACTCCTCTGATGAATAGTCCTGCATATATTCAGGATTTCCTTGGGGATATCAAATCTGAGCGCTGCTTTTGAAGCTGTTACAGGCGTTGATCAGCAAGTCAGCAAACAAGTGCTCCGCACATGCTCTCCACGTTTATTTCTTTTTTCTTCACATTTTTATTATTTTCAGAACACAAGGCTAACAGTATTACAAAACAAATCTGTTGTGTTTATACACAAAAGTTAAAAAGTATTAGCAGTCAGACCCCCCACCCCAATCTCACCCAAAACATACATGATATAAAAATAATATATGACCCAAGATGATATACAGAAGCGAAATATAAATGTAGAAACATGATTTAAGTAAGAATTATAATATAAAAAAAGGAAAATGGGGGTTAGATTGGCAGTAATGTAAACCAAAATAAACACAAAAGTAAAAGTATTAACAGTAACTGCGTCCTCAAAAGTTGAATGGATTATCTTCTCATCAACCATGTGTGGCAAAATGTGGTCTTAAAAATCTCATGTATTCCTGGGTATAATTTTCTTCCATTCAAAAAGATATCGACCTTGTTATAGGGTTTCTTTAGGTTCAGATGATAAACTAGACAGTCCAGTCGGCTGCGACCGCATGGGTGAAGCCCCCAAAAGCCCACTTCTCCCCTTTTTTGTGCATTATTCGGCAAACATCAATAGGTGTCATAAGTGAAGTATAACACATTTCCATACCAAATATAGAAGTAATCGGTGAAAAAGCCTCCACAAGTAAATCTCTATGTTTTAGCACTAATTAGCATGTTATCGGTAGGTGTCATAAGTGAAGTACAACACATGCAGAACAAAGTTGAAAGTAATTGGTGAAAAATTACAGCCTGCACAGCAGGGTTCTCCCTAAGTTTTGAAGTAGAAGGAGAAGATATTTTAGTAGGCGTCAGGAATGTGGTTCTTTTTGAAAGGTGCAGAGCACAGAGCAAATTTTGAGCCTCCAAAAAACATATTTCGGTGCATTTTGGGCAACTACAAGAGAGATTTTGAGGATAGGAGAAATAGTTTTCTTTATCCATTTTTTGACAGATTTGCCCCATTTTCTATTATCATACTTCAGTCATACACTAAATCATTATATATAAGAATAATAACTTCAAGCAATCTCAACACTGAAACAGTCAGTGGTTCAATGATTTCAGAGTATTCATTCTGATGGCACCTGCAAAGCAAGCCACTTGTTTTGTTTCTTTATTTTCCCTTTTTTAACATATTAAAGGGGACCTATTTTGCTATATTTCCAAGTTTATATTTTGATCTTGGACTCCCCTACAGTACTCCTGTTCATTCAAAGTCCAAAACAGGGTCCTTATTTAGCTCATACTGCCATCCTCAAAAAACCCCATTTATAGTCCATTGTAGTCTCTGCCTGAAACGCCTCATTGGGGTGGCTCTTCCGCTATGGCCCCCACTCCCACTTTCTTCTGACTGGCCAGCTCTGTGGAGGGCGGATCTAGGTGGGACGAGGCAGCAGAACGCAGTTTTCCAGGTCCGGCTCCTCAGAGTGAAACTGAGACGCGTCTCCCGAAGGAATCAACGGGCATATTCCGCAATCAAACACAGTACAAGTGTATAGATCTAATGAAATTAACTTGTTCTAATAAATGCAACGGCGAAAGTGGAAGACGCAGTGGAAAGTCTGGCAGCTGAAGCTCGAATTTGCTGTCTACCTACGGGTACTATGGTGAGTACACCGGTGTTTCTACTCTACAGCTAGGATTGAGGGAAAGCTAGAATCCACTCCATATAGACACATTTGTAGAACGGGTCGACAAACCCAACTGCAGACTGGAGACCGTAAAAATCCTGTGGGTCTGAGTTTAGATGGAAACATGGACAGTGAGGAGCAGCAAAAAGTGGACCAACAACTTATGGACTGCTTCACTGTGTATTATAAGGACCTGCTGGTTCGTGTGCATAGCTGTGGTGTGTCGTTAGCATGGAGTAACGAACAGCTTCTGTGCTGGTGTATGACGAAGGGGTGAAAGCTCCAGGCTAAACGGCCGTTTCGGAAATTGCCCATGGTAATGGTTACTTATTGCGTCGGAATGACCAGCGTTTGCTAGCAGAAAATGGGCGCGATAAGCCGCTTTCACGACGACTTAAACAATTTTTTTTCGTGACAGATTACATTCAAAGTCAATGCATTGTCTTTGCATTTACTTTGAATGTAATCTCTCGCGTGAAAAATTAGTTTCGCGCCCGGTGTGAAAGCTGCTTAACGCACCCATAAGGCGTGTATTCGCGTCTTTGCATTGACTTGGAATGTAGCTAATCTGTCGCGCGTAAAATTAGTTTTGCGTCCGGTGTGAAAGCTGCTTAACGTGCCCATAACGCGTGTATTCGCGTCTTTGCATTGACTTTGAATGTAGCTAATCTGTCGCGCGAAAAATTCGTTTCGCGTCCAGTGTGAACGCGGCTTGACATGCCCATAACGCGTGTATTCGATTCTTTGCATTGACTTTGAATGTAATCTGTCGTGCATAAAAATAGTTTTCCGTCCGGTGTGCAAGCTGCTTAACGCGCCCATAACGCGTGTATTCAAGTCTTTGCATTGACTTTGAATGTAATCTGTCCTGCGAAAAATTTGTTTCGCGTCCGATGTGAAAGCAGCTTTATGGATAGTACGCGACAGGTAGAGAGAGCTCAGTTATCTTATGAACATAATACAGGTTTTGCAGACCATAAGTTCTGTTAGCATGGACAAGTTGCTTATGTGGAGCTAGCGAATTGATCACTTCTACAGGAAAGAATTTCCTATTTAATCTCCACCTTTTTCGGCTTTTTATTACCCACAACAATTTCTAAAGGGGGATGAAATTATGTCACGGTAGTGCAGAGAAATCCTTTGTTATACCAGACACATTAGAGCTTCTGTGTTTCGCAATTGCTTTCATGGTAGAATCAAAGAGCTAGCCCAGATATTTGTGATAGGGATCCGGCTGATCCCGGTCATGGATAAGTGAAGCGATTACAAGCAACCGCTTCAACAGTAGTGGCTACAATCGGGCAACGTTATGATGAAACTGCCACATTGATGCTCACCGAAGTAACAAGCATATCGATCAGAATTACTGCATATAAGTTAACCAGGAGCATTTTTAATTAGCACGGCGGCATGCAAACTAACATGCAGTAGCTGGTAACCGAGCGGTCATAACCACAGAGACAAACCCTTGCAATACAGGTTTTACAGACAGCAAGTTCCGTTACCGTGGACAGTTGTACCAAGCATCCAAATTACAAATAAGTATTAAAAGTTAGCTTCAAATGAGGTTTATGTTCACACACCTTCTGTACAATTTCCCCTGATATTACGCTTGCATATTTAGGACACAAACATTAGCAACAGTAACTTGGCTACGTTAGCCGCTGTGCTACAGCCACAATCAACTGGCTATCACGTCAGGTTGGCTTATGCAGTAAAAGCAACTTACAGCCTCTGTGTCTGTGAGTCACGGACAGTCGCGACCAATACAGGCTTTATCTTCAGATATTTTACAAAGCCTGCGTTTGAAGCCAGTTGTTAGTGCTAACTATCGCTAGCGGTCCTGCCAGCCACCCGTAACACGTTAGCTTCACTTACATTATTTGCTGTTATATCGTTACTTACAGCTTGTGGCTCCGAGCGCTTGATCGATGCAGCTGCTTCAGGTTTGAGAAGCAGCTGAAACGCTTATCCTGTGTCGAATTATCCTTTATTGACAAAGCTGTCTTTGGTGAAATGCTGAGCATAAACAGCTAACGTTCCCTTTGGCCGTGGCTGTTTGCTGCCAGCAAACAAAAAAAGCTACCCACTGATTTCTGGTGGCATCCTCTTTTGGAAGAGAAATAGCTGTTTTTCTTCGCATCCAAAAGTAAACGGACAAGCAGCTTTGGGAGAGATACTGACAAAACTGCACCTCAAATGATCTGTGGTTCTTCTTTTGTATTTCCAAAAGTGTAAACGCTACTAAGGCATAGTATGATCTGCCATTGTTAGTGCCTGGTAGAATAGTTTCCGGTGTGGGCAGGTCCAGCTCCGTGATGGGCTCTGGCTAGGTCTGTACTAATTTGACGGCACAACCTGACCTCAGGTTTTGCCCAGATCTCACGAAGATCTCGGGAGGAGCTGTTCAGAGAGGAAATCACGTTCTTGGATTACGGCAAAACCCCTGTATCTTATGTTTAGAAACTTTTCAGAGGTTAAGTATGGACAACCAACATTATAACAGTACTAATATGCATGAAAATAAGGATCAGCATAATAGGTCCCCTTTAAATGAAAACGCAAAGGCTTCCGACTTAATCAAGTCATCTTCAGGCATCTTGTTTCATAATTTATGAGTTAGAAAAAAGAATTAGTTTAGGATATTCAATGCACAAAAAAAGGTAACAAATCGAACAGGCATGACAGCAAATTTTGGTGGAGTTCTCATAAATGACTGTTGGTAAGCTAAATTAATCTTCCTCTTCCACGTAAAACTCAAACTCCGAATTGGCGCCAGATTCATCAAGCATATCCATGTCAGCAAGAGCCTTGTTTATTTACACTGGACACATTCATGGATTCCTGAGGCCGCCTTGCTTCAGTCTGAGGTTTGGCTACCTCAGGCTCTGCCACCATCTCAGAAGTTTTGATGCACACTGGAAAATAAACTATTGGCGCATTTCTCTTCCGAAAAAAAAGCTGTCTGAAAAAGTATAGAGTGCACAAACGTAACGTTTTGAAGTCTGCATAATTACAGGTAGGCCTACAGTTGCTAATAAAATTGATCTACAAATGTCAACGAAGTAAACGCTGCAGATCCAGAACGCTTGATTGAAATCAATATTACCCCCCGAGGGGTAGGGCTAATCTGCTGAAAACACTCTGCTGAATGTCAACGAAGTAAACGCTGCAGATCCAGAACGCTTGATTGAAATCAATATAACCCCCCGAGGGGTAGGGCTAATCTGCTGAAAACACTCTGCTGAATGTCAATGAAGTAAATGCTGCAGATCCAGGACGCTTGATTGAAATCAATATAACCCCCCGAGGGGTAGGGCTAATCTGCTGAAAACATTCTGCTGAAAAACTACAGCCATCTATACCTTCCTTCATAATTTCTTTATTTCTTAATATATTGTGATTAAATTTTCACCAGTTATTCTTGAGATGTATTTCTATCAATACCTAATTGAGTTGTTGAAAAAAAAGAATTAGTAAGCGAATTTTGATGATGAACTTTGGTAATTAGTTATTATCTAATTAGAATAGAATAGAATGCCTTTATTGTCACTATACACATGTACAATGAGATTAAAAGCAACTGCTATCACAGTGCAGACATGTACGTAAAATATAACAGTATAAAACAAAAAGTGCAAGAAGGGGTAAGGGGGGATTTAGGGGTAATTAGTAATTAGTATTAGATTATTAGTAATTATCTTGAATGGCCGCAAAAATACTTCAACATGATGAATTCAAACATTTATTTGCCTCGTAGTATGGAATATCCTTTATAGTTCATGAAATAATTGCTCATTTTTTTAAAAATTGGCCAATTAGCATGCTTGTGAGCCAAGTTCTCTTTGTAGTCTGTGTGATTGCTAGTCACTATTCCCTTTGGATCCCTGTGATGTGCGTGAGTGCTAGTTACTCACGAACAAAAAACTGAAAACTTTAAAAAGGACCAGGTGCTCATGGTGTTGGGCCTATCATGTTATGAGATGGAATTTCTGCTGATTCAGAAACAGTCACCTCGTTAGCTCGATAAAAAGTTAATTGATTTCCCAAGTGCCAAATTGAAAACAAAACTAGGGATGTTACGATCCCACTTTTTCATGGCCGATACCGACACCGATGCTGTAGCATTGTGTATCTGTCGATGCCGATATCAATCCGATACTATTATAGTGATAAATAATCCATCTGTATGATTGCACTTTGCTTAACCTTGCCATAAAACCATGCTCAATTGTTCAACAAATATTATACCTCTCTAAAGGAAGAAATACAGCCCAAAACATGAATCATGTATGCAAAATGCAGCTGCTTCGTTTTATTCACACTTTTTTTATTCACACAGAACTTTTCGCAGCATTTTTTGGTCAGTACCATTCAAACATTCAAAGTGAATTAAAACATTCACAATTCATTTTAAAGTGCAACTTTGTGCAAAAGTTTGAATCTGAGTATTTAGAATAATAAAGGAATTATAATTCCAGTGTAAAATACTGGATATAACAAAACTCAATGTAGCCCATATGTCGGTGACATAGCAAAATAAAAAGCTGCAATGCAGACTAGACCATAACTTAAATAATAATAACTTAAAATTAAAATAATAGCATTTCCAGTACAAAATGTACAGTGTAACGCAGTGCAGTGGATTGGCATCTTAAGGAACACACAACTGAAACTCAAGGCTTTTACACCTGGTAACAAATTACTCCCCCCTTCTATTATTGTCAGAATAGGGAGCTTTTGTTTTTGACCCGCACCCTGGCATCCTGGCCGCGTCCTCGCTAGTTCTCAATCATTTCCCTTTATTGACGCATTCACAAATTACCGTAATAATCCACTGGCAATTGAAGACACGGCTTCACTCATATGCGATCTAACAGCGATGAAATAATGGGCTGAATTCAGTACAGAAACATAATTTACTTAGTAATATGCCTATGCTTTACGAAAATGGAACTGCTCTGAAACTTCCGTGCTACCTTTTCCGCGCATCAGGCGATTTAACTTGCGCTTCAAGATCGTTTAAATTCTTCTTTTAAAACTGAAGAACTTCCATGCATAGAGATTTCAACTCCGCGCGAGAATCTCGAAAATACGCATGATTGAATAATGACTGACCCGCTTTCCAATGAAATACCTCTACCTCTAATTCTCGGTGCAGCGAGGGTTGATATAAAAAGTGGGACTCAGCAATTAAATATAAAAAGCACCAGACAGCCATTTTCGTGCAAGTTGACAGGTATGCAATTTTGAATAATGCTGATTTAAATGCGACAAATAAACGTCCAGATAAATCATTGTCGTCTTGCCTAAACGGGGAGAACTAGCAGCACCTGACAGTGTGGAGTGTTCTCAGAGTGTGAATCTTTAGTTAATCATGAAAATGACTGAGAACAGGTCAGGACAAATAATTGTTTTAAACGGATGTTCTGTGCCTCCCCGATTCCCAGTTCTGGCTCCGCCACTGCCAAATAAGGATTGTAATAGTTTTTAATGATATAACATATCATGTAATTAACTTACTTTTGAATTGTTAAAAGTTTTATGAATTGTTCAGATTGGTTAAGCTTCATTAGAAATGTTTGAAACACAGCGCGCTCGCATTACATACCACCACCAACTCTCAGGTTAAACCTATGCCCCTCACTGACAAGATCATTCGTGAATAATGTGTAGTATGCTTCGTAGCTCGTGGAAGGCAGATTGTCAGGTTAGGAAACGGCAGCCATTTTCCAATTGTGATGGTGAAATGTATGCTGTCAGTCTGTTTCCCAAGGAAAAATGTTGGTGTCCATCTACATCAACTTGTTACCACATAATTGCAGCCAAACTAAGTGTTAGTTTTGGGGTGATGAGAAAAAAACACATAATTTGTCACAGCTACGGCGTAACAGCCGAAAAAGAGTGAAGGTGAAAGCCAGGAGGAAGCGCCCGCGACCCAATGACAACAATATTGATATATCAATTGTCGAGCTGCTCCTGATTCATCTCTTCTCGATGTGTCAACACCTGTCGGTTCTGCTCCAAGTCGTCGACCTTGTAGGCGTACTACTGAAACTGTTTGTGCCAGCCCTAAGCATGGTAAGGCAGATGATAGGCCTAACGACTTTTCTCAGACTCCAGTAGATTTTCCTGCCGTTTTATCCACTCCTCAAGTGCAAGGAAAGTCTATTCTTAAATCCTAGACTAAAGAAAAGACTAAGGTTTGCAGATGAATCCCGTCTTGAGATAAGGAACAAAGATGCTTGGTGCAGAGAACTTGGTTTAAATGTTCAAGACAAAGACATTTTGGTTGGTGGCAAGTGCCTCACTTCAGATCATATGAATGCAGTCAATCAGGTTCTTAGAAAACAATTTGCACATGTCCATGGTCTCCAAAGTACACATCATGTCCCTGTCTTTGATGACACTCTTCTTTGTTGGACATACACCTTTCCATTTGAACCCATTCCAGAGAAAGTGACTTCTGCTCAAATTCATCACAATGGCAAAGATCACTGGGTGCTTTCTGTTTCAGTTGGTGATGATGATACTGTTTTCTCTGTAGATAGTGCTCTGTCGAAAAACTCTGTCAATCCTTCGTTAAAAATACAGTTGTCCCAGCTCTATGGAAGAGGCAAGAAAAATTGAAAGTTCAACCACAGACTAACAGTACTGATTGTGGTGTCTTCGCTGTCGCCTTTTTAGTTGAAGTTTTGTTTCAGAGGTGTGAATGACTTGCATGGTATGAATTTTGATGCGGAGGAGATGAGACGACACTCGGCTTCTTGTTTGGAGGCCGGTGAGTTCACACCATTTCTTCAGGCATCTACCAGATTAGGTCGTCGGAAGACGGTTGTTCGGTTTAGTTCCCGTTCTATTGAATTGATATGTCCCTGTGGAATGCCCCATCTTTTTGGTAATATGATCGCTTGTGAATCTCCTAAGTGTCCCATTGTGTGGCTCCACAAGTGCTGTGCAGGTTTTGATAATGAAACTATAATTCCTGATTCTTGGATCTGAGGAAACTGTTTTTGAATACTTGGCCAGTTGGCAATTTGGTTTTCTTGCTGTACTGCATATTGTCTTTTTTTGTTAAACTATATTGAGATTCAGGTAATTTATGGAGTTCACTTCTTCACTGCTATGTCTCCCAGCTGATGAGGTCCTGGACATAGCAATAGGCCCTAAGGACCGAAACTACTGATGTTGCTTCTCTTGTCTTTACTCCAAAACTGGAATGTTGTGAATTTCTTTTCTTGCACAGTATAAGGCTTACTTCAAGAATATTAATTTAAGATTAAAATGAAACATCAGTAGTTCTGGGTAAATCTCTGTTTTAAACTTTGCTGTGTAGTTTTTGTCGCCAAAATTCTTTTTTCTTTTCGATCACGATGATCTGAGAATAGTTAAATCAAAGAGAAGTGAATAGCACTCTCACACACTACAAAGATAATTTGGCTAACAGTCACAAGCATGCTAATTGGCCGCTTTTTAAAAAATGAGCTATTATTTCATGAACCATTAAGGATATTCTATACTATGAGGCAGATAAATGTTTGAATTGATCATGCTGAAGTATTTTTGGCGCCATTCAAGGTAATTTAGCAGAATCTGAATTCTGCTGAAAACTAATAACTAAAGTTCATCATCAAAATTTGCTTACTAAATTCTTCTTTTTTTTTTTCAACAACTCAATAACTGGTGAATATTTAATCACATTATAGTAAGAAATAAAGAAATTCTGAAAGAAAGTATAGATGGTTGTAGTTTTTCAGCAGAATGTTTTCAGCAGATTAGCCCTACCCCTATCGGGGTACCATACATTATTCTACAGAATATCCCGTCTTGCCAGTTGCAGTTAGCATGATGTACTCAATGTTAAAAACTAATCAAATAAAGCATGCAGTTTGAAATGGCCAAAACTGCGACTTACAAAGGAAAAAACCTACCTTGTTCCTGTTATGGTTCTGCCTCATGTGTGTTGTCTTTGTGCTTATGCTTTACTTTCGTTTATTTTTCAGCTTTCATTCCCGCCGTCTGATGTTCGATTCTCTCTTTGCCCAAACTCCTGTGGTGTCGTGTGACAGCCTTCAACATGCCTGCATCTCGTTGTCCAATCACGTTTCCTCTTTCGGTTCGGCTGCGGTATTTCATTCATTACTTCCACCTGTGCTTGATTCTGGGTCTCGCTAAACTCTGAGTGAATGCGTTCTCTGATAGGATAATTACTAACCCGTACTAACCAGCACTTGTTTGAGGGTGATTGTATATATTTCGTCACGTAGTATTAACCTAATTAACTCATTAGCGAGTGTGAGTGTTTCTAGCTTTTGTAATTCCTGCCTAAGGTTTCCCTGATTAACTGCGTTTAAAGCTATGCTTTCCTTTGCTTCTTCCTTGGTGCTTTTTACTCGTCACGTTTAGATTACCTCAATCTAAACTGTCTACCTTGATTGATTGTCTTAGAGTCTTGTCTCGAGTCATTATTGTTAACCCGGTTCTCGTGTAATTGTTTTATTCATCCCATGTGTTTCTGTTCCATTCGAGATTGCATTCCGAGTCCCCGCCTCCTCCCGTGGCTATATCTGTGGCAAAGTGAGAAGCGACATCAGACGGAACTTTGTATTGGCTTTGCTCTGCATTGTGAAATCTCCGCTTCTGTGCCTTCCCGAGTATTTCCTTTGTATGATTCCCGAGCCTTGTGTTTTGCTGCGCCCACGTCTTGTCTGCCCTTTGTCTAAGTCTCCCAGTGTGTCTGTCAGTCTAGTTAGGTCCAGTTTTTGTTTTTCTAGTTTATCCACTCCTGGAGTGAGTACTTCTGTTTCCCCCTGCCTTTGGCAGTGTACCTTAGTTTTCCCAATCATTCAGGGCATGTGCACGGTGTTTTGTTTCTGGCCTGTTTGCCAATTTTCTCCTAGTGTTTTGTGTTTTAATAAACACTTTGGATCCTGCATCTGGTGTCCCCCTGACCTCTCCTTAACAGTTCCGTGTTCTCTTTGGGACTTATGTTCCATGCACTGAACAATGATTTTTGATTTGTTCGTTTAATTTCCGCTACCTATCGATAGAACGGTCTCTCTGTTGTTTGTCCGAGGCGGTGTTGACAAATCAGTTTTTTTCGCGGTATCGTCACGGCTCGGTGTCCACGCTTGGTTGTGAAAATCTCTGGTAAAATAATTGGGATGTGTCAAAAATTTTTAAATATAAACCCCCTTTTGCACTGATAACCCCCACCCCCTCTTAAAAGCGTTATGGCAAATAAATAGCTGAAAAAAGCGGAGACTGCATAAGGAATTCTTTCCTTTTTAAAATCTCGCTAAGCACCACGGTTAGTGTTATGACCTCTGCCCAAGTATTAGTTTTGCCTGGGCCTTAATTGAATGTTTCCACTTCTGGGGGCGGGGCAGAGCTTTTATAAGGTCGCCACTTGCACTCCAGTTGGAGACTAGTTCTTTGACCTTTTGCAATTAGCGTTCCTGTACTGTGAGTATCTTGTTGCCTTCTGTGTTGGACCGGTTTGCTTTTAACCTACGATTCTTGCCTTGCCCTGTGGCGGAGGGTAAAGCTGGGGATGGCACTCCTTTCTTTATAGATCACAGTAAATCATATTCTTCGCAAGAAACCCAATGCTCCAGCTATGTTTGAAAGAACTGGAGCTGGAGTTTAGCAGACAGGAGTATCAGAATCGGTTGCTCAAACTCCGCGCCTATGAGATGGAAACTGACTGTCAGGTAAAGTTAAAGGAGCTTGAATTGCGAGCTCGGGAATTGAAACCAGCTCCAATGCCTCTAAAATCTCGGGTCGATTCTCCTGCTGTCGCCTCTCCATTGCCTGCCAGTGTATCTCCCTCTCATGGTCAGGGATCGGCTTCGCAAAACACTTTGGCAGTAACTTCACTGGATTTAGATCTGAGTCGGCAAATTCGTTTGGTACCTCCGTTTAGGGAGAGTGAAGTTGATACGTGCTTCCCTTTTTTTGAAAGAATTGCAATCACTATAAGGTGGCCGAAAAGTATTTGGACATTACTGTTACAATATAAATTTGTCGGGAAAGCTCAGGAAGTTTGCTCATCGTTGTCCCTAGAGGATAGCATGAACTATGAAAGAGTAAAAACTGCTGTTTTGCGAGCGTAAGAACTTGTCCCTGAAGCTTACCAACAAAGATTCAGGAAACATGTCAAAGCCAGCAATCAGACATTCGTTGAGTTTGCTTGGGAAAAATCAGTTCTTTTCAACAAGTGGTGTTCAGCGAGTGAAGTAGTTTCAGTGGAGCAGCTGTGAAAGACTTGATTTTGCTGGAGGAATTTAAAAACTGTATTCCCGATAGAATCGCCATTTATTTAAATGAGCAGAAAGTATCTACAATTGAGGAAGCGGCCGTTTGTGCTGACAAATTCGTTCTCACACATAAAACTGTATTTTCGTTTTCAATGAGTGTTGACGAGAATCGCCATTCACAGAATTAAAGTTCAGTGAAAGCAACTAAACCCGCAAGTAATTCCAGTGAACAACCGGAGTGTTTTTATTGTCACGAAACCGGACCCTTTATTACCCTCTCTCCAGCACTAAAACGTAAGAATCAGAATCCATCACAATCAGTGCCTAAAAGTGTTGGGCTTATTAATTCATCGTCTTGCCCAGATGACGGGAAACACTCCGGGACGTCTTTTGACTGTTCTTTCCAACCGTTTACGATTGATGGAAAAGTGTCTTTGTCAGATTGTGAGTCTGGAAACGTGCCGGTAAGAATACTGCGCGATACTGGGGCTGCTCAGTCTTTTATATTGGGGGGTGTGTGACCATTTTCTGAACGCTCAAGTTGTGGCGCTGACGTATTAATTCAAGGCATTGAGCTGGGTGTAATGAGAGCGCCTTTGCACAATGTTGTATTGCAATCTGACATACATTAATTGAATGTTTCCACTTCTGGGGGCAGGGCGGTGCTTTTATAAAGTCGCCGCTTGCACTCCAGTTGGAAACCAGTTCTTCGACCTTTTGCAATTAGCGTTCTTGTACTGTGAGTATCTTGTTGCCTTCTGTGTTGGACCGGTTTGCTTTTGACCTATGATTCTTGCCTTGCCCTGTGTTTGGTTCATTTGGATTGTTGTGGTTGACCCTTGGCTTATTGCATTTTGACTTTTTGCTTTTGCCCTTCTATCTGGTTGTTTGGTAGATACCCGGTTTTGACTTTGATTCGCTTGTCTGACTACTCGCTCGTCTCGCCCTTTCTGTACGCTGTTCGGTTACTCTGGTTAGTTAGAGTGTTCCCTGCTGGATTTAACGATCCTTCCATCGGGATACTTCTTTATTGTTTTGCTTTGTTATTTTCCCTTTGTTATTTTTGGAGGTGACTCTAGGTGGAAACTTGTTTCCGTAGGGGGTACACGATTCACTCGCTCAGTCTTCGCTTTTGGACTGAGTGTTCTGGAGTTACGTGTTTAAAAGCTGCCCCGTGCCTGGTAAGCCTTTGAAGATCAGCGGTAGGTTTAAGTTAGCTCTGGTTAAGCAGTGTAGGGACCGGAGTTCAGTTCAGCATGCAGTTTCCTTTTGTGTTTGTTGCAGTTTTCTCTTCCCGTGCTTCCCTCATTTATCTACCTGTGGCCACCCTACCTAGACCGGGTCGTAACAGTTGGAAAGAGAAAGTAAGACGGATATAACATTGTGATCCACCGTCACACAAAGTGGGAGTGGGATATAGGTTTGCATGCTGTCCGTCCGTCCTTCCGTCCTCCATCACATTTCGTTTCCGGAGCATAGCATAACTCGAAAACCGCTTTGAATTTCTTTGCGAAACTTTCTACATGTATTCTCTGGGTAGAGAGGTGGTGCCTTTTGGCTTTTCGGGATATGAGTATTTCATGCTTGTTCCGATTTTTTTTTTTTTTTTTTTTTGTAGCCGGGTTACTGAGGACAAATAGACAGCGATTTTTGCCGGTCGCCAGAGCTTATGGAGATCTCTGCTGTACAGTGTCCACTAGGAATTGTGTATGTTTTTGCACATATCTACACAGTATTCCGCCAATACTGTCGCTATGGCAAGCAAAATCCCAACGGTGTGTTATGTATGAGTATTTTATGTACAGCATTGTATATCATTTGTAAATGGAGATTTGTTACATGCCGTTTTGCTGCCTTGCAGGTCAGCTATTTATTTTGTTCATCAGCACCCTCTGGTGGTGTGTCTGTAGCAAAACATGATCTGATGCAATGTAGAGCTGGGACGACGCGTCGACGTAGTCAACGTAATCGACGACATAAATTCGTCGACATTAATTATTTGCGTCGACGCGTCCCAAACAAGTAGGTTGTCCCACACTCCAGTCCAGTGGTGGCGGTAATACACCAAAAAGCTAGCCGCCAGAAGTTATAGTTTAAAACGGGAGAAGAAGAATTCACACAACAATAATGGCGGCGGCATGCAGTAACAGCAGCGCGGGTGCCGAGGAGCAACACATAGCAAAAAAACCAGTCTTCAAAAATGGGAGTTTTTCACTCTTAACCCTTCTAGTGATGTGGTACTTTGCAGACTATGCAAAAATCAGCTGGCGTACCACTCGAGCACGACAGCAATGAACGAACATTTGAAGCGAAATCACCCGGGAGCTCTGTGTTAGGATGGCAGCAAAACACCGTAGTGTTTACTTTCCCACCCTGGAATGTGCGATTATCAAGCGTTGACACAATGTGTTTTTGTAGTAACGTTACGTTAGACTGTTGATTTGTTGTCTATAAATTCATCGCTACTAACGTTCAGGGCTCTCAAGTTGTGAATGCAGGCTAGAGTGAGATTTTCTCTGGGGGGGCATGATACTCCCGTTTTCAAAGGTGCATAGTTACATTACTTAAGTAGGCTAGTTTTTTTTTTTTTTTGAGGATTTTGCTACTTTGCTTAAGATTTTTTTTAAACTGGGACGTTTACTTTTACTGTACTACATTTAAAAGATAAAAAGTATACTTTCACTTTGTTACTTTGACACTGGCAACTTAGTTACTCGTTTCAAATTAAAATATGAATTTAATTAATCATTTACGGATTATCTGGATTTGGCGTGTTCGAGAAGAACAACGGTGCTCGGCAGGGTATATTTGTGCAGGTGTGTCCACGGAGCTGCAAATGTATGCATGCAGTTACAATACTCTATCACTAGATGGCACACCCGGATCAGTTATTGAATATTCACAAGCAAGCCGAACAAGATTTAGCATATGGATGAGTTCACTCCAATCTCTGTTTTTCAGGAGTTGCCTGAATAAAACTCCTCAGCTAAGCCTGATGTGCAAACTGCTCAATATACTTGCCCATAGTATCTATGCAGTAGTTGAAAAAAAAAAAAATTATCTCTTGCTATAGAAATAATCATTGTCCTCTGCAGCAGGCACTTCAGCTACAGTGAGCCAATAGTATCCCAATCAGCAGTTAAGAAAAATCAGTTTTCTGAAGCAAAAATTAGACATGTTATTGATACTATGTAATTCTACTATTAATTATAGTGGTTTCTAAACTGCCAGTAAACTCTAAGAAGAAGTATATTAAGGACAGACTGCCTGTTTGTTTTTTGAATACTGTATCTTTCATTCACCTGAAAATTGATTAAAGAGCACAAGGAGAGAACAAAGAGTGGTTGCTTTGCTTCTTTCTAGGCATACTATGAAAAATACTTTGTACTTTCAATACTTAATTTTTTCTCAAAATACTTATGGTACTTCAGTACATTTAATGTGAGATTGTATTATTTTCAGATTCAGATTGTATTATTTTGCACTGCTCATCTGTCTGCATTTTATTTAATTTTGGATATACTTTACTTGAGGAGCAATGACTTGAAGGGCAGTGTTTAGGTGTTTAAATATAGAAATGTTTATGTGTCCTGAGCTTGGCTGTTCAATGCATTATTTTATATAGGCTACTACTGTCAGTTCTAAAAGAAGAAAAAAACATGTTGCCTACTTTTTTCAGTTACTCTGCTAATTTGTAAAACACTTATTTTTGTAATTCCTCCTGTGTGACTTATTTATTTTGTTAGATGCTACATCTGGCATCAGAATGCATTATTTTGCACATTTTTTTCATCACACAGAATTTTATTTTGGAGAGATTCAAGCGCCATGTTAAAGAATTGAAATGTTAACGAGATGGTTTGATATCCTTGTTGTGTGAATAGTTACATTGATCAAGTAATGTGAAAGAATTGTTAACAGAAAAATTAATCGTTAGGTAAAAAGAAATAAAAATTCATCGCTAAATTAGTCGATTAATCGTTTGAAAAATAATTGTTTGGGACAGCTCTAATGCAATGCCACTTCTTTGTGATGAAATAGACTACTGCTTTCTAGAAGTTTCTGGCTTCTTCTTGCCTGGAGGGGGCGGGATCACCCAGGAATCCTGTAGATCGTACCAGAATGTTGCTAGTCCATATAAATGCTGTGATTTTGGTCAGTAAGAGCAGAGTTTTTGTTTTGGCAACAGAGTTACATAGTGGCATTAGAGTGTTATTATAAGATTGAACAGTGGATTATTTGTAGAAGTTTTTTTTTTTATCAGTGAAGAATAAATTTGTTTAAGTTGTCATTGCTGGTTTTCTTTGTTGTGATTTTCAAGTCATAACAAATTGGAGGTTCCACCGAGATAAACCATTCATTGGATCAACGATTGGATTCACCAAAGAGTAAAGCTGAATTATTATTTTAAATCTTGTGACTATTTGAAAAAAACCAGCAATCATGACTTTTGATGTTGAAAGTTTTTTGAAAACTCCAACCCAGGAATCAATTGTGCTGGCAAAGATGAAGGACTTGCTGCAAATAGCCTCAACCCTTGGATTATCTGATGTGAAATCATCAATGAAGAAACAAGAAATTTTCAACATTTTGGTTCAACATTTCATCGATGAAGATATCTTTGGGGAAGAAGCAGCAGAATTGATTAAAGATGTGGAAGTGTCTGCAACAGAGCTGCAAAGACTTGAGATTCAGCTACGCCAAAAACAACTAGAGCTGGAAGAAAGAAGGTTGGAGAAGGAGAGAGAACGGGAAGAAAGAAGGTTGGAGAGAGAACTGGAAGAAAGAAGGATGCAGTACAAATTGGAAATGAAGAAAATAGAAGCAGGTACTGTTACACAATCTTTTGGACTTTCTGATCATTTTGATGTGGTTAAACACATCAGACTTGTTCCTCCCTTCTGAGAAAATGATGTAGACTAATACTTTACCCATTTTGAGAAAATTGCTGAAAATTTGAAATGGCTAAAAGAGCATTGGACAATGATGTTACAAAGTGTTCTTACTGGTAAAGCTAGGAAAATCTATAACCAGTTATCTGTCCAACAGTGTTCTGATTATGATTTTGTCAAATCTGCCATTCTGAAGGGTTATGAATTGGTCCCCGAGGCTTACAGGCAAAAATTTAGGAATTCTCGCAAGGAAGCCAGTCAAACTCATGTTGAATTTGGCAGGTTGAAGGAACAGTTGTTTGATCAGTGGTGTAATTCCATTAAAGTTGAGAAAGATTTTGACAGAATGAGGCAACTTATTTTGGTTGAGGAATTCAAAAGGTGTATCCAGCCTGATATCAAGACTTTCCTTGAGGAGAAACAAGCCATTACTTTGCAAGATGTTTCCACCCTGGCTGATAGTTATGCATTGACTCATAAGTCTTCTTTTGTCCAAAAATCCACTTTTTCTAAATTTCAAAACAAGTCTCAGTCCAAGACTTCTTCTAATAACACTTCTAATGATTCTAAGGCCACTTCTGAGAGGAAACCGTCCAGTGAGAAGCAATCCTCTGATTCTTTACCTTCTGTGTCTTGCCAATACTGCAAAAAGCAAGGTCACCTTATTTCTGAGTGTTATGCTCTCAAGAAAAAACAACAACGAGAAGAAACCAAGCCAACTGCTTTCACTAAGAGAGAATCTCTTGTATCAAAGGTCAGTTCACCTGATCTTCTACCTTCTGTGTCTGATTCTGTTATGGAGGGTTTTGAGCCATTCATCACCGATGGTTTTGTCTCACTTTCACATGATTTTTCCTCATCTGCTCCTGTTCGAATTCTAAGGGATACTGGGTCTTCCCAATCTCTTATTCTTGCAGATATTCTGCCTTTTTCAGACAAATCATCTACTCAGGCTAATGTCCTTATTCAGGGAGTAGAATGTGGTTTTACAAGTGTACCTCTCCATAATGTTCATCTCAAATCAGACTTAGTCTCTGGGCCTGTTACTGTTGGTGTTAGGTCTTCTCTTCTTTTCAAAGGTGTTCATTTGCTTCTTGGTAATGATCTTGCTGGGCATAAGGTTGTGCCCTACCCTATTGTAACTGACACTCCTTTGATTGATCAAGAATCTGACTCTACAGAGGAGGAAATTCCAGATCTCTATCCTTCATGTGCAGTTACTCGTTCTATGGCCAAAAAGGCTATTCAAGATGATGCTGACCTGGACTTCAACCTGGCTGACACCTTCATTGGGCAGTCTTTTCATCAGGAACCTTCCAGTCCTGAGATGTCTGGGAAATCTTCAGACTTGTCCTTGTCAGGTCATTCTAATGACATTCTGTCTCGGAAACAACTTATTCAGGAGCAACAACAAGCTCGTGATCTAGTGCATCTTCTACCACAGGCTTTAAGTGAACAAGAGGCGACTCAAGTTCCTGTCTGTTTTTACTACAACAATGGTGTGCTTATGAGAAAGTGGCGTCCACCTGATGTTTCTGCAGATGAAGAGTGGATGATCACCCATCAAATTGTTCTTCCAAAGTCTTATCATCAAGAAACTCTTAGTCTGGCCCATGACAATCCTATGTCAGGTCATTTGGGTATCAAGAAGACCCTTCAACGTGTCAGGAACCATTTCTTCTGGCCTTCCATGACGTCCGATGTACAGGAGTACTGCAAATCCTGTCATACTTGTCAAATGGTTGGGAAGCCGAACCAGAATATTCCAGAGGCTCGACTTAAGCCCATTCCTGCTTTTGAAGAACCTTTCAGTCGAATCATCATTGACTGTGTTGGACCATTGCCAAAGACTAGATCTGGCTGTGAGTACCTACTGACTATCATGTGTGCTTCCACCCGGTTTCCTGAGGCAATACCACTTCGTAATATCAAGGCGAAGACTATCATTAAGGCTCTTACCAAGTTTTTCTGCTTTGTTGGTCTTCCTAAGTCTATTCAGTCTTATCAATGGTCAAATTTCATGTCTGGCATATTTCAACAAGTTATGCATGAGCTTGGTATTAAACAATACAGGTCATCAGCTTACCATCCTGAGAGTCAAGGTGCTTTGGAGAGGTTCCTCTCAAAGAGGCTCAGGGCAAAATGAAAGCCAGATATGACCTTCATTCCCAAGACAGAAGTTTGAAAACTGGTGACAAAGTCCTTGCACTTTTACCAGTTCCTGGAAACCCTCTAAGAGCCCGATATTTCGGCCCTTACACTGTCCTCAAAAAGGTCAGTGATCTAAATTACATAATTTTAACCCCTGGAAGGAGGAAAAAAAAACAAATGTGTCACATTAACATGCTGAAAGAATACATTGACAGAGACACTCAGCAAAAGCCAGTCAATGTGGTAAATACAATTGAACTGGAAAATTCTGAAGAAGATTGTGACTTCCCCTTGGAAAATGAACCGGGTCCAGCCAAACTTGAAAATTCAGACATTCTTCAAAATATTGATAGCAAGTTGTCCCACCTGGATCCTTTTCAACAACAACAGCTAAAGCAGCTCATATTTGAATATAGTCACATATTCCCAGACGTTCCATCAAGGACTGATATGGTTTACCATGATGTCATCCTACAAGATGATGCCTAGCCTGTAAAACAGCATCCTTACAGAATGAATCCAGAGAAGCAGAAATACCTTAAACAAGAAAGTCAAATACCTGCTTGAAAATGACTTTTTGGAATTAAGTAACAGTGACTGGAGTTCTCCATGCATCCTAGTTCCGAAACCCAATGGAACTTATAGAATGGTGATGGACTACAGGAAAGCGAACGCTCTATCAAAAACGGACTTATATCCTATTCCCAGGATTGATGACTGCATTGACAAAGTTGGACAGTCAAAGTATGTCACCAAATTTGATCTCCTCAAGGGCTTCTGGCAGATCCCTCTAACAGAGAGAGCAAAGGAGATCTCTGCCTTCGTCACACCAGATGGATTATACCAATACAAGGTCATGCCCTTTGGAATGAAAAATTCTCCGGCCACCTTCCAACGTCTGGTAAACAGAGTGATTGCTGGACTACCAGGATGTGAGGCCTATATTGATGACATTATCATCACCAGCAATAGCTTCCAAGAGCACCTCACCTATTTCAGGAACTTCTTTCAGAGAATGAGTGATGCCAAGCTGACTATCAACCTTGTTAAAAGTGACTTTTGTAAAGCTACAGTTGTTTACTTAGGTCATATTGTGGGACAGGGTCAAGTCAAACCAATTGATGCAAAAGTAAAAGTTATCACTGAATTTCCTGAGCCTACAACTAAAAGACAACTAATGAGATTTCTGGGTATGGCTGGCTAATACAGAAAATTCTGTAAAAATTTCTCTTTCATTTCTGAACCTTTGACAAATTTACTGAAGAAAAATGCAAAATTTGTTTCGGATGAAAAATGTCAAAATTCATTTGACCAACTGAAAGCTATCCTCAAAAATGCACCAGTTCTCTTATCTCCTAATTTCAAAAAGGAGTTCAAGTTGGCTGTTGATGCCAGTGATATTGGTGCAGGAGCAGTTTTACTGCAAGAAGACACTGATTGAGTAGGTCATTCTGTTTGTTACTTTTCCAAAAAGTTTGATAAACATCAGAAAAACTATTCAACAATTGAAAAAGAATGTTTGGCACTTGTTTTGGCTTTACAACATTTTGAAGTCTATTTGACTTGTTCAGCTACTTCCATCAAGATCTTCAGTGATCACAATCCCCTCACATTCTTGCATAAGATCAAAAACAAGAATCAAAGATTACTAAGATGGAGTTTACTTTTGCAAGAATATGATTTGGATATTTCTCACATCAGGGGAAAAGATCTGGAATAACACTTTCTCGCATGTAATTTTACTGTTCTATTTGATTGTGAAAATTGCACTGGTTGTTATGTATATGATTGTTATAATGATCAATGATACTTTTGTGTAAAGTTCAAGATTATACTGATTATAAAACTGTTAATTTTAACAAAAGAAAGCTTTTAGCAAACCTTTCTTTTCTTAAAGAGGGGAGGTGTTATGTATGAGTATTTTATGTACAGCATTGTATATCATTTGTAAATGGAGATTTGTTACATGCTGTTTTGCTGCCTTGCAGGTCAGCTATTTATTTTGTTCATCAGCACCCTCTGGTGGTGTGTCTGTAGCATAACATGATCTGATGCAATGCCACTTCTTTGTGATGAAATGGACTAGTGCTTTCTAGAAGTTTCTGGCTTCTTCTTGCCTGGAGGGGGCGGGATCACCCAGGAATCCTGTAGATCTTACCAGAATGTTTCTAGTCTATATAAATGCTGTGATTTTGGTCAGTAAGAGCAGAGTTTTTGTTTTGGCAACAGGGTTACATAGCGCCATTAGAGTCTTATTATAGGATTGAACAGTGGATTATTTGTAGGAGTTTTTTTTTTTTATCAGTGAAGAATAAATTTGTTTAAGTTGTCATTGCTGGTTTTCTTTGTTGTGATTTTCAAGTCATAACAGGTGTCATAAGTGAAGTACAGCACACATGCATACCAAAAATGAAAGTAATTGGTCGAGCAGCCTGTCCAGTGTCCACAAGGAAGTGTCTTCGGACGCGGCAGCGATTACACGCGTGAATCCTTAGTCGCCACCCGACTTTGTCCGGGGGCTACAATAATTCATCAAAGGCCTCTAAATCTTAAGAAATAAATCCTCATTGCAAGGACAGCACTTATTCTTTCATGAGGTAGGACACTAAAAATCTCCCTGTACCAGTCTGTCACTGTGGGTGGAGTATCTTTTATCCATGTTAGCAATGTGCATTTATGTGCAAGAAGTAAAAGTTTGTCTAATAATATATAATGGTTATGTGAGAGTGCTACTTCGTTTGGGGGCAAACCAAGTAAAAATTAAAGCTGCAAACCCTTATCACACATCAAGTTTCGAGTAAATCGGACGGATTTATAACGAGTAAAAGTCACCGCTGCCGCCACGGGCAGCCTGCAACATGACAGGACACGTGTGTCACTGTGGAGATTCATCAACTTGATTGTCACGTGGCCACAAAATGTAGTTGATCAGGTCAGGAGTTTGGGGTTGGTGTTTGTCAATGTAAAATATGGCATTTCCTGTTTCCACAAGGGGGCGTCATGAGCGAGAGTGACTATGAGCATATGCAGGCGTTCACGGCAGGGCTCATCATGTACAGAAGTTTTGAAGCTGTTAGGATAAAGTATGTGGGCGTGAGAGCCGTTGGAAAATGTATGGCGAAATCATGAAAAGTCATCAAAGTTTTGTCATGCCCTGGCGGCCACGCCGTTTGACCTACAGGCATTCTTTACGCAAGTTTTGATAAGCATGGTCTCTAGATGATCTGTACCAAATGGGAAGTCGTTCGGGCAAAATCCCTGGGAGGAGTTCGTTAAAATACGAGGTGAGGAAATCGCTGATAATCAAAAATGAAAATCAAAATTGCCGACTTCCTGTTTGGAGTAGACAATGGCTGCCAAAGACTTTTTTGTGCATCAAAACATCTTCTACATGGGAACCAATTGTCGTTAACCAACCCCAAAAAAGCCCTGTGGGGAGGGGCTTTAGAAATTTTCAAGGGGGCGCTATAGAGTCATTTTGCCCCCCGTATGGGCAAAACCCATATAATATGTAAGTACTCGCGATTCTTGATGTTTCTAAAAATTTTCATGAGGTTTTGACTGCGTTAAAGCCATGAGAAGCCAAACATAATTTGATGGCGAGGGATCGATAGTCGCCATGGCAGCAGACGGACGCCATTGCTCGTAGCTTCCCAGAGTTCATAATGTAGCTTCACCAACTTGTTCTGCACATCTTAAAAGTGGAATGAATTTGGTGGGGTCAACTATGTTGGATCAGTCCATGGTAGAGTCAAAAACGTCACTTCCTGTTACCACTGGGATGAGCTATGAGTAAGGCGCGATATTAATATATGGGGGCATTCAGGGTGGAGCCATCATCATGTCCATAAAATTTGAAGCTGTTAGGATAAAGTATGTGGGTGTGAGAGCCATTGGAAAATGGATGGCGAAATCACGAAAAATCGCCGAAGTTAGTCACGCCCTAGCAGCCACGCTGTTTGACCTACAGACATTCTTTACACAACTTTTGATCAGCATGATCTCTACATGATTACATGATCTTTACCAAATGGGAAGTCATTGGGATGAAATCCCAAGGAGGAGTTTGTTAAAATACGAGGTGAGGAAATCGCCGGTAATGAAAAATTCAAATAAAAATGGCCGACTTCCTGTTGCGGTTGGACCACGACGTCAAGTGACTATTTTGTGCGTCTCAGTATGATACATGTGCGTACTAAATTTTGTTGGCCTATGACAAATTAACCACAAACAGGAGGGCTTTTTGAAATTTTCTTGGGGGTGCCATTTCGCCATTTTGCCCCACCTGTTTGCACTGACTTTAAAATATGTCAACTTTCACCAGACCTGACAAGTGCGCAAAATTTGGTGAGTTTATGAGCATGTTAAGGCCTCCAAACATTCGAAAATACTTGAAAAATAATAGGAAAAAGAAAAATTTTAACAATTTCAACCCTGGATCCTTTCTTGTCATAGTCGTAAAAATTTCACACAACTCAAAAGCTAAGTGACTCCAGTCTCTAGCAATCAGTTTGCACTCCCAAAAATAATGGAAATGAGTCCCAAGGTCCGTTTTGCGCTTTCAGCAAATATGAGCGACAGATTGAGATATCTTATGAAGGTTAAAAGGAGCCGTATGTAACGAGTATTTTACATTGAATATCAACCAGCCTATTTGAAGTATTGAATATACGAGACATATTGCCCCACAGTCCTCTTTATTGTGTTCATTACCTAGATCAGCCTCCTAGTTTGACAAGTTTTTTGTTTGGTTTCCATATTTATTATTAGCATGAAGTACTGAATCGAAGGGTGATTCCATGCCAAGTGGAAGCACACCTGGGCCATCATAGTCTTGGATTTCACTTTAACTTAGTCTATTTGTTCATTTTGTCCCAAATAATGGATATCTCTGATTTTTTCGCAAACATGCTGTAGAAAAACGCTTATTTCTGGCCCTATGACTGACACAGGTCTGGGGTTTGGATGGATTTGTAATATTAGGGTTCCTCTAGTACCACCATCAATTACAATGGTTGTATCTGATTCTTGTTTCCATGGAAACTGCATTTGAAGTTGGGCAAATTTGAGATTTTTTCCATTTTTTGGACCCTTATTACTCACTGATTTCTGGTGATGCTGAAGAAGCGACAAAAGAAACTGTATTTCAGATAGATCGTTGACCCTTTTATAAAAAAGTTAAAGCCGAACATGAGTTTATCAGATTAATCCTTTCAAAGTTGCTTAAAACAGAAAAAGTCACAAGTTTAAGGGGTCTGTCCATCCCCGGGGAATAATTGCATCATTATGAATTTGCACTTGTTGCTTGTCAGGTGACCTGCATTATACTGGAAAACACCATCGGCCCAGTATATAGACTTTTTTTCACCACAAAAAAGGACAAAAAGTGTCCTTTCTCAAATTTTACAGGAATTGAAATATGCATATAAAGTTTATTGTAAACCCCATAGAAAGTACTTTTGAAAACAGTTTAGCTTTGCTGATGTTAACGACAGAAAGGATATCCTTGACAGTCTGCTTCGTCTTCTTTAGACCAGAAGACTGGTGAGAGGAAAATGGATCAAAGCATTTCCATTGCAGGGACTCAAAGCGGACCAGTAGTAACTGTTGATGATGGAGACAAATGGTGGTACTTTTTGTCCTGAACGACTCCTCAGCAAGTCCACATCACAGAGAGACAGGCTTGACAAAGAATGGGGTCCCTCCTTGCAGTTTGTGTATGTTACATTACATTGCATTACAGGGACTTAGCTGACGCCCTTATCCAGAGCGACGTACAAAAGTGCAAAAGTTCACTACAAAAGTGCAGAGCTCCTAGGAGGCAAGTTAAGTGCTAATGGTTCAAGTGATGAGAAGCGCTTAAAGGTCCCCTATTATGTTGATCCTTCTTTTAAGACAAAAATATAACGTTATAATGTTGGATGTCCATACTCAACCTCTGCAATGTTTCTAAACAATAGATACAGGGGTTTTGCCGATATCCGAGAATGTGATTTCCTCTCTGAACAGCAAGTTACGAGATCCTCACGAGATTTGGTCCAAACCTGACGTCAGGTTGTGCATCCAATCAGGACAGATCTGGCCAGAGCCAATCACGGTGCTGAACCTGCCCAACCCGGAATCGATTCTATCAGACACGAACGACCGCGGATCAGTCGAAGTGCAGGTTTGTATATCTCCCTAAGCTGATCGGAGGTGGTTTTTTTCGATGCAGAAAAACAGCACAACTATTTTATCTTTCAAAAGAGTGTGCTGTACATTTTATATAATGTTTATTCTTCCGTGATTGCCATCTTATGATGTCATAACTGCCTGCTGATTAACAGGTGTGAATGATTGTCTTATCTTCATAGGAGAGGCTTGTCTCTTTTGTCAATTGCCTGAAGAAGATCTCTGTAGATCGAAACGTTGCCTAATAAATAAATTAGTACTTTTGGGAGCTGGCAGTGTGCAGACTGTTTCCTCTTTTTTGTTCTACCTTTCAAAAGAGACGCCATCAAAAATCAGTGGATAGCTTTTTATGCCCCCATCCTCGAAGGAGTCGGTCGGGGGCATTATGTTTTCACCCCTTCCGTCTGTCCATCTGTCCGGGCGTCCGGTCGTAAACTTTTCCTTTGTCGCGCTCTAACGTGAACACTGCTCAACGGAGGTTCATGATTTTTGATGGGGTGAATGGACGTACATAGGGGACGATGCCTATCGATTTTGAGCTCGCTGCGCCAACCAATATGGCCGCCACAGCAGCCATCTTGAAATCCTTTGTCACACTCTAACGTGAACAAAGCTCGAAGGAGGCTTGTGATTTTTGATGGGGTGAATGGTTGTACATAGGGGATAATGCCTATCGATTTTGAGCTCGCTCTGCCAACCAATATGGCCGCCACAGCAGCCATCTTGAAATTCTTTAGCGCATTCGCCGGAGGTTTTTGCTTTTTGGTGACCTGAATGGTCATAAATAGCAGATGATGCCTAACACTCGCTTTCTATACACGTTCTTCAACTGTTTCAGTTGGGGCCATATGCCACGCCTTGCGTTACTCTTGTTTGTTTGCTGGCAGCTAACAGCCACACTCAAAGGGAATGTTAGCTGTTTGTACTCAGCATTTCACCCAAGACAGCTTTGCCAGTAAAGGTTAGCTAATTTGGCGCTGGATATGCGTCTCAGCTACTTGTCAAACCTGGGGCCATTCCATCGATCAAGAGCTTGGAGCCACAAGCTATAAGTAACGATATAACATAAAATAATGTAAGTAAAGCTAACGTGTTACGGGTGGCTAGCAAGACCGCATCTCAGCTAACAATAGTAAGCACTAACAACTGGCCTCAAACACAGGCTTTGCAGAATACCTGAATATAAAGCCTGGATCAATACCAACTGTGCATGACTCGACAGACGCGGAAGCTGTAAGTTTTTCCATTTTGTGGTGCTTTACTGCACAAGCCTACCTAACATGATAGCCTGTTGAATGTGGCTGTAGCACTGCGGCTAACGTAGACAAGTTACTGTTGCTAATGTTTGTTTCCTAAATATACAAGAGTAATATCAGGGGAAATTCAACAGAAGGTGTGTGAACATAAACCTCATTTGAAGCTAACTTTTTATACTTGTTCGTGATTTGGATGCTTAGTACAACTGTTCACTGTAACGGAACTTACTGTCTGTAAAACCAGTTAGACCAGATGTAGGCTTTGCAGAGCTTGGGGTGCGTGTTTGTGTTTGTTCACTGCTGCTGTGAAACGATCATTTTGATTATCCGGGGTCAGCTGGGTAGTGCGCTGTCATGCGCCCTTACAAAAAAAATACCATTTAATTTACCATTGGATACTGTCAGAAACCTGAGACGAAGGTGGTTCATTTCATTTTATCTAGTTGCATCTACACATGTACAGCGTTTGATTGTGCAATTCCCCGTCGATTTGCGGTTGATTCAGCTAATGACGTTGTCCTCTCTTGTGTTATCTTTTGCTCTGTGGTCGTAATACATGCCAGGCGAAGACATCTTGGTCGATTCTTCTTTGCCTGGATGAATTTTCCTCTTGTTCCCCGTCTGGGTCAGATTCGGGGTCCAAGACATACGGACGTTTTTCATAATTGCTCATTTTAACAAATTCCACTTAAACACGTTGAGATATAATGCCTGCCGGCCTACAACACAGGGACACACGAGGGAGGTGGATCCGGAAAACTGCGATCTGCCGTCTCGTCCCACCCAGGTCTGCCCTCCACAGAGTTGGCCAATCAGAAAAAAGTGGGCACATGAGGAGGGGGGCCTTTAAAGCAGAGCAGCCCATCCGAAGCATTTCAGGCTGAGGCCACAATGGACTGAAAGTAGGGGTTTAGGTGGGTGGCAGTATGAGCTAAATAAGGACCTTTTTTCAGACTTTGAACCATCAGAACTACTCTAGGGGAGTCCAAGACTAAAATATAAACTTGGTAATATAGCATAATAGGGCACCTTTTATAAAATTAGTGACAACTGAACAAACAGTGGACAACAAGAGATCAGTAAAGTTAATGAAAGAGAACTAAATGACAGTTGAGAGGGAGAGTCAAACTGAGGGCAGTGGAGGAGGGGAAAGGTGGACCCTGAAGAGGTGGGTTTTCAGGCTGCACTTGAAGACGCTCAGTGACTCTGACGTCCTGACCTCAACGGGTAGATCATTCCACTAACGAGGAGCCTGGACAGACAACAGGTTTGAGCGGGATGAGCAGGAGCAGAGAGGTGGTGGAGTCAAGCGACCAGAAGTGGCAGAGCGGAGTGATCTAGTAGGCTGGATGTATGCTGGAGCTGTTCCTTTAACTGCCTGATAAGCCACCATCAATTTCTTAAACTTGATGTGCACCGCAACAGGCAGCCATTGAAGGTTCATTAGCAGGGGCGTGACATGGGAGTGTCGAGGGAGGTTGTGGACCAGGCGACCTGCAGTGTTCTGGATGAGCTGCAGGGGTCTGATGGCAGAAGCTGGGAGGCCAGCAAGAAGGGAGTTGCAGTAGTCCAGGCGGGAGAGGATCATTGCAAGATGGCGGTGCGCACAGACGCAGCGGCTCAGTGCTCCCTGAATCTTTGTGTGTGGTTGCTGGTTGTATGGTTATGTGAGCGGATATGTGTGAGCTTGTGTGAGATAAAGCTCTCGTACAGTCGTGACAAACTCCTAAACATCGGGATAAGGCATTAAGTGCCCATTACGAGTGCCTTTCATTACTCACATCGAATCCCAGTGGGAGTAGCTCGAGCACCGGCCTCTCCGTGGATTATCCTGCTGAGCAGGCGACTCCAGAAGCGGCGGAGAGAACATAAACAGAAGAGGGGATGCTCGGCTGGACATCTGGCTAGGCTAAAGAGGGCATCAAGCAGACCACTACTGTCCAGTCTTTTGTAGCCAACGCCAGGTCCCTGGGCAACAAAATGGACGAGCTGAGGCTGAGTTTATCGACCGCAGCCTGCAGAGATGCGAGTGGAATCCTGTGCATCACAAGAGGGAAAAGAAAGAAAGAGTTGTTTGTCATCAGCATAAATGTGATGGGATATGCCATGAGCAGAAATGACAGGACCAAGAGACTGGATATAGAGGGAGAGGAGGAGTGGATCAAGGGGGCGAGGCGTCGATAACTGCACCAGCCCAGGCAACCTGGAAGGAGCAACCAGGGAGGTACGACTTCATCCAGTTGAGGGCTGTACCGCAAATCCCCAAAGCGGAAAGGGATGACAGGAGGATGGGGTGGTCTACAGCAGGCCTCTCGATGACCCAAGGTCTGCGGTCAAATACGCATGAAATCAAGATTTGACGCACGACAGAAAACTCCAAGAGTCAGTGCGACGCACGAATATTTATAGAGCTTTGACCCCTCATCTAAAATAAATGATGCACAGCAAAGTTTTCTGACCCTTTCGCATGGGAAAACAGCGCCGTCGAAGTGTGTCTTGACTCCTCGAGCTCAAATGAAAATTAATTTATGCAGCATAGTCATCCTGTGCAGCGTCTTTCAATCCTGACATCATAATGTAGCATGACCGGCACATGATTATGTTTTGACACTTCAGTCAATCATGAGCTTCCACAGCTTCCACTCTCCGCCCACTCTCTTCACTTATCTGTATGAAATCTGGTATAGAGACTCAAAATAATGTGGTTTGGCAATTTCTATACGTTGCTTTCATTGCTGTGTCACTGTCACCAGCTTCTTCTATTCTGAAATTACCAGTTGGTAGCAAAAGGGCCTGTGTCCAGTCAGCGTTTTTTGAGCTGGAAGCGCCATAACCTCATTTTCAGGGCGCTCCCCTCCAGCGCTCATTACTGCGAAGTTAGAAAAACCGTCGTCTTGGCACTTCCGCAATCCGTATTTGCAAATGTCAAGTCTTAGTATATCGAAAGGTGTCCTAATTCGATTAAAAGACATTGCGTATAGTCAGAGAAACTGAGCCAACGAATGTTCATTTCCCAAAAGCGTAACTAGAACTGTATACAGTCGAATATGGTTCAAACCATGTAGATACGTTGCAAACGTTGCTCACAAGTATGCTTCGGGAAATGTAGCTCGCGAACTAGCCTCCATTGCAGACGTCTTATGTGGGTCCCCTCCCTCACACAACGACTTTTGCGCACTTGAACCGAGTTTTGTTTTCTAACAATCAGAGAGAAGCTCTGAAATTTCTTGAGCTGGCTGATTGTATTTGCACATGCAGTCATGGAAGCCTGAAGGGGAAGCCAACTACATAAGATGTCTGCAACGGAGGCTAGCTTGCTACCCCAGTTAAAATAAGTGGGAACCTACGCGATAACAGTGTACCTCACTTCAGCTGTTGGGCTGTAATGGTAAACATAGTACTGATGTTTTCTAAAACAAACTAACTTGTTAGCAAACCTATTAGAGTTCCCTAAACATGGAGCAATCTTTAGCTTAATTGTTGCTAATTGATTTGAAACACCATAGCTGTTGATATTGTAAGGCCCTTCCTCTTCTTGATTTTGCTTTGTCGATAGAGAGAGGTGACTGACGAGTCCAGCGCTGTTCCGAATAGCGCTGTGAGCCGAGTGGGGAAAAAAGCTGAAAGTTCACTGTGTTTTTGCGTTGAGAACGACGAGCATTTTCAACGCTGAACTTCATAGAGTTTGTATAGAAAATAGACGCTTCTAGCTTCCTGTGGACACAGGCCCAAAAAAATAAAGTGACCCACATCTTGTGAGGTATCGTTCTGAAATCAAATGCGAGACCAGGAAGTTTCAGCAAAAATGAGTTTTATTGAAGTTGGGGGATAAACCCCCACAGGGCAGAAGGCAAAGGTACAGAGTCCACAATCCAAAATCAGAATCCCAGGGACGTAATCCAAACTGTACACAGGGCAGCAAACACAAAACTCAGAGTCGGGCAAAACAGGTTCGGTACACAGGCACGGGTATGTCAGAGAATCCAAAGCCAAAGTCCAGTAGATGTAATCCGAACCATTAACAGGGCAGCAGAGACTAAACTCAGGGTCAGGCAAAACAGGTACGGTGCACGGGCAGAGAAGTATCAAAGAAAAAGCCAAAATCAGAATTGGGGACGTTCCAGTCAGAAGTATAACACTATGAATACAAGGCATCAACAATCGCAGCACAGGGAAAACGTTCTGACAGAGGCTGGTAGTGAAATGACTGCTTAAATACACGTAGGGGAAGTCACATGCTATGATAGGGAACAGGTGAGCTGGATCAGACTAATTAACAAAGGAATGAGCATGAGGAAGTTCCTGATTACAAGAAGTTGGCAAAAGCCAAAACGCGGACAGGGATGACAAAGACAACCTATTGACAGACATACAGAGACAAGGCAAAAACAAAACATGGCATGGCATCCAAATTACAAATACAAAAACAGAGCATGGTCAGACAAGGCATGTAGAGCCGGATAACGTAATAATTTACCGATAATGTAATACCTCCCAATAATGTAACAAAAAGCCCCTCTCAACTCAGTCTTAAATGCAATAAAGCCGGATAAGGTAATAATTGCCCAATAATGTAATAAAGTGTCCTTCCCAATAACGTAACAACATTTCTACTGATAACGTAATAATTCTTACATTAATGGGAAGTTATTACATTATTGGGTTAGGCACATATTTTTGCCACCCAATAATGTAACAATTCCCAATATTGTAATAACAAGCCTAATGATGCATATTACCATGCATAATGCTAATGTATTTATATTTTGGGACTATACTGGTTTTCCAAACAGGTCGATATTTTCAAATAGGCATTGTCATAATTTACTGCATCAATGGAACTCTGTATCAATAGTCTAAATGAAGTCCATTTTTGAACTTTTCATATCAGAACATTATACCACTTTACTAGGATGATCTACCCACATATAATTCACAGAGCATTTGCAGAATTTCAAGAGGTTACACTTTGATGGTCAGCAACTCAGTGATAGACTTTTTTGTGTGTCTCTTTGGATTTGTTGAGTTTTATACCATATGTACCGTATTGGCCCGAATATAAGACGGCCCTCATTTTTCAAGACTTATTTCTGGAAAAATACTTTTTTTTAAAGGTAATTTTATTTCAAAATGGCAATTCAAGCATAAAGAAAACTCTTTTTTTTTTTTAACATCATGTTTAACATTTCAATGTTTTGATATCATTTAGGAATTAAAAGACAAGGTACCACAATATTGTAGAATATTTAAACTTATATAACAAATCCACCTGGGGAAAAAAGATTGTTCCTCCATCCTGTATCACTGCTGTGGTCGTTTACGCTTGACACAGAATAATGGTTTCACGGTTATGTGGTACATTGGTAATGATATAAAAAGTCTAGAGAACAAATATAAGAAGATCCAGTTTTTTGGGATATTTTTACATGATTAAAAATTTCATCTTATATTCGGGCCAATATGGTATTTAACTCTTGCAGCTGACATTGAGAATTCTTTTTAGAGATGCGTCTTTGATCAACAAGTGAGTGCCATTTGAAATTAATGTTATTTGGCACATTTTCATCAAAATTAACTGACCTCTTATCAATTCTACATAGCACCACTAGGTGGTGCACTAGAGGGTATTTCTTGTTAAGCCAAATGCTATTTTGAAGCTGTCTGATTTTGGAAGCTACTGAGAGGCACATTTCTTAACTTCTTTCTTGGTGTATGGTTGCAGAAAAAAAAGGTACAGTATGAAAGTGGCCCTTTTCAGTTCTTCAACATTTCTGATTGTTGCGTTTGGATGCAGAGATTGATTTGGATGATGTTGGATTACCATTGTGCAGTCCTCATATCACATGTCACTATTGTCAAAAGGGATTAGCTCTATGCTAATTGCACCAAATCTCTTACAGGGTTTTCCCCATGAAGCTTGGGGGTCATTTTTGCTTATGGCCCTAATGGGCATGTGTATTGGTTATGGTCACCGACCCATGGATGAAGAGACATATGATACCATCGTACTACTGATAAAAGGCAAATTCAATGTCCCTGTAACAGAGAGAAGCCAAATTCAGCGCAATGCTGTCATTAGATTCTGGAGGAATAGGAGTCGTTTTTCCATTGATGATGATGGTCAGACAATCCTTTGTGATGGTAAGGTCGTAGTAAGGAAAAGCTCCATCCCTGCCTTAGTGAAAGCTGGCCTAAAGGAAACAAAAGGCTCTGGGGCTAGAAAACTAAATATGAGACTTAGGGAACACTACACAGGCATCAGTGAGGCAAGAATTCAGTCAGAATTGGATCAGTCAACATTATACCACCATCTTCAGGCAAGGTTCATGAACAGGCCAATTCCAAGGCCAATAACTGCAAAAGAAGTACAAATGAGACACCAAATTGACCTTCTAGACATGAACAAATGGAAAGTGTCAGTTGGCAAAGTAACATACAGATATATCCTCACGGTCCAAGATGTCTTTAGTAGGTATGTCTGGCTTAAGCCATTGAGAGGGAAAAGCAGTGGTGAAATTGCTGATCATTTGACATTAATTTATGGTGAACATGGACCTCCTAAAATACTTCAACATGATCAAGGGAAAGAGTTTCATGGGGCTGTGGAGAAATTAATGAAGTCCTTAAATGTGAAAACCATTCAAAGTGCCCCATATCATCCTCAAAGTCAAGGGAAGATTGAGCGGATGCATCGAACATTGAGAAAGAAGATTTTGCACGATTTGCTGAACTCAGAGGGTGTTAACTGGGTAAAGAGTTTGCCAGAGTATGCTAGAGTGTTGAATGGAGATCCAAAGATGACACTTGGCTGGGCCTCTCCTTTTGAGGTTTATTATGGCAGAAAGTCTAACAATGTTATGCAGTCTTCAACAGTTCATGCACAGGAAAGACAGGAACGATCTGGTGATTTAAGACACGCAATGCCTACAAAAAGACAAAGACTATCTTTTGACAGGAAAAGATCACTGATTAGACAAAGAGCACATCATGCAGATCAGAGACATGCAATGAGACTAATCCAGAAAGCCAAAGCCTCAATTGCTGTGTCGGTTTATCAAGTTCATGAAAGGATTTTGGTTAAGGTGCGACACACCAACAACCGTGTCACCAAAAAGCACTCTGTTATGTATGGAATCATAACTCAAAGGAATTTGAAACTCTCAAAGTATAAGGTCCAGTACCAGACTGCAAATGGCCCTGCACAGAAATGGTTTTCAGTTGCTGATATCACTAGTGTTACGCGCAGTAAAGAGAATAAACGGAGAGCATCCAATTGTTTGACCTCTTCAAAGAAAAAATCCTTTCTTATAGCTTACAGTCCCAAAGATCGTATTCGCTCATTTGTCTCCTCTGGAATGACCATAGCTTTTGATCCTCTGCCAGATGGCAACTGCCAGTTTTCTGCTCTTGCTAACCAGCTTGCAAACCTTGGAATATTCCGTTCTGCAGCAACTCTTAGACAAGAGATTGTATCTGATTTGACAGTGAATCCATTTGCTCTTGATGGTTCTTCATTGTCAAATTTTGTAGGTGGTAATGATTGGAATGATTACATACGCAGCATGCATCAGTTTGGAACCTTTGGAGATCACATCACCCTTCAACGAGCTGCTGAAATGTTTCAAGTGCAGATTCTGGTTGTTTCAACTCTTGGTGTGGATGCCTCTAACCTTGTCTCACCAAGTGGAAGGTTCAATGCAGATTTGCCAACTATAGCCCTTGGTCATTTTGCAGAAGGTCAGGGAGATCATTATGTCAGCCTGAGAGGACCTATAAGTACCTACATTGACAGCATTCAGGATGTAGAGTCAAACAGGATTACACGGAGATGCACCTCAGCTGTAAGCCCAACATACACTACTGAAACGAGCCTGTTCTCTGACCATCCTATGTCACCAGTCAAAATTCCTGATATTCCAGCAAATTCTCAAATTCCCATTGCCCCAGTGTCCCAGACACTTCCAAATGAAATGTGGAGATTGATAATCAAGAACACTCTTGACATGGATATGAGCATGTTAGGAGCTATCAACAGGGTTTCTCAACTATTCAAAGAACTTGCAAGGCAATTCCTTCCACGGATTTATATCAGGGATTCTTTGGCTGCCAGTATGGCATTAGACAGAGATGTGGAATGCACTGCTAGTGTGATAAAGTTGTATAAGTCATCTGGACGCAGCAGTGGTGTAGCGCTTAAACTGAGAGAGCTCTTTTCGAACAATGTAAACTGGATGAGGGCATGGCTTGTATTGAGGCATCTTAGTTATGGAAGGTACCAAATAAGGGATATATACTGGAAGCAGAATTAACAGGGGGGTTGATGTTATAATGCTGCATTTTATGATACCTTGGCATTGTAATTACTCTGACTCAGAAATCATATTATTTTTTCCTCAAATTTTAAGGAGTTGAATAGGATTCTGAGAAATAGGTCAATCTTAAAGTGAAAGTTTGTTCACACAAGGATTTTATTTAAATTTAATAGATTAAGATGTTTCTGTTTATCATTTTCAAAGTTCTGGTTAAATGTGATTTAATGTTCAAGTGCATACAATTCATTAATGTAAAAGTACACTGCTCCACTGACTATTGAATGCATTGTGCTTCATTAAGATCCTGACCTCATAAGCCTGTACATCTCAATTTTTGTGGGTCAGTTTCCTGAATATAAGAAAGAAGCTGTAGTTGTGGATGTTTAGGTGCATTCAAAAGCATTTTGTTTGAGGCAGATGTAGCAGTTTGAGGTAGATGCACTGTTCTAGTGTGAAATTTTGATATGATGTCTTGAAATAAACACCAACTGTTTGGTCAAATTGCAATCTATTGTCTGGTGTCTGAATATCACTATGAACGTTCTGGAGACATATGCTGATATTATGTACAACAGCATCTCTATTATATTATTCAGTTTATTGACCTGAAAATCAAGAGAAGACAAAGATGGAATGGGAGTTATAATTGACAGTTTGAAAACTTCGGGGAATGACATGCATTTCAGCGTTCTTTTGCT
Organism: Gymnothorax javanicus; assembly: GCA_029692085.1. Lineage (NCBI taxonomy): Eukaryota > Metazoa > Chordata > Actinopteri > Anguilliformes > Muraenidae > Gymnothorax > Gymnothorax javanicus. The sequence continues at coordinate 150,807,593 of CM056197.1, forward strand.
ATTGTATTATGATTTTTATAATGGGATAAATACAAAATGCCGCACATAGATGGATGATACTTGAACAATTGATTTCTATATGTCATCCAAGAGTTTTCGAGTAAACTGAGTTTGCAGGATGCAATTATTGGGCCCATATTCTGCAAATTTATAAAATACCCATGTGTCCACTGTAACATAACCATCCATATCCATCTACCTGAACTCTTTGGTTCTCTCCCATGTGATAAACTCAATGAAAAGTACACACATCACACTCCAGAAGATGCAAACTGGAGTCCAGAAGAGGGATTATTCTCAATTGATATCATAAAGAGGGTAGCGATCATTGCACCTCACTATGGCATTGCCTTTTCAAAACGAGGACCAAATTCAGAAACCAGTGCAATCTGAAGCATGCTCTGTCCATATAACACTGGCCATTATAGACGTCTATTAGACTATTGATACAGATTTTCATTGATGCAGTAAATTATAGCATTGTCTATTTGAATATTGAAATATGAAACTGCTTAGAAAACCAGTGCGGTCCCAAAATATAAACATTAGCATTATGCATCATGATCATGCATCATGCATGATTAGTATTATGCATCATTAGGCTTGTTATTACAAAATTGGGAATTGTTACATTATTGGGTGGCAAAAATATGTGCCTAACCCAATAACGTAATAACTTCCCATTAATGTAAGAATTATTACGTTATCAGTAGAAATGTTGTTACGTTATTGGGAAGGACACTTTATTACATTATTGGGCAATTATTACGTTATCCGGCTTTATTGCATTTAAGATTGAGTTGAGAGGGGCTTTTTGTTACATTATTGGGAGGTATTACATTATCGGTAAATTATTACGTTATCCGGCTCTACAAGGCAGAATACATAAACAAGCATAGCAATCAAAGCAGAATCATAACACATCTCAATCCTACTTTTTTGAATTGATAAATTCAGAATGTGATTTACTCATACTGAATGGAATATACGACCATCAATGATGGAGTATCGTATTATCTAAATGGCTGTGTACGCATTTTTTTTTTTCATGAACTAATAATGCAACTCTGTTGTACGGACTTGAAATGTGGGTTTCGGCTCTTATTGGTTAGTGTTATAGGGCACCTCATCCCGTGAGCCCACTGAGTGACATTACCTGATTGCCCTCTAATCCAAAGATTCATCAGTGTGGGACAGGGGAAGTAATTGCGAAAATTTATCAATTTAAGCTGGTTTTGGTCATGGTGAGTTGCGGGAATTATTCAAATCTTTAAGCAAACCAATGCTAAACCCAAGTCCAGCTTCAATAACTCATTTTTAGCCGCTATAGTGTGTAACAGAGTGGTCAGTCACACTGTTACTCTTGAATAGATCTCGAAGCTGTATTCGGGTTCATTGAAATAGCAAAGCACATGCAAAAGCAAAGCAAACTGCAATAGAAGTGAGGAAATCTTTATGAAGAGAGCGGGATAAGTGCGTCCATTTTCGACCCCTGAAAAGTTGTAAATAAATATTTATGACCCTTGACTCCAAAAAAACAGTGAGAGCCCTGCTACAGTGTCAAATGCAGCAGAAAGGTCGCGGAGGTTCAGGAAAGAAGAGAGGGAGGCCGCACGTGCAGTGTGAAGCACCTCGTGGACGGAGATCAGTGCCGTCTCAGTTGAGTGGGCAGTTCGGAAGCCACGCTGGTGAGGGTCCAGGAGGTTTTTGTCTGAAAGAAAAGAGGAGAGTTGAGCAACAGCATGTTCAAGAGTTTTGGATAGGAAGGGGAGGAGGGAGACTGGGCGATAATTCTGTAAGGCTGGGGGGTGAAGGGAGGGTTTTTTCAGGAGTGGGGTGATGAAAGCCTGCTTAAAGGAGGAGGGAAAGCATCCAGACGGCAGAGAAGAGTTAATAAGGGAGGTGATAAAGGGGAGGATGTTGGGTGTGAGGGCTTGGAGGAGGGATGAGGGAATGGGGTCGAGAGCACATGTGGTTGGTCGGTGAGAGAGGAGGAGGTGAGAGACATCAGAAGAGGAGAGGGGGGAAAAGCAGAGAGGTGATAGGAAGGGACAGAGGGGAAGGAGGGAGCCAGGGAATTGAAGGAGTTGCGAAGGATTGCAATCCTTTCCTCGCAAAGTCGCAAACTTTTATCATAAATGACTTGATTTTACATAGATAAGGTCGATTGTTTATTTGAAGAGTTGGAATGCAAAACCCACAAAGTCCAGTCGGCCTCTTTTGTTATATATAGAGTTTTCTTTACTCTGCAGAGTAGAGAAACGAGAAAAAAACTCGAAAGGACATGCAGGGTGGCTGAAAGGAAATGGAGGAAGAATAAATTAACCATAAATCATCAAATATGCCATGAACAGCTTAAAATGTATGACACTGCAGTTAAAAAGGCAAGGAATTCATACTTTGCCAACATAATGTCTCCTCAAAAATAAATCCAAAGTCCTTTTTTTTCCACCATAGATCAGCTAATCAACCCCGATTTTAAAAAATACAGAACTCCAATAACTGACTCTGTATGTGAGGATATTGCAGACCACTTCAGGACCAAGATTGACTCTATTAGATCCAGTATGTTATCTGACCAAGAACCCGTCTTTAATGAAATGGAAGTCTTGCTTTTACATGAGGAAACACTGGACAGTTTTGTCCTGGTCGATGCTAAGATGCTTGGTAGAGTTTCTCCTGGCCCACAGAACACAGCGGCGCTTCTGGATCATGCTCAACAATGGCTTCCTTTTTGCATGATGGAGTTTTAGGTGGCATCTGTGGATGGCACGGCGAACTGTGTTTACAGACAGTGGTTTCTTGAAGTATTCCTGGGCCCATTTAGTAATTTCAATGACAGAATCATGCCAATGAGTGATGCAGTGGCGTCTGAGGGTCTGAAGATCACGGGCATCCAGTAAAAGTCTTCAGCCTTGTCCCTTAAGCACAGAGATTTTTCCAGTTTCTCTGAATCTTTGGATGATGTTATGCACTGTCGATGATGAGACCTTCAAAGCCTTTGCAATTTGACGTTGAGGCACATCGTTTTTAAAGTATTCCACAATTTTTTTAACGCAAGCCGTCACAGGTTGGAGAGCCTCTGGCCATCTTTACTTCTGAGAGACTCAGCCTCTCTAAGACATCCCTTTTATAGCCAATCATGTTCGCACCTGATGCCAGTTAACTTAATTACTTGCTAAATGTTCTTTCAGCTGATTCTCTTATATATTAATTGCTTTTTCAACCCTTTTTTTGCCTGTGTCGCAACTTTGAGACCTGTCGCAGCCAGAAAATTTGAAATAAACTCATTTTGTGGATAAAAATGTAAAATGTCTCAGTTTCAACATTTGAAATGTTATCTATGCTCTATTGTCAATAACATATTAGCTCATGTGATCTGAAAGTCATTGCATTTTGATTTTATTCACAATTTACACTTCGTCCCAACTTTTTCAGAATTGGGGTTGTATTAATAATTTTGTTTATTTGCTTGTTTTATTGAAAGTAAATCTGCTGCAGTGAAGTCAAACCTAATTTCATTTGTATGTATTTTCTTTGAATAGGAAAATGTTTACAGGACTGGCAGAAATAAAAAATAAATGAAAAATAAATGATTAAAATTCTTGTAATCAGATGGAATGAATGCCCCTAGTGACATATATGTAAGTGAAATTAAATGAGTTTTACAATTTGGTACCAGAGAAATATGAATTGGCACACAGTGCCAATTTGGAGAGGGCACCTACACATTCCCAAAATAAACCCTCTCAAATTTTGCTCTGATTTACCTCATTAGAATAAACTTTGATACAGATGATGGTGAGATTCTCTGCTGTAATTGTTAGGTTTCAGACAGCAACTGAATAATTTTCAAGAGTGATAAAAGTAAAACTTTGTTTGGTGCAAAAATGATGTTTCATTTATGCTGTGTTCCATCTTCATTTTCTCTGACTCAGTGACATATACACTGATGACAAAAATCCTCAAGGCGTTCCTTTCATTGTCCCCTGCCGCCGCGGTAGCGAGTGGAGCGGGGGACATAGTATTCAGCTCTGTCCGTCCGTCACGTCCCATTTGTTCTGGTTGAATGGTTTGACCGATTCCATTCATCTTTGGTGTTAAGGTATATTGGTGTGATGCGCCGACCCCAGTCGATTTGTGACCTTGGCATTATTCTCAAGGTCATTACGACCATTTGACTACTTACAAATACCTTGTCAACATGATATCTCAAGAACGGTTTGACCGATTTCATTCATCTTTGGTGTCAAGGTGTATTAGGGGCAGGGGACATCGTATTCAGCTCCATCCATCGGTCCGGCCGTCTGTCCGTCCGTCACGTCCCGTTAGTTATGAATGCGATCTCTCAAGAACGGTTTGACCGATTCCATTCATCTTTGGTGTCAAGGTGTATTGGTGCGATACGCCGACCCCAGTCGCTTTCCGTGACCTTGGCATTATTCTCAAGGTCATTATGACTATTTGCCCACTTACAAATACCTTGTCAGCATGATATCTCAAGAACAGTTTGACCGATTTCATTCATCTTTGGTGTCAAGGTGTATTAGAGGGGTGCTCACAGCGCACTCGATTTACGTGACCTTGCCATTATTCTCAAGGTCATCACCACCAATTGACCACTTACAAATACCTTGTCAACATGATATTTCAAGAACGGTTTGACCGATTCCATTCATCTTTGGTGTCAAGGTGGATTAGGGGCGAGGACATCGTATTCAGCTCCATCCATCCAGCCAGCCGGCCGTCCGTCCCATTTGTTGTGAACGCAATATCTCAAGAATGGTTTGACCGATCCCATTCGTCTTTCGTGTCAAGGTGTATTAGGGCCGGGGGACATAGTATTCAGCTCCGTCAGTCCATCCGTCCGTCACGTCCCGTTTGTTGTGAACGCGAAATCTCAAGAACGCTTTGACCGATTTTATTCATCTTTGGCTTCAATGCGTATTTGTGTGATATGCCGAACCCAGTCGATTTCCATCACCTGGTGAGGGACATGGCCACGTTTAGTGGCAACACTTGTTATGATACCAAGATTATTAAAATTGACCAAGTTGTTGCAGAAATATTGTCATTTCATTTTGGGCATGTAAATTTCAAGCCAGAGGCTCAGGGCTTTGGAGGTTAAATGCATGTTGGAAGCACTTGGTACCTGCCCTCAACCATTTTCATTCTAAAAAGACTGTCAAACTGCAGCTGTGAAACACCACAATTAAACAAAGAGTCCCATACAAAGTAAATGTACTCAGTGATGATGCAAACAGCTTACTGCAAGCTCTAATTACTGCTGAACAGTCAAAACACGTCCCTGGCAACAGTGACAGCTTCACACGAGGGACTGAATACAGGGGTCCTGCAGGTGCTGGAAATCTTCAAAAATGCTTGGATTTTAATATGGTGTTCACATCATGGATAAAATTGGTTACATTTTGAAATAAGTGCTTGAAACTGCTTGAAATTGGTAAGATGGTCTGCAAAATTTTCAAAATTATCTCGAAATACGAGTTACGGGGATATCATGGTTTCGCCCCACCCACCGCCGCCGCCGCCTCCGCAGATTTTAGCCGTTAGCGCGATTACTCACAAAATACTTTACATTGGCTTCTCATTTTTAGCATATGGGTAGATATGGTAGAGAGGATGAACTGATTAGATTTTGTGCAAGTATGCACTCCTATGTTTGCCACTAGTGGCGCTATATATTGAAAAAATCAGTTTTTTAACCATATCTCTGGAACAATTACTTACACAGACCTCAAATTTGCCTCATATTGTAGGTATAGCAAAGGGGAAGCTAAAGGGGGCTTCGAGGATTGGAGAATTTCGGGGATATACCCCTTGCTGTCGGCCGCCAACAGTGTTGGCCTAGTTGTAATTTGCAATCTGACCAAGGAATTTAATAATTAGGTAATTTACCACAGCAACAAGTTCCTAGAGAGGCTTAAACATTTGCTTTTAAAAATGTGGAAAAATATTGAATATTACTTTGGAATAGGTAATAAAAAGAGAATTTTCTTGCAGGATCTGAAGACTTAGCCAAAATTAAGTCCCAACTGCAAAACCAACGAAAGATTCAATCAAATTGAATTACCTTGGTCTTGATAGAGAGATATGCAATTGACACCCACCAACAAGGTCAAAATAAAATGGAGGCAATCAATGAGAGGAATGTTTTTATTTGCAAACCACTGACACTGTTGCAACATCTACGCTGCCCAGACTGTTTCCTTGGCTTTCTTGAGCATAGCCAGTATCCTGTTCTTAATTTCTTTGGTTCCTAGGGAGTACACAATGGGGTTCAGACAGGGAGGTAAACATGAGGCTAAAGATGAGCTCACCATTCTGCCATCCGGATTGAGTCTGAATAGGTGGTGGTCGACAATAATCACAGTCAGCAAAGGCATGAAGAAAATTGCCACTAAAATTAGATGCTCAGTGCAAGTTGCAAGAGCTTTGTACCTGCTGTCCACACTTTTCATTCTAAACACCACAGTTAAAATACAGCAGTATGACATGATGATGAAGGTAAGGGGCCCACACAAAGCTATTAATGCCAGGGAAGAGAAGGTGATCTTCTGCAGTCTGTGATCATTGCAGGATAGTCTGTACACAAGCACATAGCCACAGATAAAGCTGTCCACATACAGCGAATTGCAAAATTGCAATTCTGTCATGATCAGAATCGAAAACATAACGGAGCTAAAACAAAACACCCAAATAATCACTAAAATACTGACCATGGTTTTAGGTGTATTTATTGAATTTTGCCTCATTGGAAAACACACTGCAATCAACCTGTCATAGGCAAGTACACCGATGGAAAATGACTCTAACATAGCAAAACAGTTATGGAAAAACATTTGTGCCAAACACGAATTATAAGAAATGAAGTTATCTTTCCCTAGAAATATCTTGATCACGCCAGGAATAATGGTTGTAGTGATAATTAAGTCGATAACCCCTAAATTTGCCACTGCAATATACTTTGGGGCGTGCAGGCGATGATCTGCCCATATAATTATGAGGATGCATGAATTGGCCAAAACTGTCACAATATAAATGATAGCGAGGAAAAAAATATATATCTGAGCAAATTTTAACGATGTAAATCCTACAATATAAAATCCATCTGGCCTAAAAACAGAACTGCTCAAGTTGGAAGACGAGGAAACTCTCATCTCGGCCAACCGGACAACCCGCTGGATTGTAGAGACTGTAGCCCACTCCTGCAAGAAACCGCACAATCAGCACATCATCCAGTATGTCATCTCAAAACACCACGCTTCTTAAAGTCTCAAAATAACCATCTCATTAATCTAAGTAAAAGATGAGTACAGTGCCATCTTACCACCTGGGTAATACCATCAACCAGTACAGACAGTTCCTCACGGTTGGTTACTCCTTGTATCTGTTGAGCAGGTTCTCTCTTATATCCTTTAACTCCTCTGATGAATAGTCCTGCATATATTTAGGATTTCCTTGGGGATATCAAATCTGAGCACTGCTTCTGAAGCTGTTAAAGGCGTTGATCAGCAAGTCAGCAAACAAGTGCTCCACACATGCTCTCCACATGTTTATTTCTTTTTTCTTCACATTTTTATTATTTTCAGAACACAAGGCTCACAGTATTACAAAACAAATCTGTTGTGTTTTTACACAAAAGTTAAAAAGTATTATCAGTCAGACCCCCCACCTCAATCTCACCCAAAACATACATCATATAAAAAGAACATACGATGCAAGATAATACACAGAGGTGAACTATAGATTTAGAAACATGATTTAAGTAATAATTATAATGTAAAGTAAATTTTTATTTTCTCTCTCTCGAGAGAAATTTGTTTTGGGCATACAATGAGCACCAGCGTCTCATATACATAAAAGAGGCCATACAAACTACATCACAGGAAGACAATTACTCACTATACATAAAACAAGGAAAACATAAGCATTGCCCAAACACGCACACACACACACACACACACACACACACACACACACAACCACACACAAACATAGAATACATAAGCATTACCCAGCACACCCCCATGCACACACACATGCAGCCTGACACACACACACACACACACAAATCTTCCAATAAATAGTATAAAAAATAAGTCCATAAGGATCATTTCACTGTCTGGTTATTGCCCCATTGCCCCATTACACTACTGCGATGGTCCATCAGGAGACCATCATTGCTCATCATTGAGTAGCTTGATTGATAGTGGTATTAATGAGAACTTATATCTGTTTAACCTACATAATTAAAATATTATTCGGCCAACACTGTCGCCATGGCAACCAAAATCGCTAGGTGTCATAAGTGAAGTACAACACGTGCATACTGTAATGTGGTAAAAAGCCACTAGATGGCAGTATTGACTTTTTTTTTGTGAAGCCCAGTCTGAAGCTAGGTTGGGCATGTCCAGGGCATGCCCAGAGAGGGAAAGTCCCAGAAATGGGAGGGGGCTGTACAAGAGTATATAAGGAGAAAAATTGAGAGGGTAGTAGTAGTAGGAGAAATTGCAAGAAGGATACATTTGACCAGACCTGTCACTCTTTTCAAGACCTTTTAAACTTTTTGTGGATTTTTGCCTGCGTTGGAGCATTTTCCTGTCCCAGGACATCACAACAGAGCAGCCCATCTCCATTACAGGGAACTGTAAATATCTCTTTTTTTAATTTTCTTTTCAATCTTGGTCAGTAGTGTAGGGTGTAGATTAGTTCTATGTGTTTGTTTAATTAAATCTGTTGAACTTAAAGGATTTTGTCTGTCATCCCTTGCTGTCCGTGACGCCATAACAAATTGGGGGCTCGGGTCCGGGGTAGACCATTGTGCGAGTCATTTATTGAAGATCTAAAATTTCAAATAGTGAAATTGTTTTTTGATTTTTCCTATATATATATATTGGCAGATCAACAGCAATGGATGATTTCTTGGCATCACCAACCGTAGGGGTTTTGAAGTCTTTTAGAAAGACAGAACTGCTAGAAATATGCAGACAGTTAGAGCTGACAGATGTAAAACCAGCCATGCGAAAAGCAAGACTGGCGAGAGAGATTGTTGAATATTACATTGATGAAAATGTGTTTGCACCAGGAGATCTGGAACAGTTTCCAGTGGAAAATCCAAATGTAGAATTGGAACTTAAATTAAAAATGCTAGAAATTGAAGAAAAAGAAAAACAGAGAGTTCGAGAGAGAGAAAGAGAGAAAAGAAATTGAGGAAAAGAAAAACAAAAGAGTTCGAGAGAGCAGAAAGAGAGAAAGAAAGGCAGTTTGAGTTAGAAAAATTAGCAAGAGAAGAGGAAAGAGCAGAAAGAGAGAGACAGAGACAGAGAAATTTCGATTTAGAAAAAATTAGACAGAGAGAAAAGGCTCCAAATGGAGCAGCTAAAAATTAAAATAGAAGCCGAAAACAAATTCGGGCTAGCCAGGAGGTAAAGCTGGTGCCTCCATTCTCAGAGAAGGAGGTTGATAAGTATTTCCAGTGCTTCGAGAAGGTAGCTAAGAGTTGTCAGTGGCCAAAGGAACACTGGCCTCTGATGTTGCAAACTGTCCTCAAGGGTAAGCTCAACAAGCCTATTCGGCTTTGTCTGCAGATGATTCCTCTGATTATGAGGTTGTCAAAAGGTTATTTTGACAGCTTATGAGTTGGTTCCAGAGGCTTACCGACAGAAATTCAGAGGTCTGAAGAAATCTGACAATCAGACTTATGTTGAATTTGCTAACGAGAAGAAGGTTTGCTTTGAGCGCTGGTGTACTTCTATGGAGGTCAAGGATGATTTCAACTCACTAAAAGAGATGGTGTTAGTTGAAGAATTCAAGAACTGTGTCAAGGATGATATTAAGACCTACCTTAATGAGAAGCAAGCACTGAATTTGCAATCAGCTGCCAAGTTTGCAGATGAATATGTTCTCACACATAAGTCCAAATTTCAGTCTAGCAGTAACAATAGATGGTCCAAATTTCAGAAGAAAGGTAACGGTGATACCCAAGATTCCTCACCCAAAGACAAAGACAAATCTGGTGATGGTGCTCAGAAATCCAGTAAAAGGTCTGAACAAAGTGTGAAAGCTGACAGTGACAAAAGTGGTCTAGTTTGCAATTATTGCAAGAAATCTGGTCATGTTACAACTAACTGTTGGTTCCTTAAAGCTAAGAAAGAAAAAGAAAAGGATACCATACCCAATGCCTTTGTGAAGACAAGGTTAGAAACCCCTGTAGTAGATGACCGATCTGCTAAATTGCCTGCTCCTTGTGAGGCTAAGAAGCCTGATACTGCTGACTTTGTGAGGGAGGAATTTCTTCCATTTGTGTCAGAGGATTTGTGGCTCTGAATGAGCATTCTCCTCCTGTCCCCATATATATCCTAAGGGATACCGGAGCTTCTCAGTCACTTTTGTTGATTGACTCCTTGGAGTTACGTGATGAGACCGCTTCTGGGGATTTCATACTTGTACAAGGTATTGAAGGGAGGACTGTATCTGTACCCCTGTGCTCTGTATTCTTGAAGTCAGATTTAGTTACAGGACAGGTGAAGGTGGGACTTATGTCAAGTCTACCTATCAAGGGTGTTTCTCTGTTGCTAGGCAGTGACCTGGCTGGGGGCAATGTAGTTCCCCCTGTTCATCTTACTTCACAGCCGAGCACTGAAGATGGCGATGAAGACCCATCTCTGTATCCTTCCTGTGCAGTGACTCGTGCTATGGCCAAGAAGGCTCAAGAAGAAGATGATGTGGTGCCGTCCAGCACCTTGAATAGTCATGACTCAGGTGGTTCGCCTCATGACTCTGTTCAGCCTACTATGGTTTCTCCGTTTGAGGACATATCAGACACTTTTATCAGTTCTCTATTCAGCCAGCCAGATGGGTCTGGTGATTCTGATGTGTCTGGAAACTTGTCACTGTCCAGAAAGCGGTTAATTCAGGAGCAAAACAATGATCCTGAAATTTGTGTACTAAAGAAGAGAGCCCTTCCTGATGAAGAAATAGACACAGTTCCAGTTGGGTATTATCTCAAGGATGGAGTGTTGATGCGGAAGTGGCGCCCTCCTGATATCCCTGCCAATGCAGATTGGGCAGTGGTCAAGCAAAATGTTGTTCCGAAGGTCTACAGGAATGAGATCTTAACAATGGCTCATAGTTTGCCTTTAGGAGGTCATCTTAGTGTTAACAAGACTGTTGACAAGATCATGAAACAATTCTTCTGGCCTGGACTTGGAAAGATGTTTCCAACTTTTGCAAAACCTGTCACACTTGTCAGGTAGTTGGAAAACACCAGTTAGACCCACCTGTAGCTCCATTGCAGCCTATCCCAGCATTTGGGGAGCCCTTCTCCAAGGTCATTGTTGATTGTGTTGGTCCATTACCCAAGACTAGATCTGGAAATCAGTACTTGTTGACAATCATGTGTGCATCTACCAGATTCCCTGAAGCCATCCCTCTACGCAACATCAAGGCAACTGCAATTTGAAGGCTTTGATAAAGTTCTTCACGTTGTTTGGCCTTCCCAGGGAAATTCAGTCAGATCAAGGTAGCAATTTCACTTCTGGATTGTTTCAGCAGGTTGTGTATGAACTAGGTGCGAAGCAGATGCTTTCCAGTGCCTATCATCCAGAGAGTCAGGGTGCCTTAGAGCGGTTTCATTCCCTCTTAAGACAATGATGAGGACTTATTGTTATGACCATGAGAAAGACTAGGATGAAGGTGTTCATTTGCTGTTGTTTGCAGCTAGGGAAGCAGTGCAGGAGTCTACTGGATTCAGTCCGTTTGAGCTAGTGTTTGGCCATGAAGTGAGAGGACCTTTGCTATTGTTGAGTGAACAATGGCAAGAGAAAGAGCCGCATATCAGTCTGTTAGACTATGTTAGCAAGTTCAAGGAAAGACTGCGTGCAGCTTGTGACCTAGCCAAAGAGAACTTGAAATCAAGTCAGGGAAAAATGAAAACTTGGTATGATCATAAGGCTAGAAGCCGTGAGTTTAAACCAGGAGACAAGGTCCTTGTGTTGTTTCCCTTGCAATCCAATCCATTGCAGGCTAGATTTCATAGTCCTTATGAAATTCTGACAAAACTCAATGATCTCAATTACATTGTGAAGACTCCAGATAGGAGAAAGCCAAAACAGTTGTGTCACATTAACATGCTGAAGCCTTATCATGATAGAAATGCTAGGGTTGCAGCTGTCACTTCAGATCCTCCTAGGGCTGAGACTTGTGAAGATGAGGGGGAGTTTCAAGATGATGAACCTAGAATTAAAGCTGAAGTTCTTTCATGTAAATTGTCAAATTCTGAAGTGTTGCAAAATCTTGATGTAAAACTCCAGCACTTAGAACCCTCACAGAAAGATCAGTTTGAGAGGTTGATCAAGAAATATAAAGATCTATTTCCTGATGTTCCAAAGAGAGTTTCTATAGCCTCTCATGATGTAGATGTTGGTGATGCCAAACCAATAAAACAGCATCCATACCGGATGAACCCTGAAAAGAGAAAGATTGCTGAGAAAGAGGTTGAGTACATGTTAGAACATGATATTATCAGACCCTCTAACTCAGATTGGAGTTCACCCTGTGTTCTAGTTCCAAAACCTGATGGAAGTACTAGATTCTGTACAGATTATCGCAAAGTCAATGCTGTAACTAGAACTGATGTGTTTCCAATACCTAGGATTGATGATTGTATCGATAGAGTAGGGCAAGCAAAGTTTCTGACCAAGATTGATTTATTGAAGGGTTATTGGTGTGTGCCTTTAACTGAGAGGGCCAAGAGCATCTCTGCTTTTGCCACACCATCTGGGTTATACCAGTATGAAGTCCTACCCTTTGGCATGAAAAATGCCCCAGCCACGTTTCAAAGGATGATACAGTCTACTATCGCCGGATTGCCACACACGGGTGCGTACATCGACGACCTGATCACATGGAGTGACTCCTGGGAAGAACATCTGAAAGATGTACAGACGTTGTTCAGCGCTTGACCCAGGCTAACCTGACTGTTAACCTGAACAAGAGTGACTTTGGTTGTGCTACTGTCACGTATCTTGGCTCGTCATAGGCCAGGGTAAGGTGGCACCCATAAATGCTAAAGTCCAAGCCATCATGGACTTTCCAGTTCCTGACAACAAAAAAGCTTTGCGCCGCTTCCTTGGAATGATCGGGTACTATCGCAAGTTCTGCAAGAACTTTGCTGAGATTGCTCTCAGTCTCACCAACCAACTGAAGAAAGGCGTGAAGTTCACTTGGGATGAAGCATGCCAAAGAGCCTTCGATCGCCTGAAGTCTCTGCTGTGTCACTTCCCCGTGCTCAAATCTCCTGACTTCAACAAACCGTTCTCCATAGCGGTCGATGCTAGCGACCAAGCTTGTGGATCTGTGCTCCTACAGAGAAGTGACTCTGATGACATTGAGCATCCCGTGGCATACTTCTCCAGGAAGTTCAATCGCCACCAAAAGAACTATTCCACAATTAAGAAGGAGCTGTTGGCTCTGGTTCTATCCTTACAACACTTTGAGGTTTATGTTTGTACAGGGCAAAAGCCAATGATTGTATATACTGACCACAATCCGTTAATGTTTTTGAGTAAGATGAAAAACAAGAATCGGAGATTGTTGAATTGGAGTTTGATTTTACAAGAGTTTGACTTGGAAATTAAGCATGTAAAGGGTGCTGACAATGTAATTGCCGATTGCTTATCCCGTGTTTGAGTATGTGTATATATATCACGTGTTTATTAGCATGTTGTATTATATGTATATATATACAAGTGTCTACTTAACCATTTTTGTATTGAAAAGAAAAATTTTGCCTTTATAAGTCAAAATTTTTCCCTTTTGGAATGGAGGTGTAATGTGGTAAAAAGCCACTAGATGGCAGTATTGACATTTTTTTTGTGAAGCCCAGTCTGAAGCTAGGTTGGGCATGTCCAGGGCATGCCCAGAGAGGGAAAGTCCCAGAAATGGGAGGGGGCTGTACAAGAGTATATAAGGAGAAAAATTGAGAGGGTAATAGCAGTAGGAGAAATTGCAAGAAGGATACATTTGACCAGACCTGTCACTCTTTTCAAGACCTTTTAAGCTTTTTGTGGATTTTTGCCTGTGTTGGAGCATTTTCCTGTCCCAGGACATCACAACAGAGCAGCCCATCTCCATTACAGGGAACTGTAAATATCTCTTTTTTTAATTTTCTTTTCAATCTTGGTCAGTAGTGTAGGGTGTAGATTAGTTCTATGTGTTTGTTTAATTAAATCTGTTGAACTTAAAGGATTTTGTCTGTCATCCCTTGCTGTCCGTGACGCCATAACAAATTGGGGCCATAACAATACCAAATATGAAAGTAATTGGTCAAAAATTACAGCTTGTAGTGTGTCCACAAGGAAGTGTCTTCGGACGCGGCGACGGAGATGACGCGTGAATCCATAGTAGCTGCTCGACTTCGTCCGGACGCTACAATAATTCATCAAAGGGCTCCAAATCTTAAGAAGGAAATTGTCAATATCTGCAAGGACAGCACTTATTCTTTCAGGAGGTAGGACACCAAAAATCTCCCTGTACCAGTCTGTCACTGTGGGTGGAGTATCTTTTATCCACGTTAGCAATATGCGTTTACGTGCAAGAAGTGAAAGTTTGTGTAGTAATATATATTCGTTATGGGAGAGTGCTACTTCCTCACAGGGAAAACCAAGTAAAAATAACCCTGGATCCTTTCTCATCGTAATCGTAAAAATGCCGCACAACTCACAAGCTATGTGACTCCAGTTTTTTTTTTTTTTTTTTTTTTAAAAGATTTTTTTGGGGATTTTTTCCTTTATTTGATCGTCATACAGTGGAGAGAGACAGAAAAGTTGGGGAGAAGAATGGGGAAGACATGCGGCAAATGACCCGAGCCGGAATTGAACCGGGTCGCCGCAGGAAGGCCACAGCCTTTATGGTACGCACGCTTAGACCAATGAGCCACCGGGCCGCATGACTCCAGTTTCTAGCAATCGCACTCCCAAAAATAATAGAAATGAGTCCCGAGATCCGTTTGGCACTTTCAGCAAATAGGAGAGACAGATTGAAATATCTTATGAAGGATAAAAGGAGCCATATGTAACCTATGCAATATTTTATATTGAATTTCAACCAGCCTATTGCAAGTATAAGTTGAATATACCAGACTTACTGCCTCCTGCCAGTCCTCTTCATTGCATTCATTACCTAGGTCAGCCTAGTTTCATGATATTTTGGTTTGGTTTCCATATTTATCATGAGCGTAAAGTATTGAATAGAAATGGCCTATTATCTGATTTGAAGGACCAGTGTGTAAAATGGGGGGGAAACAGTGATATCCAGTGTTCAGATTCTAGACTGCAGCGCTCACTCACTCACACTCACCCCTCCCGTCGGCAAAAAGATGGTGGCCTCCGAGGACCAAAACACTTTTGCGGAAATGGCGTCTTCCACTACTGGGAAACGCATTCTCTAGCTAGCTGGATTGTCCGGTCGGGCTGCCGTACCAACATGGCGGTGCAAGATGGCGACGTCTCTAAAGCAAGGCCCTTGCTATATGTAGCCTATATATAAACGCATAATTATAAGGCTACGAAAACCAAACGAATTTTATTTTATAGCGATTATACACTTATATAAACATATAAATGGATAGTACATTCAGATTTTGCCAATAAACCATGCCAAATATTACACACTGGTCCTTTAAGTCCTGCTCAAAGATGAACTTTTCTGCCTCACTATAGAGGGATGTGTCTTCTGTCGGCTTTACAAGTGAGTTAATAAAGTGCCTCAATTATAAATATCCAAAGAAGTGATTTTTAGGGAGATTAATTCCATCTTGAAGTTGCTGAAAGGACACCAAGGTGTTATCTTTAAACATATCCCCAATCACCATAATACCTTTATCGTTCCATGTTTCAAATAAAGAGCGTCTACGGCCAGGTGGAAATTCCTGATTCTCTCAAAGTGGGGAGAGCACGGATTAGACACCTTAGGCCGTATGCATGGAGGATGGATAACTTTACCTCCAGATTACGCATATCCTCCGGATTACTATCCGAGGGATAACTGCCGCGTGCTCTCCGGATGCACGAGTCAAGTACAGTGTAGGGAATAGCTATCCCAGGTTTACACGCAAGTGCTATTTTTAGAAAGGGGGACTCGCTGTGTTTTATAGCATTCTGCGCATGTCGGTACGGGATTCCTCGTGACAAACTTACATAACAACACATTTCTCGTTTTATAGTTGTACAACAAATAGCTATTTTCGACAACGTACAATGCAGCAGGCGTCAGTTGTTTCACAACCGAAGCGGGAGCCGAAAAGTAACTTTTCTGACACCGAAATCCGTGTTCTTTTGGAGGAATTCTCTGTGGAACATACAGTGCTACTAATACATGCTAATACATGTGCTATAGCGAACAAAATTAAAACTGAAATTTGGACCCGAATTGCCGCAAAGGTGAATTTGTGCGGCTGCGCAGAACGCACCATTTCAGAATCGAAAGATAAGTGGAAGTCTCTGAAAGCAGCTGTACTAAACAGGCAGCAAGACCAGCGGAATCCGTGGAATAAAGCCGCTATCCCCAGTTGAAACTGGGTGTAACTTTATCCCCAGATAAGGACCACAGATGGTGCTATCCCCTCTACACGCATACCACTTTTACCTCGCTATCCGGGGGATAGGGATAAGTCACTTATCCTGGTGTCATGCATACGGCCCTTCGTCTGTCCATGAATTTAGAAATTTCCTGCCACACTTTAATGGAGTTGATAATCAGTGCAGTGTTTCCCACGGGTTAAGAATTTAATTTTGGTGGTGGGTGGCGCAGCATGGCTTGTGATGGACAATTACACGAATAAATTAGTCAAATAAAAATTTATTAAATATTTAATTTAGTGCAAATGAATAACCACTCAAAAAAAGTATCTTAGGTCAACATAAACAACTATGAAGAAAGAAATAACTATTTACACATTGAAATAAATTCCCATCTGTGAATGAATAATCACTCCGATTATTGTATTTCAACATAAATAACTCTTAATAGATAACTATTTACATATTAAAATGAATTTCCATTTTAAAATATATTACAGTGTTTCCCTTTTATAACATGCTTTGTGTCATAATGCTTCTGTCATGAGCCTAATCGCATATTTGGCATTCCTTGTTTGAACATTTGATTTTTCTTGGTTTGGAAAAAAAACATTTTTAATGCCTTTCTGTATGGCTGTGCCTCTGGGGCAGGTCCATTTATTGAAATTCAGAGGCACGCAGCCAGATGCTGTCCTTCAAGCTCGTTCTTTAGGTCAGTTCAGATGTGAAATAGAAACAAACTTAAATAACTATTTTAATAGACGGCACAACAGAAAATGTACACAAAATTTACATTGTGCCCTCTTTCATGGTTTAAAATTTCTCCATTTCATTTTTGAGAAGTCCAGCTGACAGTTTACACAGGACACAGGGATGAGCACTGCAGCCAGAAGACCCAAACCAGGGTAGATGTCTGCCCACTCAATGAATTAACTGGCCCACTCTTGCATGATCTCTGTCTGATTTTCCCTTATCAGGACAGGAAATAGTAGAAAAAATACAGAACCATCAAAAATTAAACGAGTTATGCAAATATTGGCATGAAGGTGCTTCACTTAAAAATATTTTAAAGAAATAAATCTATGTATTTTATATGGTGAAGTGGTGGATACATTTTATCGCCACCGGAGATAAAAATAAATAATCAGAGGTAGCGATATATAGACCAGAGGAGGTGAAATCCCCCCCATTCCCTCCAGAAAATCGCATCCCGTGTTAATTTAATTAATGGGACAAAAATCATTCATTCTTACACCTCGTTATATTTCTAATTAAACAGAAAGTACAACCCTATACCATTTTGAATTAACACTTCTCTCCTTCACCGACCTCAGACGAACTTCATGGCCTCGTTACCTGCACAAAGTGTAATGTACTCGACACACACACACACACACACACACACACACAAAATCTAATCGCGACCATCTTGGGTCATGTTTTCATTTTTCCAACAATCACCAATTCTATTTTGGTCGACAAGAACCCTTAATTCACAGAATATTTCCTCTCAATACCACTTTTTCCTGCTGCCTCTCTTTGCCTTTACTGCCTCCTTCATGCTAACGACTGGAGTATGTTTGTATTCCAACCGTATTTGCATCCCACCAGTGGAGCTCCCTGGCTCTCCTCATCTCCCTGGAGACGTCTTTGCGTTGACTTTGAATGTCATCTGTCGTGCGAAAAATTCGTTTCGCGTCCGGTGTGAAAGCGCCTTCATGAAGGTCGCAAATTAAAGGTTGAATCTGAGGATTTCCTCGTTATCCTAAATTCAAATACAAAGGTTGTGCTTTTGTCTTATTTGGATTGCCCCTTCTCTGTATTGCCCTGCTAGCTAGCTAGATATCGTGAGGCTGAGAAATATGGGAGCCACTGCTGCTACTGCTGGGTCTGTCTAGCCAGATCGACCAACTGTCAAGCTCGTTCGGTTTTTTAAGTGCACAGCACTGCTAGGACCGACGGCTGAGCTACAGAGGCATGATAGCAACTTTTGTGTTTTTTAGGAGCGCAATGGCAAACATTGAGGGTACGGCGGCTTTTGCTGATATGTCAACCCAGATGACTTACGTGGTGATTTGATGAGAAAATGATAGACATCTTTAAATTCAATTCCTGGCCATTGCTGAGGGTTGTTGACCCATTTATTGGCTGGTTCCTCATAGGGACACTTGCTGATTTCAATTAAATTAATTTTGTCTAAATATTGCGACTGAGCTTTGGGAGGTAATTGTTCCTGATAATCATAGGACATTGTTTCAAATTATAAGCTTAAATGACAGTGAAATGATAGTATGTTTTCAAGCTGTTCCATTCCGAGTAGGACTATATCAATTTGCTGGTTGGACTCTTTCTTTCTGCTGTCATGCTGTTCACAGTGACCTCCCTTTTTACCTCTGGATCATCTGGCAGAATGGATCCTAGTTCTGGTAGTGTTGGCCATTGATCGTCTGGTTTCTCCAAAAATTCTGGTCCTGTTAACAATCTCTTCGATTTCATAAACGATTCAATGTTTAATCCTTGTGAGGCATCATCAGCTGGGTTCTGTTTTGAGCCTACATACCTCCGCTGATTGTTCCTCGACAGGTCACGAATGACAGCAATTCTGTTGGCCACAAAAGTATGGAAGTATCTTTGTTTCATTATTAATGTATTTTAGTACAGACTGACTGTCTGTCCAGAAAGCGGAATCTTCAAGTTTAATTTTGAGTTCAAACCTTAACATTAGGTCCACATGCACAGCCAGTGTTGCAGCTGCAAGCTCCAGTCTTGGAATAGTCATTTGTTTCAATGGAGTGACTCTGGACTTTCCCATCACAAAGGCAATATAAACTTCATCTTAGTGGTTTGTGATCCTCAGGTAGCTTGCTGTTCCATATCCTAGTTCACTGGCATCACTAAAATGATGGAGTTGTGCAGTTTTCACATGTTGGAAGTTTTCAGGCTTCAGACACCTACTGCATTGGAAATCAGTTGGTTCAGTTCTTCCAACCATTTCTGCCATGGTTTTAAAAAGTGTTCTGGAATTACTTGTTATGATTCTGCTTTTACCAGGGCATGTTTTGATTCATTCCATGTCATGTTTTGTATATTTCCTGTCTTGCCTTGCCATGTCCTTTTCCTGCCATTACTCATAGTCACTGTTTAGATTATCATTCTAGGTTTATGCATCTTTCCATGCCATGCATTGCACATTGTCTCCCCAGTCTTGTCATGTGTTCTGAGACTGTTTTGTTCCCCAGTTTTGAGTGCCACGTTTTCAGGTGATTTCATGGTTTCTGCGTTTCCAATTATTCCTTCCAATCTCGTTTGCTTCCTTCGCCTTGCTGTTCTGTCTTTACTAATAAATACTAACAGTTTATTATTTAGATCTAACTACCAACAATGACTAACATTGTTTATAGTACTAACTTACTAACGAACACTAAGGGATTGTATAGCTGCACATTACTAATTGACTAAGGAGCTCTCAGCACTCGATCTGCTCTTATCTCCGCCCCTTGCCTTCACTCACTTTACTTTGCTGCAATTCGGCGGATTCTCTGCACCTTGTTAAACACTGTTCTGCCTCTCACTCTCTGTGCACTTTAGAACTCCCTAACTGGAGCCATTTGTTTGTCATAGGCTGTCTGTGTAATCCCCGTCCGCGTTTTTGGCTTTCGCCAATTTCATGTGGCTAGGAACTTCCTCTTATTTATTCCCTTGTTAATTAGTCTGATCCAGCTCACCTGTTCCCTATTATAGCATGTGACTTCCCGCATGTGTATTTAAGCAGTCTGATCACAGCCAGCCTCTGTCAGAACGTTTTCTCGTGTTTGCTCGTGCTACTCTGTTCATGCCCTGTATTCATAGTGTTATACTTCTGACTGGAACGTCCCGGATTTTGATTCTGCCTCTGCCTGTGATTATACCTTGCCTGTGTACCGAACCTGCTTTGCCTGACCTTGAGACTTGTGATTGCTGCCCTGGTAACGAACAGTTTCTTGCCCTCTGGATTGTGTTTTTGGATTCTGGACTTTGTACTGTTGCCTTCAGCCCTGCCGGGGTTTCCACCCCTAAGTTCAATAAAACCAATTTTGCTGCACTTCCTGGTACTCGCGTGTGGTTCTGGAACGCACCTCAACAAATTCATCCCATCCAAATTTCACTCTGGAGAGCTCTTGAAGAATTTGTGTTGCCTTCAGTAAAAACGGGCAACAAATCCAAGTGGATCGTAGACTGGATAAGACAACGGAGAGGATACCTCTTCTGGTGTGCGGTCTGCTCTTGACGGTCACTCTGAATGTGAACATGTCTCTTTTGACGTTCCACTGAACTCCAAGGGCTCTTTCAGATCGCAGCTTTTCTCTGTCTAGGTCCAGTTCCTTTATTTGTTTGGCTTAGTCGTTATAGGGAATAGTTGCCAGCACAGCACGGCTGTTGCTGACCCACTTCGTCAACTTGAATCCACCTTCAGTGCAGGCATTACGCAGCTTCTTTATGAGGACTATGGCTTGCTCCTCTGTAGCAACAGATTTTAGACAATCGTCCACATAAAAGTTGTGCTTGATGGTTTCAGTGACTTCTACACCATATTTCTCACTGTTGTTGTCTGCTGTTCTTCGAAGTGCAATGTTCGCACAACTGGGAGAAGATATGGCACCAAAAAGATGACCTTTCATCCGGTACTCCTCCATCAGGCCACCATAGGAACCTCAAAAAATCTGCATGTTCTTCAAAAACACGTACCTGATAGAACATTCCCTCAATGTCAGCCATCATGGCGATGGGTTCTTTGCAGAATCGGAATAAAACACCTATGAGGGTATTGGTGAGGTCTGGCCCTTGAAGAAGTTCACCGTTTAAGGATATACCTTGAAAAGTTGATGTACAGTCAAAGACGACACAGATTTTACCTTCTGCATTTATGATAAATGCTATGGTGCAGCATGTACCAAATTTTACCTCCTTCCCTCAGTAGTTGTTGTGGGGGCACTTTCTCAAATCAAAAATCAAATCAAATTTATTTATAAAGCACATTTAAAATAACCGAGGTTAACCAAAGTGCTGTACAGACCATAGCAAGTTACTAACATCATAAAACATAAATACAAAGGACATCAACACAAATATCACATAACACAGTGTATAGGCACAAACACACAACGCATAGGGAATGCCACAAGTAAAAAAAAAAAAAAAAAAAAAAAGTAATAATTAACCAGAGGATTCAAACGCAAGTGAATAAAAGTATGTTTTGAGTCTGGACTTAAAGGAGTTGATGGAGGGGGAAGATCTGATCCAGAGGGGAATGCTGTTTCTCAGCATAAACCTTTTGAATGACCTCATTCATAAACTCCTTGTACTCCCCTGAGTAGACATCATCCTTTTGGAATTTCTTCGCCAGGTTAAGGCCATGTACACACTAACCCGGGTAAATATACTACTCAAAATTTGATAGGGATCATAGGAATTTTTTTGTGAAATGACATGCAAATTTGGCAACTGCCACTGATGAACAATATATTGGATAAATGACATGCAGTCAGACACAAAACACATTTGCACGTGCATTTCATGACATTAAATGAGCGTGCAGCCTCACATTTTGGCTTTGACTAACACTTCACCATTTCAACTCAGAAGTGTGTGTTGCTTGTTGGTGAAAATTTGGAAGTTCTCAAATTTTTTGCATTACATTTAGCAATAACAATGTCTCCTCAACGTCTTAGACGTCGATTGACTTCAGAGCAATTGGGAAGATGCATCGGAATGCTTGACTCTGGCTTCTCTGGCGTCCGTTGCTAATGCACTTAACGTCAGCCAAAGCGTTGTGAACAGAGCGTGGAACCGGCATCAAACGTTTGGTACAGCAGCACACCGTCGTGGGGGTGGTCGTCAGAGATCGACTACACAACGACAAGACCACTTTCTCACACTTCAGGCACAACGTAATCCTTTCTGGACAGCCACCGCCCTACGAAATGACCTTCATAATGCCTCGGGGGTCAGGGTATCCACTCAGACGATACAGAATCGTCTTCATACTGCCGGCCTCAATCCAAGAAGGCCATGTGTTCGAATCCCACTGACCGTGCGTCATAGGCGTGATCGTTTGGATTGGGCTCACGATCATGTCACATGGACACACAACAATTGGGCTCCAGTTCTCTTTACTGATGAGTCCCGATATTGCTTGGACTTTACTGACAGGAGGCAACAGGTGTGGCAAAGACAACGTGAGTGATTTAATGATGCCTACATCAACGAACACGACCGTTATGGTGGCGGATCAATTATGGTCTGGGGAGGAATAAGCAGGACCTGCATGTCATGGGGAGAGGGACGATGACAGGGGTACGGTACAGGGATGAGATCCTCAATGTGTACGTAAGACCATACGCTGGTGCTGTTGGCCCTGATTTCATCTTGATGGATGATAACGCCCGTCCCCATCGTGCTAGGGTGGTGAATCAATTCCTAGAGCAGGAGACAATTGCCGCATGGACTGGCCAGCGCGTTCGCGGACCTAAACCCTATCGAGCATGTGTGGAACATGCTGCAGGTCGCCATTTCGGTCGTAGGGCACAACCCACAACTCTAGAAGAGCTCGGAAATGCCCTTGTTGAAGAATGGAACAACATTCCAATTGCAAGCATCCGGGTTCTGATTGACAGTATGACCCGACGTTGTCAAGCCGTCATTCAAGCTAGGGAGGTCATACCCGTTATTGACATTAACTGTGGTAATGAAACATCAACGAACACTGTCTGTTTTCACTTTACATGTCAGAGGTGAAACCATGAAGTGTTCGTGAAAGCCAAAAAGTGTGAGGCTGCACTCATTTAATGTCATTAAATGCACTTGCAAATGTGTTTTGTGTCTGAGTGCATGTCATTTATCCAATATATTGTTCATCAGTGGCAGTTACCAAATTTGCATGTCATTTCACAAAAAAATTCCTATGATCCCTATCAAATTTTGAGTAGTATATAAATACGCATATCCGTAGTGAAAACTATCTCCGTCCACATTATCGTCGTATTTGAAGCTCTCTGGCTACGCTGTACACACCACAACGCGTAGCCGGAGTTTTCAGATTTATCCACCTCAGCGATTGTTTTTAAAAAGCATCATTTTCGGGGTTGGAATACGGCGTATTAATGTGTACAGAAGGGCTAACCAGATAAATAGTTATGTGTATTAATATTTATCCGCCTTAATGTGGACAGGGCCCAAGAGTGCGCTGTTCTGCTATTTGCCCGTTATTGGGCATGACAACATCTTGATTGCGAAATGGCAATGGCAGATAGTAATGACCATCTTTGTGGGTTATTGAGTTTGTCATTATTTGAATGAACTTTTGGTCCTCACCTGACATTTCCTTCTTCCCCTCATATTCCTTTTCAGAGAAATCCATGTTGTACTGACTGACAAGGAGGTCCTCCAGCTTAGCAATTGAAATCCTATTGGAAGTCACTTCTGGACGTCCACGCTTATCCGTAGCAGTGCAACTATTGAGTGGACCATTTACCACCCATCTTAAAATTGTTTTGACTGCATACGGTCCATTACCACGACTATTAATCATTTGCCATGGTTCCATCGCTTTAGGTGTATTAACTCCTATCAGAAGACCAACATCAGCATCAATTTCGGTTTACTGAATCTGGTTCAGGTAAGGCCACTTACTAATATCCTTTTTAAAGATCATTTTTTTGGGGGGATTTTTTCCTTTCTTAGACAGTTTCACTGTAGAGAGAGACAGGAAAGTTGGGGAGAAGAATGGGGAAGACATGCAGCAAGTGACCCCAGCCGGAATCGAACCCGGGTCACCGCAGGAAGGACAGCCCCTATGGTGCGCGCATCTAGACCGATGTGCCACCGGGGCTCTACTACTAATATCCTTTTGAGTGGGAACATATCCTTTGTCACTGGAATTTTGAGTGTAGACCTTTGGAAGTGACAGAAATATTTTTCCTTCAATATCGCCTACTTCCAATCCAGTAACTTCACAAGTGGATACAGGTTTCTCCTGTCCCATCGTTCGTAGGAAAATTTCAGTTTTGCGACTTTTAACATTCAACTGTTTTACAAGTTTGTCCGTACAGAATGTTGCCGAGCTGCCAGGATCATGGAAAGCATCGGTCTGGACCATTTTCTTTCCTTTTGCAACCTTCACTTGAACAGGTACAATGGCAAGTGCACAGTCCTTAGCGGCCTCGGTTCCTTCACCATCTCCAAGTGAAACAAGAGCACTGCTGATGGAGGCCTCTGATTTCACTGTTGGACCACATGCTTCTGCCGCTTGACCTTCTTCCTGTCCATATTTATGCAGAATGGTAGGGTGCTTTCCCTGACACACATTACAGGTTTTGCGCCTTTTGCAGTCTGTACTGACATGCCCTAGTTTTAAACAGCCAAAACAATGGCCCTTTGTTTTTAGAAACTCAACTTTTATCGCTTGTGGTTGCACTTGTAATTGCTGGCAATCAGTCAAAAAATGTTTGCCAGTACAAAATGGACACGGGACTCTTGGAACATTTGGAGGTTTACCCTATACCTTCACTTGGAATGTTTCTTCCTTGGCTGGGATTTTAATGTCGCTCTCAGATGTCACAGTAATAGCAAAACTGCTCCGATTGATCTTTGACTTTGACTGTTTGAGCTCTGTTGCAGTCTTGGGCTTTTTGCTGGACTGCAAATCTTGAATATCACCGAACAAGGGATCTTGCAGTATCTTAGCCTGTTTTTCTGGGAAGACCACAAGGTCACAAAATCTGGCTCTTCGGTGGGTTTTCTCCATTATCTCACATGCTGTTGACCTCCACCTTTCCCTCAGCTTGTAAGGGAGTTTTAACATCATCAGCTTCAAGTTGGATGGCAGGTCAAGTTCTTCCATGCTTGGCAGATCTTTCACAACAGCCCCTGAGATAGAGAGCATAACCATGCAGTGCCTTTCCATCATCACTTTTTATGTTGGTCCAATTTAATGCCTTTTCTATATAAGCTGAGGTGACTTTGATTTCATTGCCGAAGTGCTCCCACAGAAACCGCTTGGCCTCCTTATAGCCCTTTCACACCTCCCTGTGCAGACAGCTCCTCACCAGGTCCCTGGGTTGACCAGTCGTATATTGTTCCAGATAATAAAGTCGATCTTGGGCACTGGTGGTTTTATCCTCTACACCGTAATCAAATGCATGCATAAATGGTCTGAAATTCAGTGGGTCACCACCAAAAGTGGGTATTTCTCTAGCAGGGAGTGAGGCTTGTTTTTGCTCTAAAGAGATTAGGTCAGCAATGTCATTCTGTCTTTGAATAACAGAAGAGAGGTTTCCAGGGTCCATGTAGAAGCAATTTCAGTAAACCCCTTTATTTTCTGGTTACTACCACTGGTGGCTGAGGTGGGTTTATTCCTGAGGCATGCAGACAATGATGAGTTGAAAATGATCCATTTGGTCCCACTGACCATTATTGCAGATTTTGATTCAGTTTGTTGAAATTAAAATAAAAAATATTCAAACTAAAGAGTCTCTCAATTTGGCATAGACTTTCAATCAGTCACATGCCCACACGGTCAAAAAGCTGTGTGTCTTCTTCTGCCACGCCCTGTTGCTGTCGCTGGTGCTTCTTAAGACCTCCCCTTTGGGCTCCACCTTCAGCTTTCAGGTGGGTACCCTCTCAGACCTCCAGGTGGGAGTAGATGGCTATGGCCAATATTCACTCACACATACCTCTCTTTTCTCCCCAATAGTATGTATAAAATCAACATAAACCTGAATTTGGCTCCTACAGTCCATAAGGGATTGAGTAGTTGCTCAAGGAATAGACTGACATGTCACTGGAGTGTTAGTAGGCTCTGGTGAATGCCGTGGTTGCATAATAACCTTTTGGAGTGGAGTTTTTGGGATGGCCCCTAATTGCACATAGTCAGTGAGAGATGGTTCAGGGTCCAAAGAAACTCCAGTATTTTCCTGTTTGTGATGGTCAACATAAGAATTCATTCCGTCTCCTTGAAAATGCTTAAGTGACGAAGCATGGGATTGAGAAGTAGCACCATGGCTCTCCAGGACTTTTAATTTTGCAGCCGATGCTACTAGGTCAGTTTCCAGTTCAATCCTTTCCAGTTTTGTTTTCAATTCGGCCTTTTCCAGTTCCAGCGAATGCTTATCGTTTAATTTTGATGCACGGGTCAAGAGAGATGCCCTCTCCAAGTCAGCTTTTAGGCATGCAGAAGACAAGAAGAGGACCTTGAGGATTTTGATGATGAAGTTTTTGTTGATTTTGAGGATGATTCTGACCCCTTTGATTTATTTGATCCTCTTGACACATTGGCAATGCTGTCATGTGGTTGAATTAGAGTTAATGGATCACTGATTAATTTTCCATTTTTCCATTTCAGCCGTAAAATTATTAAAAGTGTCAATTTTTGGTTCATACCATTCCTCTCGGTCAATTTCCTTTAATTCATACAACATAAGCATTTGCACAGACTCATGTACCTCTTTTAGTTCATTTATAAGCAGTTTAAAAAGTATTAAAATCTATCACCTTTTCCACATTTCCCCACTCAACAAGCAATTTTATTTCATTCATTTTGCGTGTACAAGCTGCAAGTTTGACACTGCGGGTCGCTTTAAGAGATTTAAATGTTTCCTCTGCTTGCGCAGCGGTTTGGAGGGTTTACTTGGCCATTATTTATATTCCCGAACCTTTTTTTTCCCCAAGTTAAATTGAATGTTTATGAGATACTCACACAGTACATAGACCGCTGTTTAAACAGGCGATTACAAACAAACCTATGATACAAAGTTGCACGCGTGCCGACTCGCTGAGATCAGCAGTAATTGATTACCTCGCGAACATGATTCACACTTGGAGAATACCAGCAAAGCACAGAATAATCACATCAATACAGACAGTTCAGGTAATGGCTCAACAATTAATAGACCAAAAAATAATAATAATAATAAAAAGGTCCCAATTACACGGTCCCATTCATTAATTCCATTTAAATGCCCGTTTTATTTCACATGCGTCACAACCATTATCCTTTGATCTCCGTATCGTTTCGAAGTTTGGAACGCAAGTTCAAGAGTTCGGCAATTAATTTTCACAGCATTGTTTTAAAATGTTCATTTCAAAAGTCAATCAAACGTTCCATTTATTAGTAACCATACACATCGGTACTTCCTTTTTATGTTTGAACTTCAAACCGCATTACAGTCAGCAGTTCAACTTTTTACTCACGAATCAGGAGATTATATCCCTCCAGGTGCTGTCCTCGCTGCTTCAATACAATTACAAAATTAACGCGGCATCCAGCGTGTGTCCTTAACTTTGTGAAGGTTTTTCTTCATTCCAGTATACGTCCAAGGGGTTTTTTGTGTGGCGGCTTCAAACAAAAAAATAGCCACCATTCAAACAAGACTGAGAGCTTCCACAGTGCTCGCGGAAGATGGGATTCGGCTGGCTTGGGGCGAAATGCTGTCTGACTGGAGTCGTTTATCTTGCACGCCCTGTTCACGACTCTTGTAACCACCAAAACACGACTATCTGGTTAGCTGAAGAACTTGCATTGACCTCTTTCACACCGAATACCGACTCAATGTTGCCCAAGTCGTATGCTGGTCAAATAATGGTCGTCGTTGTACGTCAGGTCACTTGAGGTCATCATAGCTTTCTGGGCCCCATTTCAGAAAGCAGGGTAATCAAACTCTGAGTTTGTTCTGTAACTGAGTTGACTTACTCTGAGTTGCTGACCGCGGAGTTTTCGGGTTCAGAACAGGTGATAATACTTGGTTCAATCAACTCTGAGTTAACTTACGCCAGAGGCAGACGTGTGCACGAGGATATTAAAAGCCCTCATCAATGGAATATAGATAACACGATTCACCATGGCAACGGTGGAGAAAGAAGTCGCGCGTCTTTCTTTTCTCCAGCAGAGTTGGACAAATTAATTAAGGCGTACGCTGAGTACAAACAGATTTTAAAAAATAAAAAAGTACACTTGCAGCTGCAATAGAGCGTGAGTTTGTGCGACAGAAAATCGCTGACCGAGTCAATGCGAGAGTATTAAAAAAAAACAAAATGAAGGTTAAATTACGAATGCAGAAAACCAAATTAGAAATCCAAAAGCTGGTGGATGAGGGGATAACAGGTGGATGATTTTACTTGTTTGAACAACATGCAAAATATTAACTACTGCATTTGATCTTGCAGGAAGCAAAGAAATTTAAAAAAAATGCAATTTTAAGTTGTCCTTATTTTATTTAAGATGATACAAGTGGAATCTCTTTTCTCGTGCTCCAAGAACACAGCTACTAAAATGGCAAGTACCAGCAACGCGCAAGATAACGTGCCGCCAGAGCTGAAAACGTCAAGGGCAGCCATGTCAACGAAACAGAAGGATTTTTGCGTGAGTGTTTCACGTTTCGTCGAATTCGGAAGCAGACTATTGTATGTAATATCTGTACAGGTGATTTTTCTCACGAAATGATAGCACATAATGTGAATTATGTACGGATGGCCAAAAGTTTGTTTCATTTTCCTTATTAAAAAGTCCAAATTTCCTGTTCAAAAGACAATCAATTAGTCCAAAATATTCCATGCAACTTTGGTACGCTCGTAATGTAGGATGACGTTGATATTGAATGGATACCTATGTAACCCGCGCAGATGCCATGTACCGAATATAAGGATGTACGTTTTATTTTCTGTATTTTTCTAAATCTTTTTCACTGTTTGTTCATTTGTTAAGCGCTAACAGGACTTGAAGATCAGAAAGGCAATTAATAAAAAAGTGACATTCTACGAACCCATTTTTCTAGTTCTGACATGCGGGCTGCCCTGGATCGGTACGCAGTGACGTCGACCACGGCTACTGACAAGAACTTCAAGAAGGCCGTGGACTCGGTAGGAAAAGTAGTGAAAGATACTTCTGGTTAACCATCCCTTAAATAGGTTTTTGCAAATGAACCGGAGCCAGTCATTGATGACATTGTCAGATACCTGAATGACAAGGCCTAAGACACCATATAGTGTACACACAAATGCTGTCGATGGTCTGAGATGGAGTAAAGGCGAATAACCTGCTCTTGATTACCTGTCCGCTAACACAGTAGAGGACGTCTACGCGCAACATACATGTACAAGGTGGTAAGTTTCCCCATGAGCACCCCCGTGTAAGTGCAGCTCCTGCCGTACTTGAGCTGTACAGCCGCTAAAAAGGCCGTAAAAGTCAGAAAGTTGTCCGCTTTATGAAAAATGCAGAACGCCATGCAAAATCTTATAGCTGAGTATTGGGCTAACGTGTTTGCCCATCTTCTGACTGAATTTGACGGCCCAAGACCAAGTGTAGCAGGCCGGAATATATCCCCGGCCAGAATATTCCCCCCCAGTAGCGCACAATTGGCTATTGCACTACAGGCTTGCAAATTGGGAAGGGACTGCCGGGTAGGGGAAAGTAATAGTTGCCTTGTTCGTTGCTCAAGTGCATCCTGTTGGCCAGACAGGCGCTCGTCAGGAAGATTCTAAGCCTGTTCATGTCCGGGTACCCTCCGCCCTCGTTCTGAACTTGCGAAGATTCAACCAATGAGTGTATAAGAAGCAGCAGGCTGACAGGCACGTGCTTCGGAGGAGAGCCGCGAACTGTCTACACTCTCCTGAATTGGCAGCAAGGGGTTGCATACGAGCAAGCCTTGTACATAGTTCCCCAATTGGGCATTTCAGATTCGAGTGGGATTGGAGATTCCAAATTTTAAAAATAAATAAAATATACCCCCCCCAGGCCAGATTATGCCCCGGGGGGGGTATATTCTGTCCTAAGCCGGATTATACCCAGGGTATATTCTGGCCTAGGCCAAAAAATACCCCCTGAGTCCAACTCCTTAGTCTAGATTATGGTCCAGGGCAAATTATTTTGTTAACCTGAGTGAACATTAAAATACAATACATTGTTTTTTTCAATACATGGCTAGACTTGCTTCACATTTGTTGAAGATGCTCTGTAAACATACATTGTATGGGTCAACTCACTTTGCTAAGGCACATACATTGTACATATACCACCATGCCATTTGTAGCTGCTGTCAGAGGCAGTTATACGCTAAATTAAGTTGATAAAATTTAAGTTAAAATTCATTTGAAGGGTTTGAATCAAATGTACTAATACATTTGATAAATTATGTTTCTGTTAAAGGCATAAATAGAATTTAAAACATGTTCTAAAGGGTTCGGTATTTGCAAGGCGGAACCTATTTTGGGGTGCTGCAAGAGGGTCCGACTTTAATTATCGTAGCATTGTTGCACACCTCCGGGGGGCAGACTGTGTATATATTAGCAAAGCCAGGGAGGAAGATGTTTAGGTTTTGTTGCTGTATAAGAGTTATTTTTATGAAGTCGTGCGGTGTGGGTGACTCGTGAAGTTAATAGTGAGCTGTGTAGCTGAACGTTTCACTCCCCGTGAGTAAATGCGGCCAATGAGTTTGCACGGCATGGCATGGCATGGCACTACAGACATGAGAAGGAATGTATGCAATTAAATGCCCGTTAAAATCGAACGCCTTGTGTCCGTGATTTAACTCCGAGGGAGTCACACCATTAACAAAACCAATGACAGTATCACAGATAGAAATAAGAAGAAAACTTGAAAAACTAAGTGAGAGTTGAAATAAATTTACATCTTCTGTGCTGAAAAGCTGCAGTTGAACTCAAAACAAGAGATGTTCATAATACATGTACTAGACTTTATTATTGATTACACTTGCCACTGAAAAGTGCATTTCAAGTTCTATATCCTTTGAAGACTTCATGACTTCCCTTTAAACAGGGTAAGAAACTATAGCTGCTTTCTTGAATAATGGTCACGTAAGGTGAAGTACAAATTTTAACGTATACGCATGTATAAAGGCATGTTGAATATGTTTGCAGAAGAAAGATGTCTTGCATAACAACTACAGACTAGCAGTTGTACCTTAAAGTGCCTAAGGCGCAGTGCCTGGCAGCCCATAAGGCAACAGCTGCCTTGCTGTTTCCATAGCAGGTTATAGTTTTACAAGAAGAGGTTGCTAGCCCCTTGTCCTACATGACGACAGTAAGCAATAAAATCTCATTTATGCAGTTGTACTCAATGAGTTCTTAATGCAGATTAAAAAAACAATACAATAAGAATACAATAAAGACACTACTTAAACAACATTCTGTGTAACGCCTGTATGTTTAACCCCTTTGCGCAGAAGCTGTCATGGTTTTGCTCCCGCCAGATACAAATGTCAATCCGGCGGGTGCTATGACCATGGGCCTAAAGGTAAAAGTCGGACTCAAACACCAGGCTGGGAAAAAACTGGAGACTTTTAAGTAAAAAAAAAAAAAAAAAAAAAACAACAATACCATGCTAATCGCACTTAAGACCCCACGGCTGCGTATGTAAGCCCCTGGTGGGCAAAGTAAGAGTCGAAATTGGCTGGAATTCAATAGGTAAGTGAAGGATTCATAGACGTACCACCCACCCAAAAATGAGAAACCTAGAAGCAAAGCTGAAGGCGCTAGAGCGGTAACGTCGTTGAATTTAAAGATTGGCAGCATTTACGGTATTAGACCTAGAAAATGGTATAAAAAAAAAATCAGTCAAAGCAAAAACACGTCTGATATGTGATGAAGGGTGATCCCATGTACCTTCAGTAAAAATTTGAGCATCCTAGCTGAAATAATGAAGTCATGGCAATTTTTCATTTTGAACATTAAGCCCCCTGGTGGCCAAAGTAAGAGCCGAAAATGGCCGGAATTCGATAGGTAAATGAAGGATCCATAGACATACCACCCACCCAGAAATGAGAAAGCTAGAAGCAAACCTGAAAGCGCTAGAGCGGTAACGTCATCGATGGACAGACGGACAGGCGGGTGGCCAGACAGACAGACGGACGCCGAAGCTGAAGACAATACCCCTCGGCTGGCCGACGTGCCGCCGGCCAAGGGGTAAAAACCAACACACAAAGATAAAAGCTGGGGAGCAGTAACACAGCGTAAAATAAGAGAATGCAGAGACAAAGAAGGACTGGCAACTGCCAGCCCTATATACCCAGGTAATCACCTCCAGCTTAACGAGCAACAAATGCAGCTCGTTAAGGTGGAGGTGAGAACAAGCCGCAGGGGAGGGGCTGCAGGGTAAAAACCCTTACAGAAGCCAAATCTGGCTATTTATGTGTGACCTTATTTAAGGCTTTATAATTCATAATTCATAATGGCGGTAAGATCATGCCAGTAACAATCAGCTTACCAACAGTATATTTTACCGCTACCCAGATAGCCTTAATATCAAATACTGTAATTTCACGCATCACTGTAAGTTATCCTGTTGTCTACATATATCAGTCAGTTTGTGGTAGCTAAAGACATATAATATTTCTCCTTAAGAAATGTAGATGTTTTAACGTTTGTGAAATAAATAAAAATTGAGATATGTTGTATTATTGATTATTTTGTGCACATGAGTAGGGGTATAATCTGGCCGAGAAGGGAATGAACCAATTACCTATCTTAGAATATGCCCTGGGTATATGAACTCGACAAGCTCAGAACATACCTTGGGTAAGAAACAGGCCGGCCCACTAAAACCCTCAGACTGAATGTGTGGAGTACAATATAAGGGGGTATAAAATGTCTCGCCCAGAAGATGATGTGGTAAAAAACTATGCTGACCCACTTTTATCTTAAACAAACATTGTTTTGCTCTTTGCACATAATCAGGATAGCTACACAGTGCACTGGACAATGGATTGTACCTACCACCATTCATACTACAAACTTGGTGCCCAAATCCTTCCTCAGCAGGGAGAAAATTCAGCAACCATAAAGTTAGTGTAACACAGTGTATCACTTGCAACTTACCAAGTCTTTTTGTCTACTTGAAAATGTATTACTACATGTAAACTCCTTGACAACAGTCTTAGGAATACCTTAGCAAAGTGTGAGTTGACCCTTACAATGTACTTCAACATAGCATCTTCAGCACAAGTGAGGCAAGTCTAGCCATTTAGAATACGTGATCTTTTGACTACCATCAATTGACGTTATAGTTATAGTGAAAGTTTACAAAATAACTTGCACTGGAACATAATCTAGACTACTAAATTAAGAGTCAGGGGGTATAATCCGGCCTTGGCCGGAATTTACCCGAGTATATTCTGGCCAGGGGTATATTCCTGCCTGCTACACCAGTACTTTTTGCAATTACCCCGTGCGTCCCTTCGTGCTTCTACCCCTGAGGGATACATACAATCCAGGCAGGGAGTATTTGTATTTTCATGCAAAGCATTAATGTAAGCAAATGTAAATCTATCATTATCAACGCCTTCACGTAAGATTATCTGTTATCAGTATTACGACCATTTGACCACTTACAAATACCTTGTCAACATGATATCTCAAGAACGGTTTGACCGATTCCATTCGTCTTTGGTGTCAAGGTGTATTAGGGGCGGGGGACATAGTATTCAGCTCCGTCCGTCCGTCACGTCCCGTTTTTTGTGAACGCGATATCTCAAGGACGGTTTGACCGATTCCATTCATCTTTGGTGTCAAGGTGTATTAGGGGCGGGGGACATAGTATTCAGCTCTGTCCGTCCGTCCATCCGTCCGTCATGTCCCGTTTGTTGGGAACGCGATATCTCTAGAACGGTTTGACCGATTCCATTCATCTTTGGTGTCAAGGTGTATTAGGGGGGGTGCTCACAGCCCACTCGATTTACGTGACCTTGGCATTATTCTTAAGGTCATTACAACCATTTTACCACTTACAGATACTTTTTCTGTTTCCTTCTGAGATTGCCTTCCGAGTCCCCGCCTCCTTCCGTGTGTATATCTGTGGGAAGGAGTGAAGTGATCTTCAGAGGGAACTTTGTCGGCTTTGCGCCACATTGTCAAATCTCAGCTTCTGTGCCTTCCCCAGTATTTCCTTTGTGCGATTCCCGAGCCTTGTGTTTTTGCTGCGCCCACGTCTTTTCTCCCTTTTGTCTAAGTCTCCCAGTGTTTCCGTCAGTCTAGTTAGGTGAAGTTTTTGTTTTCTAGTTTAGCCACTCTTTGAGTGTGTACTTTTGTTTCCCCCTGCCTTGGGCAGTGTACCTTAGTTTCTCCCATTGGTTCAGTGCATGTGCACGGTGTTTTGTTTCTGGCTTGATTGCCTGCTTTTCTCATTTAGTGTTTGGTGTTCAATCAACTCTTTATTCATGCATCTAGTGTCCCCCCGACCACTTCTTGACAGAGATTACACAAAACCAACTGCTGAAACTCCGCCAACTTATTTTTGGCAGATGTGACACATTTGAGGCTCCTTGAATAGAACAGAAGTAAAGAATGATCTTTCACTAAGCAAGGAGGACGTGATAATTTCGCACCTAATAAACAAGAACCACTCTGTGAGTTCAAGGAAGCTACTCCGTCAAAGTTTACGTGTAGCTGTGAACCAAAAGTGGGAACCCTCATGTGTTTTGACTGCACTGCTTGGCATAGTCATTTGCGTGTGAGGTCCATTGTGAATAAAATGTTCCCAGCTAGCTTCTGTCTACCAAGCGGAGTCGGATGAATTCTATCTCTTTTATAGAAAGCTGCACGCTCCCAAAACAAGTTAAAATTGTTGATAAAGAACATATTGTATGAGGGGCAAATGGACTGCAGCCATGTGTGGAGACTAAGAATTTGGCTAAAACACCCTATCCCACGATTCAGAATAGGGATCGGGCCAGAAATAAAAACATGTTT
Source organism: Gymnothorax javanicus (assembly GCA_029692085.1). Lineage (NCBI taxonomy): Eukaryota > Metazoa > Chordata > Actinopteri > Anguilliformes > Muraenidae > Gymnothorax > Gymnothorax javanicus. The sequence continues at coordinate 150,842,923 of CM056197.1, forward strand.
CCCACTGCACTTAAGAGAATTAAACAAGGAAATTAAATCGTGTTTCAGAAGTTCAGACTGCTGGTAAGAAGTATCATTAGTACCGACATGAACAACAACATTAAGCACATGTGGATATTTGACCAGCAGGCTGGGAATCCGGTCTACAATGTCCAAAACTCTGGCTCCCGGGAAGCAGTGTGTAATGGATGTTTTCGCCCTTATGTTCCCCATGATGGAGTCCCCGATTATTATGGTATGGTTACAGGAGGTCTTGGGGCATTGTCCAAAGACCTGGTTGCCACTGTAGGAGTAACCACAGTGTCGCGAATTAGCCGCTGGGCAGCAGAGCGAGACTTACAGGGCCGAGTTCCCTCTCCTTGATGTGGGCAGCAGAAGTGCAGCCGAGCGTACAGGAGAGGGCGGGGTGTAAATTCCTCCTCGTCCAAGACGGAGAACCTGTTGTCCAGCTGCAGATCCCAAACAGAGGGGACATGATTGGAGTGCCTGCCGCAGCGTTTGCTTTCGCATGATCCGACCCACGGCTCTGCCTGGCAAGGAGTGGAGCTTACGACCGCCTTGGGCCTTGCTCCCTGCTGGATCCAGGGGTCCTCGGACTGGGTCGGGGCGGCTTCAACAAGGGGAGCCATAGAGTCTTGCTCAACCGCGGTGGAGGCGTTTGCAGTAGCGAGAGCTGGAGCAACTAAGGAATTGATAAGCTGCTCATCTTCCCTAATTTGGTGGAGGGCGGAAATTCTCCCCTCCAGCTCCGCGATCTTCTGTGACAGGCAGGCGCAGCTAGCACAGCCCAGCGCAGAGGTGAGTGGAGCCATAATGAACCTTGAAGTGTTGCGTTAAAATAATGAAACAAATTAAAATAAATAAAATGATAAAACAGGTAATATGATAAAATAATGTTAAAGGTTAAAATAATAAAATAGGAAATAACACTCTGACATTTTATATTTTGTTTCCTAGGCTTTTGAAGCTAAATAATGAAAATATGATGCTAACAATAAGTAAAAAGCACATTAATATTGTGTACAAAATTGTGTACAATATCAACAGCAAACAGTATTAGCACGGTTAAAAGAGGAATTATTTACCATTGGCGATGAATCCTTGCTCACTCTCCGCCATGTTGAAAAGGTGAAAGGTTATTTCATCTCGGCAACTCGTTTCCAGTTCTCCAGTGGAAATTACGACTTGAGAGAGGATTCATGTACAATTTTCACGTCGGTCACTCGTATTTACCATAATTCCTATAGCACATGAAGGCAGCATAAGCTAATGAATCACCGTGTTACGCACGTTTAGCATGTGCATTTTCTCAAGAAGTCTCCACCCTCTGGTCTGCAGGTTTGTGTGCATCCCCCCTGCACTGAGAAGAAAATGTGGGCTGGCTATGCATTAGCACTGTGCATTATGAAATGAGAATTGCGCAGCTTGCTTTAGAGTTAAAAAAAAATGGAAATTTGAATATTATCAACTTGGGCGGGTCATAATTTACCTGGGCAGGCCGCCAAAGTATAACCTACAGTATCTCACAAAAGTGAGTACACCCCTCACATTTTGACAATGAATTGATTATATCTTTTCAAGCGACAACATTACAGAAATGAAACCTAAATATATTCTAGAGTAGTCATTGTACAATATGTGTAGCAGTGTACGAGATTTACTGCACTGTCCAAATAACTGAACAAACAGTCGTTACTTCTAAAATGGGTGGCAACAAAAGTGAGTACACATCCCCATTGGTAATGGCTAACCAAGCAATGAAACGTGTCTTATTCATCATGTTCATGCTTTTATCTGTTCGACTGGGCCATATGAGGTTGTGTAACATGTGGAAGGTTTAAATTGTGGTGCTTTGGGTGCAATGCTCTCATTCTGGTCACTGGATGGTCAACATGGCACCTCATGGGAAAGAACTCTCTGAGGATCTGAAAAAGAGAATTGTTGCTCTCCACAAAGATGGTCTAAGCTACAAGAAGATCTGCGAAACCAAGAAAATGAGCAACAGCACGGTGGCCAAGGTTATTCAGCGGTTTTCCGAGACAGTTCTACTCGGAACTGTAATGGCCGAAGGAGTAGGGAGGCCAAATGCAGCAGTGGGAGAAAACAAGCCCAGCAAGGACTTAAAATACCCACAGGGAGAAATATAAACAAGGCAACAGAAACAGCTCCTGCGCTTCCAAAAAGGACGCCCAACAATCTGAACCAGGAAGCAAAGCGAGAGAGGAAAAACAAACAGGGAAAGCAATAAGGAAATATCTCGAGAACCGAGAAAGACAAAGCACCCAAATTGGTGCAACACCAAATAAAGAGAGGGTAGGAATCAAAAAGGAAATTTCCCCAAAGAAATATTAATCGCATATATACCGCGAAGACTTTAGCCACAAATCCCTTACTAGAGATATCTTCTGGCTGTAGTGAAAACTGAAATCAAACACTCCAGCAAAGGAGGCGTGGCGGACATCCGGCTTATATACACTTAGAGGAATGCGCCGCCCACGTGATGAACCAGCTGGGAAAAAAATCCGATTGAGAAGGATTTCGATATCGTCCCGGGATGAGCCACAAAGAAAAATCCTTAACACACGCACACCACCTAAACCATGACAGGTCCCCCCCCCAAGGAACGGCTCTGGACGTTCCCACAGAACCTCGTGCACGGACCTCTGAGATAAGGGTAGAATCCAGGATATCCGAAGAAGGGACCCAGCACCGCTCCTCAGGTCCATATCCCTCCCAATCAACTAAGAACTGGACCCCGCACCCGACACACCTCTCGGCAAGGATGCGACGCACGGTGTAAACCGGCCCCTCCCCTCAAACATCCGTGGCGGCGGCGGTGGTTTGTCGACCGGTGCCAGGACGCTAGTGCTAACCGGTTTGAGCCGAGAAACATGAAAAGAAGGGTGGATGCGCAAGGATCTAGGGAGCTGCAACTGAAATGAGGTGCCTCCTATCGGCGGAGGTCTTCTGTTTCCGCACGGAACGTAAGAGACAACCTTAGTCCAGACCGACCGACAACGCCGAATAAAACAATTAACCGAGGGGACCTCCGAATCCCTCTCAGCATGAGGAAAAAGAGGTGGCTGATAACCCAACTGTGCCTCAAACGGGGAAAGGCCTGTGGAGGAATTGCGCAACGAATTGCGGGAGTATTCGGCCCATGCCAAAAAAACGACTCCATAATGTAGGGTTATCAGCCGCTAGGCACCGAAGTATATTTTCCAGAGACTGGTTAATTTTTTCTGTATGCCCATTGGTCTCCGGGTGAAAACCAACGGCTGCAGCAGACCAAAGGGGGGGAGATGAGAACCCTTGTTCCGTGCACATGTGCCACAGGCTGCCACAAACTCCTGGATGTCTCTTTCCATACCGGGCCACCAAAAGCGTCAAGCCAAAAACTGCTTGGTCCGGTGAACCCCCGGAGGACCAGCCAAGCGGGAAGAGTGACCCCACTGGAGAACTTGGGAACGAACCACCTGAGGGACAAACAAACAACTAGGCGGCTCCCCACCCGGACCATAATCGGAATGCAACGCCTCCCGTACCACAAACTCAACATCCCACAGTACGGGAGCCGCAATTTGAGCTGGCGGAATTATAGGCTCAGGAAGAGGATTGCGGCCAGAACGGTTATAAATTTGTGACAAAGCGTCATGCTTGATGTTTTTAGAGCCAGGGTGATAAGTCAACCTAAAAATAAAGCGGTTGAAAAATAAGGCCCACCGGGCCTGCCGGGAATTACGCCGCTTTGTCTGCTGGATATAATGGAGGTTTTTGTGATCGGTCCAGACCACAAACGGGTGTTCAGCTCCCTCCAACCAGCGGTGCCACTCTTCCAACGCCAACTTGACTGCCAACAACTCCCAGTCACCAATGCTGTAATTCCGCTCTGCAGCAGTCAATGACCTGGAGAGGTAGGCGCAGGGATGCAATTTATTGTCCCGAGGAGAGCGCTGGGACAAAATGGCACCCACCCCGACCTCAGAAGCATCTACCTCCACCACAAACGGAAGGGAGGGGTCGGGCATAACAAGGATAGGCTCAGAGCTAAAACGTCTCTTCAATTCCTGAAAGGCAGCCTCCGCTGCTGGGGTCCAAGAAAACGACGAGGAGGCATTCTTCCTAGTAAGCGCAATGATAGGGGCAGCTACAGCGCTAAAATTGCGGATGAACCTCCTCTCAAATTTAGCAAAACCTAAAAAACGCTGCACCTCCTTTACACTCTGAGGAACAGGCCAATTCTTGACCGCTGCCACCTTGTCAGGATCCATACGGACCGACCCTGCCGACACAATGAAACCAAGGAACGACACAGTCTTGGCGTGAAAAATGTATTAGCCTTGACAAAAAGTTTGGATTCGAGGAGGGCCGCAAGCACTTGTCGGACGTGTCGTTTGTGCTCTGAGAGAGTTGAAGAAAAAATCAGAATATCGTCGAGGTAGACAAAGACAAATTTCTCCAACATCTCTCGGAGGACGTGGTTGACAAGTGCCTGGAACACAAAAGGGGCGTTAACCAAATTGAACGGCATAACCAAATACTCATAGTACTAGTCATGCGTATTAAATGCCGTTTTCCACTCGTCCCCCTCCCAGATCCCAACCAAGTTATATGCGTTCCGGAGGTCTAGCTTGGTAAAAAACGACGCCTCCTGCAGATGTTCAAATGCAGAGTTCATCAAGGGAACAGGGTATCGGTTCTTAATGGTGCTATTATTCAAGCTCCTGTAATCAATACAGGGTCTCAAACCGCCATCCTTTTTTCCCACAAAAAAGAACCCCGCTCCAGCAGGAGAGGTGGAAGGCCGAATAATCCATTAGCCAGAGCCTCCTGATTATTTGGGAACATTGGGGGGCAAACAAAAGTTCAGAGCAGCCCCCAAATTCTCACCCTGTTCGGAACCTGCTGTCTCTATTACCGACTCAGAGTCAGAAAAATCCTCTGAATCGAAATCCTCCTCTGGCTGCCGCCAGTCAAATTGAGGATCCCACTCCAACCCCTCCTCCACTCCCTGCCTGCTCTGGGATCCCTGTACCACCCTGCTTTGGCGTACACACCATTTCTCTTAACGACATACTACTTAGTTCCTCTAGGAACTCTACTGATTGTGAACTATGTCGTGCCGCCAACTGGCCCTGAAGATCAAGGATCTTGCTCTCCAGATGCTCACTTAGCTGGCACCGGTGACAGACAAACCCACCCTGGAAATCTCTTTCCAAAAGCGCGATCATCCTGCAACCGTCACATAGTTTTGGCCACATTTTGAACCCCCTACCTAATGACCTCGCTCACCCTAGATAAAAGAAAATTACTAATGCCGAGACAGAAGCTGAGGAACCACAATTTATTAATTTATTAACCTAAGAAGCCCTAAGCAGCAGTCATAATAGAAACCGTGGGGAAACTATGTAGATGGATTATAAGCCTCTTTTAACAGGGGTTTAGTTTCAGTTAACAGAAATGAAATACCAAATTGAGCCAAACTCTATATGTAATAAGCACTCCTAATAAGCCGACTTGAGTTTATATAGTTCCAATACTATTAATATACTAACCTAAAAATATCACAGGGCTTAGCTGAGAACCCAGATAAAACAGACTGGCTACAACGCCCAGGAGAAACTGGAGGAGGGAGGAGGCGGAGCACTCCGGTAAAGCTTACCGTTTAAATTCCAACCTAACCGAATGGACGACTCAAGTGACTGCTGCCCTACTAACTTAATACTAAATCTCAGATCCCCAGCCAAAAATGCAAACAGTACTTTTCTAGCTAGTTAGCCACAAATACAACCAAAGGTAACCGAGAAGAGAGTAAAGCCCCGGTTCCCTTTAATTAAAACGGACCGAATAAACAAGTCGTTTACTATGTGAGCGAACGAAACACAGTACCTCCCCCAACAAGCTGTCCTAAGCACTCAAACAAGCGGTTAAACTTTAATCAGCCGATCAAGACACAGCAACCGGAAGAAAATACAAAGTTAGGGTAATTTACAATGTGTTTAATCAGAAGAGCCCTTCGGTAATAATAAAATGCGAAAAAGACAAAAACCCCGGTTCGCGTTAATATTCAAGCTTGGCAATGCGTTTATGCGGTAATGCGATCAGGATAGAGAATGAAGGGGACTAAAAAACCCCCGTGAACGTCAATATTTATTGGCTAGAAGACTGTATGAAAGGCAAGCGACCAAGTATGAAACCAAGACGGGTTATAGTTAGATATCCAGGTAATTCGATAATATTCTTGGCATTGAGAGCTTGCTGGGGTTCGTTAGCTAAGTCAGCTAGAGAAAAACTAGGCGACAGTACCTCAGTCCTTGAAAACAACTGTTTTACTTTGTATATCGCACAATTCACTTAGTTAGAGAATTATTTAGTGTTTAATTTAGTCTCTAAATTTAGCGTTTCAATTTGTTTTACTTTACCTTACTTTGCTCCCGGGAGACTGAAACCCCCCCCAAAAAAACCCAAAAAACCCCCGTCGCCTTTGTTTGAGCAGATTAGAGACTTAATTTGGCTGTTTGCTCACCGAGTTGTTACAGGGGGAAAAGGGGGAAAAAGAAGGAGGAAGATTCTCCCTGCTCCTAATGCGACAAAGGTTATACCTCGGGAGCAAATCGTCTAATCTCTATTACTGTTTGAGCCTTAACACACGAATTATTTTCAGAAAACCCCATTTAAACAAGAGTAAATCTTCAGCTTCAATGCCACACGTCTTCCTCTGTCTCAACTCAACCAGAATGATCACCAACGAACAGCGCTACAGCACAGCCAAGAGGTCAGCAACCAACCATAATGTGAGGGTGCGTTCTGGAACCATATGCGAGTACCAGGAAGTGCAGCAAGATTGGTTTTATTGAATTTAGGGGTAAAAACCCCGGCAGGATTGAAGGCAACAGTACAAAGTCCAGAATCCAAAAACACAATCCAGATGGCCAGAAACGGTTCGTTACCAGGGCAGCAATCACAAATCTCGTAGTCAGGCAAAGCAGGTTCGGTACACAGGCAAGGTACTGCGGTACAAAGTCCAGAATCCAAAAACACAATCCAGAGAGACAGAAACGGTTTGTTACCAGGGCAGCAATCACAAATCTCGAAGTCAGGCAAAGCAGGTTCGGTACACAGGCAAAGTATAATCATAGGCAGAGGCACAATCAGAATCCGGGACGTTCCAGTCAGAAGTGTAACGCTATGAATACAGGGCATGAACAGAGTAGCACGAGCAGACAAGAGAAGACGTTCTGACAAGAGCTGGCTGTGATCGGACTGCTTAAATACACATACAGGAAGTCACATGCTATAATACGGAACAGGTGAGCTGGATCAGACTAATTAACAAGGGAATGAACAAGAGGAAGTTCCTAACCACATGAAATTGGCGAAAGCCAAAACGCGGACAGGGATTACACAGACAGCCTATGACAAACAAATGGGTCCAGTTAGGGAGTTCTAAAGTGCACAGAGAGTGAGAGGCAGAACAGTGTTTAACAAGGTGCGGAGAATCCGCCGAATTGCAGCAAAGTAAAGTGAGTGAAGGCAAGGGGCGGAGATAAGAGCAGAGCGAGTGCTGAGAGCTCCTTAGTCAATTAGTAATGTGCAGCTATACAATCCCTAGTGCTCGTTAGTAAGTTAGTACTACAAACAATGTTAGTTAATGTTAGTAATTTATCCAAAATAATAAATGGTTAGTATTTATTAGTAAAGACAGAACAGCAAGACGAAGGAAGCAAACGAGATTGGAAGGAATAATTGGAAACCCAGAAACCATGAAATCACCTGAAAACGTGGCACGCAAAACTGGGGAATAAAACTGTCTAACGCATATGACCAGACAGGGGAGACAATGTGCAATACATAGCATGGAGAGAAACATAAACCAGAATGCAGCCATACCACTATTCGATCTGCTCCCGCCACGTGGCTGAAGCTAAGCAGGTGTGGGCTTGGTCAGTACTTGGATGGGAGACCACCGAGAAAAACCAAGTTGCTGCTGGAAGAGGTGTTGGTGGGCCAGTAGGTGGCGATCTTCCCTCTGGCGGAATAATCCTCAATGCCCCAGTGCAGTGACGGGGACACTGCACTGAAGGAAACGCCGTCTTTCGGATGAGACGTTAAACCGAGGTCCTGACTCACTGTGGTCATTAAAGATCCTATGACACTCTTCGATAAGAGTAGGGGGTTCCCCGGTGTCATGGCTAAAATCCCAACCTGGCTCGTTCAACCTGCCACCTAATCATCCCCTGATCCAATTGGCTGTGCAAATTGCCCTCTCCCTCCCCACCTCAACCCCCAGGGCTCCCTTGAAAAAGAGATTTCAATCTCAATGGGACTTCCCTGGTTAAATAAGGGTTAAATAAAATAAAAGAATGATATCTAAACAGAGAATATGAGTAATGGCAGGGAAAAAGACATGGCAGGGCAAGACAGACAAAATACAAAACGTGGCATGGACTAAATCAAAACATGGCTTGGTAAAAGCAGAGTCATAACAAAAACATGGCCTGGCAACAGCAGAATCATAACATATAAGCCACAACCGTCCAAAGACCTGACTGTGCGTGAATGTAAAAGAGGGCGGATTGGAATGGAATGTTTCCTAGCCCACTCCGCATCCATAAAACAATCTATTGCCCCTGAGTCCAAAAATGCCACCACAAATATTTTCTGTCTCCCCACAGTCAATTCTACTGAAAGAAATGTTCGAAAGGGAAATTAGGTCTGTTCCTCTAGCGCCCCCGATACCGCTAGAGGGACTTCCCATTTCCCTTAAGCTCAGGGTAGCGTGGACGGATATGTCCCGGTTTGTTACAATAATAAAAAAATAATACGTCTGCGAACGGGCTTATGAGCCCGGCTCTCATACGAGCCATCAACCTGCATGGGCTCACTGGGAGTGGAAGTTTCAGTGGGCAGAGTTGGAGCTGTATGCATGTTGTAAGGGTTATTAACCTCGTTGCTAGCAAGCGCCAGTGCAGTGCAGTTTCTCCTTGTTTCGTTTGCGGATATGATTATAAATTCGCACCGCAGTATGAACCAACGAATCTAAAGAAACACAAGGCTCCAATGTCGCCAGAGCGTCCTTAACCTCCTCAGTCAAAGCGTGAAAAAACACTGTCATAAGAGGTGCCTCTGGCCAGCCTGTCTCTGTGGCCAGGGAGCGGAAAGAGATAGAAAACTCCGCGACACTCTCAGAGCCCTGCCTTAGATGCATCAGACGCGTAGCTGCGTCCTGACCACAAACATCCTGATCAAAAACAGAAACCATTTCTCTCACGAGAGTCTCCACTGAATTAACGACTGGCGAACCAGATCGAATGAGTGGCCCCGCCCAAGTGAGGGCTATGCCGGTCAGCAGGGATAAAATAAATGAAACCTGTGATTCTTCATTCGAGAACTGTGAGGGTTGCGCTTTAAAAAATATTTCACATTGAGCAATGACATCTTTACATTTTCCTGCCTCGCCTCCATATCTTGAGGGTAACTGGAGTTTAGGCTCTTGAGGAAGATGAACGGATTGTGCTTGTGAAACATTTTGTGTCATTTGAGCAGACGATGCTCTAAGACGCTCAGTGAGACTTAATGGAACGTTTTCCTGTGTCTGCATGGCATTCACCTGTAGGCAAATTCTCTCTCCAAGCTCTGCCTGTTGATTGCCTAGACTAGTAAGGCCCTTGCCATACCCAGCTTGCACTGGCTGCTGGTTACCAACAATCTTCTCTAGCGTAGCTGCTGCTGACGACTCCATGTCTGGCTGGAGTGTGCTGTAATGGCCGAAGGAGTAGGGAGGCCAAATGCAGCAGTGGGAGAAAACGAGACCAGCAAAGACTTAAAATACCCACAGAGAGAAATATAAACGAGGCAACAGAAACTTCCAAAAAGGATGCCCAACAATCCGAACCAGGAAGCAAAGCGAGAGAGGAAAAACAAACAGGGAAAGCAATAAGGAAATATCTCGAGAACCGAGAAAGACAAAGCACCCAAATTGGTGCAACACCAAAGAAAATGAGGGAAGGAATCAAAAAGGAAATTTCCCTAAAGAAACATAAATCGCAAATATACGGCAAAGACTTCTGCCACAAATCCCTTACTAGAGATATCTTCTGGCTGCAGTGAAAACTGAAATCAGACACTCCAGCAAAGGAGGCGTGGTGGACATCCGGCTTATATACAGTTAAAGAAATGCGCCGCCCACGCCTGATGAACCAGCTGGGAAAAGAATCAGATAGAGAAGGAATTCGATATCCTCCCGGGAAAAGAGCCACAAAGAAAAGTCCTTAACACATGCACACCACCTAAACCATGACAGGAACAGGCCTCGTCAGGGTCTACCGAAGAGGTTGAGTCCTCGTGTTCTGAGTCAGGTGCACAAGTTGGCTTCAGAAAACAGACGCAGGAGTGCTGGCAGCATTGCTAACGAGGTTGCAGCAGTGGGAGAACAGCCTGTCAGTGCTCAGACCATACGCCATGCTCAGCACAAAGTCGGTCTGCATGGCCTTCAGCCAAGACGGAAGCCTCTTCTGAAGCCAGCCCACGAGAAAGCCCGAAAAAAGTTTGCTGAAGACAACTAGTCCAAGAAAATGAACTACTGGATCCATGTTCTGTGGTCTGACGAGACCAAGATAAACTTTTTCGGCTCAGATAGTGTTCAGCATGTCTGGTGGCGCCCTGGTGAGGAGTACCAAGACAAGTGTGTAGTGTGTACTGCCTACAGTCAAACATGGTGGTGGCAGCATCATGGTCTGGGGCTGCATGAGAGCTTCTGGTCCTGGGGAGCTGTGCTTCATTGATGGAATAATGGATTCCAACATGTACTGTGACATTCTGTAGCAGAACATGATGTCCTCCCTTCGGAAATGGCAGTTTTCCAACATGATAACTACCGGAAACACACCTCCAAGATGCCAACTGCCTTCCTGAAGAAGCTGAAGCTGAAGGTGATGGCGTGGCCAAGTATGTCTCCAGACCTGAATCCCATTGAGCACCTGTGGGGTATCCTCAAGAGGAAGGTGGAGGAGCAGCAGGTTTCCAACATCCACCAGCTCTGTGATGTTGTCATGGAGGAGTGGAGGAGGATCCCAGCAACAACCTGTGCAGCTCTGGTGAATTCCATGCCTCGAAGAATCAAGGCAGTGCTGGACAATACTGCCCTAAAAAAGCTAAGTGGAGCAACTGCAAAATAATTTAAGCAGTAAAAAATGGCTTCAGAATTTGTTTGCTGTCCCAAAAAACGAATAGTTGGCACATCTATGATAGATTATGGTTAACGGACTTGCTAGGGTACAAATGCTATCCAAATAAATCCTGACCTCCATTTACTATCAGGCCCAGAACTCCACAACTCACATTTTATCCAATGTGTAGTTACTGCACTTAGGCTTTATAGGGCAGAATAATGGTGGTCACACTTAATATTGACACTATGGACACAATTTGGCATGTTGACGGTGAGGTGTACTCACTTTTATTGCCACCCATTTTGGAAATAGTGACTGTTTCTTCAGTTATTTGGACAGTGCAGTAAATCTACACTGCTACACATATTGTACAATGACTACTCTAGAATATATTCAAGTTTCATTTCTGTAACGTTGCCCCTTGAAAAAATGTAATTAATTAATTGTCGAAATGTGAGGGGTGTACTCACTTTTGTGAGATACTGTATGTATGGAAACAAGTTGTGCAAGAACATAAATGAGTAACTGGTTTGTTTGTTGTATTTTCTGTATAATTATCTGCAAAATATTCAACAGTCATTTTAAAATAAGTTTTTTTTAAAGAATCCATGCTGTTACAAAGCAAGTATAAAAAATTCAAACGCTAAATCAGGGTGCTTGACGAGTTCCGCTAACTCACTGTAAAAATTTTCTATGTGGGCAGGTATAAGCTGACAATCTGTTAGTGTTGTGGTAACCACAAGCTCTGTAGTTAGTATCCCAGCTCCGCGGAGAAGTCTTTTTTTTTTGAGCAGCAGGGTCAAAGCTTGTGTAAAATGAATTGCTTGGGTGTTCCTTCTTCTTACTTTCACCATTTTTTACATTATCTTTGTATTGATAGTATTGTTTATTTGCTTGTTTTATTGAAATCAAAATTTTACACCATGACAAAAATTCCCAAGATGTTACCTTTATTATGATACCAAGATTTTTCAAATCGACCGAGTTATTGCAGAGATTTCATTTTAGGCGTGTCATTTTCAAGCCAGAGGCTCAAGGCTTTAGAGGTTAAATGCGAATTGGAAGCACTTGGTACCTGCCCTCTACCATTTTCATTCTAAAAAGACTGTCAAACTGTACCTGTGGAACCACGATTAAACCAAGAGTCCCAAACATAGTAAATATACTCAGTGATGATGCAACAGCTCTGCAAGCTCTAATTACTGCAGAATAGTCTAAACACACGTCCCTGGCAACAGTGATAGCTTCACACGAGGGACTGAATACAGGGGTCCTGCAGGTGATGGAAATCTTCAAAAATGCCTGGATTTTAATATGGTCTTCACATCATGGATAAAATTGGTTACATTTTGAAATAAGTGCTTGAAACTGCTTGAAATTCATAAGATGGTCTGCAAAATTGTCAATGTAATTTGCCACAGCAACAAGGTCCTGGAGAGGCTTAAACACTTGGTTTAAAAAATGCGTAAAAATACTTGAATGTGACTTTGAAATAGGTGTAGGAACCCCAGAATAACAAAAAGACAGTTTGCTTGCAGGATCTGAAGGCTTGAAGCCAAAATTAAGTCCGAACAGCAAAACCAAAGAAAGGTTCAATCAAACTGAATTACCTTGGTCTTGACAGGGAAATATGCAATTGACACCTACCTACAATGGGCGTACCTACACCTACCCTATCAAAATAAAATGGAAGCTATCAATGAGAGGAATGTTTTTATTTGCAAACCACTGACACTGTTGCGACATCTACGCTGCCCAGACTGTTTCCTTGGCTTTCTTGAGCATAGCCAGTATCCTGTTCCTAATTTCTTTGGTTCCTAGGGAGTACACAATGGGGTTCAGACAGGGAGGTAAACATGTGGCTAAAGACGAGCTCACCTTTCTGCCATCCGGATTGAGTCGGAATAGGTGTTGGTCGACAATAATCACGGTCAGCAAAGGCATGAAGAAAACTGCCACTAAAATTAGATGCTCAGTGCAAGTTGCAAGTGCTTTGTACCTGCTGTCCACATTTTTCATTCTAAACACCACAGTTAAAATACAGCAGTATGACATGATAATGAAGCTAAGGGGCCCACACAGAGCTATTACTGCCCCGGAAGAGAAGGCGGCCTTCTGCAGTCTGTGATCATTGCAGGATAGTCTGTACACACGCACGTAGCCACAGATAAAGCTGTCCACATTCAGCGAATTGCAAAATTGCAATTCTGTCATGATCAGAATCGAAAACATAGCGGAGCTAAAACAAAACACCCAAATAATCCCTAAAATACTGATCATGGTTTTAGGTGTATTTATTGAATTTTGCCTCATTGGAAAACACACTGCAATTAACCTGTCATAGGCGAGTACGCCGATGGAAAATGACTCTAACATGGCAAAGCAGTTATGGAAAAACATTTGTGCCAAACATAAATTATAAGAAATAAAGTTATCTTTCCCAAGAAATATCTTGATCACGCCAGGAATAATGGTTGTACTGATAATTAAGTCAGTAACCCCTAAATTTGCCACTGCAATATACTTTGGGGCGTGCAGGCGATGATCTGCCCATATAATTATGAGGATGCATGAATTGGCCAAAACTGTTACGATGTAAATGATGGTGATGAAAAAAAAATATGTCTTAGCAAATCTTAACGATGTAAATCCTACAATATAAAATCCATCTGGCCTAATAACAGAACTATTCAAGTTGGAAGACAGGGAAACTCTCATCTCAGTCTATTGGACAACCCGCTGGATTGTAGAGACTGTAGCCCACTCCTGCAAGAAACCGCACAGTCAACACATCATCCAGTATGTCACCTCAAAACACCATGCTTCTTAAAGTTTCAAAATAACCATCTCATTAATCTAAGTAAAAAATGAGTACAGTGCCATCTTACCACCTGGGTAATACAATCAACCAGTACAGACAGGTCCTCACAGTTGGTTACTCCTTGTATCTGTTGAGCAGGTTCTCTCTTATATCCTTTAACTCCTCTGATGAATAGTCCTGCATATATTCAGGATTTCCTTGGGGAATTCAAATCTGAGCACTGCTTTTGAAGCTGTTAAAGGCGTTGATCAGCAAATCAGCAAACAAGTGCTGCACACATGCTCTCCACATGTTTATTTCTATTTTTCTTGACATTTTTATTATTTTCAGAACACAAGGCCCACTGTATTACAAAACATATCTGTTGTGTTTATACACAAAAGTTAAAAAGTATTATCAGTCAGACCCCCCACCCCAATCTCACCTAAAACATACATCATATAGAAAGAAGATATGATGCAAGATAATATACAGAGGCCAAATATAAATGTAGAAACATGATTTAAGTAATAATTATATTATTAAAAAAAAAAATGGGGGGCTACATTGGCAATAATATTAACCAAAGGGGGTTACATAGGCAATAATATACCTTATATGACCATTTAGTAGCCTGGCGTTTATTTTGCAAAATCGACTTGGACCCAGGCGTTTATAAGAACCAGGCGGGTATTTGCAACAGGCCATTATTTATTTTTGCACCGACCTGCACCAGGCCAGTTCGGCTTTCCAACACAGTTATAAAATGACTGAATTTGACCGTTAAATTAACGCATCGTCTCCTTGTCATTTTAACTGTAATGGCGTCCTGCGCACATTTAACCGTGGTTTAAGCTGAACATGCACTGAACTCCGTGGTAAACTAATCGTAAAATTACAGTTAAAATAACTGGCTAAAAGGTGCCAGTTAAATTGCCTGGCAAAAAAGGCTTCAGTTTATTCGTTTATTATTAACAGTGTATTCGCGGGAACTGAAACTGGCGCGGTTTCATTTACATACTACTTTAGTTTTGAGACTTCTACATTGATCCCAGTTGGGGAAACACGCAATATCATCCTGCTATCCATCGTGTCAGGGCAAAGACGGACTAAATGAAGACAACAAGTTTGTATGAACTCTTCAGAATGAAGTTGTTCCGATCTTAATACACAAAGCATAGGCTACATATAAATTCATGCATAGGCCTATAACGACTAGTTTCTTCCAGGTATAGAACTGAGTCAAACTCGCAGGCACAGCTGAATGCAAACGCTTTTTCTTTGAGCGAAACGAAAACGTTGCTAACAGCGATTTTACAAACGCAGTGTCTACGGGCTCTATATTTGTAGACCAGGCGCAGGCGTGGCGCAGGCGCGGCGAATGGGGGGTGTGCCGCGCCAACGGGGTGTGTCCAGGCGTATGTTGCAATTTCGTGCCCGGCGTAGCCTGGCGCAAGTACTCCTCTGTCCCGTGTTGGTCCGTCCTGCGGGCGCAAGTGGCAAAGAGGGAGGAGAGAAGGCGTGAGTGGGTTTAACACAGCCGAGTCAAATCTTCACCAATCAAATGAGCTCCTCTCCTCACCTTTAATGTGATGGAATATAGAAGCCTCTGTCCTATATCTGCATGATGCGTTAATGTTGCATTTTACTTTGCTGCTTCAGGCACGTTTTCTGCACCGCTTACATCTATATTAAGCATTACGAATATGAGTTAGCTGGCTAGCTAGAGCATTCGCAAATTATTACCATTAGCGAACTTGAATAGAATTTCAAAACTAAACTACGTCAGATCATTCAAACTTATGAAGTTGGAATGAAATATGACGGTTGCTCATTTATTTCTTCTGCCTGCATCATTGGGAAGAGAAACAATGGATAGCGTGTTCCTATTATTACACCCTGTTGCTGCTTAAAAATTTGGGAGTAACATGCATGGACAACAATGCAAGATACGTTACACATTTATTTTCAATATGTGATCTTAACTCAGTACGAGATCATAGCAAACAGGCTGTATTCCTTTCCCCCACTAAAAACGATAAAACCTAAGTGACTATAATAGTAGCCTAGTATTAGGCCGCTTGCACACTGGACGCGAAACGAATTTTTCGCGCGACAGATTGCGTTGAACGTAGTGTCTACGTGCCCGAAAGTCGGATGGTGTCAATATAACTCCGTGTTATATTTAGTGTTTAGTAACACTTAAATCTCTATAATGCGTTCCAAAAAACCATACAATTACCACAGTAATACTATAGTTTTTGATGGTAAATTTTATGGTATTCCAATAGTGGTTTTTTGTAAGGGTTAAACGTGAGTGTTTTGATAAGAGGGCTCAGTTCTTCAAGATGAGTACTGAGAATTTCAATCAATTTTTCTGTTTAAAGCTCTGCTCAATAAAGTGAGTCGACATTGGCGCGGGACAATGCACAATGGCTGTCGGACATTAAATGCAAAATACTCCGTGTCTGACAGCCAAAAAAAAAAAAGCGGACGATTAGAACAGATTGATAACGAAATAAAGAATAAAAAGAAACATTTTAACAACAAACAGAACATCCAATGAACACTGCGATTTATTTATTTGCGGGCCATCTTTTTTGGATGTTCTGTTTGTTGGTGATATATTTTTATTCTTTATTTCGTCATAAATCTGTTCTCATACCAATACTTTTACTTTTTGCTGGCTGCCGGACATGGAGTAGCCTATTTTGCACTTCGCCTCGGTCAGTCTTGATCGTGCATGCGATAATTTATTTACACTGTCGATGGTCATGGAATTGATTTGCTCACTGACTACAAGCACTATTTTATCACTGGTGTGGAAATAAAGCGTGAATCTGTTCGATCCATCTGACTAATTTTCAAAAGAGAGACCGAATAAAGTCTGTTGTCTATCTTCAACGG
Source organism: Gymnothorax javanicus (assembly GCA_029692085.1). Lineage (NCBI taxonomy): Eukaryota > Metazoa > Chordata > Actinopteri > Anguilliformes > Muraenidae > Gymnothorax > Gymnothorax javanicus. Next base: position 150,859,801 of record CM056197.1, read on the forward strand.
AAGAAAACACACGAATAAAAAGGCCAAGAAAAGTCGATAGCTATCAATTTGCATTTTGTGAAGGTCGAACACAAACATGGCCAGGTTTGTGCGTCTAATAATTCGTGGAATACTCGAAAAATTAGAACTTTTATGACTTTCGGACACAGAGATAGATTAAAACCCTGTCCGACTTTCGCGTCTTTGCATTGACTTTGACTGTAATCAGTCGTGCGAAAAATTTGTTTCGCGTCCAGTGTGCAAGCGGCTTTACTGAGCATAGAACGCAAGCAGTTTGTGGTTGGCTGAGAAAGATGTGAAGTCGTTAGTTTGCATCACAGATTCAGCTGCGTTGATTAAGCCAGGTGGAGTTTCCATTACGCGTGCCAACCGCCTTTAATCTGACATCAGGACAATCGATATAGATACTAAATGTGCCTGACATTCTGGAAACCTGCCTGTGAGGTTTCGGTGACGTGTGCGCACTGTGCGCCGGTCAGCCAAATTACCACTGCACAGAAAGTAAACAAGGTTGGAGCTGGCGAGCTTTCTGCGCAACTTCAGCGAAGACTTTTTCTTGGAAATTGTCACTGCGTCTTGATGAATATGTGACACCTCCCCCTACGACGCCGCCACACCCATCTCGGCGCTCGTCCGTCTACCAAATTGCCAAAGTGGCTGCGCACGGTGTTGCAACGCACAAAATTACCACTGCGTGGGCTGCACCGGACGAAATTACCACTGCGTGGGCTGCGCCACCCTGCACTGCGCTAAGAAATTAGAGCCCTACGTGTCCGAAAGTTGGACAGGGTTTTAATATAACTCCTTGCCCGACAGTCGGATGGTTTCAATATGACTCCGTGTCCAACGGTCTATTATCGTTCTTAATTTCTTAAAATCTACTGAATCTTTTAGATATTAAACGTGAATGTTTTGATCAGAGGGCTCAGTTCTTCAAGATGAGTACCGAGAATTTCAATCAATGTTTCTGTTTAAGCGCTGCTCAATAACGTGAGTCGACATTGGCACGGGCCTTTGTGCATTTATGACGAATTTAGCGACTGTCGGACAGAGATCCTAAAATACTCCGTGTCCGAAAGTCATAAAAGTTTTAATTTTTCGCGTATTCCAGCAATTCTTAGACAAACAAGCTTGGCCATGTTTGTGTTCGACCTTCACAGAATGCAGATTGACAGCTATCAACTTTTCTTAGTCTTTTTATTCGTCTGTTTTCTTCCGTTGAAGATAGATAACGGTCTTTATTTGGTCTCTCTTTTGAAAATTAGTCAGATGGATCGAACAGATTCACGCTTTATTTCCACACCAGAGATAAAATAATGCTTGTAGTCAGTGAGCAAATCAATTCCATGACCATTGACACTGTGAATTAAATATCGCTTGCACGATCAAGAGTGTCGGACGCGAAATGCAAAATACTCCATGTCCGGCAGCCAGCAAAAAGTAAAAGTAGGATTGATATGAGAACAGATTATAATGAAATAAAGAAAAAAATATATCACCAACAAACAGAACATCCAAAAAAGATGGCCCGCAAATAAATAAATCGCAGCGTTCATTGGATGCTCTGTTTGTTGTTAAAATGTTTTTTTTAATTTTTTTATTTCGTTATCAATCTGTTCTAATCGCCCCTTTTTTTTTTTTTGGCTGTCGGTCGGACACAGAGTATTTTGTATTTAAAGGGGACCTATTATGCTGATCCTTCTTTTAATACATATTAGTAATGTTATAATGTTGGTTGTCCATACTCAACCTCTGAAAAGTTTCTAAACATTAGACACAGAGGTTTTGCTGTAATCCAAGAACGAGATTTCATGAATGTGATTTCCTCTCTTAACAGCTCCCCCCGAGATCTTCGCAAGATCTGGGCAAAACCTGACATCAGGTTGTGCTGTCCAATTAGTACAGAGCCAATCACTGCGCTGGACCTGCCCACACCAGAAACTATTCTAGGAGGCACTGACAATGGCAGATCATACTATACCTTAGTAGCGTGTACACTTTTGGAAATAGAAAAAAAAGAACCGCAGATAATTTGAGGCGCACTTTTGACAGTATCTCTCCCAATCTCCCCATCTCTGTACCGTGAAAGCAATCGCGAAATGCAGAAGCTCTAATGTGTCTGGTATAACAAAGGATTTCTCTGCACTACTGTGACATAATTTCATCCCCCTTTAGAAATTGTTGTGGGTAATAAAAAGCCGAAAAAGGCGGAGATTACATAGGAAATTCTTTCCTGTAGAAGTGATCGATTTGCTGGCTCCACATAAGCAACTTGTCCACGCTAACAGAACTTACCGTCTGCAAAACCTGTATTATGTTCATAACATAACCGAGCTCTCCCTAGCTGTCGCATACTATCCATAAAGCTGCTTTCACATCGTACGCGAAAAGAATTTTTCGCGGGACAGATTACATTCAAAGTCAATGCAAAGACTCGAATACACGAGTTATGGGCGCGTTAAGCAGCTTTCACACTGGACGCGAAACTAACAGATTACATTCAAAGTCAATGCAAAGACTCGAATACACGAGTTATGGGCGCATTAAGCAGCTTTCACACCGGACGCGAAACCAACAGATTACATTCAAAGTCAATGCAAAGACTCGAATACACGAGTTATGGGCGCGTTAAGCAGCTTTCACACCGGACGCGAAACTAACAGATTACATTCAAAGTCAATGTAAAGACTCGAATACATGAGTTATGGGCATGTCAAGCCGCTTTCACACCAGACGCGAAACGAATTTTTCGCACGACAGATTAGCTACATTCAAAGTCAATGCAAAGACGTGAATATGCGCATTATGGGCGCGTTAAGCAGCTTTCACACCGGACGCGAAACTATCCCGCGACATATTAGCTACATTCAAAGTCTATGCAAAGACGTGAATACACGCGTAATGGGCGCGTTAAGCAGCTTTCACACCGGACGCGAAACGAATTTTTCGCGCCAGAGATTACATTCAAAGTAAATGCAAAGACAATGCATTGACTTTGAATGTAATCTGTCACGCGAAAAATTCATTTCGCGTCCGGTGTGAAAGCGGCTTATCGCGCCCATGTTCTGCGAGCAAACGCTGGTCATTCCGATGCAATAAGTAAACCATTACCATGGGCAATTTCCGAAAAGGTCGTTTAGCCTGGAGCTTTCGCCCCTTCGTCATACACCAGCGCAGAAGCTGTTCGTTACTCCAAGCTAACGACACACCACAGCTATGCACACGAACCAGCAGGTCCTTATACACACCGAAGCAGTCCATAAGCTGTTGGTCCACTTTTAGCTGCTCCTCACTGTCTGTGTTTCCCTCTAAACTCAGACCCACCGGATTTCTACGGTCTCCGGTCTACACTTGGGTTTGTCGACCCGTTTTACAAATGTGTCTATATGGGGTGGATTCTAGCTTTCCCTCAATCCTAGCCAGAGTAGAAACACCGGTGTACTCACCATAGTAGCCGTAGGTAGACAGCAAATTCGAGCTTGACCTGCCAGACATTCGTACTGCGTCCTCCACTTTCGCCGTTGCGTTTATTAGAACAAGTTAATTTCATTAGGTCTATACAAATGTACTGCGTTTGATTGCAGCATATGCCCGTCGATTCCTTCGGGAGACGCGTCAGTTTCACTCTGAGGAGCCGGACACGGAAAACTGAGTTCTGCTGCCTCGTCCCGCCTAGATCCGCCCTCCTCAGAGCTGGCCAGTCAGAAGAAAGTGGGCACACGGGGAGTGGGGGCCATAGCGGAAGAGCCACCCCAATGAGGCGTTTCAGGCAGAGACTACTATGGACTACAAATGGGGTTTTTTGAGGATGGCAGTATGAGCGAAATAAGTACCCTTTCTTTACTTTGCGCGATCAGGAGTACTCTAGGGGAGTCAAAGACCGAAATATAACCTTGGAAAAATAGCATAATAGGTCACCTTTAATGTCCGACAGGCATTGTATGGACTTCATTGTATTTATAAAAATGGCCCAAATAAATTGATTGCAGTGCACATTGAATGTTCTGATTGTTGGTAATATATTTTTATTCTTTATTTCGTTATAAATCTGCTCTCATATCAATACTTTTACTTTCTGCTGGCTTCCGGACATGGAGTATTTTGCATTTCGCGTCCGACAGTCTTGATCATGCATGCAATATTTAATTCACAATGTCAATGGTCATGGAATTGATTTGCTCACTGACTACAAGCACTATTTTATCTCTGGTGTGGAAATAAAGCGTGAATCTGTTCGATCCATCTGACTAATTTTCAAAAGAGAGACCGAATAAAAACTGTTGTCTATCTTCAATGAAAGAAAACAGACGGATAAAAAGACCGAGAAAAGTCGATAGCTATCAATTTGCATTTTGTGAAGGTCGAACACAAACATGGCCAAGTTTCTGCGTCTAATAATTGCTGGAATACTCGAAAAATTAAAACTTTTAGGCTTTCGGACACGGAGTATTTTAGGATCTCTGTCCGGCAGTCGCTAAATTCATCGTAAATGCACAAAGTCCCGCGCTAATGTCGACTCACTTTATTGAGCAGAGCTTAAACAGAAACATTGACTGAAATTCTCGGTACTCATCTTGATGAACTGAGCCCTCTGATCAAAACATTCACGTTTAATATCTAAAAGATTCAGTAGATTTTGAGAAATTAAAAACAATAATCGACTGTCGGACACGGAGTTATATTGAAACCATCCGACTGTCGGACACGGAGTTATATTAAAACCCTGTCCGACTTTCGGACATGTAGACACTGCGTTTTACGCAAGGTAAGGCAATCGTAGAGCTTATTCTTTAGCTTTGCCAAATAATGAGCATAAATATTGTTGTTCAATTACAATTCCTTCTTCGTGTCCTTTTTTAAGAACGAAAAGATAAAAAAGAACACGGAAAACAAGTCCCCCAAAAAAAAAAATTCTCGACACCCATGTTTACAGTTTACATGCGTCTCATTGGACATTTATACATGCACAAGATAGCGGAGCTATTCTGCCGTGTGCGCTTTGGTCCAGCCAATGGCGTTGTCCACTCTAAGTTTTTTTATATCTCTGTGCCAAAGACCGTCTGCCATTTTTTCCCCCACATCTTTACTGACATCAGATATACATACAAAGACAAATCGAAGCTTGTTTTAGCGCCTGTGTTACCGCAACACGGGGTAACACTGACATTTATATACAATAGTGCAAATAATCGCCCGAGCGTTTAATTGAACCCCGGGCATTTAATTGAACCGGCGTTTAATGCGCAAAATGAGGTCGGACCCCCGGCGGCTTTTTGCACATAGGCGCGTATTTGCACACGGGCGATTATTTGGTCATATACGGTAAACCAAAATAAACACATAAGTAAAAGTATCAACAATAACTCAGTGGCGGAGCTACAGGGGGGGCGAAGACACGTCCCTTTTAGTCCTGGCTAGATCTCAATCATTTTCCTTTATTGACGTCTTTTCCAATTATCGTAATTGGCAACTGAAGACAGGTTTCTCTCCACATGCGATCGAACAGCGATTAAATCGCGGGTTAAATTCAGTACAGTGGCGGAACAGAGAATTGGGTTGCATAAAACAGCCGTTTAAAACAATTATAAATCCTGACCTGTTCTCAGTCATCTTCATGATTAACAAAAGGTTCACTCCGAGAGCGCTCCGCACTTAACAGGTGCTGCTTGTTCTCCCCGATTAGGTAAGACGACAATCATCCATCCGGACGCTTATTTGCTGTATTTAAATCTACGTTATTCAAAATTGCATAGCCTACCTGTCTCTCACGCAAATGGCTTTTATAACCTAGGCTATTTCACTGCCGAGTGCCACTGTTTTTTTTTTTTTTTTTAAATCAACCCACGAAATACCGAGAGTGAAAGTCTGCCTTTCATTGGAACACGGACCAGTTCAATCACGCGAAGCATTGGCCAATTAATAAGTAAATTATTTTTCTGCACTGAATTTAGCCCATGATTTCATCGCTGTTAGATTGCATATGGTGAGAAACCGTGTCTTCAGTTGCCAATTACGATAATTGGAAAAGACGTCAATAAAGGAAAATGATTGAGATCTAGCCAGGACTAAAAGGGACGAGTCTTTGTCCCCCTGTAGCTCCGCTACTGCAATAACTGTATACTAAAAAGTTGAATGGATTGTCTTCTCATGAACAGCGTGTGGCAAAATGTGGTCTAAAAAATCTTATGTATTTCTGAGTATAATTTGCTTCCATTCAGAAGGATATCGACCTTGTAACAGAGTTTCTTTAAGTTCAGATGGTAAACTCGACAGTCCAGTCGGCTGCAACCGCATGGGCGTAGCCCCCGAAAGCCCGCTTCACCCCTTTTTTTGCGCATTATTATTGGTGGCCTAGCAGCGAAGCTGCAAAGGCAACCATTGGATTAGTACCTTTTCTTATTATTATTATGCTTCCGCTTTCTTCTGCTATTGAAGTCTATGGCAGCCCCAAAAACCGTACCCGGGAAAATGTAATTGATTTGGCACACTTGTTCAGGACAGTCCCCTGATCACTTACACCAATTTTCATGCCCCTTGCTAAGAAGCTCCAGCGCCACCAACAGGTCAAAATTTGACATACATTTACCTCACACTGGACGCGAAATGAATTTTTCGCACGACAGATTACGTTCAAAGTCATTGCGAAGATGTGAATACACGCGTGTATTCAAGCCTTCGCACTGACTTTGAATGTAATCTGTCGCGAAAAAATTGCTTTCAAGGTCCAGTGCGCAAGCGGCTTGAGTCAGACGGCTCAAACATATAGGGCTGGACTGACCCTTGCGCCATTGCTGTGACTAACACTCACGGAGCCAGTGAGATGTCACTCAAATCGAGGGAGTGGCCAGTCACACCGCGATGCGCCACGCCCACACTGTCTTGAGAAATGGGCTGAATAGCAAAATGAGCCATTCTTGAACTAGGTTTTCTAATCGTTATGAACGCTAATTTTCTCTCAGTTTTTTGTAGATGCTTTATGAGACTCCCAACTTGATATTATACGTGAATTCTCACTATGTCAAGACGAGTTTCCAGAGGCTTTAACATTTCTTTCCTCTGACATTTTTACACCCAACTGGGAAAATTGCCCATGAAAGCTTTTGATTCCTTACCATATTGACTGTGTGGAGAGATGTATGTGGGCCAAGAAAATGCATTTGTTTTTTGTATCATATGTGCTGGGACAGATGTGGGCCAAATTTAGATGAGCACCCCCCTAAAACCAACATATGGGGATAAACAAGAGTCTTCAGAAGATGACATACCCCCCCGGCCCCTGATTATTTGCGAAAGTCATGTCAATCCTACACCTTCAAAGAAATTCAAACAAGAATATTGAGGTGATTTTCCTCTGGAATTATCTGGAAGTATGTACTGGCAACATCTACCAAAGACTATGAAGCACATGTTGACAAAGGCAATAATAAAACAAGGGTCATTAATGAACAGTGTTTTAGTTCTGCTCCAGAAACAAACCCAGCCTTGCGACTGAGTCCAAGTCCCTGTCGCTTCCATGGAAAGGAAAAAAAAAATTTTTTCAGAAACTTGAAAATATAAAAAGGCACCACTTCAGTACTTGGGTAATGCACATACAAAGTTTCAGAAAGATATAATGAACGGTTTTTGAATTCTGCTCCGGAAACGAACCCATCTCTGTACAGAGTACAAATGCAACTGGTTTCCATGGAAACGAAAAAAATAAGATTTTTAGAAATCAGAAAACATCAAAAGGCACTACTTCAGTATGTGGGTAATACACATGCAAAGTTTCAGTAAGATATATTGAACGGTTTTTGAGTTCTGCTCCGGAAACGAACCCATCTCTGTACGGAGTCCAAATCCAACTCATTTCCATGGAAACGAAAAAAAAAAATCTTTTTCAGAAATCTGAAAATATCAAAAGACACCACTTCAGTATGTGGGTAATACACATGCAAAGTTTCAGTAAGATATAATGAACAGTTTTTGCGTTGTGCTCCGGAAACGAACCTATCTCTGTACAGAGTCCAAATCCAAATTGTTTCCATGGAAATGAAAAAAATATATAATTTTCAGAAATCTGAAAATATCAAAAGGTACCACTCCAGTATGTGGGGAAAACACATGCAAAGTTTTAGAAAGATATAATGAACGGTTTTTTGAGTTCTGCTCCGGAAACTAACCTATCTCTGTACAGAGTCCAAATGCAACTGGTTTCCATGGAAACGAAAAAAATAAGATTTTCAGAAATCTGAAAATATCAAAAGGCACCACTTAAGTACATGAGTAATAAACATGCAAAGTTTCAGTAAGATATATTGAACGGTTTTTGAGTTCTGCTCTGGAAACGAACTAGGCCTGATGTGCACTAAGTCCAGACTCGTTTCCATGGAAATGGCAAAAATTGTAATCCTGAAGTTTCCAAAGTAGCAAAAGGCACATCTAGACTATACATAGGATATCAAGTTTCGTGCTGATATCTTGCATAGTTTCCGATTTCTGCTCCGGAAACAAAATGATTACGGACGGACGGACAGACGAATGGACGGACAGACGGACGAGGCAATGCCTATATCCCCCCGCATTTTATGCCGGGGGCATAATGAATGAATAACTCCCAATTTTCACAGTGCTAGCTCTAAAATGTATAACTGTTATTGTTGCTGCCATCCCAAGGAACAATTTGACACCAAACATGGCTTAATTGCTTTGAAAATATGAGACCCAATTGGAATTGAATCCGTAAGAAGCATAATTTGGCTACATTTTTCATCACAAATTGAAAGTTTAACGTTAAAATTAATATAGTAATCTAGTGTGTACCCATGCATCAGGTAAGAGAGTGAAACACCTGTGAAAAAGTCTAATGTAACATTGCAACACAAACTGATATCACACAGGGCCTACGCAGCCACATACTGTGTATCTGCTTTGCTGGTTATAATAGGGAATTTTTTTAAAATTTGAGATGTATTTCTATGCCATTGAAATGTTGTCTCTGCAGCAAACTGCTAAGAGTCTGACCCAAACAGCTGATCGACAGTGCGCAGTTCACTCCAATGGGATACGTCAGTTGGTTAGCTCAAGAGCAGCTGTGTTTTTTCCGAGCAGCTGATGCGTTGTAATTTTTTTTAATATAGCGTACAATTAAAGCTATAGTATGTAACTTTTACATGTCCGTAAATGTCCGTTTCATCAAAGCCACTACTAGAGGAGATGACACAATGCTGATTAAGCCAATCGGCTCCTCTAACATCTCACTGTATTTTTCAGTGTTTGTTGTTTTGTATTGCGTGTCGACCGGCGACATTCCTGCGCTGGCACACAGGAAATGACGCGATTTATTTCAAAACAAGAAGGGAGGGGGAGGAAGAGCGGAGAGTCTCCTATCAAGAGAGCTCTGGACCCCACGTGACTTGTTTTGTTTAGACCAGCGCCGCATATTTCAAGCCTTCTGAGTTCACAACTCACTTTAATTCGAACGACGTTGGACTTTATATCAAGATCAAGATCAAGATTCACTTTATTGTCTCACGAGAGTGAGAAATTTGTTTCAAAAAGTAAAAGAAAGAAATGGAAAGAAATGTCCAAAAAGTAAATCGGTTAAATATTACGGACTCGGAGATTTATGGAATAATTCGTGAGTACTTGCATTTGCATAGTTACGACAGAACAGTAGAACAGTGCCGTGACAAACTAAAGAAATGCGGGCTCCGTCATTTGGAAGTGCCGGCTGTATTTTTCTAATACCGCAAAATTCTCCAGGGGGCGGCAACAGTCACGCACTATAGCTTTAAAGTGGTGTATTATTGTCAGATAGGATGTCTTTTAGGCCGCGAATACACGCTGTTACCTTTGGACCGTTCACAACAGTGAATCGCGTAAATTTCCGCCCAGCAATATGCGCTGGTGTGGCTACCTAGGGGAGAGCAGCGAAATTTCTACTGCATCCAAGGTATGTGGTGGCAATTTGTAGCTCATACAACCCCACTTCAAAAAAGTGAACTATCCCTTCAATGATCCTATTTACAGACTATTATTGCACATGCCCTGCAGGGAAAACAACAAATGGCATGTGTGCGCATATTGCAAGTGTATTATACTACCTGGATTATTTCAGGTCTCAAATCAAAGACATTCAGCCTTACACATCTAAATTTCGACAAGCTCTCAACAAATGAAAAGAAACATATAATTAGTGGCTTAGATGTCGGCTTAAGAATAGATATTCAACTAATTAAACCATAACACATTGCTGACCATAAGTCTTTCATCTTTATAATACACAATACGCATGATGCATGCTGGATCTTATCAAGGGAGATCTGATGCAGAAGAGATCTAGATATAATCTCTGCTTTTAAAAATTATTCCTATGATGGTAAAGACCCTAAATGATGAATACTGGATCCACTATGACCTATTTATTCACTGTTTTCATGATCTAGTTTGCCTTTGCCTCTAAATGGCTTTTTAGATTTTCCTCTATTTTCTAAGGATGGTGTACATGCAGCCGTCCTACTACATTGTTACCGGTGAAAGAATTTCTTGAAACCAAATATTTAGGGTGGATCACTTCAGGAACTATATTAATTTTAATGTTAAACTTCAATTTGTGAAGAAAAATATGGCCAAATTACGCTTTTTATGGCTTCGATTCCTCCTGGGTCTCATATTTTCAAAGCAATTAAGCCATGTTTGGTGTCAAATTGTTCCTTGAGATCCTTAGGGTTAGGGTTAGCTATCCCAAGTTATCCGCAAGCGCTATTTTTAGAAAGGGGGACTCGCTGTGTTTTATAGCATTGTGCGCATGTCAGTATGGGATTCCTCGTACACACTTACACAACAACACATTTCTCGTTATTTAGTTGTCCAACAAATAGCAATTTTCTACAACGTACAATGCAGCAGGCGTCAGTTGTTTCACAACCGAAGCAGCAGCAGAAAAGTAACTTTTCTGACACCAAAATCCATGTTCTTTTGGAGGAAATCTCGGTGGAACGCACAGTGCTGTTTACAGCTAATACATGTGCTGTAGCGAACAAAATTAAGACTGAAATTTGTACGTGAATTGCCGCAAAGGTGCATTCAAGCAGCTGCGCAGAACGCACTATTTCAGAATTGAAAGATAAGTGGAAGTCTCTGAAAGCAGCTGTACTAAACAGACAGCAAGACCAGCGGAATCCGTGGAATGAAGCCACTATCCCCAGTTGAAACTGGGTATAACTTTATCCCCAGATAAGGACCGTGGATAGTGCTATCCCCTCTACATGCATACCACTTTTACCTCGCTATCCGGGGGATAGTCTCTATCCTCCGGATAAATCAGTTATCCTGGCGTCATGCATACGGCCCCAGAAGAAAAACTTTTCGGTCAGCGACAATTTGATGGGTCGGTTGGGTTACACCCATCAGACATATTTTTAAGGATGGCCTGGCCAATCATTGGCCTGCAGTCTGTTGACGTCACATTTTCGGCTGGTACCAGGTATTATCACCTGATGGAAAATCCTAAAAATCGAGTAGAGTTGCGTCGAGTACAGCCGAGTAGGTGCTAGTGGACAAGCCCTATTAGAGGGCAAACCAAGTAAAAATGACCCTGGATCCTTTCTTATCAGTCGTACAAATGCACACAACTCACAAGCTATGTGACTCCAGTTTCTAGCGATCAGTTTGCATTCCCAAAAATAATGGAAATGAGTCTCAAGGTCTGTTTTGCACTTTCAGCAAATAGGAGAGACAGATTGAAATATCTTACGAAGGATAAAAGGAGCTATATGTAACCTATGCAATATTCTTTATTGAATTTCAACCAGCCTATTGCAAGTATAAGTTGAATATACCTGACTTACTGCCTCCTGCCAGTCCTCTTCATTGCATTCATTACCTAGGTCAGCCTAGTTTCATGAGATTTTGGTTCGGTTTCCATATTTATTTTGAGCATTAAGTATTGAATAGAAATGGACTATTATCTGACTAAAGTCCTGCTCAAAGATTAATTTTTCTGCCTCCCTAATGTGTCTTCTGTAGGCTTTACAAGTGAGTTAATAAAGTGCCTCAATTATAAATATCCGAAGAAGTGATTTTTAGGGAGATTAAACTCATATTGAAGTTGCTGAAAGGACATCAAGCTGTTATCTTTAAACATATCCCCCATCACCATAATGGCCGCGTTTCCCAGTTAAGAGCGTTCTTAAGGAGTTAAGAAGGCTCCAAAGAAGAGTACAGCTAAGAGGCAGCCATCTTAGGCTAAGACCAAATCTGGGAAACGCGTTTGCTTCTTACTGGAGCCTTAAGAAGGATCTAAAGAAGCTCTTAGCGCTAAGATCTTCTTTAATGAATCTGGGAAACGTGGCCAATACCTTTATCATTCCATGTCTTAAATAAAGAGCGTCTACGGCCAGGTGAAAATTCCTGATTCTCACAAAGGGGAGAGAGCATGGATTAGACACCTCGTCTGTCCATGAATTTAGAAATTTCCTGCCACACTTTATAGAGTTGATAATTAGTGCAGTGTTTCCCACAGGTCGAGAATTTAATTTTGGTGGTGGGTGGCGCAGCATGGCATGTGACGGACAGTTACATGAATAAACTAGTCAAATAAAGATTTATAAATATTTAATTTAGTGCAAATGAATAACCACTCAAAAAATGTATCTTAGGTCAACATAAATATCTATGAAGAAAGAAATAACTATTTTAGGGATGTGATTTGGGTGAAGAGAAATTATCTGAAAATTTAGCCGCGGGTCTGGGGGCCGCTGGCCTCCAGCTGTGTCTAGGGCAGCGCCCTGGTGGGGGGACAAGGGGAGCCAAGGCCCCCAAAGCTCCTGGGTTTTAGTGATTTTTTTACTGCCATAAACGTACTAAGAATTCAATAAAATAATAAAAAACAGAATTATTATCCAATGTATATTCAAGCCAACAAACACATGCAATCTTTGATTTCTAGGTCAAGTCAAAATTATTCACAAGCTGCCACTATTGCACTCCGATAAAAGTAAAATAACATTCATTGAATTTAGCCGATATATCAATAAAATCATTGATTTCTCGGTCAACTCCAAAATTAAACATAACCGTTAATATAAGTTTGTTGTAGATAAAGATCAGCTGTGCTGGCAAGTGGTTGTCACGCACCTGCTAGCTTAAAAATGACTGAGATGTCAGCAGAAGTATAACAATCAGTCCATGAACAAATTATTTTTTTCCAGCGGATATTCTAGTTACAACACGATTGAGCTAGCAAAGCAGTTTTGTGTTGCTATGTGCGGTTTTTATTCAGTTTTGGGCAATCACGATGTCTACAAAACATAAGCCCAAGTTGGCTGGCTGACAAAGACTCGTTAACGTCAGATCTCATGTTGGCTATTTCCACTGAAACGGGGAGAATACTAGCAAAAAAACTTTAATATTTTGAGAGCGAAATGCCCACAGTATGAATACATTTTGATTATACATTTTATTTCATTGGTAATGGTAATAGTTGTATAATCGCAAGTGCCTCGTTCCTGGCCGCATCACTGTCGCGACAATAATGACGGTCAAGCACACCCTCGCGTGCAATCATGCTTAAAATGATCTCACAGTAGCTATGTTTACATGCGCAAAATTTCTCCAATCCGATCCTAACCTCGATTGATCGGAAATTCCAAATCCAAATTCACATGGACACTAAATGAAATGATCCGATCATGACTTGCGTATACATCACCACACGTTTAATCAGAATGATTCATTCAGGCATGCGCGGAGTTGTCTAATTTTCAGGAAATATTAGAAGTAGAAGCAAGGATGTTTTATATTTCACTGGATATACAATTGGAAAATGGCTGCCCATTCATTTCAATGGAAATTGCTCAATGGGCGCAGCACGCCAACATGGGGGCCAAGCTTCCGGACCCACGCGGACATGCGCTGTGTGACTTTTTGCTCACACATGCGTAGTGTGGGGCTCATGAACCCGCTGGTATCTGAGGTGTCCATAACAACGGCTCGGGCTCGTGGAACTCCGACCCAGGGTGCGTGTTCACGATCACTTTTCTCCGGAAATGAAATTCTGACCACTGCAAACTGCACCCTGATTTAAGTATGAGCGGAACGAAAAAAAAAAAAAAAAAACAAAACATAGCTGCCGGTAAAGGTTTAATCATAGTTTGAGATACAATTTTGAAACACAAATGTGACTGCATCGTGACGGTGTTTTGATGCCGTCGTTGCCTTCTGATAATGGGTTGCTATGTTGCTAATAGCTGGCACATAAGCACTATTACAACTTGTGCAATTATCATCATTTGTTGGTAGACGCGATCCATTTTGGCAAACTAGTTAATTTTGTCGGCTACCACACTACTTTTGTTCACTCGAAGGTTCTGCGATTCAGTGCAAAAATGAATGGAAACAGCTTAAAATGTCAAATCTATTCGATACACTGATTTTATCGCATAACAGCAAGTGACGTCATTATGCACAAGTTTTTATTTGCTTTAATGCTGTTAGATGGAAATGCATTTTCACCACCTTAATTCACATGAATATTTTTGGCGAACTTCAGATAATTCGATTGACAAGTTGATGGAAACATAGCTAATGAGGCATCTCCGTTCGCTCTTTCCACATCCAATATGGCGGCTCAATGCGGCGTCTACGTATATATGTCTATGAAGCCGACAATGTGTGAGAAATCAACAACCGCTTTACCTTCGTGGCAACAAACAACCGTGTTCATTGGTCAATGTGGAGAGATCAGCCAATCGCGCGGTCTGTTTCAATTCAGTTACGGAAATACTAAAAGTCGGAATGCTGTAGACATGAAATCGGATTTTCATTACTGAAAAATCGGAGTTTTAATTTTTTTTTTGGAGATAAAGAAAGCGGTTTTCCGCGAATTAGCGGAAAAATCACAAGTATGCTATTTACACATTGAAATAAATTGTAATGGCTGGTAAAATTGAGAGGCCAAGTGCAGCGGCCAGAGAGAGAACGAGCAGTACAGACACAATACAAACACAGGGAATTATAGAGACCACCAGAAAGTACTCGCGCTTCCAAAGGACCTATAATAGTCCGAAAAAACGGAAGTGACGCGAGAGAGAACAAAAGTAGAAAAGGGAAAATGTCTAAAGGGGAAGGAACTCCAATAATAACTGGAAGATATAAAGTCTCACAAATCCTGACTGGAGATATCTTCGGCTATAGTGCTTGGCTACAAACAGACACTCTAGCAAAGGAGGCGTGGCAGACTTCCAGCTTATATAGAGTCCGGGGAAGCGCCGCCCCAGTTCAATCAGCCAGCTGGGAAAAGTATGCGATTGAAAAGGAATTTGATCTCGTCCCGGGACGAGAGCCACAAAGAAAGTCCAAAACGCGCACCTCACAAACCATGACATAAATTCCCATCTGTGAATGAGTAATCACTCCAATTATTGTACATGCACGCCTCACAAACCATGACAGGACGCCCCCCCCAAGGGACGGCTCCAGACGTTCCCAGAGAACCCCGTGCACGGAACTCTGAGATAAGGGTGGGATCCAGGATATCCCGAGAAGGGACCCAGCACTGCTCCTCAGGACCATACCCCTCCCAATCAACTAAAAACTGGGCCCCACGACCCACACGCCTCTCGGCCAGAATACGACGCACAGTGTAAACCAGCCCCCCCTCAATCATCCACGGCCGTGGCGGGGATTTGTCGACCGGTGCCAGGACGCTAGTGCTAACCGCTTTAAGCATGGAGACATGAAAAGAGGGGTAGATACGCAAGGATCTAGGGAGCTTTAACCGGACTGTGACAGGATTGATCATCCGCACTATCTTAAAAGGACCAATGAAGTGGGGAGCCAACTTCTGTGACTCCACTCTTAAGGGAAGATCCCGAGTGGAAAGCCAAACTCTTTGGCTAACCCGATAAGATGGGGCCAAATGGCGCCTTCTATCTGCGGCGGTCTTCTGTTTCTGCCCAGAGTGCAACAAAGAGGAATGGACCCTGGTCCAGACCGACCGACAACGCCGAACAAAGTGATTGACTGAGGGAACTTCTGAATCCCTCTCAGTCTCAGGAAACAGCAGATGCTGATAATCCAACTGAGCCTTAAACGGAGAAAGGCCTGTGGAGGAGTTGCGTAGTGAGTTGTGGGAATATTCGGCCCATGCCAAAAAACGACTCCGCGAAGATGGGTTGTCAGCTGCTAAACACCCAAGAGTATTCTCCAGTGACTGGTTGGTTCGTTCTGTCTGCCCGTTAGTCTCAGGGTGGAAACCAGACAAAAGGCTCACAGTGGCACCTAACTGGTTGCAAAAACGCGCCAAAATTTAGCCGTAAATTTTGGGCCCCGGTCAGAAACCACATCTTGAGGGAGACCATGCAGCCGGAACACATGGTCCACAACAAGAAGGGTCGTCTCCCGCGCCGCAGGCAGCTTGGGCAGTGCGATAAAGTGGGCGGCCTTAGAAAAGCGGTCGACCACGACTAAGATGACCGTGTTGCCTTCAGAAATAGGCAGACCTGTAACAAAATCCAGAGCAATATGGCTCCACGGGCACTTGGGGACAGGCAACGGCCGTAACAGACCAGAGGGGGGGAGATGGGAAACCTTGTTCCTAGCGCAGATACAGCACGCCGCTACAAACTCCCGGATGTCCTCAATCATGCTGGGCCACCAAAAACGTCAGGCCAAGAACTGCTTGGTCCGATGAACCCCCGGGTGACCCGCCAGGCGGGAAGAGTGCCCCCACTGGAGAAATTGGGACCATACCGCTACCGGAACAAACAAACAGCCAGGCGGCTCCCCACCAGGACCGGGATCGGATCTCAAGGCATCCCGCACAACAGACTCAACGTCCCACTGGATGGAAGCCACAATCTGAGCTGCCGGGGTAACCGGCTCAAGAAAAGGATCGCGACCAGAGCGGTCTAAAATCCGCGACAAGGCATCAGGCTTGATGTTTTTGGAACCCGGGCGATAGGTTAACATAAAGTTAAAGCGGTTGAAAAACAACGACCACCAGGCCTGCCGGGAATTACGTCACTTAGTCTGTTGGAGTATTGGACATTTTTATGATCCGTCCAAACCACAAACGGATGTTCAGCCCCCTCCAACTAATGGCGCCAAACTCTCCCTACTGTGGGACTTGCAATCAGTGCCCCACTGGACGACCGGGTTATTCTGACTCCCCCAAAGGATGTGAGGCCTATGTTCCCGTAGCCAAGAGTGTCCTAAAATGACAGGGAAAACGGGAACTGATCATAAAAAACCGGACCTCCTCAGAATGACCACCAAAAGAAACAAACATAGTCAATGATTCAGAGACCTCGATTATAAATCCAGTTCCCAGCAGGCGACCGTCCAAAGATCTTACAGTGCGTGAATGTAAAAGAGGGCGGATGGGAATGAAATGTCTCCTAGCCCACTCCGCATCCACAAAACAGTCCACGGTGCCAGAGTCCAAAAAAGCCTCAATAAATATTTTCTGTCTCCCCACAGTCAATTCTACAGGAATTAAAGTTCGGAAGGAAAATTTGGTCTGTCCCTCTAGCGTCCCCCATACCGCTTGAGGGACTTCCCGTTTCCCTGAAGCTCAGGGCAGCGTGGACGGATATGTCCCGGTTTGTTACAATTATAGCAGATTATACGTCTCCGAACAGGCTTACGAGCCTGGCTCTCATATGAGCCATCAACCTGCATAGGCTCGCCAGGGGTGGAAATTTCAGTGGGCGGAATTGGAGCTGTATGCAGGCTGCGAGGAGCATTAACCCCATTGTCAGCAAGAGCCAATGCAGTACGTTTCTCCCTGTTACGTTCGCGGATGCGATTATCAATTCACACCGCAGTACGAACCAACGAATCCAGAGAAACACAGGGCTCCAATTTAGCCAGAGCATCCTTAACCTCCTCAGCCAAAGCGTGAACAAAAACTGTCATAAGAGGTGCTTCTGGCCAGCCTGTCTCTGTCGCCAAGGAGCGAAATGAGATTGAAAACTCCGCAACATTTTCAGAGCCCTGCCTCAGATGCATTAAACGAGTAGCCGCGTCCTGACCACAAACATCCTGATCAAATACCGATTCCATTTCTCTCACGAGAGTCTCCACTGAATTAACGACTGGCGAACCAGATCAAATGAGTGGCCCCACCCAAGTGAGTGCTGTATCGGTCAACAGGGATAAAATACAAAACCCAAAACCAGTGAAGTTGGCACGTTGTGTAAATCGTAAATAAAAACAGAATACAATGATTTGCAAATCCTTTTCAACCTATATTCAATTGAATACACTGCAAAGACAAGTTACTTAATGTTCGAACAGGTAAACTTTGTAATTTTTTGCAAATATTAGCTCATTTGGAATTTGATGCCTGCAACATGTTTCAAAAAAGCTGGCACAAGTGGCAAAAAAAGACTGAGAGAGTTGAGGAATGCTCATCAAACACTTATTTGGAACATCCCACAGGTGAGCGGGCTAATTGGGAACAGGTGGGTGCCATGATTGGGTATAAAAGCAGCTTCCTGAAATGCTCAGTCATTCACAAACAAGGATGGGGCGAGGGTCACCACTTAGTGAACAAATGCGTGAGCTGATTGTCGAACAGTTTAAAAACAACATTCCTCAACGAGCTATTGCAAGAAATTTAGGGATTTCATCATCTACGGTCCGTAATATCGTCAAAAGGTTCAGAGAATCTGGAGAAATCACTGCACGTGGCGACAAGGCCGAAAACCAACATTGAATGCCCGTGACCTTCGATCCCTCAGGCGGTACTGCATCAAAAACCGACATCAGTGTGTAAAGGACATCACCACATGGGCTCAGGAACACTTCAGAAAACCACTGTCAGTAACTACAGTTCGTCGCTACATCTGCAAGTGCAAGTTAAAACTCTACAATGCAAAGCGAAAGCCATTTATCAACAGCACCCAGAAACGCCGCCGGCTTCGCTGGGCCCAAGCTCATCTAAGATGGACTGATGCAAAGTGGAAAAGTGTTCTGTGGTCTGACGAGTCCACATTTCAAATTGTTTTTGGAAACTGTGGACGTCGTGTCCTCCGGACCAAAGAGGAAAAGAACCATCCGGACTGTTATAGGCGCAAAGTTCAAAAGCCAGCATCTGTGATGGTATGGTGGTATATTAGTGCCCAAGGCATGGGCAACTTACACATATGTGAAGGCACCATTAATGCTGAAAGGTACATACAGGTTTTGGAGCAACATATGTTGCCATCCAAGCAACGTCTTTTTCATGGACGCCCCTGCTTATTTCAGCAAGACATTGCCAAGCCACATTCTGCACGTGTTACAACAGCATGGCTCCGTAGTAAAAGAGTGCGGGTACTAGACTGGCCTGCCTGTAGTCCAGACCTGTCTCCCATTGAAAATGTGTGGCGCATTATGAAGCGTAAAATACAACAACGGAGACCCCGGACTGTTGAACAACTTAAGCTGTACATCAAGCAAGAATGGGAAAGAATTCCACCTGAAAAGCTTCAAAAATTGGTCTCCTCAGTTCCCAAACGTTTACTGAGTGTCGTTAAAAGGAAAGGTGATGTAACACAGTGGTAAAAAGGCCCCTGTGCCAACTTTTTTTTTGCAATGTGTTGCTGCCTTTAAATTCTAAGTTAATGATCATTTGCAAAAAAAAAATAAAGTTTCTCAGTTTGAACATTAAACATCTTGTCTTTGCAGTGTATTCAATTGAATATAAGTTGAAAAGGATTTGCAAATCATTGTATTCTGTTTTTATCTACGATTTACATAACGTGCCAACTTCACTGGTTTTGGGTTTTGTAAATGAAACCCGAGACTCTTCATTCACGAACCGTGAAGGCTGCGCTTTAAAAAATATTTCACATTTCCCAATGAAATCTTTACATCTTCCTGCCTCGCCTCCATACCTTGGGGGTAACTGGAGTTTTGGCTCTCAGGGAAGATGAACGGATTGTGCCTGTGCAACATTCTGTATGATCTGAGTGGACAAGGCTCAAATACTATCAGTGAGACTTAACAGAACGTTTTCCTGTTTCTGCATGGCATTCTCCTTAAGGCAGACTCTCTCCGCCATCTCTGCCTGCTGATTGTTCAGGCTAGAAAGACCCTTGCCATACCCAGAGAGAACAGCTTGTTGATCAGCCACAACTTTCTCTAACGCAGCCGCCGCTGACTACTCCATGCTGGCTAGAGTGTTCTGTAATGGCTGGTAAAATTGAGAGGCCAAGTGCAGCGGCCAGAGAGAGAATGAGCAGTACGGACACAATACAAACACAGAGAATTATACAGACCGCCAGAAAGTACTCGCGCTTCCAAAGGACGTATAATAGTCTGAAAAAAAGGAAGCAATGTGAGAGAGAAAAAAAGTAGAAAAGGGAAAATTCCTAAAGAAGAGGGAACTCCAAAAATAACTGGAAGAAATAAAGTCACACAAATCCTGGCTAGAGATATCTTCGGCTATAGTGCTTAGCAACAAACAGATACTCTAGCAAAGGAGGCGTGGCGGACTTCCGGCCTATATAGAGTCCAGGGAAGCGCTGCCCCAGTTCAATCAGCCAGCTGGGAAAAGAATCCAATTGAAAAGGAATTCGATCTCGTCTCGGGACAAGAAAAGTCCAAAACGCGTGCCTCACAAACCATGACATAAATTCCCATCTGTGAATGAATAATCACTCCGATTATTGTATTTCAACATCAATAACTCTTAATCGAAAACTATTTACATATTAAAATGGATTTCCATTTTAAAATATATTAGTGTTTCCCTTTAATACCCTGCTTTGTGCCATAATGCTTTTGTCATGAGCCTAATTGCATATTTGGCATTCCTTGTTTGAACATTTGATTTTTCTCGGTTTGGAAAAAAAACATTTCTAATGCATTCTGTATGGCTGTGCCTCTGGGGCAGGTCCATTTATTGAAATTCAGAGGCACGCAGCCAGGTGCTGTCCTTCAAGCTCCTTCTTTAGATCAGTTCTGATGTGAAATAGAAACAAACTTACATTACTATTTTGAAAGACGGCACAACAGAAAATATACACACAATTTACATTGTGCCCTCTTTCATGGTTTAAAATCTCTTCATTTCATTTCTGTGAAGTCCAGCTGACAGTTTACACTAGAGACAGGGATGAGCACTGCAGCCAGAAGACCCAAACCAGTGGGACAGCTCACTGCCCAGCCGAGCGTGACACTGCGCAAGTCGGAAACATTAAAAAAAAATAACTTATGGAAGAAAGCAGAAAATCATAAAAAGGAAGACAGGTTCGGTGAATATAGGGGAAAACATCGTCTCTCTCAGGAAATTACAGTACTGGGGGTAACTTTAACATGGATTTAAATGCATGAAAATTTATTTTTGACGATTTCTTTCAATTAGCGTGATTAAAAATTCTGAAATTTATGTATTTGTTTACAGAAGTTAATCATCACAACATACTCAAAATATGGAAAATTCTGTACCTCAGATAATGTTACAAGAGCAAATCAATGATTTTTCTCCATTCAAGCCTATGTTAAACAGCTTACAGCGACAGATTTTTCTTGGAACCTGTCTTCCTCTGTGGGCGATATTACCACGAAATAATACCATTTATATTTGGACTACCAAAATATATACAAATTCAAACAGAAATTTATTGAGAAAGAAATTCGCAAAAAATTAAACATACCTCTAAGTTCATTTTGTCGAGACATCTTGCGAGACCAGACAATGTAATGGCTGGTAGAATTAGGAGGCCAAGCGCAATGACCAATGAGAAAGTGAGCAGCACGGACACAGTACAAACACAGAGAATAATATAGACCAAAAGCAAGTACTCGCGCTTCCAAGGGACGTATAATAGTCCGAAACACGGAAGCAAAGCGAGATAGAAAAAAGGGAGAAAAAACTCCAATAATCAGAAGATAGAAAGTCATACAAAACCTGACTACAGATATCTTCGGCTATAGTGCGAAGCTAAAAACAGACACTCTAGCAAAGGGGGTGTGCCGGACTTCCTGCTTATATAGAGTCTGGGAAAGCGCCGCCCCAGCTCAATCAACTATAGCTGGGCAAAGAATCCGATAGCCAAGGAATTCGATATTGTCCCGGGACGAGAGCTACAAAGAAAAGTCCAAACCACACGCACACCTCACAAACCATGACAGACAAAGCTTCAAAGACTTTAAAAACTGGGTTGGCGTATGAAATAGCAGGTGGAATGTGTGAACTGATGTAAAGATTGGAGAAGTGAAAGACGAAGTGACTGCAGTGATTCTGCGTAATATATCCAATATGAGTGAACTAACCGGAAGAACTCTTTTTCTGCTAAACCCAAAATGATGGAGACTCCCAGTTCAAACCCCAGCGATTGTGATCAAACACCTGATTCCAGCAGTTTCACCCCCTCCGGCCAGAGTTAATCATGAGATCATTGAGAATTATTGGATAGGTTGAGAAGGATGGCCACCAGTCTCAACATGTGTTTCTTAAAACAATTATTACAGAATATACTCGCAAAATATATACCAATTTTATTGAAACAAAATATAACACGGAATCCCCAAGTAGCCTATTGGAAAAGTATCGGTCGGACAGTTAACAACATCGTGCTTTTGATGGTACTGGTTTATTTCAGAAATGCAAATGTAAGAGTGCCATCTCGAAGTGAAATAGTAAATTTAAGCTTGCTGTACACCCATTTATATTAATATTTAGGTGTCATGGTTTGGAGACCATGGGCCTAGGAAGAAAGGAGACTCCGGGTGCCAAAGCAAGTAGTGAAGAAGTGGATTTAATGATAACTCAAGTTCCTGTTTTGTTTCGTACTTATGTTCCAAATAAACAATACAAAGGGCACGGTGACTGCTAAGACAGACGCACAGACCCGCTGTGGCCAAAGAATGCACCTGCCAGCCCTAAATACTCTGCAATCACCTCCACCTTAATGGGCTGCACCTGTGGCACATCAAGGTGGAGGTGAAACAATGTGGAACGGGAGGGGTAGCAAGGCCCAAACCCTTACTGTTCGCGTTAAGATGAAAATCTAACGAGTTGCAAGGCCGTGAGGATAAAGTGAGAAAGACGGTAGTAACTGGTAAGGGACCAGTCGTCACGGTAGGCTGAGCAGCTCATGAATACATATAATAGGTAAATGTAATCTGGTGCAAGCCTCGCTGGCTGTTGTCTGCATGAGTCTAACATTGTGTTAGAACACCATGCAACTCAATAGCTATATGTATTGTAATGTCATATAGCCTTACAGAGTCAGATACTGGCTTTGGCAAGCACTGTTCACCGGTAACGAATACAGCTGAAAAGAAAAAAAGCCCAAATTATGAACCCCAGAAATGTGCAATTACGGCGAGTACAATCCTGTACCCAGAGAAACATTTGGGTGTGTAAAAACGTGAAGCTTACAACCAGTGAAGAAAATGTACAGTTCAATTTCTAGTGTTGCTATTTTTTTACGAGGTAATAGGAAATAACAGTGACTGCCTAGTTACTGATGACACAACGGGTCCCTTGGGCATGCGCAGCATAAACATTAATATTAATATTAAATTCTTAAACCCCTTCTCACAGTAAAACCCTCCAAAATAATTTGGTGCCTCCTTTTGAAATCATTCTGGCAAATAAGAAGTCGAAAATAGTGGTGGTTGGATACAGGATTCTTTCCGTTATTCTGTTTATGTGCAGCTTTCCGAACGGTTAGGTATCTAGCCAATTAATCCATATGCCACTCTTTCTAGCCAGTCCAACTAGCTACACACCTCACTTAAAACGTGAAGTGTAGATGTGCAAAGCACCATTAACACATGTGTGTTACTTCTATAGGTCTAATACAGATCAAACTGGAAAGCGTGATGTTATTTACCTACTCCTGAGTCATGAAAATCGTTATTTTCCTGAAAAACTCAGACGCAGCCAATCTCCTCTGACATCAAAGTTATGCCAGGATCAGACGACACAATTTCAGTACGATTTTAGCCCAATCTGGAAGTTGTAGGGCGTCGGGTGGAGTCGGAAACGATGAATGGTCATCGTGGGTGATGACTGATAGTTTTATGCTGTGTAGTATGCCATGGAGGACGACAACCGTCGTAGCATCTGCGACGCCTCACGACACCCCCACAGAGGCTAGCGTGTTTAATTTTTTTCTTCGTGTTCCACAACGGGGTGCGTCGCTGACCAATAGCAGCCCTGACATTGCCCTGCAGGAAGAGATGAAGCCGTCGGGCGCCCATTTGTAAACATAGCCAAGAGAAAGAAGAGTGATGCTGTAATAGCAAGGTGGAGCAGTGAAACAGAGGAAAGGTTCGTCGTCCTATGGCAGCAACATCCGTGCTTTCTTGATATTTCCTCAAGGGACTATATTATGAGGGAGGGAATAAAAAGCTGATATCTGGCAGTAATAGCCGAGACACTTCAGCAAACCGGTGAAATACTGACAAATACTGCCAGTAGCATTAAGCTGGCAACTCAGTGATAATGTTTAAGTTTGTGTCCTCAATATTTTGGTTTCTGACAGGGGTATTGAAGTACTCTGGTAATGCAGTAACGCATGTAAGCAACATTAACCAATTAAGCCCTTTTTTCCAGTCATGATAACCCTAAATAAGAAAGCTGGGTTACGCCAATAATAACAAATATTTCGGCATGTTTATTCCTTACCCCGGTTACTTCTATTCATACACTCTTTGAAAAGGCACAGTTTTTAAGGTATTATCAGAAAGGTTACATGTCATTCCTTGGAAAATACGGCACAGGTTGTGACAGCCTGCAAATGACAGTTGGTCGTGTAGCATCGTGTAGCATTGTGTAGCATTGTGTAATATGCCACTTCTCTCAGCCACGTCACAGAAACAATTTATGACTCTGTAATCGCTTAATCTGACACAATGATCTTTAGAACAGACAAAAACATCTTGTAGTCTGATCCCGGCATTAATGCTGCCTTTAGGTGCTATCGGGAAGATGATACTTTCCATTTGTGAATTCGAAATTACGAGTGCGTTGGGTTCAAGTGCTTTTGCTGTTGGAGTGAAATTAAAAATGGCGGACACAAAGTAATTGGCTGACCCAACTGCTAGCTAGCATCTGCCCTTGGTTGGTAAAACCAAACAGTAACGACATTTTAAATATGATGCTAACAGTAAGTAGAGAGCACATTAAAATTGTGTACAAAATTGTGTACAACATCAACAGCAAACAGTAGTAGAACAGTTAAAAAAGGCATTATTTACCATAGGCGATGAATCCTTGCTCGCTCTCTGCCATGTTGAAAAGGTGAAAGGTTATTTCATCTCGGCAACTCGTTTCCAGTTCTCCAGTGGAAATTACGACGTGAGCGGGGATTCATGTGCAATTTTCACATCGGTCACTCGTATTTACCATAATTCCTATAGCACATGAAAGCAGCATAAGCTAATGAATCGCCGTGTTATGCACGTTTAGCATGTGCATTTTCTCTAGAAGTCTCCACCCACTGGTTTGCAGGTTTGTGTACATCCCCCCTGCGCTGAGAAGAAAATGTGGGCTGGTTATGCATTAGTACTGTGCATTATGAAATCAGAATTGCGCGGCTTGCTATAGAGTTTTAAAAAATGGAATTTCGAATTTGATCAACTTCGGCGGGTAATAATTTACCTGGGCGGGCCGCCAAAGTATAACCTATGCATGGAAACAAGTTGTCCAAGAATATAAACGAGTAACTGGTTTCTGTATAATTATCTGCAAAATATTCAACAGTCATTTTCAAAGTAGTCTTTTGAAAGAATCCATGCTGTTACAAAGCAAGCATAAAAAATTCAAACGCTAAATCAGGGTGCTTGACAAATTCCGCTAACTCACTGTGAAAAGTTACTATGTGGGAAGGTATAAGCTGACAATCTGTTAGTGTTGTGGTAACCACAAGCTCTGTGGTTAGTATCCCAGCTCTGCTGAGATTTTTTTTTTTTTTTTTTTTTGAGCAGCAGGGTCATAGCTTGTGTATAATGATTGCTTGGGTGTTCGTTGTTCTTACTTTTACCATGTTTTTTTACATTATCTTTGTATTGATAATATTGTTTATTTGCTTGTTTTAGATAGATAGATAGATAGATAGATAGATGTGCACTTTATTAATCCCAAGGGAAATTCACAAGTGGCCAGCTGCTTAATCATTCAACAAAAAACAGTCGCACCAATACAAAATAATAAATAAATTTCAGTGCATTATACTATATAAAAACAGTAATGCATAAGTAAAATTGCACTAAAAACAACAATAGGCGGCCAACAGCAAGGGGCATATCCCTGGAATTCCCCAATCCTCGAAGCCCCCTTTATCAGATTCCCCTTTACTAGCCCTACAATATGAAGCAAATTTGAGGTCTGTGTAACTAATTGTTCCAGAGATATGGTGAAAAAACTGATTTTTTCAATATACAGCGCCACCTGGTGGCAAACCTAGGAGTGCATATGTGCCCAAAATCTAATCAGTTCGTCCTCTCTACCACATCTACCCAGATGCTAAAAATGAGAAGCCAATGTAAAGTATTTTGTGAGTTATCGCGCTAACGGCTAAAATCTGCGGAAGCGGCGGCAGCAGGTGGGGCGAAACCATGATATCCCCGAAACTTGTATTTCGGGAATGTTATAATTACACTAAAACAACACCATCTGTAATGATCTCGATACACCCTCACTCCTCCTCGCCTCAGTCTCCCGCCCCCACTGAGTTAAGCAGCCTGATGGCTCGGGGGACAAAGGACTTTGTTCGTCTGTTTGTGGAGCAGCTCAGTGAGCACAGTCTGTTACTGAACTTGCTCCTTTGCTGGTGGAAGATGGAGGCCAACGGGTGGGTGGCATTGCTCACGATGGCTCGGAGTCTGGATAGTGTTCTTCGCTCTGTCACCTCCTCCACAGAGTCCCGCTTAAGGCCAATCACTGAGCCTGCCTTCCTGATGAGCTAATTCAGCACTGAGCCTGCCCTCCTGATGAGCTAATTCAGCACTGAGCCTGCCCTCCTGATGAGCTAATTCAGCACTGAGCCTGCCCTCCTGATGAGCTAATTCAGCACTGAGCCTGCCCTCCTGATGAACTAATTCAGCACTGAGCCTGCCTTCCTGATGCACTAATTCAGCCTGAGCCTGCCTTCCTGATGAGCTAATTCAGCACTGAGCCTGCCTTCCTGATGAGCTAATTCAGCACTGAGCCTGCCTTCCTGATGAGCTAATTCAGCACTGAGCCTGCCTTCCTGATGAGCTAATTCAGCACTGAGCCTGCCCTCCTGATGAGCTAATTCAGCACTGAGCCTGCCCTCCTGATGCTAATTCAGCACTGAGCCTGCCCTCCTGATGAGCTAATTCAGCACTGAGCCTGCCCTCCTGATGAGCTAATTCAGCACTGAACCTGCCCTCCTGATGAGCTAATTCAGCACTGAGCCTGCCCTCCTGATGAGCTAAATTCAGCACTGAGCCTGCCCTCCCTGATGAGCTAATTCAGCACTGAGCCTGCCCTCCTGATGAGCTAATTCAGCACTGAGCCTGCCCTCCTGATGAGCTAATTCAGCACTGAGCCTGCCCTCCTGATGCTAATTCAGCACTGAGCCTGCCCTCCTGATGAGCTAATTCAGCACTGAGCCTGCCCTCCTGAGCCTGAGCTAATTCAGCACTGAGCCTGCCTTCCTGATGAGCTAATTCAGCACTGAGCCTGCCCTCCTGATGAGCTAATTCAGCACTGAGCCTGCCCTCCTGATGAGCTAATTCAGCACTGAGCCTGCCTTCCTGATGAGCTAATTCAGCACTGAGCCTGCCTTCCTGATGAGCTAATTCAGCACTGAGCCTGCCCTCCTGATGAGCTAATTCAGCACAGCCTGCACTGAGCCTGCCTTCCTGATGAGCTAATTCAGCACTGAGCCTGCCTTCCTGATGAGCTAATTCAGCACTGAGCTAATTCAGCACTGAGCCTGCCTTCCTGATGAGCTAATTCAGCACTGAGCCTGCCTTCCTGATGAGCAATTCAGCACTGAGCCTGCCTTCCTGATGAGCTAATTCAGCACTGAGCCTGCCTTCCTGATGAGCTAATTCAGCACTGAGCCTGCCTTCCTGATGAGCTAATTCAGCACTGAGCCTGCCCTCCCTAATTCAGCACTGAGCCTGCCTTCCTGATGAGCTAATTCAGCACTGAGCCTGCCTTCCTGATGAGCTAATTCAGCACTGAGCCTGCCTTCCTGATGAGCTAATTCAGCACTGAGCCTGCCCTTCCTGATGAGCTAATTCAGCACTGAGCCTGCCTTCCTGATGAGCTAATTCAGCACTGAGCCTGCCTTCCTGATCAGCACTGAGCCTGCCTTCCTGATGAGCTAATTCAGCACTGAGCCTGCCCTCCTGATGAGCTAATTCAGCACTGAGCCTGCCTTCCTGATGAGCTAATTCAGCACTGAGCCTGCCCTCCTGATGAGCTAATTCAGCACTGAGCCTGCCTTCCTGATGAGCTAATTCAGCACTGAGCCTGCCTTCCTGATGAGCTAATTCAGCACTGAGCCTGCCTTCCTGATGAGCTAATTCAGCACTGAGCCTGCCTTCCTGATGAGCTAATTCAGCACTGAGCCTGCCTTCCTGATGAGCTAATTCAGCACTGAGCCTGCCCTCCTGATGAGCTAATTCAGCACTGAGCCTGCCTTCCTGATGAGCTAATTCAGCACTGACTGATGAGCCTGCCTTCCTGATGAGCTAATTCAGCACTGAGCCTGCCTTCCTGATGAGCTAATTCAGCACTTATTCTTTCCACCTGACGAGCTAATTCAGCACTGAGCCTGCCTTCCTGATGAGCTAATTCAGCACTGAGCCTGCCTTCCTGATGAGCTAATTCAGCACTGAGCCTGCCCTCCTGATGAGCTAATTCAGCACTGAGCCTGCCTTCCTGATGAGCTAATTCAGCACTGAGCCTGCCTTCCTGATGAGCTAATTCAGCACTGAGCCTGCCTTCCTGATGAGCTAATTCAGCACTGAGCCTGCCTTCCTGATGAGCTAATTCAGCACTGAGCCTGCCTTCCTGATGAGCTAATTCAGCACTGAGCCTGCCTTCCTGATGAGCTAATTCAGCACTGAGCCTGCCTTCCTGATGAGCTAATTCAGCACTGAGCCTGCCTTCCTGATGAGCTAATTCAGCACTGAGCCTGCCTTCCTGATGAGCTAATTCAGCACTGAGCCTGCCTTCCTGATGAGCTAATTCAGCACTGAGCCTGCCTTCCTGATGAGCTAATTCAGCACTGAGCCTGCCTTCCTGATGAGCTAATTCAGCACTGAGCCTGCCTTCCTGATGAGCTAATTCAGCACTGAGCCTGCCTTCCTGATGAGCTAATTCAGCACTGAGCCTGCCTTCCTGATGAGCTAATTCAGCACTGAGCCTGCCTTCCTGATGAGCTAATTCAGCACTGAGCCTGCCTTCCTGATGAGCTAATTCAGCACTGAGCCTGCCTTCCTGATGAGCTAATTCAGCACTGAGCCTGCCTTCCTGATGAGCTAATTCAGCACTGAGCCTGCCTTCCTGATGAGCTAATTCAGCACTGAGCCTGCCTTCCTGATGAGCTAATTCAGCACTGAGCCTGCCTTCCTGATGAGCTAATTCAGCACTGAGCCTGCCTTCCTGATGAGCTAATTCAGCACTGAGCCTGCCTTCCTGATGAGCTAATTCAGCACTGAGCCTGCCTTCCTGATGAGCTAATTCAGCACTGAGCCTGCCTTCCTGATGAGCTAATTCAGCACTGAGCCTGCCCTCCTGATGAGCTAATTCAGCACTGAGCCTGCCTTCCTGATGAGCTAATTCAGCACTGAGCCTGCCCTCCTGATGAGCTAATTCAGCACTGAGCCTGCCTTCCTGATGAGCTAATTCAGCACTGAGCCTGCCTTCCTGATGAGCTAATTCAGCACTGAGCCTGCCCTCAGCACTGAGCCTGAGCACTAATTCAGCACTGAGCCTTCCTTTTTTTCCTGAATCCAGCACTGAGCCTGCCTTCCTGATGAGCTAATTCAGCACTGAGCCTGCCTTCCTTTTTTTTTTCAGCACTGAGCCAAAATGCAGATGACAACTTTGTTTTTATTTTCACAGAATTAGGTTTGTAAAGAAAAAGGAAAAAAAAAAAAAAGATGAGCCAATAGATATATTGTACATTTAGAAAAATGAGAAAATAATAATAATAATTACAGCAAAACTGAGCCTGCCTTGAATAACAGTAAATAAATGCAAAATTTAATGTAAATTAAGCATTGAACCTGAATGAAGTATGTCAGATGATGGGTAATTGTATCAAGCAGATGTGTAAAGCCTGCCTTTTTCCTGCATAGATGGAACATAAACAGACAGACATATAAAATGACGGACAGAAGTTGATAACTAAATGTAAATGTTGTGTGTGTGTCGTGTGATGAGTGTGTGTGTGTGTGAGCCTGCCAGCCTGATAATAGTTCCTATATTTATTTATATTATAGTTGATAGGTATAATAATGATAATCAAAAATAGACCCAGCCTGGTAGAAATATTTGACACTTATTTTTATAAAGCTAATGACGACTAATTCAGCACTGAAATGACGACAGCAACAACAATCATTGATTATTATAATAATACCTTAATAATAATTCAGCAACAATAATGCCTTCCCTAATTAATAAGAAGAAGAAAAACAATAATTCTATATCATGATTAATCCATAACAATAATAAGCTTTAAGATGAATCCAGAGAACAATTACAATCAGCATGAAATGCATTCCTGATGAGCCAATTCAGCACCAGCCCTGATGAGCATGAGAAGCCTGCCCCTCTCCTGATCCCCTTTTTTTGAGCCTCTATTGGGGATGATCAGCTATGTGTAGTGCATTAAAGCCTGAGAATCCTGATGAAGACAACCAACTGAGCCCAGCCCAACCCCCGCCCTTCCTAATTGAGCCTAATTCAGCAGAAGATTCAGCACTGAGCCTGCCAGGCTGAGGATTGAGCTAATTCAGCACTGAGCCTGCCTTCCTGATGAGCTAAGCACTGAGCCAGCACTGAACCTGCCCTCCTGATGAGCTAATTCAGCACTGAACCTGCCTTCCTGATGAGCTAATTCAGCACTGAGCCTGCCTTCCTGATGAGCTAATTCAGCACTGAGCCTGCCTTCCTGATGAGCTAATTCAGCACTGAGCCTGCCCTCCTGATGAGCTAATTCAGCACTGAGCCTGCCTTCCTGATGAGCTAATTCAGCACTGAGCCTGCCTTCCTGATGAGCCAGCACTGAACCTGCCTTCCTGATGAGCTAATTCAGCACTGAGCCTGCCTTCCTGATGAGCTAATTCAGCACTGAGCCTGCCTTCCTGATGAGCTAATTCAGCACTGAACCTGCCTTCCTGATGAGCTAATTCAGCACTGAGCCTGCCTTCCTGATGAGCTAATTCAGCACTGAGCCTGCCCTCCTGATGAGCTAATTCAGCACTGAGCCTGCCCTCCTGATGAGCTAATTCAGCCTGAGCCTGCCCTCCTGATGAGCTAATTCAGCACTGAGCCTGCCTTCCTGATGAGCTAATTCAGCACTGAGCCTGCCTTCCTGATGAGCTAATTCAGCACTGAGCCTGCCTTCCTGATGAGCTAATTCAGCACTGAGCCTGCCTTCCTGATGAGCTAAATTCAGCACTGAGCCTGCCTTCCTGATGAGCTAATTCAGCACTGAGCCTGCCTTCCTGATGAGCTAATTCAGCACTGAGCCTGCCCTTCCTGATGAGCTAATTCAGCACTGAGCCTGCCTTCCTGATGAGCTAATTCAGCACTGAGCCTGCCTTCCTGATGAGCTAATTCAGCACTGAGCCTGCCCTCCTGATGAGCTAATTCAGCAATGATCATTCAGCACTGAGCCTGCCTTCCTGATGAGCTAATTCAGCACTGAGCCTGCCTTCCTGATGAGCTAATTCAGCACTGAGCCTGCCCTCCTGATGAGCTAATTCAGCACTGAGCCTGCCCTCCTGATGAGCTAATTCAGCACTGAGCCTAATCCTGATGAGCACAGCACTGAGCCTGCCTTCCTGATCCTGATCCTGATAATTCAGCACTGAGCCTGCCTGATGAACTAATCCTGATGAGCTAATTCAGCACTGAGCCTGCCCTCCTGATGAGCTAATTCAGCACTGAGCCTGCCTTCCTGATGAGCTAATGCCTTCCAGCACTGAGCCTGCCCTCCTGATGAGCCTAATTCAGCACTGAGCCTGCCTTCCTGATGAGCTAATTCAGCACTGAGCCTGCCTTCCTGATGAGCTAATTCAGCACTGAGCCTGCCTTCCTGATGAGCTAATTCAGCACTGAGCCTGCCTTCCTGATGAGCTAATTCAGCACTGAGCCTGCCTTCCTGATGAGCTAATTCAGCACTGAGCCTGCCTTCCTGATGAGCTAATTCAGCACTGAGCCTGCCTTCCTGATGAGCTAATTCAGCACTGAGCCTGCCTTCCTGATGAGCTAATTCACTGAGCCTGCCTTCCTGATGAGCTAATTCAGCACTGAGCCTGCCTTCCTGATGAGCTAATTCAGCACTGAGCCTGCCTTCCTGATGAGCTAATTCAGCACTGAGCCTGCCTTCCTGATGAGCTAATTCAGCACTGAGCCTGCCTTCCTGATGAGCTAATTCAGCACTGAGCCTGCCTTCCTGATGAGCTAATTCAGCACTGAGCCTGCCTTCCTGATGAGCTAATTCAGCACTGAGCCTGCCTTCCTGATGAGCTAATTCAGCACTGAGCCTGCCTTCCTGATGAGCTAATTCAGCACTGAGCCTGCCTTCCTGATGAGCTAATTCAGCACTGAGCCTGCCCTTCCTGATGAGCTAATTCAGCACTGAGCCTGCCTTCCTGATGAGCTAATTCAGCACTGAGCCTGCCTTCCTGATGAGCTAATTCAGCACTGAGCCTGCCTTCCTGATGAGCTAATTCAGCACTGAGCCTGCCTTCCTGATGAGCTAATTCAGCACTGAGCCTGCCTTCCTGATGAGCTAATTCAGCACTGAGCCTTCCTGATGAGCTAATTCAGCACTGAGCCTGCCTTCCTGATGAGCTAATTCAGCACTGAGCCTGCCTTCCTGATGAGCTAATTCAGCACTGAGCCTGCCTTCCTGATGAGCTAATTCAGCACTGAGCCTGCCTTCCTGATGAGCTAATTCAGCACTGAGCCTGCCTTCCTGATGAGCTAATTCAGCACTGAGCCTGCCTTCCTGATGAGCTAATTCAGCACTGAGCCTGCCTTCCTGATGAGCTAATTCAGCACTGAGCCTGCCTTCCTGATGAGCTAATTCAGCACTGAGCCTGCCTTCCTGATGAGCTAATTCAGCACTGAGCCTGCCTTCCTGATGAGCTAATTCAGCACTGAGCCTGCCTTCCTGATGAGCTAATTCAGCACTGAGCCTGCCTTCCTGATGAGCTAATTCAGCACTGAGCCTGCCTTCCTGATGAGCTAATTCAGCACTGAGCCTGCCTTCCTGATGAGCTAATTCAGCACTGAGCCTGCCCTCCTGATGAGCTAATTCAGCACTGAGCCTGCCTTCCTGATGAGCTAATTCAGCACTGAGCCTGCCTTCCTGATGAGCTAATTCAGCACTGAGCCTGCCTTCCTGATGAGCTAATTCAGCACTGAGCCTGCCTTCCTGATGAGCTAATTCAGCACTGAGCCTGCCCTCCTGATGAGCTAATTCAGCACTGAGCCTGCCTTCCTGATGAGCTAATTCAGCACTGAGCCTGCCCTCCTGATGAGCTAATTCAGCACTGAGCCTGCCTTCCTGATGAGCTAATTCAGCACTGAGCCTGCCCTTCCTGATGAGCTAATTCAGCACTGAGCCTGCCTTCCTGATGAGCTAATTCAGCCACTGAGCCTGCCTGCCTCCTGATGAGCTAATTCAGCACTGAGCCTGCCCTTCCTGATGAGCTAATTCAGCACTGAGCCTGCCTGCCTTCCTGATGAGCTAATTCAGCACTGAGCCTGCCTTCCTGATGAGCTAATTCAGCACTGAGCCTGCCTTCCTGATGAGCTAATTCAGCACTGAGCCTGCCTTCCTGATGGGCTAATTCAGCACTGAGCCTGCCCTCCTGATGAGCTAATTCAGCACTGAGCCTGCCTTCCTGATGAGCCAATTCAGCACTGAGCCTGCCTTCCTGATGAGCTAATTCAGCACTGAGCCTGCCTTCCTGATGAGCTAATTCAGCACTGAGCCTGCCTTCCTGATGAGCTAATTCAGCACTGAGCCTGCCTTCCTGATGAGCTAATTCAGCACTGAGCCTGCCTTCCTGATGAGCTAATTCAGCACTGAGCCTGCCCTCCTGATGAGCTAATTCAGCACTGAGCCTGCCTTCCTGATGAGCTAATTCAGCACTGAGCCTGCCCTCCTGATGAGCTAATTCAGCACTGAGCCTGCCTTCCTGATGAGCTAATTCAGCACTGAGCCTGCCCTCCTGATGAGCTAATTCAGCACTGAGCCTGCCTTCCTGATGAGCTAATTCAGCACTGAGCCTGCCCTTCCTGATGAGCTATTCAGCACTGAGCCTGCCTTCCTGATGAGCTAATTCAGCACTGAGCCTGCCCTCCTGATGAGCTAATTCAGCACTGAGCCTGCCTTCCTGATGAGCTAATTCAGCACTGAGCCTGCCTTCCTGATGAGCTAATTCAGCACTGAGCCTGCCTTCCTGATAGACTAATTCAGCACTGAGCCTGCCTTCCTGATGAGCTAATTCAGCACACTGAGCCTGCCCTCCTGATGAGCTAATTCAGCACTGAGCCTGCCCCTCCTGATGAGCTAATTCAGCACTGAGCCTGCCTTCCCTGATGAGCTAATTCCAGCACTGAGCCTGCCTTCCTGATGAGCTAATTCAGCACTGAGCCTGCCTTCCTGATGAGCTAATTCAGCACTGAGCCTGCCCTCCTGATGAGCTAATTCAGCACTGAGCCTGCCTTCCTGATGAGCTAATTCAGCACTGAGCCTGCCTTCCTGATGATGGCAATTCAATTCAGCTGACTGAGCCTGCCTGCCCTCCTGATGAGCTAATTCCAATTCATGCACTGAGCCTGCCTTCCTGATGAGCTAATTCAGCACTGAGCCTTTTTTCCTGATTTTTTTTTCCAGCACTGCCTGCCCTCCTGATGAGCTAATTCAGCACTGACTGAGCCTGCCTCCTGATGAGCTAATTCAGCACTGAGCCTGCCTTCCTGATGAGCTAATTCAGCACTGAGCCTGCCTTCCTGATGAGCTAATTCAGCACTGAGCCTGCCTTTA
Organism: Gymnothorax javanicus; assembly: GCA_029692085.1. Taxonomy (NCBI): domain Eukaryota; kingdom Metazoa; phylum Chordata; class Actinopteri; order Anguilliformes; family Muraenidae; genus Gymnothorax; species Gymnothorax javanicus. The sequence goes on from CM056197.1 coordinate 150,895,005, forward strand.
CTCCTGATGAATAATTCCAGCACCTGCCTTCCTGATGAGCTAATTCAGCACTGAGCCTGCCCTCCTGATGAGCTAATTCAGCACTGAGCCTGCCTTCCTGATGAGCTAATTCAGCACTGAGCCTGCCTCCTGATGAGCTAATTCAGCACTGAGCCTGCCTTCCTGATGAGCTAATTCAGCACTGAGCCTAATTCAGCACTGAGCCCCCAGCCTGCCTTCCTGATGAGCTAATTCAGCACTGAGCCTGCCTCTCCTGATGAGCTAATTCAGCACTGAGCCTGCCTTCCTGATGCCTAATTCAGCACTGAACCTGCCTTCCTGATGAGCTAATTCAGCACTGAGCCTGCCCCTGATGAGCTAATTCAGCACTGAGCCTGCCTTCCTGATGAGCTAATTCAGCCTGAGCCTGAGCTAATTCAGCACTGAGCCTGCCTTCCTGATCCTGATTGAGCTTCCTGATGAGCTAATTCAGCACTGAGCCTGCCTTCCTGATGAGCTAATTCAGCACTGAGCCTGCCTTCCTGATGAGCTAATTCAGCATTCCTGATGAGCTAATTCAGCACTGAGCCTGCCCTCTAATTCAGCACTGAGCCTGCCTCTCCTGATGAGCTAATTCAGCACTGAGCCTGCCTCCTGATGAGCTAATTCAGCACTGAGCCTGCCTTCCTGATGAGCTAATTCAGCTAATTCAGCACTGAACCTGCCTTCTGATGAGCCTGCCTTCCTGATGAGCTAATTCAGCACTGAGCCTGCCTTCCTGATGAGCTAATTCAGCACTGAGCCTGCCTTCCTGATGAGCTAATTCAGCACTGAGCCTGCCCTCCTGATGAGCTAATTCAGCACTGAGCCTGCCTTCCTGATGAGCTAATTCAGCACTGAGCCTGCCTTTCCTGATGAGCTAATTCCAGCACTGAGCCTGCCTGCTCCTGATGAGCTAATTCAGCACTGAGCCTGCCTTCCTGATGAGCTAATCTCAGCACTGAGCTCATTAGGCATGAGCTTAATTCAGCACTGAGCCTGCCCTCCTGATGAGCTAATTCAGCACTGAGCCCTCCTGATGAGCTAATTCAGCACTGAGCCTGCCTTCCTGATGAGCTAATTCAGCACTGAGCCTGCCTGATCCTGATGAGCTAATTCAGCACTGAGCCTGCCTGCCTTCCTGATGAGCTAATTCAGCACTGAGCCTGCCCTCCTGATGAGCTAATTCAGCACTGAGCCTGCCCTCCTGATGAGCTAATTCAGCACTGAGCACTGAGCCTGAGCCTGCCTTCCTGATGAGCTAATTCAGCACTGAGCCTGCCTTCCTGATGAGCCTCCTGATGAGCTAATTCAGCACTGAGCCTGCCTTCCTGATGAGCCTGGAGCCTGCCTTCCTGATGAGCTAATTCAGCACTGAGCCTGCCTTCCTGATGAGCCCTCAGCACTGAGCCTGCCTTCCTGATGAGCTAATCCAGCACTGAGCCTGCCTTCCTGATGAGCTAATTCAGCACTGAGCCTGCCTTCCTGATGAGCTAATTCAGCACTGAGCCTGCCTTCCTGATGAGCTAATTCCAGCACTGAGCCTGCCTTCCTGATGAGCTAATTCAGCACTGAGCCTGCCTTCCTGATGAGCTAATTCAGCACTGAGCCTGCCTTCCTGATGAGCTAATTCAGCACTGAGCCTGCCTTCCTGATGAGCTAATTCAGCACTGAGCCTGCCTTCCTGATGAGCTAATTCAGCACTGAGCCTGCCCTCCTGATGAGCTAATTCAGCACTGAGCCTGCCTTCCTGATGAGCTAATTCAGCACTGAGCCTGCCTTCCTGATGAGCTAATTCAGCACTGAGCCTGCCCTCCTGATGAGCTAATTTCAGCTAATTCAGCACTGCCTGCCTTCCTGATGAGCTAATTCAGCACTGAGCCTGCCTTCCTGATGAGCTAATTCAGCACTGAGCCTGCCTTCCTGATGAGCTAATTCAGCACTGAGCCTGCCCTCCTGATGAGCTAATTCAGCACTGAACCTGCCCTCCTGATGAGCTAATTCAGCACTGAGCCTGCCTTCCTGATGAGCTAATTCAGCACTGAGCCTGCCTTCCTGATCCAGCACTGAGCCTAATTCTGTTGCACCCAGCCTGCCTTCCTGATGAGCTAATTCAGCACTGAGCCTGCCTTCCTGATGAGCTAATTCAGCACTGAGCCTGCCTTCCTGATGAGCTAATTCAGCACTGAGCCTGCCTTCCTGATGCCAATTCCAGCACTAATTCCAGCATTGAGCCTGCCTTCCTGATGAGCAGCACTGAATTCAGCACTGAGCCTGCCTTCCTGATGAGCTAATTCAGCACTGAGCCTGCCTTCCTGAGCCTGCCTTCCTGATGAGCTAATTCAGCACTGAGCCTGCCTTCCTGATGAGCTAATTCAGCACTGAGCCTGCCCTCCTGATGAGCTAATTCAGCACTGAGCCTGCCTTCCTGATGAGCTAATTCAGCACTGAGCCTGCCTTCCTGATGAGCTAATTCAGCACTGAGCCTGCCTTCCTGATGAGCTAATTCAGCACTGAGCCTGCCCTCCTGATGCAATCCAGCACTAATTCAGCACTGAGCCTGCCTTCCTGATGAGCTAATTCAGCACTGAACCTGCCTTCCTGATGAGCTAATTCAGCACTGAGCCTGCCTTCCTGATGAGCTAATTCAGCACTGAGCCTGCCTTCCTGATGAGCTAATTCAGCACTGAGCCTGCCTTCCTGATGAGCTAATTCAGCACTGAGCCTGCCTTCCTGATGCTAATTCATGAACCTGCCTTCCTGATGAGCTAATTCAGCACTGAGCCTGCCTTCCTGATGAAATAATTCAGCACTGAGCCTGCCCTCCTGATGAGCCATAGCACTGAGCCTGAGCCTGCCTTCCTGATGAGCTAATTCAGCACTGAGCCTGCCTTCCTGATGAGCTAATTCAGCACTGAGCCTGCCTTCCTGATGAGCTAATTCAGCACTGAGCCTGCCTTCCTGATGAGCACTAGCCTGCCTTCCTGATTCAGCACTGAGCCTGCCTTCCTGATGAGCTAATTCAGCACTGAGCCTGCCTTCCTGATGAGCTAATTCAGCACTGAGCCTGCCTTCCTGATCCTGATGAGCTAATTCAGCACTGAGCCTGCCTGATCCTGATGATGCTAATTCAGCACTGAGCCTGCCTCCTGATGAGCTAATCCAGCACTGAGCCTGCCTTCCTGATGACTAATTCAGCACTGAGCCTGCCTTCCTGATGAGCTAATTCAGCACTGAGCCTGCCTTCCTGATGAGAGCTAATTCAGCACTGAGCCTGCCTTCCTGATGAGCTAATTCAGCACTGAGCCTGCCCTCCTGATGAGCTAATTCAGCACTGAATTCCTGATGAGCATCCAGCACTGAGCCTGCCTTCCTGATGAGCTAATTCAGCACTGAGCCTGCCTTCCTGATGAGCTAATTCTGAGCACTGAGCCTGCCTTCCTGATGAGCTAATTCAGCACTGAGCCTGCCTTCCTGATGAGCTAATTCAGCACTGAGCCTGCCCTCCTGATGAGCTAATTCAGCACTGAGCCTGCCTTCCTGATGAGCTAATTCAGCACTGAGCCTGCCTCCTGATGAGCTAATTCAGCACTGAGCCTGCCTTCCTGATGAGCTAATTCAGCACTGAGCCTGCCTTCCTGATGAGCTAATTCAGCACTGAGCCTGCCCCTCCTGATGAGCTAATTCAGCACTGAGCCTGCCCTCCTGATGAGCTAATTCAGCACTGAGCCTGCCTTCCTGATGAGCTAATTCAGCACTGAGCCTGCCTTCCTGATGAGCCTTCCTAATTCAGCACTGAGCCTGCCTTCCTGATGAGCTAATTCAGCACTGAGCCTGCCTTCCTGATGAGCTAATTCAGCACTGAGCCTTCCACTGAGCCTGCCTTCCTGATGAGCTAATTCAGCACTGAGCCTGCCTTCCTGATGAGCTAATTCAGCTGACTGATGAGCTAATTCAGCCTGCCTTTCCTGATGAGCTAATTCAGCACTGAGCCTGCCTTCCTGATGAGCTAATTCAGCACTGAGCCTGCCTTCCTGATGAGCTAATTCAGCACTGAGCCTGCCCTCCTGATGAGCTAATTCAGCACTGAGCCTGCCTTCCTGATGAGCTAATTCAGCACTGAGCCTGCCTTCCTGATGAGCTAATTCAGCACTGAGCCTGCCTCCTGATGAGCTAATTCAGCACTGAGCCTGCCTTCCTGATGAGCTAATTCAGCACTGAACCTGCCTTCCTGATGAGCTAATTCAGCACTGAGCCTGCCTTCCTGATGAGCTAATTCAGCACTGAGCCTGCCTTCCTGATGAGCTAATTCAGCACTGAGCCTGCCTTCCTGATGAGCTAATTCAGCACTGAGCCTGCCTTCCTGATGAGCTAATTCAGCACTGAGCCTGCCCTCCTGATGAGCTAATTCAGCACTGAGCCTGCCTTCCTGATGAGCTAATTCAGCACTGAGCCTGCCTTCCTGATGAGCTAATTCAGCACTGAGCCTGCCTTCCTGATGAGCTAATTCAGCACTGAGCCTGCCTTCCTGATGAGCTAATTCAGCACTGAGCCTGCCTTCCTGAGCTAATTCAGCACTGAGCCTGCCTTCCTGATGAGCTAATTCAGCACTGAGCCTGCCTTCCCTAATTCAGCACTGAGCCTGCCTTCCTGATGAGCTAATTCAGCACTGAGCCTGCCTTCCTGATGAGCTAATTCAGCACTGAGCCTGCCTTCCTGATGAGCTAATTCAGCACTGAGCCTGCCTTCCTGATGAGCTAATTCAGCACTGAGCCTGCCTTCCTGATGAGCTAATTCAGCACTGAGCCTGCCTTCCTGATGAGCTAATTCAGCACTGAGCCTGCCTTCCTGATGAGCTAATTCAGCACTGAGCCTGCCTTCCTGATGAGCTAATTCAGCACTGAGCCTGCCTTCCTGATGAGCTAATTCAGCACTGAGCCTGCCCTCCTGATGAACTAATTCAGCACTGAGCCTGCCTTCCTGATGAGCTAATTCAGCACTGAGCCTGCCTTCCTGATGAGCTAATTCAGCACTGAGCCTAATTCCTGATGAGCTAATCCAGCACTGAGCCCCTCCCTGATGAGCTAATTCAGCACTGAGCCTGCCTTCCTGATGAGCTAATTCAGCACTGAGCCTGCCTTCCTGATGAGCTAATTCAGCACTGAACCTGCCTTTCCTGATGAGCTAATTCAGCACTGAGCCTGCCTTCCTGATGAGCTAATCCAGCACTGAGCCTGCCTTCCTGATGAGCTAATCCAGCACTGAGCCTGCCTTCCTGATGAGCTAATTCAGCACTGAGCCTGCCTTCCTGATGAGCTAATTCAGCACTGAGCCTGCCTTCCTGATGAGCTAATTCAGCACTGAGCCTGCCCTCCTGATGAGCTAATTCAGCACTGAGCCTGCCTTCCTGATGAGCTAATTCAGCACTGAGCCTGCCTTCCTGATGAGCTAATTCAGCACTGAGCCTGCCTTCCTGATGAGCTAATTCAGCACTGAGCCTGCCTTCCTGATGAGCTAATTCAGCACTGAGCCTGCCCTCCTGATGAGCTAATTCAGCACTGAGCCTGCCTTCCTGATGAGCTAATTCAGCACTGAGCCTGCCCTCCTGATGAGCTAATTCAGCACTGAGCCTGCCTTCCTGATGAGCCTAATTCAGCACTGAGCCTGCCTCCTGATGAGCTAATTCAGCACTGAGCCTGCCTTCCTGATGAGCCTAATCCAGCACTGAATTCCCTGATGAGCTAATTCAGCACTGAGCCTGCCTTCCTGATGAGCCATCCAGCACTGAGCCTCCAGCACTGAGCCCCTCCTGATGAGCTAATTCAGCACTGAGCCTGCCTTCCTGATGAGCCACCCCAGCACTGAGCCTGCCCTCCTGATGAGCTAATTCAGCACTGAGCCTGCCTTCCTGATGAGCTAATTCAGCACTGAGCCTGCCCTCCTGATGAGCTAATTCAGCACTGAGCCTGCCCTCCTGATGAGCTAATTCAGCACTGAGCCTGCCCTCCTGATGAGCTAATTCAGCACTGAGCCTGCCTTCCTGATGAGCTAATTCAGCACTGAGCCTGCCTTCCTGATGAGCCTAATTCAGCACTGAGCCTGCCTTCCTGATGAGCTAATTCAGCACTGAGCCTGCCCTCCTGATGAGCTAATTCAGCACTGAGCCTGCCTTCCTGATGAGCCTCCAGCACTGAGCCTGCCTCCTGATGAGCTAATTCACTGACTGAGCCTGCCTTCCCTGATGAGCTAATTCAGCACTGAGCCTGCCTTCCTGATGAGCTAATTCAGCACTGAGCCTGCCTTCCTGATGAGCTAATTCAGCACTGAGCCTGCCCCTCCTGATGAGCTAATTCAGCACTGGAGCCTGCCTTCCTGATGAGCTAATTCAGCACTGAGCCTGCTCCCTCCAGCATGAGCCTGATGAGCTAATTCAGCACTGAGCCTGCCCTCCTGATGAGCCAATTCAGCACTGAGCCTGCCTTCCTGATGAGCTAATTCAGCACTGAGCCTGCCTTCCTGATGAGCTAATTCAGCACTGAGCCTGCCCTCCTGATGAGCGATCCAGCACTGAGCCTGCCTCCTGATGAGCTAATTCAGCACTGATGAGCTAATTCAGCACTGAGCCTGCCTTCCTGATGAACTAATTCAGCACTGAGCCTGCCTTCCTGATGAGCTAATTCAGCACTGAGCCTGCCCTCCTGATGAGCTAATTCAGCACTGAGCCTGCCTTCCTGATGAGCTAATTCAGCACTGAACCTGCCTTCCTGATGAGCCAACCCAGCACTGAGCCTGCCCTCCTGATGAGCTAATTCAGCACTGAGCCTGCCCTCCTGATGAGCTAATTCAGCACTGAGCCTGCCCTCCTGATGAGCTAATTCAGCACTGAGCCTGCCTTCCTGATGAGCTAATTCAGCACTGAACCTGCCTTCCTGATGAGCTAATTCAGCACTGAGCCTGCTCCTCCTGATCCTGACTGAGCCTGCCCTCCTGATGAGCTAATCCAGCACTGAGCCTGCCTTCCTGATGAGCTAATCCAGCACTGAGCCTGCTCCTGATCCTGATGAGCTAATTCAGCACTGAGCCTGCCCCTCCTGATGAGCTCCTGATGATCCAGCACTGAGCCTGCCTTCCTGATGAGCTAATTCAGCACTGAGCCTGCCTTCCTGATGAGCTAATTCAGCACTGAGCCTGCATCCTTCCTTCCTGATGATGAGCCTAATTCAGCACTGAGCCTGCCTTCCTGATGAGCTAATTCAGCACTGAGCCTGCCCTCCTGATGAGCTAATTCAGCACTGAGCCACATCCAGCACTGAGCCTGCTCCTGATGAGCTAATTCAGCACTGAGCCTGCCTTCCTGAGCCTCCAGCCTTCCTGATGAGCTTATTCAGCACTGAGCCTGCCTTCCTGATGAGCTAATTCAGCACTGAGCCTGCCTTCCTGATGAGCTAATTCAGCACTGAGCCTGCCCTCCTGATGAGCTAATTCAGCACTGAGCCTGCCTTCCTGATGAGCTAATTCAGCACTGAGCCTGCCCTCCTGATGAGCTAATTCAGCACTGAGCCTGCCTTCCTGATGAGCCAATCCAGCACTGAGCCTGCCTTCCTGATGAGCTAATTCAGCACTGAGCCTGCCTTCCTGATGAGCTAATTCAGCACTGAGCCTGCCCTTCCTGATGAGCTTTAATTCAGCACTGAGCCTGCCTTCCTGATGAGCTAATTCAGCACTGAGCCTGCCCTCCTGATGAGCTAATTCAGCACTGAGCCTGCCCTCCTGATGAGCTAATTCAGCACTGAGCCTGCCTTCCTGATGAGCTAATTCAGCACTGAGCCTGCCTTCCTGATGAGCTAATTCAGCACTGAGCCTGCCTTCCTGATGAGCTAATTCAGCACTGAGCCTGCCTTCCTGATGAGCTAATTCAGCACTGAGCCTGCCTTCCTGATGAGCTAATTCAGCACTGAGCCTGCCTTCCTGATGAGCTAATTCAGCACTGAACCTGCCTTCCTGATGAGCTAATTCAGCACTGAGCCTGCCTTCCTGATGAGCTAATTCAGCACTGAGCCTGCCTTCCTGATGAGCTAATTCAGCACTGAGCCTGCCTTCCTGATGAGCTAATTCAGCACTGAGCCTGCCCTCCTGATGAGCTAATTCAGCACTGAGCCTGCCTTCCTGATGAACTAATTCCAGCACTGAGCCTGCCTTCCTGATGAGCCAATTCCAGCACTGAGCCTGCCTTCCTGATGAGCCAATCACTCCAGCACTGAGCCTGCCTTCCTGATGAGCTAACCAGCACTGAGCCTAGCAATTCAGCAGCAAACTTGGGACTGCCTGCCCTTTCTTAATTAGTGTTCCCTTTTTAATATGCCCACCCACTGGCCTGCCCCTTCTTCCTGATTTTAGGCATCCAATTCCCTTTTGAGCCCTTTTGCCTTCCCTGATGAGCTGAGCTAATTCAACACTGAGCCTGCTCTTCCTGATGAGCTTTCAATTCAGCACTGAGCCTGCCTTCCTGATGGTTTTTCACTCCAGCACTGCTGAGCCTGCCTTCCCGATGAGCTTATTCAGCACTGAGCCTGCCTCCTGATGAGCTAATTCAGCACTGAACCTGCCCTCCTGATGAGCCACCCCACTGGAACCTGCCTTCCTGGATGAGCTAATTCAGCACTGAGCCTGCCCCTCCTGATGAGCCGCTTCAATTCAGCACTGAGCCTGCCTTCCTGATGAGCCAGTCTTCAGCACTGAACCTGCCTCTTCCTGATGAGCTAATTCAGCACTGAGCCTGCCTTCCTGATGAGCTAATTCATACTGAACCTGCCTTCCTGATGAGCCACTCCAGCACTGAGCCTGGCCTTCTGATGAGCTAATTCAGCACTGAGCCTGCCTTCCTGATGAGCTAATTCAACACTGAGCCTGCCTTCCTGATGAGCCAATTCAGCACTGCCTGCCCTCCTGATGAGCCAATCCAGCACTGAGCCTGCCTTCCTGATGGGCTAATTCAGCACTGAGCCTGCCTTCCTGATGAGCTAATTCAGCACTGAGCCTGCCTTCCTGATGAGCTAATTCAGCCTCTGGATGTTTCCGTTGCTGGCGCTGGCCCCCCAGCTACCCACGGCATAAAACAGAACACTAGCCGCTACAGAGCGATAAAACGTGTGTAGTAGCTTAGTGCAGATGTCGAATGAAGCCAGCCTGCGCAAGAAGTAGAGCCTGCTCTGCCCCCTTTAGTAGAGGGAATCAGTATTCAGAGACCAGTCCTGCTTATTACCCAGCACCAGTCCCAGGTGTTTATATGATGTCACCCTCTCCACTGCTTCTCCTCCAATGCGGACAGGGAGAGAGGGAGGGGGCTGGCGCCTGAAATCCAAAACCATCTCCTTGGTCTTGGATGAGTTCAGGTGCAGTTGGTTCTTTTGACACCACTCCTCGAAATCGCACACCAGCTTCCTGTATCCCTCCTCCTCCTCCTCGTTCTTCTTTAATACATGCAACAACCACTGTTTCATCTGAGAATCCGTGCACGTGACAGAGCACAGAGCTGTGATGGAAGTCTGCAGTGTACAGTGTGAAGAGGACAGGGGACAATACTGTTCCCTGAGGGGCTCCAGTACTGCTAATCGGGGTGCTGGATAGACTGCCGCCAGTCCTGGCAAACCGAGGCCTGTCAGTAAGGTAGTCAGAGATCCAGGAGGTATTCATGTTTATCAGTTTGTCTTGCAATAGGAGGGGCTGAATGGTGTTGAATGCGCTAGAGAAGTCAAAAAAGAGCATTCACACAGCGCAGCCACCCTCCTCTAGGGAGGAGAGGGTCCGGTGGAGGAGATATAGGACAGCATCCTCCGCTCCGATCCTCTCCCTGTACGCGAACTGGAGGGGGTCTGGCGCATGCTGCACCTGTGCTCTCAGGAGATTGAGTACTATCCTCTCCAGGGACTTCATTACCTGTGACATGAGGGCAATCGGGCGGAGTTCATTGAGGTCACCGGGGTGCTTTTTCTTGGGGACTGGGATTAAAATTTAATCTGAAATTAAATCAGTGGAGTCAAACTTAATTTCCTTTGTCTGTATTTTCTTTGAAGAGGAAAATGTATACAGGACTGGCAGAAATGTTAATATATTAGAAAGAAATAAATGAATAAAATTATTGTAATTCGATGGAATGCATGCCCATAATGATACATGAGTGAAATTTAATGAGTTTTACGGTTTGGTGCCAGAGAAGTATGAATTGGCAAACCGTGCCAACTTGGAGAGGGCACCTAGACATTCCCATAATAAAACCTCTCTAATTTTTCTGTGATTTACTTGATAAGAATAAACTTTGGCACAGATAATGGTGAGATTCTGTGCTGTAATTTTTAGGTTTCAGATGGCAACTGAATAATTTCAAGAAAGATAAAAACAAAACTTTGTTCGGTGCAAAAAAGATGTTCTATTTATGCTGTGCTGCATCTTTATTTACTCTAACTCAGTGTGGTATACACTGATTTTTACACCATGACAAAAATCCCAAGATGTTACCTTTATTATGATACCAAGACTACTCACATCGACCGAGACGTTGCAGAGATACAGTCGTTTCATTTTGGGCATGTCATTTTCAAGCCAGAGGCTCAGGGCTTAAGAGGTTAAATGCTAGTTGGAACCACTTGGTACCTGCCCTCAACCATTTTCATTCTAAAAAGACTGTCAAACTGCAGCTGTGGAACCACGATTAAACCAAGAGTCCCAAACATAGTAAATATACTCAGTGATGATGCAACAGCTCACTGCAAGCTCTAATTACTGCAGAATAGTCTAAACACATGTTCCTGGCAACAGTGACAGCTTCACACGAGGGACTGAATACAGGGGTCCTGCAGGTGATGGAAATCTTCAAAAATGCTTGGATTTTAATATGGTGTTCACATCATGAACAAAATTAGTTACATTTTGAAATAAGTGTTTGAAACTGCTTGAAATTGGTGAGATGGTCTGCAAAATTGTCATAGTAATTTGCAATCTGACCAAGTAATTTAAAAAATATGTAATTAACCACAGCAACAAGGTCCTAGAGAGGCTTAAACATTTGCTTTAAAAATGAGTAAAAATATTGAATATGACTTTGGAATAGGTAACAAAAAGACAGTTTGCTTGCAGGATCTGAATACTTAGCCAAAATTAAGTCCCAACTGCAAAACCAACAAAAGGTTCAATCAAATTGAATTACCTTGGTCTTGATGGGGAGATATGCAATTGACACCCTCCCACAAGGTCAAAATAAAATGGAAGCTATCAATTTGAGGAATGTTTTTATTTGTAAACCACTGACACTGTTGCGACATCTACGCTGCCCAGACTGTTTCCTTGGCTTTCTTGAGCATAGCCAGTATCCTGTTCCTAATTTCTTTGGTTCCTAGGGAGTACACAATGGGGTTCAGACAGGGAGGTAAACATGAGGCTAAAGACGAGCCCACCATTCTGCCATCCGGATTGAGTCTGAATAGGTGGTGGTCGACAATAATCACAGTCAGCAAAGGCATGAAGAAAATTGCCACTAAAATTGAGATGCTCAGTGCAAGTTGCAAGTGTTTTGTACCGGCTGTCCACACTTTTCATTCTAAACACCACAGTTAAAAATACAGCAGTATGACATGATAATGAAGCTAAGGGGCCCACACAGAGCTATTAATGCCAGAGAAGAGACAGTGATCTTCTGCAGTCTGTGATCATTGCAGGATAGTCTGTACACACGTACATAGCCACAGATAAAGCTGTCCACATTCAGCGAATTGCAAAATTGCAATTCTGTCATGATCAGAATCGCAAACATAACGGAGCTAAAACAAAACACCCAAATAATCACTAAAATACTGATCATGCCTTTAGGTGTATTTATTGAATTTTGCCTCATTGGAAAACACACTGCAATTAACCTGTCATAGGCAAGTACACCGATGGAAAATGACTCTAACATGGCAAAGCAGTTATGGAAAAACATTTGTGCCAAACATGAATTATAAGAAATAAAGTTATCTTTCCCAAGAAATATCTTGATCATGCCAGGAATAATGGTTGTACTGATAATTAAGTCGATAACCCCTAAATTTGCCACTGCAATATACTTTGGGGCGTGCAGGCGATGATCTGCCCATATAATTATGAGGATGCATGAATTGGCCAAAACTGTTACGATATAAATGATAGCGATGAAAAAAAAAAATATCTGAGCAAACTTTAACGATGTAAATCCTACAATATAAAATCCATCTGGCCTAATAACAGAACTGTTCAAGTTGAAAGACGGGGAAACTCTCATCTCAGTCTATCGGACAGCCCGCTGGATTGTAGCGACTGTAGCCCCACTCCTGCAAGAAACCGCACAATCAACACATCATCCAGTATGTCACCTCAAAACATCATGCTTCTTAAAGTTTCAAAATAACCATCTCATTAATCTAAGTAAAAGATGAGTCCAGTGCCATCTTACCACCTGGGTAATACCATCAACCAGTACAGACAGGTCCTCACGGTTGGTTACTCCTTGTATCTGTTGAGCAGGTTCTCTCTTATATCCTTTAACTCCTCTGATGAATAGTCCTGCATATATTTAGGATTTCCTTGGGGATATTCAAATCTGAGCGCTGCTTTTGAAGCTGTTAAAGGCGTTGATCAGCAAGTCAGCAAACAAGCGCTCCACACATGCTCTCCACATGTTTATTTCTTTTTTCTTCACATTTTTATTATTTTCAGAGCACAAGGCTCACAGTATTACAAAACAAATCTGTTGTATTTATACACAAAAGTTAAAAAGTATTTTCAGTCAGACCCCCCACCTCAATCTCACCCAAAACATACATCATATAAAAAGAACATATGATGCAAGATAATACACAGAGGCAAAATATAATTGTAGAAACATGATCTAAGTAATAATAATAATAATATAAAAAAAGGAAAATGGGGGTTACAAAGACAATAATATAAACCAAAATAAACACATAAGTAAAAGTATGAGCAATAACCGTATCCTAAAAAGTTGAATGGATTATCTTCTCATCAACAGCGTGCGGCAAAATATGGTCTAAAAAATGTCATGTTTTCCTGGGTATAATTTGCTTCCATTCAGCAGGATATCGACCTTGCAATAGGGTTTCTTTAAGTTCACTTGGTAAACTAGACAGTCCAGTTGGCTGCGACCGCATGGGTGTAGCCCCGAAAACCCGCTTCTCCCCTTTTTTGCGCATTATTCGGCCAATACTGTCAAAATCGATAGGTGTCATAAGTGAAGTATCACATATGTCCATACTTAATGTGAGAGTAATCAGTCAAAAATAGCAGCCTGTACTACGTCCACAAGGAAATCTATTTCTTGCCACTATTTAGCGAATTATGTGGCCAATACTGTCGCCATGGCAACCAAAATCAATAGGTGTCATAAGTGTAACACAGGTCCATACCAAATATGAAAGTTATCGGTCAAAAATTACAGCATGTACTGGGGCGCCCCGGTGGCTCATCGGTCTAAGCGCGCGCACCATAAAGGCTGTGTCCTTCCCGCAACGACCTGGGTTCGATTCCGGCTCAGGTCAGTTGCCTCATGTCTTCCCCCATTCTTCTCCCAACCTTCCTGTCTCTCTACACTGTATAACTGTCAAATAAAGGAAAAAATTCCCAAAAAAATAATCTTTAAAAAAAAAAAATTACAGCCAGTACAGCATCCACAAGGAAGTGTGTTTATTTCAGCATAAATTTGCGCATTATCCCACCATTACTGTCGCCATGGCAACCAAAATCGATAGGTGTTGAGTGAAGTGTATCATGTGTCCATACCAAATATGAAAGTAATCAGTAAAAAAGTGCAGCCTGTACTGCCTCCACAAATATATTTCTATGTTTTACCTCTAATTAACACATTATTCAGCCAATACTGTCACCATGGCAACCAAAATAGCTAGGTGTCATAAGGTGAAGTACAACACGTGCATAACAACTACGAAAGTAATTGGTCAAAAATTACAGTAGTGTGTCCACAAGGAAGTGTCTTCAGATGCGGACGCGGTGGCGGCGGAGACGACACGCATGAATCCATAGTAGCCGCCCGACTTCGTCCGGGGGTGTAATGGCCGGTAGTATACGGTGGCCAAGCGCAACGACAGAGAAAAAGAGAGTAGCACGAACGCAGTACAAACACAGAGAATAATATAGACCAAATGCAAGTACTCGCGCTTCCATAGGACGTATAATAGTTTGAACCACGGAAGCAAAGTGAGATAGAAAAAGGGAGAAGAAACTCCAACAATCAGAAGACAGAAAGTCATACAAAACCTGACTACACATACCTTCGGCTAGAGTGCGAAGCTAAACACAGACACTCAAGCAAAGGAGGCGTGCCGGACATCCTGCTTATATAGATTCTGGGGAAGCGCCGCCCCAGCTCAATCAACCAGTTGGGTAAAGAATTCGATGGCCCAGGAATTTGATATCGTCCCCGGACGAGAGCCACAAAGAAAGGTCCAAACAACACGCACACCTCACAAATTATGACAGGACCCCCCTAAGGAACAGCCCCAGAAGTTCCCAGACAGCCCCGCGCATGGAACTCTGAGATAAGGGTAGGATCCAGGATATCCCGAGAAGGAACCCAGCACCGCTCCTCAGGACCATAACCCTTTCAATCTACTAAAAACTGAGCTCCACGACCCACACGCCTCTCAGCTAAAATACAACGCACAGTGTAAACCAGCCCTCCTTCAATCATCCGCAGCAGTGGCGGAGGTTTGTCAACCGGAGCCAGGACGCAAGTGCTAACCGGTTTGAGCCTAGAGACATGAAAAGAGGGGTGGATCCGTAAGGATCTAGGGACCTTCAACCGGACTGAGACAGGATTAATCCTTTGCACAATCTTAAAAGGACCAATAAAGCGGGGAGCTAATTTCCAAGACTCCACTCTCAAGGGCAGGTCCCGTGTGGAAAGCCAGACCCTTTGGCTAACCCGATAAGATGGGGTCGAATGGCGCCTTCTATCTGCGGTGGTCTTTAGTTTCCATCCAGAGCGCGAAAAGAGGAATGGACCCTGGCCCAAACTGACCGACAACGCCGAACAAAGGGATTAACCGAAGGAACCTCTGAATCCCTGTCAGTCTCAGGAAACAGTGGAGGCTGATAACCCAACTGAGCCTCAAACGGGGAAAGGCCTGTGGAGGAGTTACTCAGTGAATTGTGGGAGTATTCGGCCCATGCTAAAAATTGACTCCATGAAGATGGGTTGTCAGCAGGCAAACATCAAAGAGTATTCTCCAAAGACTGGTTGGTTCGCTCAGTCTGCCCGTTAGTCTCTGGGTGGAAACCCGAGGAAAGGCTCACGGTGGCCCCCAACTGGTTGCAAAATGCACGGCAGAATTTGGTCGTAAATTGAGGGCCCCGGTCAGAAACCACATCTTGAAGGATGCCATGCAGCCGGAAAACATGGTCCACAACAAGAAGGGCAGTCTCCCGCGCCGAAGGCAGCTTGGGCAGCGCGATAAACTGGGCAGCCTTAGAAAAACGGTCAACCACGACCAGGATGACCGTGTTGCCTTCCGAAACAGGCAGTCCCATAACAAAATCAAGAGCGATATGGCTCCACGGGCGCTTAGGGACGGGCAACGGCCGCAGCAGACCAGAGGGGGGGAGGTGGGAAGTCTTGTTCCTAACGCAAATACAGCACACCGCTTCAAACTCCCGAATGTCCTCCATCATGCTGGGCCACCAAAAACGTCGGGCCAAGAACTGCTTGGTCCGATGAACTCCCGGGTGACCAGCCAGACGGGAAGAGTGCCCCCACTGGAGAACTTGGGACCGCACTGCTAAAGGAACAAATAAACAGCCAGGCGGCTCCCTACCAGGACCGGGATCATTTTTCAACACCTCCCACACAACAGACTCTACGTCCCACTGAATGGGAGCCACAATCTGAGCTGCCGGGATAACCGGCTCAGGAATAGGGTCACGACCAGAGCGGTCGTGAATCCGCAACAAAGCGTCGGGCTTGATGTTTTTAGACCCCGGGCGATAGGTTAATGTAAAGTTAAAGTGGTTGAAAAACAACGACCACCGCGCCTGCCGAGAGTTACGTCGTTTAGTCTGTTGGATGTATTGGAGATTCTTATGATCCGTCCAAACCACAAACGGCTGTTCAGCCCCCTCCAACCAATGGCGCCACTCTTCAAACGCCAACTTGACAGCCAACAACTCCCGGTCACCAATGCTGTAATTCCGTTTGGCCACCGACAACGACCAAGAGAAGTAGGCGCATGGGTGCAACTTATTGTCCCGAAGGGGGCGCTGGGACAAAATGGCACCTACCCCAACTTCCGACGCATCCACCTCCACAACAAATGGGAGGGAGAAGTCGGGCAAAACGAGAATGGGTTCTGAGCTAAATCGTTTCTTTAACTCCTGAAAAGCAGCCTCAGCTGCCGGAGACCAAGCAAATGATGAGGAGGCATTCTTCTTAGTGAGCGCAATAATGGGGGCAGCTACCGCACTAAAATTACGGATAAACCTCCTTTAAAAATTACCAAACCCCAAAAACCGTTGCACCTCCTTAACGTTTTGAGGGGCAGGCCAATCCCTGACTGCTGACACTTTGTCAGGATCCATGCGGACCAACCCTTCC
Source organism: Gymnothorax javanicus (assembly GCA_029692085.1). Lineage (NCBI taxonomy): Eukaryota > Metazoa > Chordata > Actinopteri > Anguilliformes > Muraenidae > Gymnothorax > Gymnothorax javanicus. Next base: position 150,911,656 of record CM056197.1, read on the forward strand.
GAAATAATGAAGCCAAGAAACGAAACTGTCTTAGCATGAAAAACGCATTTCTCAGCTTTGACAAAAAGCTTGGCTTTGAGGAGGGCCTCAAGCACTTGTCTGACGTGTTGTTTTTGCTCCGGGAGAGTTGAAAAGAAAATCAGAATATCGTCAAAGTAGACAAAGACAAATCTCTCCAACATCTCTCGGAGGACGTCATTAACGAGTGCCTGGAACACAGAGGGGACGTTAACCAATCCAAATGGCATGACCAAATATTCGTAGTACCCGTCATGCGTATTAAATGCTGTTTTCCACACGTCCCCCTCACGGATCCGAACCAAGTTATAAGCATTCCAGAGGTCTAGCTTGGTGAAAAATGATGCCTCCTGCAGCCGTTCAAACGCGGAGTTCATCAATGGAAGTGGGTATCAGTTTTTAATAGTGATATTATTCAAGCCCCTGTAATCAATACAGGATCTCTTTTTTGCCCAGAAAAAAGAACCCCGCTCCGGCAGGAGACGTGGAGGGCTGAATGAATCCATTAGCCAGAGCCTACTGAATATATTCTCGCATAGCCTTCCGTTCAGGCCCTGACAGCGAGTATAATGAACCCCTGGGGGGAGTGGTACCCGGGTGGAGATTGATCTCGCAATCGAACGTGCAATGAGGAGGTAAAGTCAAGGTCCGTTGCTTGCTAAAAACCTCCATGAGATCAGCATAATCGTCAGGAACATTAGGAGGCAGACAAAAGTTCAGAGCTGCCCCCAAATTCTCACCCTGTTCGGAACCTGCCCCCTCTAAGTCAGACTCTGAGTCAGAGAAATCCTCCGAATAGCAATCCTCCTCTGGCTGCCGCCAGTCAAATTGAAGATCCCACTCCAACCCCTCCTCCACCCCTTTCTGTAGATTAGGAGGGTTGTGTGAGGCAAACTCCTCAGAATCACTCCAGGCCTCAGCCTCCCCCATAGGTCGATGCCCGGGATGACACGCTAAACTATCCCTAACAGTGGGACCTACAATCAGTTCCCCACTGGAAGTTCAGGTTATCCTGACTTCCACAAATGATATGAGGCCTATGTTCCCATAGCTATGAGTGTCCTAAAATGACAGGGAAAACAGGAGAACTGATAATAAAAAACCGGACCTCCTCAGAATGGCCACCAAAAGCGATGAACATAGTCAATGATTCAGAAACTTCGGTTTTAAATCCAGTTCCCAGCCGGCGACTTTCCAAAGATCTAACAGAGCGTGAATGTAAAAGAGGGCGGATAGGAATGGAATGTCTCCTAGCCCACTCTGCATCCATCAAACAATCCATGGCGCAAGAGTCCACAAAAGCTTCGATAAATATTCTCTGTCTCCCAACAGTCAATTCTACAGGGATTAAAGTTCAGAAGGGAAATTGGGTATGTTCCTCTACCGCCCCCCATACCACTAGAGGGACTTCCCGTTTCCCTGAAGGTCAGGGCAGCGTGGACAGATATGTCCCGGTTTGTTACAATTATAGCAGATTATACGTTTCCGAACTGGCTTACGAGCCCGGCTCTCATATGAGCCATCAACCTGCATAGGCTCACCAGGAGTGGAATTTTCAGTGGGCGGAATGGAAACTTTAAGCATGCTGCTAGTAGCATTAGCCCCGTTGCCAGCAAGAGCCAATGCAGTACATTTCTCCCTGTTACATTCGCGGATGCGATTATCAATTCGCACCGTAGTGCGAACCAACAAATCTAAAGACAAACAAGGCTCCAATGTAGCCAGACTGTCCTTAACCTCCTCTGCCAAAGCGTGAACGAACACTGTCATAAGAGGCGCTTCTGGCCAGCCTGTCTCTGTAGCCAAGGAGCGAAATGTGATTGAAAATGCAGCGACACTCTCAGAGCCCCGCCTTAGATGCATTAAACGCGTAGCCACGTCCTGGCCACAAACATCTTGATCAAACACCGATACCATTTCTCTAACGAGAGTCTCCACAATATTCACTACCGGTGAATTAGAGTGAATAAGTGGGCCGACCCAAGCGAGTGCTGTGTCGGTTAACAGGGATAAAATAAATGAAACCCGAGACTCTTCATTCACGAACCGTGAAGGCTGCGCTTTAAAAAATATCTCACATTGGGCAATGAAATCTTTACATCTTCCTGCCACGCCGCCATATCTTGGGGGTAATTGAAGCTTTGGCTCTCGGGGAGAATGTACGGACTGTGCTTGTGCAACATTTTTTGTGATTTGCGTGGACAGGGCTCTAATACTCTCAGTGAGAGTTAACAGAACGTTCTCCTGTCTCTCCATGGCATTCGCCTGAAGGCAGACTCCTTCCACCAACTTTGCCTGTTGTTTGTTCAGGCTAACAAGACCCTTGCCATAACCGGAGAGAGCAGCTTGTTGGTTAGCCACAACTTTCTCTAACGCAGCCGTTGCTGACAACTCCATGCTGGCTAGAGTGTTCTGTAATGGCCGGTAGTATATGGAGGCCAAGCGCAACAACAGAGAGAAAGAGAGTAGCACGAACACAGTTCAAACACAGAGAATAATATAGACCAAAAGCAAGTACTTGCGCTTCTAAAGGACGTATAATAGTCCGAACCACGGAAGCAAAGCGAGATAGAAAAAGGGAGAAGAAACTCCAACAATAAGAAGATAGAAACTCATAAAAAACTTGACTACAGACATCTTCAGCTATAGTGCGAATCTAAACACAGACACTCTAGCGAAGGAGGCGTGCCGGACATCCTGCTTATATAGATTCTGGGGAAGCGCTGCCCCAGCTCAATCAACCAGCTGGGTAAAGAATTCGATGGCCCAGGAATTCGATATTGTCCCCGGGACGAGAGCCGCAAAGAAAGGTCTAAACAACACGCACACCTCACAAACCATGACAGGGGGCCACAATAATTCATCAAAGGGCTCCAAATCTTAAGAAAGAAATCCTCAATATCTGCAAGGACAGCACTTATTCTTTAAAGAGGTAGGACACTAGAAATCTCCCTGTACCAGTCTGTCACTGTGGGTGGAGTATCTTTTATCCAAGTTAGCAATATGCATTTACGTGCAAGAATTAAAAGTTTGTGTTGTAAAATATATTGGTTATGGGAGAGTGCTACTACTCGTAAAAATGCTGCACAACACACAAGCTATGTGACTCCAGTTTCTAGCAATCCCTTCGCACTCCCAAAAATAATGGAAATTAGTCCCAAGGTCTGTTTTGCACTTTCGGCAAATAGGAGAGACAGATTGAAATATCTTCTGAAGGATAAAAGGAGCCATATATAACCTATGCAATATTTTATATTGAATTTCAACCAGCCTATTGCAAGTATAAGTTGAATATACCAGACTTACTGCCTCCTGCCAGTCCTCTTCATTGCATTCATTACCTAGGTCAGCCTCCAATGAGATTTTGGTTTGGTTTCATATTTATCATGAGCGTAAAGTATTGAATAGAAATGGACTATTATCTGATTTAAATCCTGCTCAAAGATTGATTTTTCTGCCTCACTATAGAGGGATGTGTCTTCTGTAGGCTTTACGAGTGAGTAAATAAAGTGCCTCACTTGTAAATATCCAGAAAAGTGATTTTTAGGGAGATTAACCCCATCTTGAAGTTGCTGAAAGGACACCAAGGTGTTATGTTTAAACATATCCCCAATCGCCATAATACCTTTATCGTTCCATGTTTTAAATAAAGAACGTCTACGGCCAGGTGGAAATTCTTGATTCTCACAAAGGGGAGAGAGCATGGATTAGACACCTTGTCTGTCCATGAATTTAGAAATTACCTGCCACACTTTAATAGAGTTGATAATCAGTGTAGTGTTTCCCACGGGTTAAGAATTTAATTTTGGTGGTTGGTGGCGCAGCATGGCATATGACGAACAGTTACACAAGTAAACTAGTCAAATAAAAATTTATTAAATATTTAATTTAGTGCAAATGAGTACCCACTCAAAAGAAGTATTTTAGGTCAACATAAATAACTATGAAGAAAGAAATAACTATTTACACATTGAAATAAATTCCCATCTGTGAATGAATAATCACTCCTGTTATTGTATTTCAACATGAATAACTCTTAATAGATAATTATTTTTATATTAAAATAAAATTCCATTTTAAAATATATTACAGTGTTTCCCTTTAATACCCTGCTTTATGCCATAATGCTTTTGTCATGAGCCTAATTGCGTATTTGGCATTCCTTGTTTGAACATTTGATTTTTCTCGATGCGGAAAAAAACATTTCTAATGCATTCTGTATGGCTGTGCCTCTGGGGCAGGTCCATTTATTGAAATTCAGAGGCACGCAGCCAGGTGCTGTCCTTCAAGCTCCTTCTTTAGATCAGTTCTGATGTGAAATAGAAACAAACTTACATTAATATTTTGAAAGACGGCACAACAGAAAATGTACACAAAATTTACATTGTGCCCTCTTTCATGGTTTAAAATCTCTCCATTTCATTTTTGAGAAGTCCAGCTGACAGTTTACACAGGAGACAGGGATGAGCACTGCAGCCAGAAGACCCAAACCAGGGTAGATGTCTGCCCACTCAATGAATTAACTGGCCCACTCTTGCATGATCTCTGCCTGATTTTCCCTTATCAAGACAGGAAATAGTAGAAAAAAAATTCAGAACCATCAAATATTAAATAAGAGTGATGCAAATATTGTCATGGAAGCACTTTACTTACATTTATTTATTTTAAATATTTTAATGTATTTTATATGGTGAAGTGGTGGATACATTTTATCGCCACCAGAGATAAAAATAATTCATCAGAGGCAGCGATATATAGACTAGAGGAGGTGAAATCCCCCTCATTCCCTCCAGAAAATCACATCTTGTGTTAATTTAATTAATGGGACAAAAATCATTGATTCTCACACCAGGTTGTTGTAAGATGGGAAAAGGGGGGTTGGAGCACTGCTGGCGCTGATGAGTGCATCTGTGACACTGCAGCAAGACTGGCAGGCCTTCTGAGCATCAAAAGACTTCAACGCCATGCAATATAACAAATTGTCGAGTTTCTGATGACAAGCAGCTTGTTGTTTGCTGGGGTTTGCGTGAAGGGAAGTGGGGGTGGTTTATGCCCGTAAGAGACTGGAGACCAGAACTGGGGGATGCAAAGTGTGAGCAAACTGTATCTGTGAATGGCCGGACAGGAGGAGGCAATAAACCCAGCCTCTGAGCTGGGAGTGGGGGTTTGCACAGTTTCTGCGCCTTTGATGTCACCCTGCATGGGAGGCCTTTGGCTTACCCAGTGTTCCATATTGCCCTCAATCATCTGTGTAAGACTGGACCCTAACTTATCTGTTTTAAATAATCTAAACCTCTGGGAACGTCATAATATGCTCATATGTTTAATATACTGATAAGAAATCACTTCTGTACTTATAACACAATTTCCCTGTATAATAATTCAGCTTAAGACTTCTTCATGACAACCATATCATATTCATCCATTTTCCTGGCTTGTTTGATATGTATGTTTTTGTTACAATTCGAGGAGTTGAATGGCATATGTTTCGTATCAAATGAAATTATAGTTCATTCACTTTTAGAAATTCCCTAAATTTGGGTAAGGTAAAATCTCCTCTCGGGTAATAAAGTGTAGTTCCTTTTGTCTGAATGACCCCTCCTTTACAGCCAAATGGCCTGACTCTGTCTCAGTCCTGAGACCTGTAACCCGATATCTCACCTGGTTAACTTATGGGGCTCTCTGGTTGGAGGAGGGGGGGTTGCTGGTTTGGTTTATAGGAAAGAGAATGAGCTGTTCGGGGAGATTGTATCCGATCTCTCCCAGCACGCGTTAGTCGTGAGTAGCCTTTTTCAATGATGTAACATCGTATTTGAACTTCCGCGCAAGACGTTAGTGCGTGTATCCTTTTCCTCCAGGTATGACTTTATTCTCCTCTTCTAAATTATGTGTAACTTGTAATTGGCTTAACGTTGATTTGTTTGATTTAGGCTTTTGCCTACCTGGTGAATAAATTGTTGTCATTCCTTTAAGCTTGCGTGTGGTCTCCGTGACTCCTAATCCTTTTATTCTTTCTAGCCACGTTACGACCCCGGTACTTAGGGGGCTAGTCCTTACATTCCAGACTAGCTAGCTGATGTTTTAAAGGTAGTGATGGGTTTTAAGTTGGATTGCAGATTACGGTCTACTTATATAAAGGGTTTATGTAGTATCGGTCCTGGGGATTCGGCCTTAGGGCACCCTTGGGCTTATAAGCCGGTGCCTGGCCGATCCTTAAGGGCCCTGTGGTGCACATAAATCTGGGTTCATGATATGTTTATGCCAAAGTTGCTACTATCATGGTAATTTCTTCCATCCTCTAGAACTCTCACCGAACTAAGATCCGCAACTGCGCTATTACCAGGGGTCGGTTGAGTAACTGGTTTTCACGGATGAGTCTGGCGGCGTAGCTGCCCGAGATTCACGCATGTGTCCCTAAACTATAAATTCTAATTCTAATTTGGAGTCAGATATTTAACGAGGGTATAACTAAATTTGGTATCCTAAATTTATTATGGAGTCAGATTAATTGTAACCGTTGTGCTTTTGTGCCCGTCCTTGAACGGAGAAAATATATCCATTTTATTGTGATTCGCACCAGCCAGGACGTCGCGCGTGCTAATACCAGGCAAAAGAACACGTTGAACCTTCGCCCTACAATTTCCGCCGTTGGTTATTGTTTTGTGGGTTTTACATTGTTATTTCTAATCGAACAGAAAATACAACCATTTTTTACACCATTTTTAATTCATGTTTCTCTCCTTCATCCACCTCAGACAAACTTCATGACCTTGTAACCTGTACAAAGTGTAATGTACTTGACACACACACAAAAAAAAACCTAATTGCGTCCGTTTTAGGTTTTCATATTTTCATTGTTCCAACAATCACCAATTTTATTTTGGTCAATATGAACCCTTAATTCACGGAATATTTCCTCTCAATACCACTTTTTCCTGCTGCCTCTCTTTGGCGTTACTGCCTCCTTCATGCTAACAACTGGAGTATGTTTGTATACCAACCGTATTTGCATCCCACCTGTGGAGCTCCCTGGCTCTCCTCATCTCCCTGGAGGAAAGAATTCTGGATTCAACCTTCACCAATATCGAATTGAATCCATACCTTTTTGGCAAACCTTGAAGTTTGGGTACAGTGCCAGGGTTTTTCCTGGTTCAAACTGAGGTGGTGCTGGTACCTGATCATGGGCTCAAACGTGCTGCCGAATTACTATGGTGGATGCTGCCGAATTACTATGGTGGTTGACCTCTTGGCTGTGCTGTAGCGCTATTCGTTGGTGGTCATTCTGCTTGGTATGAGACAGAGAAAGATGTGTGGAGGGATTGAGCTGAAGATTTTCTCTTGTTCAAACGGGTTTTCCTAAAAATAATTCGTGTGTTAAGGCTCAAACATGAAAAGAGGTTAGACGATTTGCTCGAGGTATAACCCTTGTCGCATTAGGGGCAGGGAGAATCTTCCCCCTTCCTTTTTCCCTTTTTTCCCCCTGAAACAACTCGGTGAGCAAACAGCCAAATTAAGTCGCTAATCTGGCCAAACAAAGGTGACGGGGGTTTTTTGGGTTTTTTTTGGGGGGTTTCAGTCTCCCGGGAGCAAAGTAAGGTAGAGTAAAATCAATTTAAATGCTAATTAATTGGCTAACTAAGTGAATTGTATGATATACAAAGTAAAAAAGAGTTGTTTTCAAGGACTGAGCTACTGTCACCTGGTTTTTCTGTAGCTGATTTAGCCAAAAAACTTCAGCAAGCTCTCAATGCAAAGAATATTATCGAATTACCTGGATGTCTAACTATAACCGGGCTTGGTTTCATACTTGGTGGCTTGCCTTTCATGCAGTCTTCTAGCCAATAAATATTGACGTTCACCGGGGTTTTTAGTCCCCTTCGTTCTTTCTCCTGACAGCATTACCACAAAAGCATTGCCAAGCTTGAATATTAAAGCGAACCGAGGCTTTTGTCTTTTTCGCATTTTATTATTACCAAGGAGCTCTTCTGATTAAACACATTGCAAATTACGTTATCTTTGTATTTTCCTCCGGTTCCGGTGCCTTGATCAGCTGATTAAAGTTTAGTTGCTTGTTTGAGTGCTTAGTGACAAGCTTGTTGGGGGAGATACCGTGTTTAGTTCGCTCACAAAGTAAACGACTTGTTTATTCGGTCCGTTTAAATTAAAGGGAACCGGAGCTTTACTCTGTTTCGGTTACCTTTGGTTGTATTTGTGGCTAGCTAGCTAGATAGTTACTGTTTGCATTTTTGATTTGGGGTCTGAGATTTAGTATTTAGTTAGTAGGGCAGCAGTCACTTGAGTCGTCCATTCGGTTAGGTTGGAATTTAAACGATAAGGTTTACTGGAGTGCTCCGCCTCCTCCCTCCTCCAGTTTCTCCTGGGCGTTGTATCCAGTCTGTGATTATTTGGATTCTCAGCTAAGCCCTGTGATATTTTTAGGTTATTATATTAATAGTATTGGGACTATATAAAGTCAAGTCGGCTTATTAGGAGTGCTTATTACATATAGAGTTTGTCTCGATTTGGTATTTAATTTTTGTTAACTGAAACTAAGCCCCTGTTAAAAGAGGCTTATTATCCATTCACATAGTTTCCCCACAGTTTCTATTGTGACTGCTGCTTAGGGCTTCTCAGGTTAATAAATTGGGGTTCCTGAGCTTCTGTCTCTGCATTAATAATTTTCTTTGTTATCTAGGGTGAGCGAGGTCATTAGGTAGGGGGTTCAAAATATGGCCAAAACTATGTGACGGTTGCAGGATGATCGCGCTTTTGGAAAGAGATTTCCAGGGTGGATTTGTCTGCCACCGTTGTCAGCTAATTGAGCATCTGGAGAGCAAGATCCTTGATCTTCAGGGCCAGTTGGCGGCGCAACATAGTTCACAATCAGCAGAGTTCCTAGAGGAACTAAGTAGTATGTCGTTTAGAGAAATGGTGTGTACGCCAAAGCAGGGTGGTGCGGGGACCCCAGAGCAGGCAGGGAGAGAAAGTTGGGTGACTGTAGGACGTCAGCGCAGGAAAGGGGGTGCACACCATACAGCGACAGCTCCTCCAGTGGTTGAGGTGTCCAACCGATTCCAGCCCTTGCAGGAACTCGACTTGGCCCCTGACCCTGAGAGTGGGGCGACTGATGAGCATCAGGGCACCCTGTTGGCCTCTACCCCTCAGAAAAGAGAGTTAGTGATAGTGGGGGACTCAATACTTGGAGGAACAGACAGTTTAGTCTGTTCGCGCGACAAGGAGTCTCGTACGGTGTGTTGCCTGCCTGGTGCCCAGGTAGGAGACCTCCTGGAGCGTGCGGACAAGCTCCTGGCCAGAGCGGGGAGGGACCCAGTTGTCATGGTCCATGTTGGGACAAATGACATAGGTAAGGGTAGGTTTGAGGTTCTGCAAGGCAAATTTGTGGAATTAGCTGGAAAGCTTAGGAGCAGATCCTCCAAGATAGTTTTCTCTGGGATTCTACCGGTACCACATGCAAGCAGAGGGGAGCAGAATTTTATCTGGAGGTTTAACACGTGGCTACGAACCTGGTGGAGGAAAGAGGGGTATAGGTTTATGGGGCACTGGAACTACCTCTGGGACAGGGGTGACCTGTTCAAGCCGGACGGGCTGCACCTGAACCGGAGGGGTACCTTTGCACTGGGTCAGCATATGTTGAGGGTAGTACAGAGTTATTTTAACTAGGGACTTGGGGGGCAGGGAGGTTAGAGAGTGTTATACAGAGGGAAATGCAGACTGCCCTGATGGAGGCTGACAGCGTTACATGCACCATTGATGATATATTTTTAAAGCATTAAAGCGCAGTGAGGGGCTTGGGGCAGCGGGCACATAGGAAATCGAAGGGGAAGAGCATTCGTGATAACCTGAAATGTTTTTATCTAAATGCAAGAAGCATTAAAAATAAATTTCCAGAACTTGAGGCCGTTATGATTAGTGAGGGCTATGACATAGTTGGGATGACAGAGGTATAGCTTAATGAAGAGGATGGAGATGAATATAATATAGAAGGTTATAAGCTCTTTAGGAAGGATAGATGCAACAGGCGAGAAGGGGGTGTAGCACTCTATGTGAACGAAAACATAAATGTGCAGGAAATTCCTGAAATTGAACATTCCTTGCCTTGTGAAGATATCTGGGTCAGGCTCATTGGCAGACACGAGACTGGTTTAAACACAGGAGTATGCTATCGCCCGCCAGCTTTGGACAGTACTGCCAATGAAATTCTCTTTAAGAGGATTACGCAAGCTTGTAGAGGAGGAGGGACTATTATTGTGGGAGACTTAAATTATCCTGGTATCGATTGGGAAATGGTGAAAGGACAGGGTAGGGGGGAGGAAGAATTTCTAGATGTCATAAATGATAATTTTTTGGTGCAGTATGTTAATAAACCTACAAGAGAGAAGGCAATTTTAGACTTAGTGCTCTGTAATGACCTAGATAGAATTAGCAATGTTGAGGTACGGGAGCCACTTGGGACAAGTGATCACTCTACTGTTAATTTTGATGTTTCATGGGAAGTTAAAAAGGATTTTAGGCGAGCAAACTTTGACAGGATGCGCTCATATCTAAGCAAAATAAAATGGGAGACACTCCTGGACTGTGAGTCTGTAAATGAGATTTGGGAAAAATTTAAGGGGGTTTTACTTGATTCACAATGCAAATTCATTCCAAAGGTGTCCAAAAGTAAGCTGAAAAAGCAGAATCCTCAGTGGATGACCACATTTATTCGTAGGAGTTTGAGGGAAAAAAGGAATCTTTATAAGATGTAAATAAAGGATAACAATGAGAACACTAAGGCTTAATACTGTAAAATGCGGGCTGTGGTCAAAAAAGAACTGAGGAATGCTAGAAGACTGTATGAAAGACAAATTGCAGAGGGGGCAAAAACTAACCCTAAGCGCTTCTTTCAGTACTGTAGCAGAAAAAGGAAAGTCAAAGAGGAGGTTAAGTGCATAAAGAATAAATATGGATCGCTGCTATATGATAACAAGGATATTGCGGATACCTTAAACAGTTAGTTTGTTGAGAATTTTACCTCAGAGCAGGTTTTTATTCGGCCAGGGGGCATGTCCAATGCTCAAGATTATTTAGCGGAAATTGAGGTTAGGGATAACGAAGTATTAGACAAGTTGCATAAACTAAAGGCAGGTAAGGCGGCGGGTCCTGATGGCTTATATCCTAGAGTGCTCAGGGAAGTTAGTGAGATCATCTTTAAGCCGCTATCCGCCATCTTCAGATGGTCTTTAGAAACTGGAGAAATACCAAATGATTGGAAGCAGGGCAATATAATACCAATATATAAGAAAGGGGACCGTACTGAACCAGGAAATTACAGGCCAGTCAGTTTAACTTGCATTGCATGCAAAATACTGGACTCTATCATAAAAGATGAGCTGGACTTATTTCTTGAACGTAATAATATCTTGAGGGATAGCCAACATAGTTTCCGTAAGGGATGGTCGTGCCTGACAAACCCTCTGGAATTTTTTGAAGAGGCCATAAGCAGGGCTTATGACATCATATACTTGGATTTTCAGAAAGCACTTGATACAGTACCGCATGAGATTTTTACATTAATTTTTTTTTTTAATTTTTAAAATGAGCTCTATTGGAGTTACAGGAGGTATTCTGGAGTAGATTCAAAACTGGTGCAAGACAGAACACAAAGGGTGGTGGTCAGTGGTATCTCATCTGAGCTAGGTATGGTGGGGAGTGGCGTCCCCCAGGGATCGGTGCTGGGACCCCTGCTGTTCCTCATCTACATTAATGACCTTGATAGGAATATTGAGAGCAAATTAGTTAAATTTTCAGATGATACTAAGTTGAGAGGCTTGGCAAATAGTTTAGAGTCCACTAAAGTGATTCAGGATGATTTGGATAGAATCCAGAATTGGGCAGAAATGTGGCAAATGAAATTTAATGTAGCGAAATGTAAAGTTGTACATGTAGGTAATAAAAACATTAGACAGGATTACTTCATGGGAGGTTAAAAACTGGAATGTGCTACCCACGAAAAAGATCTGGGAGTGATTGTTGACCAAACCCTCACAGGTTCTAGCCACTGTGCCGTAGCAGTTAAAAAAGCCAATCGGATGCTGGGATACTTTGCCAAAAGTATTGAGTACAAGTCTCAGGAGGTGATGCTTCTTTTGTACAAAACATTCGTCAGACCACATCTGGGCCCGTATTCACAAAGCATCTTAGTGCTAAAAGTAGGTCCTAACTGCCGGATTTAGGAGAAACTCCTAAAAAAATGGGCGCATCAGTCGTAAATTTAGGACTTCTAATTATTTTTGCTAAGTGTTATTCACAAAGCATTTTAGGCCTAAAAGTAGCTCCTAAGTCTGGGAGAGCTGAAAAGTAGTGAAGAGGACTCCTAACTCGCTAAAACCCATTCACAAAGAATCGGAAAATGGCTTCTGCTGTTGAAAGACGGAATGACTTGGAAATTCTGAATGATGCGCAGTTGTTGAAAAGATATTGGATCGACCGTGAAGGGATTTTATTTGTTGTTGACTTGGTGAGGGAGAGAATTACATCTCCAACCATGAGAAACAACTAAATAAGCCCCGAAATAAAATGTTTGACAACACTTCGTTACTTGGCCACCGGAAAAATGCAACTTTGCAACGCGGACAATTAGGGATTTCACAATCATCTGTCAGTCGCTCAATTCAACAAACAATCAATGCGCTCTGTGAACCCCATATCATCTGACAGTTTATCCGGTTTCCAATGGATTTTCGCCAACAACACAGAATCAAACTTGAATTCATGCACATCTCAGGTATGCCCGGTATCATCGGTGCTATTGACGAGACCCATATTCGAATTATTTCTCCGACCCAAGATGAAGAGGTATCTGTAAATAGAAAAAAAGTTCATTCCATCCACACCCAGATAGTATTTGATGCCGAATACAATATTTTGGACATTGTTGCAAAATGGCCAGGATCCACGCACGACTCGCATTTTAATGGAAAGCAGCTTATGCCAATTATTTGACGGGCATTATGTACCTGTGGGATGTCACTTGCTTGGGGACAGTGGCTTTGGTGCTGTACCTCCTTTTGCTATGCATGAATTATTTTATTAGGCTATTGAGCGAGGGTTACATTTAATGGATCATCATAATAATACCAGCCTATGTCATATTTTGTATGCATATTTAAATTGTAGGCTATAAATTACAAAAAAAGCTTAGTATGCTTTCCTGTTTGAACGATAGCCCGTTCATAGGCTGCAATCTCAGACCCCATCTGCGATTGCAGCCCATACCACCGCTTCTCGCCGTCCGAGACACCGGGGAATGCAGCATTGATCTGTAGGCTGATATTATCCCACGCATCCCGTTTGGATTTGCTGTTCACCCCCGAACGAAATTTCAATTTGATTAGGCTACATGCTTTCGCTCCAGGACCAACTGGCCCAGCATCAGTAACTGGTCGTGGCTCCAGTGGGGCTTTCGCGTCCTTTTTTAACTTTCATCCAAGACAGTTTAGGGCAAACAAACTTGAACAGCCGGACATTTAAATGATCGCAACATATTCTCACTGGGTAATAAGTTGCTAATTATTGGGGCAAATCACGCGTTTTATTATTGACTCATTTTATGCTATTAGCGTTTTTACAACTATCTCTTTCCTATGTATGTTTATTTGCCTTGAGCGTGATATGTGGGGACTGCGCATAGTGCATTTTCAGGAGTGCTCAACATTTTATTTTTTCACGGGACAAACCAGCTGCTTGGACTATTTCCTCATTTTTTCCTCCATGGGTTGTATGTGGGATCTTTTTTTCCAATGGGCCGCCCTGTCACCAAACAACCAATCACCGTGCTCATTGTCCCAAGACTCGTGCATGAGAATTGACATCATGCATAGCAACGGAGATTTACTCTCACCTATCTCAGAGCTACTCCTAGTCTAGGTGTTACCAGTTTTCTTAACTAAAAGTTGCTCTCAGCAGCTTTGTGAATAATTTTTAAGGTTTTACTCCAACATAAAATGTTTTAGCGCGACTTAGGAGTACTCCTAGCAGTAAGATAAGATGCTTTGTGAATACGGGCCCTGGAGTATTGTGTACAGTTCTGGAGACCATACTTTAAGAAAGATATAGAGGCTCTAGAAAAAGTTCAGAGAAGAGTCACAAAGCTAATTCAGGGTATAAAAGATGAAAGCTATGAGAATAGGCTGAAGATCCTTAATCTCTTTAGTCTTAGGAAAAGGAGACTTAGGGGTGATCTGATTGAGGTCTTTAAATATGTTAAAGGGATTAACAAAGTGAATTATGTAGGATTCCTTCGACCAAGTGTTGTTAGTAGAACTCATGGTCACAAATGGAAGTTGACCAAGGGTAAATTTAACACTGATATTTGGAAATATTTCTTTACCCAAAGAGTAATTCCGATGTGGAGTAGCTTGCCTGACCATATTGTTGAGGCAGAGACCTTGGGAGTTTTCAAGAGCAGGCTTGACTTAAAGCCAGATACCACTGAGTCATTGAGTATCTGAAGTGGTATATTAACAATAGGATAAAGAAACTGGCGAGCCTATTTGGGCTGAATGGCCTGTTCTCGCCATTTATGTTATGTTATGTTATGTTACGTGCACATGTACCTTGCCTTCAACTGGCTCAAGCAAATGTTTTACATGCAGTGTATTTTAGGAGTTAAAATTGCATTATTCAAAATGAGAAGTGTTATTTTATGCATATTTATTTTCCAAAAATGTGCTCTGTACAGCATTTTAGAACAATTCATTTTCCTGTGGACCCCAGGAAAGCCCTCAGTCACCCCTAGAGGTCCCCGGACCCATCATACTAACAGGACTGTGCTGGGCAGTAGTTGTAGTGATAAAGAATGTGCTGAGGCTTCAGCACAAATCTGACCTGATAACTGGGGCTAAAAGTGCAAAATCAGAATATAAATGTAAGAAAATAAAAGCAAGTATTTTTCCAACAAATTTCACAAGCAGCAAAATGCGGCTGCTATTAAAGGTAGTTTAATACACCAGGCATCCATTTACACAGCTCACAACCAGCAGCAAAACATTTCAGCCTCCAAGTTTTCATTTTGTTGAATTTCTTCATGTGCTCCTTGTAAGCAAAGGCCTCCTGGTCTGTTCCATAGATGGCCACCTTGCAACACACATCCAAGTGCCACAAGGCTCAGGGAGGAATACAGTCGAGAGGCCTCTGGAGAAACCAGCCACTGAAGCACCTCCTCCAAAGATTTACCGCGATATTTACGATGACGTCAATGTTTTGATACGTGGTTGACAAAAAGGCTCATCTTACACTAAGTTTACTTTTAGATCTCCGTCTTTATATGTACTTAATAAAAGACCTAAAATAGCGATGCCAGTCAGTTGTTGTGTCATAGGTTGCATGCCAAGACAAGTGATGGCTTTGTTGCAGGCATGTGGTGGTCACACTCGGTACTGAGATTGGAGTTGATCTTTCTTGTTGATTTTGTCGTTAAACTTGTCATTATTGATTCTTTTGTTGTTCTTTTTTTGTTGATGTTATCTGACATTTTGTCGAAGTTGTTGTTATGGGTAAAGTCAATAAATGGTTACAAATTTGAATCCGAGTTTGGCTACAATTCTGGTTATCAGTTTTTAAAGTCCATCAGTGTAATTTCTGCATACTCATGAATACTAATGAGTATTTCAAATGGCGCAAGGAATTATTGCAGGTCGCAAAAACTATTTTCACATTCAATATTCGGGGGATTTTAAGCGTTCTCAGAGAAAACATTTATGTAGACCCGTTTGTTTTGGTCGTATCAATTAAATTAGATATATAAAAGAACACACTGGTTACCGTAAAACCCAAATTGATAGAAACTCCCTGTTCAAACCCCAGCGATTGTGATCATACACCTGGGGCATATTCAAAATTGCGGGGTCTCTCGCAAGGTCTTGCGAGATGCCCCCCTGGTCAGTTAAATCTAAGTTCATTCCGTTAGCTTTTGTATTTTTCCTGAATTAGTCTATATTGCTGTCATGGTTCTGACTGTGTGTGTAGTTATTGACTTTCTTTGTGGCTCGTATTTGGATCACGTCTGTTTCTTTAACTATCGGATTCTTTTCCCAGCTGTTTCGTCAGGTGTGGGCGGCGCCATCCCCTAAGGCTTTATAAGCCGGATGTCCGCCACGCCTCCTTTGCTGGAGTGTCTGATTTTAGTTATCGCTACAGCCAGAAGATATCTCTAGTTAGGGATTTTTGGTGAATTTCTTTGCAGTTTATTTGTGGTTCATTTCTTCAGGGAAGTTTTTTTTTACTTTCCCTATTTGTTTGTTCCTCTCTCACTCTGCTTCCTGGTTTGTATTGTTGGGCGTTCGTTTTGGAAGCGCGAGAGCTGTTCTGTTTATTCATTTATTTTTCTCCCTGTGGGTATTTTAAGTCCTTGCTGGTCCTGTTTTCTCCTAGCCGCTGCAATTGGCCTCCCGATTCCTTCAGCCATTACAATTGTTATTTCCATGATCGTCAAAAATGTCTATAAACATATGAATAAATATACAAGACGTCTATAAAATACATACCTCTGTCCCTGGTAGTGACTGGTCGGCACAGCAGTACACTTCAATCGAAGTTTTCCTGTTTTTCCTCTGGTGAAAAATGTTCACTACACATCCAGAGGAATCTGAGGGATTCAACACAGATGTTGAGATCCAGCCAAAGAGCGATTAGCCACAGCCGTAGTCTGTATTGGTCATGTATTAGTTATCAGTGGAAAGTCACCGATCTTGCACGCTTGAAAGAAGCTGCAACAGTTTGTTAACACATGAAAGACCGTATTTTGAGTCCTCCAGGTTACAGAACTTCACTCTTCCCGAGGAAAAAAAACAAGGCTCCTGGCTAAGTGGTTAGATTGGACATTTAGGTGAAAAACAGTGAAAATTATGTCTTTGAGTCAAATCATAATGTCGGGCCTTCCAGACACTTTGAAATTGTCACACGAGCATTTGATGTTTTTCACGTTGCTTTTTTTAAGCTTGAAAAAGTGGCCACCATTGAATTCCATTCATTTGGATTTCTCTTCAATGCTGGTTTTCCTTAAAATTCCAAAACTGTTTCAAGGACAAAAGAAATTAACCGACCCTTCAATTATCCTTGGGGTGAGTATTTGATGAGTGAATTTTCATTTTTGGGTGAACTTTCCCTTTAACCCATACACATTGGGGATCGCTGGCCAAAAAAGGCATGAAGGGAAAAATAAACTCCTTTAACTCACTGCCCGTCGCTGGCACATTTACAGAAAGAGACAGATATTACAACATGGAAAAAAAAAACTTTGATACGAAAGTTCTATTCACTGTACATTTTTACTCTTCATTCATTACTTTCGAAGTTCTTGGTCAGCAAAATTCTTCGCCTAAACTGGATCGTTAAATATTTTTACTTGCCCTAGATAGTGCACATAGAGGCTAGCCGGTAAGCGCAGCAAGTGCCGAACCTCCTTCTCCCGCAAGTGCTGTAGCACGTCGCGGAAAATCCGCCGCTGCTCCATCACCTCCACGGTGTAGTCAGGGAAGATTAGGATGCGGTGACCTCTGAGCCGCAGAATTTTCTCTTTTTCCTGTGCAAGATGTACTCGTGCCATTATCATGCGAGATCTGGAGCCATCCGGTGGTTTGGGCTGTTCCAGACAATGTGTCCTATCGATTACAACGGGCTTAATAAAGTTGTCTTCCCCCACCAGCCTGGAAATCAACCTGGAGACGAATTCGTTGGTCTCCCTTTCCCCTCTGGGCCGTAAAGTATGCCCCCGCAGCCTCCGCGAGGCGGGGGGGCCCCGCCATCCAAACCGGTCCAATGGGCCCCGTCCATGAAATTTTTATTTTTGCAACTGAGTTCCATACACACAACGTTCCTCATTAGCATCCAGCCAATTACATTGCTCCTGTGATTCCTAAACCATTTTGACAACTCTGATTGGTCACTTTCAACGCGATCACACCCACACGACCTCCTTCAATGTTAGCTGAAAATCAAGCAGACAGTTTGAGCTGAGAAGCGCAACATTGATGTGTAGCGGTCGCGTGTTACACTACTTTTCAGATTTTAGGGCCATCCTGCTAGCTACCCAATGCTATTTAAGGAAAGTCTTTGTTAAAAATCATCATATTTAACCGATGTTATTTGGTTTTTGCCCTACCTTCACAAGCTAGCTCGCTGTAACAGCGATAGCTCTTCAGCTGTAACCAACAAGCAAATTAGCTTAAACTAGAATTAGAAAATGTGAAAACACTGTTCGGACGAGCGAAGCGCCACAGAATATATCAAATACGTTCATGCCTATTACAGCTAGCTAAGTTGGCTAAGTTAGGGCAAAACCAAATCATATCGCTTACAAAGAATGCCTGCAGTTAACATTTGCTAGCTAGATTGCGATATTACCAAATGAGTAACGTAATTAATATGCGATCGCACACAGCAGCAGAATCAAAGACTGAACAGAATAGCCAGTATCTGGCTGGTATCCAAACATCTGTTTTCAGCCATGTACCAAATGTATGTTTACTGTTGCATTGTAAATGCTTTGCTGTCAGCGTACTTCATCAATAACTGAAAGTAAAGCTGCTTTCACACCAGATGCAAAATGAATTTTTTGCACGACAGATTACATTCAAAGTCAATGCAAAGATGCGAATAAAAGCAAAAAATTCGTTTTGCGTCCAGTGTGAAAGCAGCTTAATGCATACAACGTGGTGTCAAAAGTTAAAAGACAGGTATCATGGCACAGGAGAGACTCTCAGGGCTGGCCGTGACCGTCCTCAGCTTTGAAATTAAACGAGCTCGCAGTCAGGACTTTAAGAGAGTGGTGCGAGATTTTTCTCATGGCCGAGGCTATTCGCCCGGCAGCCAGGCACCAAAAAACTGCTTGATTATTCACCCGGCAGCCAAACTTCACGTATTTCATTTGTAAACAAACTTCTCGTCGTCGTGTCTATTGCTGTCAGCGATCTTCTTATTTGCGGTTTGTATGGTTCTGCGATCGTCTTTAACCCATTGCACTTTGTTCCTGTAGTCTTATTGATTAATAACTTTAAATAAATTGCCGTAGTTGTCGAAAGCTTGTCTACTTCTTTTTTTTTAAACAACACTTTATTAAGTTTTTCACATATAGAAAACATCCAAATAACAATGACCACAGCAATAGCAAATAATGTATAAACGTACTATACAACAAAACAATCAAAAGATCAAAAATAAATCACATAATTGTACAAATAAAACAATAAACAAACAAAAACAAACAGATAACTGAAAGAGCAGCAGCAGTGATGATCTTCAAGTTAGTTCAACATTCTCATCCTCCAAAAATTCCAAAAAAGGTTTCCACACTTTAATAAACTGTTTTCTTTTTCCTCTAACAATATATGTAAGCCTTTCCAGTGCAAGGTATGTTGCAATCTCCTTCAACCACAAGTTTACAGAGGGCAACTGTATATTTTTCCAGAAAAGAGCGATCAGTCTTCTAGCTTGAAGAAGCCTAAAATCAATCAACACTAATTGTTTAGAACTGACGACCAAATTTTCAGGGTATATACCCAGGATACAAAGCTTCGCTTTCAGGGGAATATTCTTACCCACCATCTGGGAAATGGCCCCTATCACACCTTGCCAAAATAGCTGCACCTTTGAGCACTCCCAAATACAGTGGAAGAGTGTTCCTTTTTCCTCTAAACACTTACAACAAATATCTGGAATATTAGGATAGATTTTATTCAGCTTTACTGGGGTGAGATCAATTCGCATTAGCCATTTATATTGGAGAAATTTCAATCTTGTATTAATTGTATTTTGCTGTGCCTTTAAGCATGCCAATTCCCAGTCTTCTTCAGGTATATTCTCTCCAATATCGACTTTCCATGCTTCTAATCTGTCTTTGGATGATTCCTTTTCACAAGATACCAAAGTCCCATAAAACAAAGATACTAGACCCCTTTTAGCCAGATTTGTAATGGTTAGATTTTCAAGATTCGTCAAAGGTGGCTCAGACATTGGATCTGTATTTATTGATGATATAAAATGTTTCAATTGTAAATATTTGAAAAAATGTTTTTTTGGTATACTATACTCCTTACATATTTGCTCAAAGGTGAGTAGTTTGCCATTTCTGTAAAGGTTCCCTATACATTGCGCACCTTTGGCTGCCCAAAGCTTGAAACCACCATCCCCTCTACCTGGTGTAAAATTATTGTTTCCCCATATAGGGGAAAAACTAGATAAAGCAGGGATGTCTCCAATATGCTGGTGTACACGATACCAAATGTCAATGACATTTTTAAGAAAAGGATTCTTTGTTTTTTTTTTTTCAATGTTTTAAAATCTGCTGAATATAGATATAGCTTGAGGGGTAGTTCTGAGGCAGTTGTTTGCTCAATATTTACCCAAGCTGGAAGAATGTCTGTGCTAAAATAAAATGAGGCAGAGTGTAATTGAGCAGACCAGTAATACCACTGCAGATTTGGAAGACGAAGGCCACCTCTCTCATACGGCATGTAAAGCAACTTCAATCGCAGCCGAGCTTTTTTATTGTTCCAAATGAATTTAGCAAGAATGTTGTTAATTTTATCAAAAAAACATTTAGGAAGCGGGAGTGGGATTGATTGAAAAAGGTACAGGAATTTTGGCAGTATATCCATTTTGATTATATTAATACGGCCGATCAACGAAATAGGCATTATTGTCAAGCGGTTTAATGTTTCTGTTATTTTTTCTGTTAATGAGTCATAATTTGAAGATACAATAGTTTTGATTTCAGGTGTAATTTGAACCCCTAAATAAGTAAAACCATTTTTTTGCATTCGTAAATGGTGTCTTTATAGTTGGTGTCAGACGTTCATTTTTATCTAAAAATAACAGTGATGATTTAGAGAAATTTATTTTGTATCCAGAGAACTCTCCAAATTGTTGAATTAATGCGATTAGATTTGGAATACTGTCCTTAACCCTAGTCAGAAAAAGGATGACGTCATCGGCATACAAAGATATCCTATGTTCTTGCTCACCTATCTGGATGCCCGTGAGGCCAACATGGGCTCTGACAGCCATAGCGAGAGGTTCAATAGCTAAAGTAAATAGCATTGGTGATAATGGACAGCCTTGTCGGGTTGAGCGCTGTAAGTTGAACGGTTTTGAGACAACGGTATTGGTCAGAATCTCCGCTACTGGGTTTGCATAGAGAACATGAATCCATCTAAGGAATCCCTTTCCGAATCCGAATCGTGGTAGCAATTTAAAAAGGTAGTGCCATTCTATTCTGTCAAATGCCTGCTGAGCATCTAATGACAGTACTGCTGTGTCTTTACTGGCAGCTTTTTCATGTAATATATTAAGGAGTCTTCTGATGTTATGGAAACCTTGACGATTTCGTACAAACCCATTCTGATCATTATGTATGAGTTTAGGGAGGTGTGGATCTAATCTTCTTGCTAGCATTTTACAAAGTATTTTTGTGTCACTACACATCAGACTGATTGGCCTAAACGACGAGCACTCTGTGGATGGCTTGCCTGGTTTTTGGATGAGGGTTATCAGAGCTAGTCTCATAGTGGGTGGAAGAGTTCCTTCCTGGAAGCATTCTTTAAACATATTTAGAAGTGGCTCTACTAAGTTAGTTTTAAAGGTTTTATAAAATTCTATGGGCAACCCATCTGGCCCAGGTGCCTTACCACTATTCATATTTTGGATTGCCTCTGACAACTCCTCAGCTGTTATATTCCTATCCAATTCATTTTTAATGTCGTCAGATAATGACTGAAATTGAAGCTGATCAAGAAACGTTTCCTGCAAGATCTGAGTCTTGGTTGCATTCTGATCTATATAGGGATTCATAAAAATCTTTGAAGCATGCATTTATTTCTAGCAGGTCTGTCGTTAAATTCCCTTGCGGAGTCCTAATACTATTTATCGCTCGGTCAGTTTGTTGTTTTTTGATTCTCCAGGCTAAGAGTTTTCCAGCCTTCTCTCCTTGATCATGGTAGGTTTGCTTCAACCACAATAAACTTTTGGCACTTTCATCTGTGGACATTTTATTATATTTAGCTCTTAATATAAGCAATTCCTTTTGTTTTAAATTATCATCTTTTACATACAGGTCATTTTCCAATATTTTGATTTGATTTTCCAAATTTATCATTTCCATTTTATAGTGCTTTGTTTTATAGCTGGTGTAACTAATGATCTCTCCCCTGACAAACGCCTTAAAGGCTTCCCATCTGATACAAGCACTAGTTTCATCAGTATTTAGTGTAAAGAAGCTGTTGATTTTAGAGCCAATAGTGTCAACAAAAGCTTCGTCTTGCAGCCATCTCGCCTGGAATCTCCAAATAGGTGGGCTATGGACAATTTTGTCAATTTGTATTTTGAGTGATACAGCAGCATGGTCACTTATCACTATACCATTATACCAGCATTCGCTAACCTTGGGTAAAAGTTCCCTGGAAATAATGAAATAATCTATGCGGGAATGTGATTTATGTGTACTTGAATAACAGGAGTAATGATTTTTATCAGGATTCCGCTCTCTCCAGACATCAACTAGATTAAGATCCTCTATAAACTGTTTCAGTAGTTCTCTAGTTTGTCCTTTACCCGTGTCACAACCCGTTGAACGATCTTTTGTTGGATTTAAAGCACAATTGAAATCCCCTCCTAATATAAAAAATCCATTCATGGTAGACAAGTCAAGGAAGAGATTCCTAAAGAAACTTGGGTTATCCTCATTTGGACCATAAATACTATTGACAGGATATTACATTGGACGATAACGTATCTTCCACCTGGGTCTCGGATAGTTTTAACAATCTGCAATGGTATTGTCCGGTGAACAAGGATAAGCACTCCCCTTGCATAATTATTATAACATGCATATATTACTTTGCCAGGCCATCTGCTCTGTACACGCTTTACGTCTGCAATTGTAAGGTGGGTTTCCTGCAAAAATATGATTTTAGATTTGAGATGTCTAATCCTACTCATAGCTTGTTTAAATTTCGTTATTTTCCGAAGCCCCCTGACATTCCAGCTTGTTATTTTTATGTTAGAGGAGTTACAGTTATGATACATACTTATCTATACAACGAAAAAAAAAAGTACAGACTGCTGCTGCTGCTGCAAAAACAAAACAAACAAAAAAAAAAACATAAATATACACATACCTGAGGAGACTTGAACAACATCCTCTCACAACAAGCGAACCCTTGAACCCTTCTAATCCCCCTCCCCCGACCCTCCTCCATCTCCCTCCAAAACCTGTAACACTTGCAGGACTTAACACTGATCCACATAACTGAGGAGCAGCTTCACCGGTAAACCCACTCCAGGCAAACCACAAATGATGTCCACAAACCATGCAGTCAAAAAAACCACATAACATAACCCCTAACTGAATGGTTATTGCAACTAAACATGTCCAACAAAAAAAAAAAAAAAAAAAAAAAAGGCAGAGTAACTTAGTAATGATGATAATAATAGAAACAAAAAAGAAAAGGTTCTTACTTAGTTCTGCAGTTAAAAGAGATTAACTAAGACTTTTCCTTTTCCTTAAAATAAATAAATAAATAAAATAAAATAATGGTGTTTAAATGACAGAGAATTAAATCAAAATGTGCTTTCCTTACGAGCACAGTATCCAAAACATTATAATAAGTTGTCACCTATTTGTTGAAAGATAGGCCTCAGACAAGTAACAGTGAACTCGAAACTTCTGGGCCTTTTGCACAATATATAAGGTAACATTTTTAGATAATTCAGTCCAAGCTTTTCTAGTCTTTTTCTCCAATATTTACGGTAATGACCAGTCAAAAGGCATCAGCCGATTAACCCGATGTGTAAACAAACCCATGTTATTCATCTATATTGGCGTCTTAAAATTTAGAGTTAAGTCTTGGAAATAACTGGGTTAAATTAAACTGAAGTACCCTCGTGCACCATATCTGTAAATGAAAAATAGTTGAATGACATCAAGTTAGTCAGGTCGGATAATCATAATCAAATAAACAAAAGGTTTCCCAGGCTCCTTATGTAATGTATGTCTTTATGTCTACTGTATAGAGCAAGGCAGCCTGTTCATGAATATGAGACTACAGACTTCTTCAACATTATTTAGCACAGTACCTCGTCAAAAGGCATCAGCTGATTCTCCGTTTGTAAACGAACGCATGCCGTCTCTTCAAAGTCCGCGATGGAATTTCTCCGCATCCCCCGGCGACGAGAAGAGATGAATCTTGCCGTTATGGAGTACTCTTATCCTGCATGGATTTTGTTGAAACCCTCGGAAGGAGCCAGCATCAATAAACAGCTTCTTGACTGCATTGAACTCACGTCTCTGCCTCATTGTCTCAGCGGAGAAGTCCTGGGCGAAGGAGAGTTTGTTTCCATTGTGTCTGATGTCACGCACTTTGGAGCAGCGGAATGCAAATTCCCGGTCCAGGAATTTCAGAAAGCGTATGAGGACGGCTCTGTCTTGGTTCGGTTTTGCCGGGCCCAGTGTACGGTGAGCCCTTTCCAGCGTGATGGATTTATCCGTACCCAGCCAGCACGGCAACATCTCCTGCACATAGTCCAACAGTTGCCGGTTTCCCTCTTCGCCCTCTCTGAGTCCAAACATTCGTAGATTCTTCCTCCGGCTGCGATTTTCCAAGTCTTCAACTTTGGGTTCAAGGTACGTGATCCGTCCTGAAGCTTTACTCAGTTCCGCCGTGGCGGTCTCCAACTTGTCTTCTGCTGACATGATGCGCGTTTCAGCTTCCTCCATCCGTGCAATATTGGATGCTACGTCCCGCTTCACCTCATTCATGTTATTTTCTAGAGCCTCAACGGAGTTGGCCATCCTGCACAGCCGTCCGTCTATTCCGTCCAGTTTGGAACCAAATCCACTGAACTCCGCACGAAGTGTCTTTAGCTCTGTTGGCACGGCGGCTATGCCAGTTTGGGCTATGCTAGCTTGCTCCTCGTCCTCGGTTGTTGGCTCGTTTTTCTGCTTTTGCGAACTTCTTGCACGTTTAAAAATATCGCTCTCCTTGTTCGACACGGCTTTTGACATGGTTGCTGTTGAACTAGGAAATATAACTCGGGGATTTATATTAAATTCTGCAAGGTTGCGTGGAGCAATCAATCTATGCCACCATCTTGGTCTAAGCCCACCGGAAGTCTCTGCTTGTCTACTTCTAATTACCACCATTTAAGTTATTTCTCCATCAAAATGTCACGCATGTGTAAAATAGGCCCCCTTGCCTTCCCTGCTGGGTGAATATCTATTAATTATCTGGGGCTCCCCGGCTGCTAAGCGAATAGCCACTTCCTTTTCTCATAGATGCGCAAAAAGACGTGCGTTTGTGTATACGTTTGCAAGCCTGAAAGATAGCTGTATGTTATTTGAGAAGATGAGCATGTTTTTGAGTTTTGTTGCTCTGTATGAGAAAAAAAGATGATAATTGTGCTTTAAGGAACTGCCTGTTCTGTCTGTCCTTATGGTACAGTTGTGTAACAATCTGAGTTGAGTGGGCAGGTGAGCTTGATACAATAACTTTGACAGTGAAATCCAGCACTGTTATAATGGGCAGTATGAGGTGGATTTGAGCTGCGTTGGACAACTCCCGCAATTATGGGGGTCGCGGGATCAGCATTTTGACAATGTGACACTTTGTTTGTTATCTTAAAAAGCCCCAACCATTTAAAATTTAAGCGACATAAAACAATCAAGCTTCGTCCAGTGTTCTAAAGTGTTCTGCGCATTTGAAACATTAAAATTCGTCAGCCCCGTGCTGCAGCAGAGGGGCCCCACTAAGGGTAAGCTGCAGGGGGGCCCCACGTGTTTGGGTTACGGTACTGTTTCCCCTCATCTTCCGGAACCTCGACAGGCTTTATGTTGTTGCGCCTGGATCTCCCCTTGCAATCCAACAACTAAGCCTGCAGTCTGTTTTCTTTCTGCAGCTCAGAAACATAAGTTTCAACCGCATGAATCCGCTGCTCATGGTCCGCCACTTGATTTTTGGTGGTGGATACCCTCTCAGTGAGCGTCTGCAGAGCAGACAAAAGATTTTGGAAAGTCAGCTCGAACTTGTCGAACCGTTCGTTAAAAGACTGCAAGAGCTTGTCTGACATTTTTTGCCACGAGTAGAAGTTCGTCTTCCTCTTCAACTGAGGACATATGTAAAGGCTCCATGCTAGCTTGGTCATGGCTAACAATAGCACTTGCTGGTGGGCGAGCAGCTCCCTTTCCGCCTCGTGCAGCTTTACTTGGCATATCGATGTTACACTTTTAGCGGCGTGAAAATAAAGCAAATAGCAAAGGTTTAATTGTATAAATTAAACAGTTTGAGAATCAAAAAGGCAGTTTTAAAACAATAAAACCATGTGCCGTGAGGCACTCGAAAAAAAAAACCACGTCTACACTTTAATCATCTCACTAGCGCCCCCCTATGCATTATTATATGGCCAAGGCATATAAGCTAAAAAATGGAAATTCGAATTTTATCAACTTGGGCGGGTTATAATTTACCTGGGCGGGCCACCAAAGTATAACCTACATAAGGAAACAAGTTGTGCAACGACATAAACGAGTAACTGGTTTGTTTGTTCTATTTTTAGTATAATTACCCAAAAAATATTTAACAGTCATTTTAAAAGTAGTCTTTTGAAAGAATCCATGTTGTAAAAAGTATTAAAAAAAGTATTAAAAAAACAAACACTAAATTAGGGTGCTTGACGAGTTCTGCTGACTCACTGTAAAAATGTACTATGTGGGCAGGTGAAAACTGTCGATCTGTGAGTCTAGTGGTCAAGCTGTTGATTTGCAGTGTGGAAGCTCCGCAGTTGGAATTCAAGCTCTGCAGAGAGTTTTTTTTGAGCAGCAGGGTCATAGTTTGTGGATAAATAATTGCTTGGGTGTTCGTCGTTTTTACTTTTACCATTTTTGACATTATCTATGGATTAATAAATTTGTTTATTTGCTTTATTGAAAATAAATCTGCTCCAGTGGAGTCAAACTTAATTTCCTTTGTATTTTCTTTGAATGGGAAAATGTACACAGTACTGGCAGAAATATAAATAAATAAATAAATAAATAAATAACAAATATAATTATTGTAATTAGATGGAATGCATGCCCGTGGTGACATATCGGTGAAATTCAATGAGTTTTGCAGTTTGGTACCAGAGAAATATGAATTGGCACAATTTGGAGAGGGCACCTAAACATTCTGAAAATAAAACCTCTTTAATTTTGCTTTGATTTACTTGATTACAAAAAACTTTGGCAAAGATAATGGTGGGGTTCTGTGCTGTAATTTTTAGAGGTTTCAGACTGCAACTGAGTAATTTTAAGAGTGATAAAAGAAAAACTTTGTTTGGTGCAAAAAAAAATGTTTCATTAATGCTGTGTTGCATCTTAATTTACTCTGAGTCAGTGACATATACACTGAGTTTTACACCATGACAAAAATTCCCAAGGTGTTACCTTTATTATGATACCAAGATTATTCAAATCGACCAAGTCTTTGCAGAGATATAGTCATTTCATTATAGGCATGTCATTTTCAAGCCAAAGGCTTGAACCTGCCCTCAACCATTTTCATTCTAAAAAGACTGTCAAACTGCAGCTGTGGAACCACGATTAAACCAAGAGTCCTATACATAGTAAATATACTCAGTGATGATGCAACAGCTCACTGCAAGCTCTAATTACTGCAGAATAGTCTAAACACATGTCCCTGGCAACAGTGATAGCTTCACACGAGGGACTGAATACAGGGGTCCTGCAGGTGATGGAAATCTTTGAAAATGCTTGGATTTTAATGTGGTGTTCACATTGGGGATAACATTGGTTACATTTTGAAATAAGTGCTTGAAACTGCTTGAAATTGGTCAGATGGTCTGCAAAATTTTCATAGTAATTTGCAATCTGAGAAAGTAATTATTTGCCACAGCAACAGGGTCCTAAAGAGGCTTAAACACTTGGTTTAAAAAATGCGCAAAAATATTTAAATCTGACTTTGAAATAGGTGTAGGAACCCCAGCATAACAAAAAGACAATTCGGTTGCAGGATCTGAAGGCTTGTAGCCAAAATTAAGTCCCAACAGCAAAACCAAAGAAAGGTTCAATCAAATTGAATTACCTTGGTCTTGATAGGGAAATGTGCAACTGACACCCTCCTACAAGGTCAAAATAAAATGGAAGCTATCAATTAGAGGAATGTTTTTATTTGCAAACCACTGACACTGTTGCGACATCTACGCTGCCCAGACTGTTTCCTTGGCTTTCTTGAGCATAGCCAGTATCCTGTTCTTAATTTCTTTGGTTCCTAGGGAGTACACAATGGGGTTCAGACAGGGAGGTAAACATGAGGCTAAAGACGAGCTCACCATTCTGCCATCCGGATTGAGTCGGAATAGGTGGAGGTCAACGATAAGCACGGTCACCAAAGGCATGAAGAAAACTGCCACTAAAATTAGATGCTCAGTGCAAGTTGAAAGTGCTTTGTACCTGCTGTCCACACTTTTCATTCTAAACACCACAGTTAAAATACAGCAGTATGACATGATGATGAAGCTAAGAGGCCCACACAGAGCTATTAATCCCAGAGAAGAGACAGTGACCTTCTGCAGTCTGTGATCATTGCAGGATAGTCTGTAAACACTCACGTGGCCACAGAAATAGCTGTCCACATTCAGTGAATTGCAAAAAGACAATTTTGTCATGATCAGAATCATGAACATGTTGCAACTTACACAAAACACCCAAATAATCACTAGAATACTGATCATGCTTTTAGGTGTGTTAATTGAATTTTGTCTCAGTGGAAAACACACTGCAATTAACCTGTCATAGGCGAGTACACCGATGGAAAATGACTCTAACATGGCAAAACAGTAAAAGAAAAATATTTGTGCCAAACACACATTAAAGGAAATGAAATTATCTTTCACAAGAAATATCTTGATCATACCAGGAATAATGGTTGTACTGATAATTAAGTCGATAACCCCTAAATTTGCCACTGCAATATACTTTGGGGCGTGCAGGCGATGATCTGCCCATATAATTATGAGGATGCATGAATTGGCCAAAATTGTCACGATATAAATGATGGTGATGAAAAAATAATATATCTTAGCAAACTTTAACGATGTAAATCCTACAATATAAAATCCATCTGGCCTAATAACAGAACTGTTCAAGTTGGAAGGCGAGGAAACTCTCATCTCGGCCAACCGGACAACCCGCTGGATTGTTGCGACTGTAGCCCACTCCTGCAAGAAACCGCACAATCAACACATCATCCAGTATGTCACCTCAAAACACCATGCTTCTTAAAGTTTCAAAATAACCATCTCATCAATCTAAGTAAAAAATGAGTACAGTGCCATCTTACCACCTGGGTAATACCATCAACCAGTACAGACAGGTCCTCACGGTTGGTTACTCCTTGTATCTGTTGAGCAGGTTCTCTCTTATATCCTTTAACTCATCTGATGAATAGTCCTGCATATATTTAGGATTTCCTTGGGGAAATCAAATCTGAGCACTGCTTTTGAAGCTGTTAAAGGTGTTGATAAGCAAGTCAGCAAACAAGTGCTCCACACGTTCTCCACATGTTTATTTCTATTTTTCTTCAAATTTTTTTTTATTTTCAGAACACAAGGCTCACAGTATTGCAAAACAAATCTATTGTGTTCATACACAAAAGTTAAAAAGTATCAGTCAGACCCCCCACCTCAATCTCAACAAAAACATACATCATATAAAAAGAACTTATGATGCAAGATAATACACAGACGAAAATATAAATTTAAAAACATGATTTAATAATAATTATAATATAAAAAAGGAAAATGGGACATTACAAAGACATTAATACAAACCAAAATAAAAACATAAGTAAAAGTATTAACAATAACTGTATCCTAAAAAGTTGAATGGATTATCTTCTCATCAACAGTGTCCGGCAAAATGTGGTCTAAAAAATCACATGTATTCCTGGGTATAATTTGCTTCCATTCAGAAGGATATCGACCTTGTAACAGGGTTTCTTTAGGTTCAGATGCTAACCAGACAGTCAGGTCGGCTGCGATTCTCTCCTTATTTGCGCATTATTCGGCCAATGCTGTCAAAATCGATAGATATTATAAGTGAAGTACAACGCATGTCCATAACTAAATATGAAAGTAATTGGTCAAAAATAGCAGCCTGAGCTGCCGGATAGCTCACTCGGTTAAAGCACCACATTGCGGAGCAGAGGTGACTATCACGGCGCGGGTTCGAGCCCCGGTCGTACCAACTGGCAGTGGTCGGCAGCTTTTCCAGAGTAGTGCATAATTGGCCATTGCGCTACAGGGATGCAAATTGGGAGGGGTCTGCCGGGAAGGGAAATATTAAAAAAAAAAAAACCAGTTGCCTTGTTCATTGCTTGAGCGCCTCCTGTTGGCCAGCCGGGCGCTCGTCAGGAAAATTCTAAGCGTGTTCATGTTCGGGTATCCTCCGCCCTCGTTCTGAACTTGCGAGGATTCAACCAATGAGTGTATAAGAAGCAGCAGTTGATGGGCACGTGCTTCGGAGGAGAGCCGTGAATCATCCCCTCTCTCCTGAATTGGCAACAAGGGGTCGCATACGAGCAAGCCTTGTGCACAGTTCCCCAATTGGGCATTCCAGATTCGGGTGGGATTGGAAATGCCAAATTCATATTTAAAGAATACCGTGCCAATCGCACTTAAGACCCCTCGGCTGCCAATGTAAGTTGAATTGGGTGTTAGTTGGATTCTGATTGCAGAACTAATATATGTGATGAAGCCAAGCGCCGATATAAATAACCTTCGCGTGGGCATTTTTCACAATACGCCCCCTGGTGGCCAAACTAAGAGTCGAAATTGGCTGGAATTCGATAGGTAAGCAAAGGATCCATAGACGTACCACCCACCCTAAAATGAGAAACCTAGAAGCAAACCTGAAGGTGCTAGAGTGGTAACGTTGTTGAATTTAAAGATCGGCAGCATTTACGCTATTCGACCTAGAAAACGGTTGAAAGGTGAAATCAAAAGTGTTTGATATCTGATGAAGGGTGATCCCATGTACCTTCAGTTAAAATGTGAGCATCCTAGCAGAGATAATAAGGGATCTATGGCAATTTTTCATTTTTCAGAAAAAGCCCCCTGGTGGCCAAATTAAGAGTCGGATTTGGCTGCAATTTGATAGGTTAGTGAAGGATCCATAGACGTACCACTCACCCAAAAATAAGAAACTTGAAGGCACCAGAGCGGTAACGTCGTTGAATTTAAAGATCGGCAGCAGTTAGGCTATTCATCCTAGAAAATGATGAAAAATGGGTCAAATCAAAAACGCATCTGATATGTGATGTAGGGTGATCCCATGTAACTTCAGAAAAAATTTGAGCGTCCTTGTTATGATTCTGCCATGCCCGTTATAATTCTGCCATGCCTGCAATGATTCTGCCATGCCTGTTATGATTCTGCTATGCCCTTATTAGGTTTCTGCCATGTCTGTTACGTTTTTGCCATGTTCTGTTTAGTTTTGTTCCTTGCCATGTTTTTGTTTTTGCCCTGACAGATCCACTTTTCTGTTATAGTCCGGTCCATGTCTTTGCCCATGCCCTTCATTGCACTTTGCCTCCCCTGTCTGGTCTTTTAAGCTACAGCTTCTCCCCAAGTCCTGCGTGTCACATGTTTTGGTGATTCATGGTTTCTGGGTTTCAAACATTCCTTCTAATCTCGTTTGCTTCCTTCGCCTTGCTTTTCTATTTTACTAACCCATACTAACAGTTTGTTATTTTGTTAAAGTTACTAACCAAGACTAACATTGTATATAATACTAACTTACTAACGAGCACTAGGGATTGTATAGCTGCACTTGTATAGCTCATTCGCCCCTCCTCTTCTCCTGCTGGAGCGGGATTTTTTTTTGTGGGTAAGAAGGACGGGTCCTTGCGGCCCTGTATCGACTACCGAGGCCTTAATGACATTACCATCAAGAATAGATATCCTTTACCCCTCTTAACACCGCTTTTGATCTCCTCCAGGGGGCGAAAATTTTCACCAAGCTAGATCTGCGCAATGCTTATCATTTAGTTCGTATCTGTGAAGGGGACGAGTGGAAGACTGCTTTCAACACCCCTACCGGTGACTGGGAGTATTTGGTCTTACCCTTCGGACTTACTAATGCCCCAGCAGTCTTCCAGAACCTAGTAAATGATGTTCTCAGGGACATGATTAATAAGTTTGTATTTGTTTACCTTGACGACATTTTGATTTTTTCCAAGTCACAGGAAGACCATGTTCACATATGTGCGCCTTTGTTCTCAAGCGACTCCTTGAAAACCGGCTGTTCGTCAAGGCTGAAAAATGTGAGTTCTCTGTCCAAACCACCTCCTTCCTGGGGTACATCATCTCACCCGACACTATCCAGATGGACCCGGTCAAGGTTGAGGCCGTCACCAACTGGCCCAAGCCCCCTGATCGTAAGTCACTACAACGCTGTCTGGGATTTGCAAATTTTTACAGATGGTTCATCCGTAATTACAGTTCTGTGGCTGCTCCCCTCACTGCTCTAACTTCAAATAAGATCCAGTTTCAATGGTCCAAAGAAGCCGAACAGGCTTTCCTTGAGCTCAAGACCTGGTTCACATCTGCCCCCATTCTAACCGTTCCTGACCCTACTCTCCAGTTTGTGGTGGAGGTTGACCCCTCCGACGTGGGAGTAGGGGCCGTCCTCTCACAAAGATCTCCTAAGGACGGTAAGATTCACCCCTGTGCTTGTTTTTCCCGCCGTCTAAGCGCCGCTGAGAGAAACTACGACATCGGCAATCGTGAGCTGTTGGCCGTCAAGTTGGCCTTAGAGGAGTGGAGGCAATGGCTGGAGGGGGCCGAACTTCCGTTCCTGGTGTGGACAGACCATAAGAACCTGGAGTACCTCCAGTCTGCCAAGAGGCTGAATCCCCGACAGGCGAGGTGGGCATTATTTTTCTCACGTTTCAATTTTCACCTTGCATATCACCCCGGCAGTAAGAACATAAAACCTGACGCTCTCTCACGCTGCTTTGAGACGGACAAGGATCAACCCAGTCCAGACACCATCCTCCCCAAGGAGGCTTTTGTCAACGCCGTGGCCATGGACATAGAAACTGAGGTGAGAAATGCCCAAGACGGTTCTGCTGCCCCTAGTGCCTGTCCCGATCACTGTCTGTTTGTGCCTGCCAGTCTGCGCCCCCGAGTCCTCGACTGGGGGCATGCCTCTAACCTCTCGTGCCATCCAGGGATTCGCCGCACCTTGGATTTCATAACTCGTCGCTTCTGGTGGCCCGGCATCAATAAAGACGTCCAAGGTTATGTTTCTGCCTGCTCGGTCTGTGCCCAAGGCAAGGTATCACAGCAACCCCCTCACGGCCTGTTACAACCCTTACCTACTCCCCACCGCCCTTGGTCACACATAGCACTAGATTTCATTACCGGTCTCCCCCCTTCCAATCACTTCACTACCATCCTCACCATAGTCGATAGGTTCTCCAAAGCTGTTCATTTTGTTCCCCTCACTAAGCTTCCCTCCGCCCAAGAAACCGCCACCTTCATTATCCAACACGTTATTAGATTACACGGTATCCCCACTGACATCACCTCCGATCGCGGTCCACAATTCACAGCCAAATTTTGGAAATCCTTCTGCAGATCACTTGGTACATCTGTTAGTCTGTCTTCTGGTTTCCACCCTCAAACTAATGGCCAGACCGAGCGGGCCAACCAATGCATAGAGACTGTTTTACGTTGCCTCTGCCTAAAGAACCCCTCCTCCTGGAGCCATCAACTCCCCTGGGCCGAATACGCCATAAATAGCCACACCTCTGCAGCCTCCGGACTTTCCCCTTTCAAAGCCTGTCTTGGTTACCAGCCACCTTTGTTTCCCTGCCAGGAGGAGGAGGTTGCAGTTCCGTCTGCCCGCGAGTTCGTGCGGCGCTGCCGCCGCACTTGGAGGACCACTCGGGAGGCGCTGCTCAGGTCGGTAGCCCGTATGAAGGCCTGCGCAGACAAGAAACGCATCGCCGCTCCATCATACCGACCTGGGCAGCGCGTGTGGCTGTCCTCCAAGGACATTCCCTTAAGGGGGAATGGGGGAAAGCTCTTCCCTAAGTTTCTGGGCCCTTTTACCACAGAGAAAGTGTTTAGCCCCACTGCTGTTCGCCTCCGTCTGCCCCTTTCCATGCGCCGTATTCACCCTACCTTTCATGTCTCCCAGATTAAGCCTGTTGTTACCCACCCCCTGTCTTCTGGCCCTGATCCCCCACCACCCACCCGCATCATCGACGGAGGCGAGGCCTACACTGTACGGGCTTTGCTGGACTGCCGTCGACGAGGGCGTGGATTCCAGTACCTCGTCGACTGGGAGGGCTACGGTCCGGAGCACCGCAGCTGGGTCCCGTCCTGCTACATCCTCGACAAGTCTCTAATTACGGACTTTCATGCTTCGCACCCCAGACCTGCTGGTTGAAACGCCAGGAGGCGTTTCGTAGGGGGGTTACTGTTATGATTCTGCCGTGCCCGCTATAATTCTGCCATGCCTATTATGATGCTGCTATGCCCTCATTATGTTTCTGCCATGTCTGTTAGGTTTTTGCCATGTTCTGTTTAGTTTTGTTCCTTGCCATGTTTTTGTTTTTGCCCTGACAGATCCACTTTTCTGTTATAGTCCGGTCCATGTCTTTGCCCATGCCCTTCATTGCACTTTGTCTCCCCTGTCTGGTCTTTTAAGCTACAGCTTCTCCCCAAGTCCTGCGTGTCACATGTTTAGGTGATTTCATGGTTTCTGGGTTTCAAACATTCCTTCTAATCTCGTTTGCTTCCTTCGCCTTGCTTTTCTATTTTACTAACCCATACTAACAGTTTGTTATTTTGTTAAAGTTACTAACCAAGACTAACAGTGAAAATAATATTAACTTACTAACGAGCACTAGGGATTGTATAGCTGCACTTACTAATTGATTAACAAGCTCTCAGCACTCGCCCTGTTCTAGTCTCCGCCTCTTGCCTTCACTTAGTCTTTGCTGCAAATTCAGCGGATCCTCCGCACCTGCTCCACTCTGTCCTGCCTCTCATTATCTGTGCACATTAGAACTCCCTAACCGGAGCTGTGTGTTTTGTCATAGGTTGTCTCGGGATCCCTGTCCGCGTTTTGGCTTTTGCCAATTTCATGTGGTTAGGGTCTCCCTTGTGTTTGCTCCCACGTAATTAGTCTGATCCTCTTCACCTGATCCTAATCATAGCGTGTGACTTCCCTTGTGTTTATTTAAGCAGTCTTTTCACAGCAGTTCCCTGTCAGAACGTTTCCCTTGTCTACCTGTGCTGCTCTCGTTTTCGCCTTGTATTCATAGTGTTGCTTTTCTGACTGGACCGTCCGACTTCCGATTTTTGGCCCTGATTTGGTTTTGTTATCTGCTCCTGTGTATCGAACCCTTTTTGTCTGACTACGATTACTGTATTGCTGCCCTGGTTTTTCGACTTTGGATTCTGCCCCTGGGATTGTGATTTTTGGATTGTGGACTTTGTACTGTTACCTTCGATCCTGCGGGGGTTTACCCCCTCGCTTAATAAAATCACATTCATCGCATTTCCTGGTTCTCGCGACTGGTTCCTGAACGATACCTCACAGTCCTAGCTTAAATAATAAGGAAGTTATGGCAATTTTTCATTTTTCACAATAAGCCCCCTGGTGGCCAAACTAAGACTCAAAATTGGCCGGAATTCAATAGGTTCATGAAGCATCTATAGTTGTACCACCCACCCAAAAATGAGAAAGCTAGAAGCAAACCTGAAGGTACTAAAGTGGGAACGTTGTTGATGGACAGACGGACAGACAGACAAACAGATGGATGGCGAAGGGGACGACAATACCCCTCGGTCAACCGCTGGCCGAGGGGTAAATATTATAAAACAAAAATAGCAGCCTGTACTACGTCCACAAGGAAATCTCTATGTTTTGCCACTAATTAGCGAATTTTGCGGCCAGTACTGACACTAAGGTAACCAAAATCGATAGGTGTCATAAGTCAAGTGTAACACATGTCCATACCAAATATGAAAGGAATCGGTCATAATTTACAGCCTGTACAGCATCCACAAGGAAGTGTGTATATTTCAGCACAAATTTGCGCATTATCCCACCAATACTGTCGTCATGGCGATCAAAATCGATAGATGTCGTGAGTGAAGTGTAACACATGTCCATGCCAAATATGAAAGAAATCGGTGAAAAATTAGAGCCTATACTGCGTCCACAAGGGAATCTCTATGTTTTTGCACTAATTAACATATTATTTGGCCAATACTGTCACCATGGCAACCAAAATCACTAGGTGTCATAAGTGAAGTACAACACATGTGCACACCAAATATGAAAGTAATTGGTCAAAAATTACAGCTTGTAGAATGTCCACAAGGAAGTGTCTTTGGACGCGGTGGGGGCAGAGACGACACGCGTGAATCCATAGTAGCTGCCCAACTGCGTCCGGGGGCCACAATAATTCATCAAGGGGCTCCAAATCTTTAGAAAGGAATCCTCAATATCTGCAAGGACAGCACTTTCAAGAGGTAGGACACCAAAAATCTCCCTGTACCAGTCTGTCACTGTGGGTGGAGTATCTTTTATCCATGTTAGCAATATGCGTTTACGTGCAAGAAGTAAAAGTTTGCGTAGTAATATATACTCAGCGCCATTAAAAACGCGTAAGTGAGGTAGGTAATGTATTTGTGGCAAATTGAAGAATCGATTGATTTTTATTGCTTTTCCAGTGAGGAACGAGAGGAAATGAAGAAAGGCGCATGGTATTGTAATCCTGACGCGCACCATGTGTACGCGCCAAGCACTTCAGTAATAACAAACATTGAGCTGTTCGTGATGTGTACAGTGACACTTGACTTGTTCTTTTTGGTGTAGTCAATAGCCTACATAAAGCCAAGGGAAAAAAACGAAAAATGCTATTGCATCAAGAAAATGGAACGGCTTGTGACACAGGAGAGAGAAAAAGAGTCTTCGGCATGTTACGGGCAGATCTCAGCCGTCATTTGCACTGTCACCGTTCAAAAATCAGTCGGCTGTCTATCCGAGAATGGAACACAGGCACTGTCTCTGACCGACCCCGCTTAGGGCAGCCACGAGTGACGATGGCAGCTCAAGAACGCCACATCTGGTTACAGTCTGTACGTGACAGATTCCGGACAGCAACCAAAACTGATCATGAGATGAGGGACTGAGACGATTGAGGGTGAGCGCAAGTATTGTTTGACGCCGTCTATGTGAGCAACACATGCGTGCACACGGCCCCTACAGAAAACCCAGTTTTTGCCCATTTACGCATGGCTGCCCTTACCGTGGTCGGTCAGAGACAGTCCCTGTTTTCCATTCTCAGACAGGAGCAGGGAAATAAAGTGCCAAAAAATTACACAGAGGCAGGTGCCCACAGTCTGAAGTGAAGAGTTGCTACTCCTGTTGATGGGCAAATGCTGCCAGGATGCCAAACATGTCTTCCACCACCAACCTTGCCCGTGACAGCCTGTAGTTGAAGCATCTCCTCCTTCCAGGGGGGTGGATACCAGGGAAAGGCCTCATCGGGTTGCGTCGGAGCGGGAAGGCCTCATCTGCTATGAACACGAGGCAGAGGTCGAAGGTCCTCTGCACCTGGCAAAACAGTATCTGCAGGAAGACTGAGGGCTCCGTCCCGTAGTGCCTGTTTGCCATTGTACCTCCATCACTGGCCCTCCCATAATTGCCAACATCAATGATGCGGAAGCAATACAACAACAGCTAAAAGGACAATCGTACCTTTATAGTTGTAAAACTGTGATCAAGAGTTGTTTGGAGCCTGGATCACCACATGCTTCCCATCGATGGAGCCCACACAATTTGAAGACTGCCAACGTTGCGAGAACTCCACTGCGATCTCCCTCCAGTCATCCTTGGTGGGGACCGGCATGACCTCCGTCACCAGACAATTCCAAATGGCCCTTGACACATCTGACACAATACCAGCGACCGTGCTATGCCCAAGGCGGTAGCTGAAGGCAATGGTGCGGAAAGAGTCCCCAGTGGCAAGGTACCTGCAAAATATACAGTGTGGCTGAATTTAATTTATGTTGCTTTGAAAAGATTTAATTTATTATTGTTTTAGTTGTTTAAGAGATATTCTCTGGCTCTGAATTTGTTCATTGCTGTTTATTTTATATTTTTGTGCATTCAGGTGTATTATTTGACGTCCTGACTGCTTTTTACTTGAGTAATATTATTCTAAAGTAGCAATACTCTTACTTGAGTACAATTTTGGCTACTCTACCCACCTCTGATGTTAATTGTATAAACAAATGCTATTTGTTGTGTTTTCCTTACCGCAAGCAAATTGCCAGCCTCTCTCCAGCGGAGATGGCTGGCCGGAACAGTGTGTCCCTCTTCGTAATGTGCGGTCCCACTTTCAACAGCAACTCGTCGAACTCCGTCCGATTCAGCCTGAAGTACTGCTGGAAGCGCACTTCATCCAGGCGGAGCTCACAGACAAGACGGTGGTATTCCCCGTGGTCATACCGTTGCTGAAGAGTAGGGTGTACCCAGATGGAGTGGGCCCGACGCCGTCGTCTTCTTCTCAAATGTATCGCAGTGAGGGCTAGTACCGAAAGCTCTTGCAGATTCATAATTCACCAATGATATGATCCAGATAACAAGATCCAGCTAATCGCTGTGCATTTATAGGCACATATCTCCCGCTAGAACGTTCATTTTTTGCGGCAATGTTGCTGATTTGTCTGTTTGGCAAAATGTTTCATTATTGTATTTTTTTTTATTAGTCCTAGATCATTATATTCTTACTATTGTATGAATTAAATTAATAATAATAATTATAAGTATAATAATAATATTTGATATAATACGATTTCACGATGAATGGCCAAAGTCAGGCAGTGGACATCAAACTATGCCTCGGCTGAAGACAGAAAACAAAAAAGGCGATTTATAAGTGGTACTATTTATAGGTTTATTTTATGAATTTAGAAAAGTGAATTGTCAGCGATCTTAACCAAGGCAGATAATCATGTGTATGCACCCGCTGGTATGTTTACATCATACAGCCACAACTTGTTTCCCTCGGACACTTTTGCAGTGGGAAGTTAATTATCGGGAAGCCATGGTAACCGACGCCGGCGGTAGAGAATTTTTCTGCCGGCGAGTACAATTTCAGCGAGTAGCGAGGGGCGATGGGCGAGTAGCGATATGTGTGAACGAGGCTCCTCCTCAACGTGCTGCCTGAGTACTCGGACTGTTGGGGCGGGGTTTTAATCAAAACAAACCAATCACGTCTTGAGCTCCCAACAGGCTGCTGGCCTCTAATTGGCCTGGCCTGTCTCGCTGACTTTTAAAAAAAAAAAAAAAAAAAGGTCAGACAGGCGAGCCAGCCGGAGCGGACCGGCCTGACAGCTGATTGGTTCTGGCCGGCAACCACCTGTCTAAAAAAAAAAGGACATGTAGGCCAGTGACAGACTGGCGCTTCGGGAATTCTCCCGGCTCTCCCAGTGTACAGTCGGGGCCTGAATAAAACATAAATCCCTCAATGCACAAATTGCGGGTTTTTTCACTTTCTTGTGGGTCCGCGGGTTTTGCTATTCAACTGTGGGTCTCTTGGGAGCTATGCAAATCAACTTCTTATTTTATACACAGGTTGCCTGATCCAGCTTCTATGGGCTAAACCTCTTAAAGTTGGATACTTTAACAAAATGCAATGGTTTTATGAAATTTTGCTCTTGACTTGAAAATTCTCTACCTCATTATATATTCAGCACCCCCTGAAATTAAAAGAGTACCAAAAGGGCCATATTTTTAAGGTTCAGGACAACCATCATGCTGTAAACTATTAATATTCCAATCTTCATTAAAATCAGACTAGCGGTTTTTGAGAAATGGCACATGAAAAATTTGGAAATGGTACGAAAAGTCAATTTTCCGGAAACCCTAAAAACATATTATTGATATTTTTTGCAAAAATCAGTATTTTTATAGCAGTAATTTACCTTAAACAGTTGCAAAGCTGCCGGTGCAGATAATATTACACCAGGTCTTTTAAAGCGGTGCGCCGATCAGTTATCAGGGGTTTTTTCAGGCATTTTTAATATGTCTTAAAGTCAGTGTAAAGTGCCAAAATGTTTTAAAAAGTCTATTATTATACCAGTACCAAAGAAGGGTACAGTGATGTGTTTTAACGATTATCTACCAGTAGCTTTAACCAGTGTTGTGATGAAATCGTTTTAACTTCTGGTTCTGTGCTTTCTTAAATCCTTGACTGATCCTTTGTTGGTTACTCATCAGTTTGCATACCGTGGAAAAAGATCTGTTGATGATGCGGTATCACTCTGTGTTTTCCGTGCACTGCAGCATCTTGAAAAGCCTAACACATATGTTAGAATTATTGTTGTTTAGTTCTGCATTTAATTCTGTTGTTCCAACAAGGCTGTGTGATAAACTGAAAGGTGCACTATGCAAGTTTGTTTACTTTCACTTTTGTTGACATTCGAACTCAACAAAACAGAGGAAGCCCGCCCCTCCCTCTCATAGTTCCCTCCTTCCCATGCTTCCATAACTGTCAACTCTTGTCGGTGATTGGCCAGGACGGTTTGTTATGTTATGGGGCACAGCCTGTGCCCCTCGTGTTTATTTGCAGTTTGTGACGCCTGTGCAGTCTCCAGAGCCCGGTTTTTTTTTTTTCACAGTGAATTTAGGGGCAGGCAGCTAGCAGATCGTGGAGAGATGTCGGCGAATTGAGACAAAAATATAATCGTGCAGAAAGTAAACAAACTTGCATAGTGCACCTTTAAGCTAGTATCTCACTGAGCGGCAAATGCTTATGAATGTAGCGAATTTTGAGTTTCTTCACAGTTTGTAAAAGGGCGCAAAGCAGTTCGCTAAAAGTTTTTAGGATCGCAAATAGTTTTTCTTGTCGCAAAGAAATTTTGAGCATGTTCAAAATTTCTTTGCAAATTATTTTCTCACAAACAGTTGCAGACGTTTGTAAAAGAGTTGTAAGCATTTGCAAACGGTTGTAAATAAGTATTTTTCCGACAGATTTCAAAAGCAGCAAAATGTGGCTGCTATTAAAGGTAGTTTAATACACCAGGCATCCATTTACACCGTTCACAACCAGCGGCAGAACATTTCAGCCTCCTAGGTTTCATTTTGTTGAACCTCTTCATGCACTCCTTGTAGTCAAAGACCTCCTGGTCTGTTCCATCGATGGCTACCTTGCAACACACATCCAAGTGCCACAAGGCTCAGGGAGGGATACAGTCGAGAGGTCTCTGGAGAAACCAGCCACTGAAGCACCTCCTCAAAGATTTATAGAGATATTCACAATGTTGTCAATGTTTTGATACGTGGTCAGCAAAAAGGCTCATCTTACACTAAGTTTACGAGTAGATCTCCGTCTTTATATGTCCTTAATAAAAGATCTAAAATAGCGATGCCAGTCAGTTGTGTCATAGGTTGCACCAACAGGTTCGTTAAGCGTTCAGGATTCATGTTTTTGACGTGGTAATGGCAAATAATGGCAGTAGCCATATACCTGATGACACACCGGCTTGCTAGGGCAGGCACAGCATATGCATTCCCGATATTCACTATTAATATTAAATTCAAACCCACCTTCTCATGAATGAAACTCCCCAAACTATATTTGTGCCTCCTTTTAAAATTAACCATACCTCTAAGGTAATTATGTCATGACATCTTGCAAGACCAGACAAAACTTCAAAGACTTTGAAAACTGGGTTGGCGTATGAAATAGCAAGTGGAATGTGTGAACTGATGTAAAGATTCAAGAAGTGAAAAAAGAAGTGACTGCAGTGATTCTGTGTCATATATCCTACAACCTCTACGAGTGAAATCACTAGAAGAACTCTATTTCCTTTAAAGGTAACCAATTCGTTCCTTATCCAAAAATTTTTTTTTCCCCATAATTCGCCAGGCTGTACCAATAACAAAATTTGTGTGTAAGTTTCAATGTCGTCCTTGACCTCAAACAAGGATAAATCGAAAGAAAAGCAATCACTCGACCGTTCACGATCAGCCATTGTGGCTGCTGGCCATGGACATTTGGAGCTGCCTCCTACACAAGCGATTTGCATGAAAAGTCAATGAATTTGATGAATTTTGCCATTTATATGAATACTTGCCTTCAATCGCTGTTCTTCTTGGCCTTTTCTAGCACTTTCTAAAGAACTGAATCAGTCAGATATTTCTTTGGCCACAGCATTTTGCTGTTGGCCAATTTCTTTATGTCTGCGTGCCCCGCGCATATCCGCTTTCGCTTGACATAATTTTTGCAAACTCATGAATACTCATGAGTATTAAAATGGCACGGGGATTTATTGCGGGTAGCAAAAACTATTTTCGCATTCAATATTTGGGGGATTTAAAGTGGTCTCAGAGAAAATATTTATGTACTCCCGTTTGTTTTGGTCGTACCAATTAAATTAGATAAAAAAGAACACATTGGTTACCTTTAAACCAAAATTCAAAGACTCCCTGTTCAAACCCAGGCAATTGTGATCATACACCTGAGGCAAATTCAAGATTGCGGGGTTTTGCAAGGGTAGAACCCACAAGTTTTGAATGAATAACGAGTTTTTGCACAATTTCCAACATGGCTGCCAACAAGGGTTTGCATCAAATTCCATTAAAAAAAAAACAAGTTGGCAGAAGTGGACATCATATTGAAAATCAAGGCGAGACTGCTCGCCTGTGTTCTCGCTTGTCCACGCAAGACCAAACGAAGTTCAATCGTTCAAGATGCAAGAACTCGCGGGTTTTCGCTTGACCTCGCGATCTTGAACACCCGATTCCAGCAGTTTCAACCCCTCTGGTCAGAGTTAATCAGTTAAGAGATAATTGAGAATTATTGCATAGGTTGAGAAGGATGGCCACCAGTGCTAACATATTTCTTTAAACACTTATTACAGAAAAAACATGCATAATGTATTCTAATTTTCTTGACATGATAAACACAGAATCCCCAAGTGGCCTATTGGAAAAGTATTGGTTGGACATTTAACAACATTGTGCTTTTGACGGCGCTGGTTTATGTAAGAAATGCAAATGTAAGAGTGCCATCTCGAAGTGAAATAGTAAATTTAAGCTTGCTGTACACCCATTTATATTAATATAAAGGATTGTTCTCGCTGTCATTGCACGTTTCTGGGGTTCATAATTCTTTTTTCCGTTTGGCTGTATTCGTCACCGGTGACCAGTGTTTACGAAGACTAGTATCTGACCCTGTAAGGCTATATAACATAACAATACATGTAGCGATTGAACTGCATGGTGTACTAACACAAGGTTAGTCATGCAGACAACAGCCGGTGAGCCTTGCACCAGATTACATTCACCATTATAAATAATGATAATAATAAATAAAAATAAAAAATATTGGCGCCTCCTTATAAATTTGTTCTGGCAAATAAAAGTTGAAAATACTGGTGGTTGGATATGGAATTCTTTCCCTTTTTCTGTTTATGTGCAGCTTCCCGATCGGTTAGCTATCTAGCCAGTTAATCCATATGGCACTCTTGCTAGCCAGTCCAACTAGCTAGAAACCTGATTTAAAACGTGAAGTGGAGGACTTCCGGTTGGTGTGCAGAATTTCTTTAATCCCTTTAGTCTTAGGAAAAGGAGACAAAGGGGTGATCTGATTGAGGTCTTTAAATATATTAAAGGGATTAACAAAGTGAATTATGAAGGATTCCTTCAACTAAGTGTTGTTAGTAGAACTCGGGGTCACAAATGGAAGTTGACCAAAGGTAAATTTAGCACTGATATTCAGAAATATTTCTTCACCCAAAGAGTAATTTCGATGTGGAATAGCTTGCCTGACCATATTGTTGAGGCAGAGACCTTGGGAGTTTTCAAGAGCAGGCTTGACTTAAAGCTAGATATCATTGAGTCATTGAGAATCTGAAGTGATACTCACAATAGTACAAAGAAACTGGCGAGCCTAGTTGGGCTGAAAGGCCTGTTCTCGCCATTCAAAAAAAAAAAAAGAATGGAGTAGTCATGTTTTTCCAGGCTCCTGCCACACAGTTTCTATTTTGACCATTACTTAACCTAAACGATCTCAAGTTGATAACAGCTAACTTCTAAATGGCGCCTAAACAATTTTTTACCCAACAGCAAGTTGTCCAAACCAACCAAGCCACCGAAAAAGTTAGAACAAGCTGCCATATCTGACACTATCGACAATGCTACGTTAGCAAACATGCTGGCGGAGCTCAGGGCATACCTGTTAACCAAACCTGACTGACTCGCCATAAGGTTTGAAAACAAGCTCGCTGCTATTGACACCAAATTGGATGGGATTCAATCCACGGTAACCAACCATGAACAGCGAATTTCTGACTTGGAATCTGGCCTTAACCAGCTGCAGTCCTTGGAAGCACAGGTAACTTCAATGGCCGAAGATAACGTAAAGCTGAAAGTTAAGCTTACTGACCTGGAGGGGGTGCAATGTTCGTCTCATAGGAGTACCTGAAGCGATTGAAGGTTCATGGCCAACGTCTTTTTTCTTTAAATTTTTGGTGGATTTTTGGGTACAGATGTGTTTCCTTCGCCCCCTGAACTCGATAGAACTCACCGTGCACTCAAACCCAAACCAGCCAAGGAAGAAAAACCTAGAGCCTTGATCATTTGTTTTCACAAGTTTCAAACTACGGATGCGGTCATTC
Source organism: Gymnothorax javanicus (assembly GCA_029692085.1). NCBI lineage: Eukaryota > Metazoa > Chordata > Actinopteri > Anguilliformes > Muraenidae > Gymnothorax > Gymnothorax javanicus. The sequence continues at coordinate 150,956,434 of CM056197.1, forward strand.
GTGCTGCACTTAAAAAGCGAAACAAACTCAAATATGACGGCAAGCCAGTCTACAGATACAAGGATTATTGCCTTGAAGTTCTGGACCAACGAGCGGATTACAAAGACGTTATGCGCCAAGTCTACATTCTCAATCTGAAGCCTTCACTGCTTTAACCCGCACGGCTGTTTATCAAGGCCGAAGACGGTAGTAGACGGTGTCTCTCATCAGTGACCGAAGCGGAGGAGTTTTTGACCGCATACCAGAAGCCCACATTAGAAGACTGATGTACATCAACGGCGGCTGAGTTATGTACAGGTTTGCTCTTTCTCTAATGTCACCTTTATTTTCTTCTCTCTCTCTCTACTGACATGGACAATCTTGGACGAAACTTATTAAAGGCTAACAAACGAAAGGACATTTAACCTCTATCTACCTTACTTTGCTCTGCTCTGTGAATGGGTATTATGGTGTAGGCCTATTTTGTCATTTCACTTTGAAAAGCGTATCTCCACCATGTTATTGAATTGATGGATGTATGCAGTAGCGTTTAGTTAATAGTTATGACTGATCCTGTTGATGTTAAAGGATGCCAGTGTTACTTGTTGTGGCATATACAATAAGTTGGGCTCATTTTGTTATTCTCACCCCTTTGGGGAGATAGCTCTTTTTTTATGTTACATTATAGGCTACTGCTCTAACCTATGTTGTTTCCACGCCAGCTGGGCCCCCAAGGTGCAAGGCAAGATTGTAGAGGTCATAGTTTAGCGTGCCTTTGTACAAAATGACTCTATTTTCTTCCCAATTAGATTACTGTGTGGTGGGGTGGGAGATCAGAGGAAAGGAACCCCGGGAGAATTTTGCCGAGTGAAGATGGCACTTTTGTGCAAGGGTTATCAGGGCTTCCGCCAAGCAGCGCGATTGCGGGATTCCCGCAAAAACTGCCCTAACGCCCGCAAGAAAAAATAGTCAAAGCGGGCCATTCCCGCACGTTTTCAGTGAATTAAGCTACTTGCACACTGGAGGCGAAACGAATTTTTTGCACAACAGATTACGTTCAAAGTCAATGTAATCTGCCATGCGAAAAATTCGTTTCGCGTCCAGTGTGCAAGCGGCTTTAAAGTAATTACACAAGTACTGCTTGACTCGCACGTTCATTCACGCCCACAAAATCTGAACAGATTGGACACTCAGAGAGTAACCAGCCAATCCCTGGGTACGTTTTCTGCCTTGCCCGCCGACCGCAGATGATCTCGAATCTTCCCTTTCGTTGCGTAGCACCGCAATCAGGGCAGTGGCTATACATCTTCATGGCCAACGTCGTCCCTAACTTCAGACATGGTAATCACTAGCCTGCCCAGGGCTGTACATATTTTCGCCTTGGGGACAAGGTTTGCGCCGTCTGCACCTGTCGTCTATTCATTAAAGTGTTTATTCACCGGACTCGCTTAAAATCAAGTGAATAATTTTTATGATGGAGGAGATGGCTCGTACGTTAATGATTTTTTTTTCATGCTGTCAATGCCAGTCTTTAATTTATTGGTGTACGATAACGGTTTCCAAAGTGTCGCCTTCCGTTCTTGTCAATTTCTTTTTTCGCGTAGAGGTTCCATGCGGATATACGTAGCGACCGAGAATCGCGCTGCTTAGCGAAAGCACTGCTATTTTCTGTGTACAGGTTTGTTTGTTGACTAGAGAATCTAGTAAAGCCCAGTCCTGTTCTAAAGCATACCGTTCTGTCGCGTAATATCCATTAACTGATTATAGTCAATAGCAGTTATAACTTGTATTTTTTATTTTTCTAATTTTACACGGTTACTCAGTCACTGAGTGCAGTAATTACTTTTGTTGAATAAATGTTTTATTTTTGTGAGAACTTTTGGCTTGTTTCAGTTCATCTGAATATCCTAAATGAATAGTTGTTACAGTCTCTTATGGTTGTGACAGCTAGCCGTTACATACTGAAATCCCCCGACAAATTGAAAATCCCCCCCGACAAATTGAAAATCCCCCCCCAAAAAAAAGTTGGAATCCCCCTCTGAAAAATATTTTGGCGGAAGCCCTGGTTATGGGTATCTGTGGGACTGGGGAGCGGTGGGTGGTGGGTGGTGGGTAGGGGGTGGGTCACTGCAAATGGGTGTTGGCTTGGAACGGGGGTGGGAACATGCACCTTGCTCCTTTTTCTTTCTCTCCTCTTTTTCTGTTTTTTTTCTCCTCTCTCTCCCTCTCTCATTATTTCCAGACATTCTCAGGTATTGCATTATGCTATACAAGATAATCCATTGACCAGGCCCATATGGAAAATAAAAATACTGTGAATAACATTCGTTTCATATCATGGAACGTTAAGGGAGCAAATCAGGCCACTAAAATAAATAAGATTGTGTCTCATCTTCAGGATTTGAGAGGTGATGTAGTTTCTTTGCAGGAGACACACTTGCGCAGCAATGAGATCTTGCACATCAAAAGGGGCAGGTTCAGCCATCTATATCATTCAGAGTTCAGTCCGAGAGCCAGATGTGCTGCGATTTTGATTCAGAGCAACATACCATTTGAATCAGAAAAAGTTGTTGCTGACTCAGCTGGCAGGTTTGTTATTGTATCAGGGAGGCTGTGCAACACTAATGTTATCTTAAAGATTATTTTTTTTGGGAATTTTTCCTTTTTTCGATAGTTATACAGTGTAGAGAGACAGGAAAGTTGGGGAGAGGAATGGGGGAAGACATGCAGCAAATGACCCGAGCCGGAATTGAACCCAGGTCGCTGCGGGAAGGACACAGCCTTTATGGTACGCGGACTTAGACCGATGAGCCACCGGGGCGCCCCCACTAATGTTATTTTAGCTAGTATTTATGCACTAAACGGGGATGATGAGCGATTCATATCCAGACTTTTCACTTCTATTCCCAACATTGAAACATAACACATTATTATTGGGGGGGATTTCAACTTTGTACAAGACGCTGTCTTAGATAGATTCTCCTGCAGACCATACTCCATCAATAATTTTGTCAAACTACTAACTTCCTTTGCCAAAGAGTTGGGTTTGTCAGACCCATGGAGGTCTAAGTATCCCAACAAAAAATCTTTCTCTTTTTTTCCCCACACGTCCACCATTCTTTCTCTCGAATAGACTTTTTTCTCTTAGACAAGAGACTACTTTCCAACATACATTCATGTGAGTATCACATTATGGTGATTTCAGACCACACATCCATATCATTAGACATACAGTTTCCCAACTACAGTCACATCTTAAAACCATGGTGATTTAATTCACATTTATTATCCAATGACCCCCTGGTAGACTTTTTAAAATGAAACTGAAAATATTTTTTTTAAATGAATGACACACCGGATTTTTACAAAAAGCGCTTACAACTGCAAGCCGAGTTTAACCGTTTATCTACAAAGCAGAATTGCAATTGCTTAAATCTAGACAGCGGATTTTTGAATCAGGGGACAAGGCTGGAAAACTCCTGGCCCAGCAAGCCAGAGCTGCATCCGCTTCCAGGCTTATTCCCAGTATTAGGTCCCCATCAGGTAACATTCTTACTGACCCAAAACCTATTAATGAAACATTCTGCGAATTTTATTCTGATTAATATACATCTGACCACCCTCAGACTAGTGCAGCTAGCATACTAAGCACCATTAAGTTTCCCAGAGTGGATAAAGAGCTGGTGGAGTGTTTAGCCAATCCAATCTCAACAGCTGAGATTACAAGTGCTATTAGGGCTTTACAGAGTGGCAAATCACCGGGTCCTGATGGATTTACCGTAGAATTTTACAAGAAATTTGCCCCACTTCTCTCCACATTCTTAAGAAATGTAAATAATGAGGCTCTGTCTCTTGGTCGACTTCCTCAACACTAACTAATACTACTATTACTCTTCTCTTAAAAAAAAATAAAGATCATTTACTTTGTAGTAGTTTTAGACCTATTTCCCTACTAAATGTAGATTACAAAATTCTTGCCAAGATTTTAGCCCTCCGTCTTCAACAGGTTCTTCCTCAGATCATTTCACCAGAACAAACAGGCTTCATGCTAGGGAGGCTCTCATTCCACAACATCAGAAGACTTTTCAACATACTAAACATGCCTGGTACTAGCACCCCTGAAGCAGTGGGGTCGCTAGACGCCGAAAAAGCCTTTGATAGGGTGGAGTGGGACTTTTTATTTGAGGTGATGGAAAGATTTGGTTTAGGGTCAGGTTTAATTTCATGGGTGAAACTACTATATTCATTACCAGTAGCGTCTGTTCAAACAAATAATACAGTATCATCCCCTCTCCAGCTCCGCCGTGGCACAAGACAAGGGTGCCCACTATCCCCTTTATTGTTTGCCATAGCCATTGAGCCATTAGACATCTGGCTGAGTCTGAGGATAGATTTCAGGGCATCAGCCGCCATGGCACAAAACACAAGCTGTCATTGTACACAGACGATTTACTCCTCTATGTATCAAATCCAACTACATCACTGCCAATAGTTCTGGACATCTTAAAACAATTTGGCCAACTCTCTGGCTACAAACTCAATTTTGGGAGGAGCGAGTTATTTGCAATTAACAACTTAGTTGGTGATCTGCCAAACAACATAGCTCCTTTTAAAAGAGTGGATGACTGTTTGACTGACAGTTTCAACAAAAACTTTGTCCGCTCGCTTGATAAAGTTCAGGGCGACTTTGATAGATGGTCCGCCTTACCTCTATCATTGGCTGGCAGGGTGAACCTCATTAAAATGACAGTCCTGCCAAAATTCGTTTATCTTTTCCAGCATATCCCTCTTTTTACTTCAAAAAAGTTTTTTGCTAAATTAGATAGGGCAATATCAAAATTTCTTTGGGCTAGTAAACCTGTGCGTGCGCAGAAAAGGATTTTGCAGCTTCCAAAGCAGGAAGGGGGTCTTGCCCTTCTCAGTTTTTTACATTACTCTTGGGCAGCTAATATTCATAAACTTTTGTACTGGACTGACAAACCTACCACCAACCAGCCTGCCTGGGTCAGTATTGAAATCTTCATCCCAGGTCTCTCTGCGCTCATGGCTGTGTGCTCCTCTCTCTGTAACAGCCACTGAAATAATCCAGTAGTCAAACAGACATTTAAGATTTGGTTGCAATTCAGGAAGCAGTTTGGCCTGCGAGGCCCTTCTACCGATGCTTCAGTATTCATTAATAATTTCTTCAAACCTTCCGCTATGGACACTGCCTTGCACCTGTGGTCTGAGAGAGGTATAACATCTATTAGTGATCTCTATGACAATGGTGTTTTCATGTCCGTCACTGACCTGTGGGTCAAGGAAGTCCTGCACAACTTGAAGAAGGCTCTCTGAAGAAATGTCACAATATTTGGAACCCCTTGCTGTTCATTATAGACTCACTAGATATTTCACCTGATATCTGAGATCTGCCAGTGCATTCCCCCCCTTTTTTCCCTATCATTCCCCCCTTTTTCTTTCCTGTCATTCACCCAGAGGCAGGTTGGGTTGTGGGCTAGAGGAAGGGGTGGGGGAGGGTACATGATGGGGGATTTGGGGATGGGTGGGTCAATGTAAAATTGAAAAATTGGGAGCACTGTCTATTGTTTCATGCTTGTGTCCAAGTTGCAGTTATCTTGCATTGTTGATGCTCGATAAACATACTTAAAAAAAAAAAAAAAGTGAAGTGTTGATGTGTAAAGCACCATTAACACATGTGCACTACTTCTATAAATCTAATACAAATCAAACTGGAAGGCGTGTTATTCACTACTGAGTCATGAACATCGTTTCTTGCCTCAAAAACTCAGACGCAGCCAGTCTCCTCTGAAATCAACGTTAAGCTAATGAATGGCCGTGTTACGCAGGTTTAGCATGTACATTTTCTTGAGAATGCTCCATCCATTGGTCTGCAGGTTTGTGTGCATCCTGCCGACACTGAGAAGAAAATACGGGCTGGTTATGCATTAGTACTGTGCATTATGAATTGAAAATTGTGCGTCTTGCTTAAGAGTTAAAAAAATGGAAATTCAAATTTTATCAACTTGGGTGGGTCAAAATTTACCTGGGTGGGCCGGCAAAGTATAACCTACGGATGGAAACAAGTTGTGCAACAATATAAACGAGTCACTGGTTTGTTTGCTGTATTTTCGGTATAATTACCTGCAAAATATTCAACAGTCATTTTCAAAGTAGTCTTTTGAAAGAATCCATGCTGTTACGAGCAAGTATAAAAAAAAAAAAACAAACGCTAAATTAGGGTGCTTGACGAGTTCCGCTGACTCACTGTAAAAATGTACTATGTGGGCAGGTGAAAGCTGTCAATCTCTTCGTCTAGTGGTCAAGCTGTTGATTTGCAGTGTGGAAGCTCGGGGATTGGAATTCAAGCTCTGCAGAGAGTTTTTTTTTTTTTTTGAGCAGCAGGGTCATAGTTTGTGGATTAATAATTGCTTGGATGTTTTGTTTTATTTCTACCATTTTTTACATTATCTTGGTATTTATTAATTAGTTTATTTGCTTAATTGAAAATAAATCTGCTCCTGTGGAGTCAAACTTAATTTCCCTTGTTTGCATTTTCTTTGAATAGGAACATGTATACAGTATTGGCAGAAATAAAAATAAAAAATAAACAAATAAAATTATTGTAATTCGATGGAATGCATGCCCGTAGTGACATATCAGTGAAATTCAATGAGTTTTGCAGTTTGGTACCAGAGAAATATGAATTGGCACAATTTGGAGAGGGCACCTAGACATTCCCAAAATAAAACCTCTTTTGTTTTGCTTGGATTTACTTGATTACAATAAACTTTGGCGCAGATAATGGTGAAATTCTGTGCTGTAATTTTTAGAGGTTTCAGACTGCAACTGAGTAATTTCAAGAGCGATAAAAGTAAAAAATTTTTTGGTGCAAAAAAGATGTTTCATTTATGCTGTGCTGCATCTTCATTTACTCTAACTCAGTGACATATACACTGATTTTTACACCATGACAAAAATCCCCAAGATGTTACCTTTATTATGATACCAAGATTATTCAAATTGACCAAGTCGTTGCAGAGATACAGTCATCTCATTTTAGGCATGTCATTTTCAAGCCAGAGGCTCAGGGCTTTAGAGGTTAAATGCGAGCTGGAAGCACTTGGTACCTGCCCTCAACCATTTTCATTTTAAAATCAAGTAATACACATTGACGGTTACAATGTATTTAGAACTGACCGCAAAGGTAGAGCTGGAGGAGTTGCCATTTACATTTCTAACAAATTTCATGGGTCTGTTCTCAAATCTGTTTCGATACCAGAACAGTTTGAGTTCTTGGCTGTTCAGATCATTGTAGCAAATGCCCCTCTAACGGTTGTTGGCTGCTATAGGCCACCATCTGCCATTAATGATTGTATCTCTAACTTAACTGATCTCTTGTCTAATTTAATTACTTCCGAATTGATCCTGCTTCGTGACTTAAACTGGGATTGGATGAGTGACAAATCTGCAAGCTTTAAGCAGGTTCGTGACTCTTTGAACTTAACTCAGCTCATAAACATCCCTACTCGTTTTAACGCTACTAAACCTGGCAGTGAAAGTCTTATTGATTTAATTCTTACTAATGCAGCCCATAAGTATGTGGCTATTGGTGTCTTCACTAATGATATTAGCGGTCATTGCTCTATTGCTTGTATTAGAGGCACCAAATTGCCCAAATCCAAGGGTCTCATTATACTTCGACGTAGCTTTAAACATTTTTGTGAACAAGCTTTCCTGCATGGCTTCTGTCAAGTGGCATTTAATATCTTTAATTCCTTCTGTTGATGATACTGTTCATTTTTTTCAGCATCACTTCCTAAAAATCATTAATAAACATGCCCCTCTTAAAAAAATCAGGATTAAAAATAGGTCAAATCCTTGGTTTTCTAGGGACCTGGCTGATTCCATTCATGCTCATAATAAGCAATGGTCTTTAGCCAGAAAGTCAGGTACAACTAAAGACTGGACCCTTTTTCGTTCCCTTAGGAATAAATGTACGTTCCTTGTCAGAAAATCTAAAGCCAACTACTATCTCACCTTAACCTCTGACACTGGCAATGACCATTCTAAATTTTGGAAAATAGTCAAAACCTTACAAAATAAGAAAGTTGCTGGTCCTCCTCAAAAGCTGAAGGTTAGTGATTCTTGAATTTTGGATAATAAGGAGATGCTTTTAACACTCATTTTAAAAAGGCTGGGCATTTATTTGATTAACAGGGTCTTAGTCATGATCCAAGGCATAATATTAAGCTTCTAGGGCAACCAGGCACTTTGTCAACTCTTAATTTTTCTCCCTTTTTGGCCTCTGAGGTTTTGCATGCGCTATCAACTTTAGATCCTAAAAAGGCCGCCGGGCCTGATGGCATTGATCCATACTTTTTAAAAATTGCAGCACCAATTGTGGCTCAGCCAGTTACAGATATTTTTAATCTTTCCATTTCCACTCAAACTTTACCTGTAGTTTGGAAACAAGCCTTTGTCTCTCCTCTTTTGAAGGGTGGTGATCCTTCTGATTTAAATAATTATAGACCAATTTCAAATCTTTCTGTCTTAGCTAAGATCTTGGAGTCTTTATTTTCTGACCAGATTAAATTATTTTTAGATTTGCATAATGTCTTAAATCCCATGCAATCTGGCTTTAGATCTAAGCACAGTACGGTTACGGCTAGCTTGAAAGTCCTAGATGATATTAAAGCAGCTGTTGATAATAAATTATTTTGTGTTGCATTATTTGTGGATTTAACCAAGGCATTTGATACAGTAGATCACCACATATTAATGAACATTCTCTCAAAGGTCGGTTTTGGCCATAGTACGATTGGCTGGTTTCAGAGTTATTTATCCAACCGCTCTCAATGTGTTAAGCTTGGTGATACTGTTTCCGACCCTGTGATGATAGATAAGGGTGTTCCGCAAGGCTCCATTTTGGGACCATTGCTCTTTTTACTATACATAAATAATATTTGTGACCATTTTAAATATTCATTGCATCATATGTATGCCGACGACACCATTTTGCACTCTAGTGCTCCCTCTCTCGAGGCTGCTGTTTCACATCTTCAGTCTGATTTTATCTCTCTGCAGCATGCGCTCATTGGGCCTCATGCAGCAACATTCTCTTAAATTTCTCATATATTTTCTCTTATTTTTTTGCTAAGAGAAAAAATAAAAGAAATATACTCCGTATGCACCAAACGCTCTTATCGTCCAAATCTGCTCTTACCCAGATGTGCAGAATGTTGAATCCTACTTGATCGTAAATCGGAAGCGCGTGCCCGGTTGTTTCAAATTAGCATAATATGACGCCAGTGCATTTGTTTGAAGAGGAGAGCCGTAACACACAACAGTAATCCTCCGTGCTCAAGTACGGTTGCTTTCACATTTGGTTTGAGCAGCCATTCATCTGTCTCAGCAAACAGATCTGCGCGATCTCTAAAGACCCGCTGTCTGCGCAAGGCCTGGATGGCCAAAGCGTCCAACTGCAATAGGTAAGCCATTCAGAAGCAGAATGCACGCAAGTATCCAAGGGTTTTTATAGCTTCGTCCTAATTAGGATCAACTGGCCAAACTCTTAAGCCAAAGAATAAAATAAAAGAATCATTATAATTTCTCAAAAACATAAAACAATCAAAATGTGATAACATGATGCATTTTTAATGTTTAGGTTTTAAAACTTGTGTTGCCGTGCACTGGACAAGCAATTTGTGGACAGAGATAACAGTTTTCTGTTTTCTCTTATCTCGGTAAGAGTGCTCTCGACCACTTGTAAAATTTTCTCTTACCTAAGAGAAGCGCAAAAATAAGAAAACATTGGTGCATCCCAGAAATCAATGGGTAAGAACAAAATAAGAAAAAATCGGGGATACGAACAAAAATAAGAGAAAATGTGTTCTTATATCGCTTCTTGCATGAGGCCCATTGATTCTAAACTTCTGTTGAATGGTGGCAAAACTAAAGCTATGCTGTTTGCACCACATAGGTCTGTAGTTTTTCCCCCTTCTCTTATTACCCTAGACGGAACTCCAATTGATTTGTAGATAAATACAAATATCTAGGGTTATGGCTGGACAAGAATTTAACTTTCAATTACCATATTGACATGTTGACAAAGAAACTTAAGTTTACACTGGGTTTCTTATATAGATTAAAATCTTGCTTTTCCTCTTTCTCTCGCAAACGGCTAGTAAATAATATATTGTTGTCTCAACTTGATTATGGCGATACTGTTTACAGATTTGTGTATCCCACTTTCCTGGCTAAACTCGATCCGCTCTATCATTCTGCACTGAGATACATTTCTAAGTCGCCCTATAGGACGCATCACTGTACACTGTACACTGTAGTCAGCTGGCCTTCACTAGCTATGCGCAGGCTGCACCACTGGTATGTTTTAATATACAAGGCTATTTTAGGTAAACTACCCCAGTACATCTGCTCTAAATTTGTTTTAATTCAGAACTCTTACAACCTCAGATCCAACGCCTGGTTGCGATTTAAGGTGCCTCCTGTGCGATCTGACGCTGGTAAGAGGAGTCTGTTTTACTTTGGGCCTTGGTCATGGAATGACCTTCAATCTCATTTTAAAATTGCTGCTCCCATCTCCATACCAAGTTTCAGACAAAAGATTTCTGAAGCCTTTCCCATTAGCTGCTCTTGTCGTACTGTTTAGGTTTATTTTTCCACTGTTTGTATATTGAGCCTTTTTTTAGAACTTTTTTTTTTTGATATTTAGTTTTGTCCTGTCAGATGGTAGTCTCTATTCTGTCCCTTGTTCTTGTGTTATACTGTACTGTTTTGTCAATATTGTCTTGAACTGTGTTGTGTTTATGTAATACTTGTTTGTGACTTGCTGCATACTGCCAGATCACCATTGAAAAAAAGAGACTTTGGTCTCAACTAGTTTTATCTGGTTAAATAAAGGATTTGATTGATTGATTGAAAAAGACTGTCAAACTGCAGCTGTGGAACCACGATTAAACCAAGAGTCCCATACAAAGTAAATGTACTCAGTGATGATGCAAACAGCTCACTGCAATCTCTAATTACTGCAGAATAGTCTAAACACATGTCCCTGGCAACAGTGACAGCTTCACACGAGGGACTGAATACAGGGGTCCTGCAGGTGATGGAAATCTTTGAAAATGCTGGGATTTAATATGGTGTTCACATCGGGGATAAAATTGGTTACATTTTGAAATAAGTGCTTGAAACTGCTTGAAATTAAGATGGTCAGCAAAATTGTCATAGTATTTGCAATCTGAGCAAGTACTTTAATAAATATGTAATTTGCCACAGCAACAAGGTCCTGGAGAGGCTTAAACATTTGGTTTAAAAAATGTGCAAAAATACTTAAATATGACTTTAAAATGGGGGTAGGAACCCCAGAATACAGTTTGCTTGCAGGATCTGAAGGCTTGTAGCCAAAATTAAGTCCTAACAGCAAAACCAACGAACGGTTCAATCAAATTAAATTACCTTGGTCTTGATAGGGAGATATGCAATTGATACCCTCCTACAAGGTCAAAATAAAATGGAAGCTATCAATTAGAGGAATGTTTTTATTTGCAAACCACTGACACTGTTGCGGCATCTACGCTGGCCAGACTGTTTCCTTGGCTTTCTTGAGCATAGCCAGTATCCTGTTCTTAATTTCTTTGGTTCCTAGGGAGTACACAATGGGGTTCAGACAGGGAGGTAAACATGAGGCTAAAGAAGAGCCCACCATTCTGCCGTCCGGATTGAGTCGGAATAGGTGGAGGTCGACAACAATCACAGTCAGCAAAGGCATGAAGAAAACTGCCACTAAAATTAGATGCTCAGTGCAAGTTGAAAGTGCTTTGTACCTGCTGTCCACACTTTTCATTCTAAACACCACAGTTAAAATACAGCAGTATGACATGATAATGAAGCTAAGGGGCCCACACAGAGCTATTAGTGTCAGGGAAGAGAAGGTGGCCTTCTGCAGTTGGTATCACTGCAGGATAGTCTGTACACAGGCTCATAGCCACAGATAAAGCTTTCCACATTCAGTGAATTGCAAAAAGACAATTTTGTCATGATCAGAGTCATGAATATGTTGCAGCTAACACAAAACACCCAAATAATCACTAAAATAGTAATCATGCTTTTAGGTGTGTTAATTGAATTTTGTCTCAGTGGAAAAAACACTGCAATAAACCTGTCATAGGCAAGTACACCGATGGAAAATGACTCTAACGTGGCAAAACAGTAAGAGAAAAATATTTGTGTCAAACAGATATTAAAGGAAATAAAGTTATCTTTCCCAAGAAATATCTTGATCATACCAACAAAAATGGTTGTACTGATAATTAAGTCGATAACCCCTAAATTTGCCACTGCAATATACTTTGGGGCGTGCAGGCGATGATCTGCCCATATAATAATGAGGATGCATGAATTGGCCAAAATTGTCACGATATAAATGATGCCGATGAAAAAATAATATATCTGAGCAAATTTTAACGATGTAAATCCTAAAATATAAAATCCGTCTGGCCTAATAACAGAACTGTTCAAGTTGGAAGGCGAGGAAACTCTCATCTCGGCCAACCGGACAACCCGCTGGATTGTAGTGACTGTACCCCACTCCTGCAAGAAACCGCACAATCAACACATCATCCAGTATGTCACCTCAAAACACCATGCTTCTTAAAGTTTCAAAATAACCATCTCATTAATCTAAGTAAAACATGAGTATAGTGCCATCTTACCACCTGGATAATACCATCAACCAGTAGAGACAGTTCCTCGGGGTTGGTTACTCCTTGTATCTATTGAACAGGTTCTCTCTTATATCCTTTAACTCCTCTGATTAATAGTCCTATATATTAAGTCCTATATTTAAGATTTCCATGGGGAAATCAAATCTGAGCACTGCTTTTGAAGCTGTTAAAGGTGTTGATCAGCAAGTCAGCAAACAAGTGCTCCGCTCATGCTCTCCACATGTTTATTTCTTTTTTCTTCACATTTTTATTATTTTCAGAACACAAGGCTCACAGTACTGCAAAACAAATCTGTTGTGTTTATACACAAAAGTTTAAAAGTATTATAAGTCAGACCCCTCACCTCAATCTCAACCAAAACATAGATCATATAAAAAGAACTTATGATGCAAGATAATACACAGACAAAAATATAAATATAGAAACATAATTTAAGTAATAATTATAAAATAAAAAAAGGAAAATGGGGGGTTACAAAGACAATAATATAAACCAAAATTAACACATAAGTAAAAGTATTAACAATAACTGTATACTAAAAAGTTGAATGGATTACACAACAATTTTTTTCAAAATCTCAGTTGCATAAGATTTTGTTACTGTGTTTTATTATTTTTGATCTGTTGATTTCAAATCTGGAAACGGTTTGGTTCTACGTGCTCTAGTTTTCGTGCAATTTTATGTCTTGGATTCCAGCTGTTTGCGCTCATATTAATTACTTTCCCCAGGTCACCAACTCCGATTTGGCTCAAATTTATAACTGGAGTACTTCTATATTCCTAATGAACACATGCAATATTTTAGGCTCCTACTCTAAGGGGTTTCCAAGATATGGTCCCCCAAAAATCTGGGGCCTCGCCCTAAGCCACGGGTGTCCAACTGGTCCGTAAAAGGGCCAAGGGGCAGCAGGTTTTTGATCGAACCAAGCAGAGCCACACCTGATACAGATATTTTAATCGACTGATCTCAGCCTGCCTAGTTAATGAGTTGTATCAGGTGAGCTTCTGTTCAGCTGGAATGAGAATCTGCAGCCCCTGAGTCCTTTCATGGACCAGTTTGACACCCCTGCCCCAGGCAATTTTGAGTTTTCTATGGACTAGCCTGTATATTTTTCATTTTAACTTTTTCTGGCACTGAATGGCCCTTGTGAGCTGATGTGCCGTTAAGTATTCAATCATTCATTTATTGGACTAGCCTGCAGAAACCTGATTTTGAACATGTCATCCTTACCTTTACACAGCAGAAGCACACCTGAAACCACTGATTTAATCAACTGATCAACTGATTACAACTGATCTAGGCCTGCACAACTGATTAGTTGAAGACGAAATTTTGAGTTATCTTCATTGCAAAAAAACTGTAGCTTTTGGGAAAAAACTAACTTCAGATCTGAAATCAGCACACTCAAATTAGGTAATACCAAGCGTTGATTTCAATGCAACAAAAATGTTGTTGACCAGTGTTATCTTCTCATCAACAGCGTGCAGCAAAATGTTGTCAAAAAAATCTCATGTATTCATGGGTATTTCTTTCCATTCAGAAGGATATCGATCTTGTAATAGGGTTTCTTTAGCTTCAGATGGTAAACTAGACAGTCCAGTCGGCTGCGATTCTCCCCTTATTTGCGCATTATTCTGCCAATACTATCAAAATCGATAGATGTCATAAGTAAAGTGTAACACATGTCCATAACTAAATATGAAAGTAATTGGTCAAAAATAGCAGCCTGAGCTGCCAGATAACTGAATGTGGTGGTTAAAGCACCACATTGCAGAGCAGAGGTGACTCTCACGGTGCGGGTTCGAGCCCCGGTCGTACCAACCGGCAGTGGTCGGCAGCTTTTTCAGAGTAGTGCACAATTGGCCATTGCGCTACAGGATGCAAATTGGGAAGGGTCTGCCGGGAAGGGAAATATAAAAAAAAACAGTTGCCTTGATCGCTCAAGCGCCTCCTGTTGGCCAGCCGTGCGCTCGTCAGGAAGATTCTAAGCTTGTTCATGTTCGGGTATTCTCCGCCCTCATTCTGAACTTGCGAGGATTCAACCAATGAGTGTATAAGAAGCAGTAGTTGACGGGCATGTGCTTCGGAGGAGAGCCGTGAACCGTCCCCTCTCTCCTGAATTGGCGACAAGGGGTCACATACGAGCAAGACTTGTACATAGTTCCCCAGTTGGGCATTCCAGATTTGGGTGGGATTGGAGATGCCAAATTCATAAAAAGAAAAAATATATAAAACAAAAATAGCAGCCTGTACTCTGTCCACAAGGAAATCTCTACATTTTGCCACTAAATAGCGAATTATGCAGCCAATACTGTCCCCAAGGTAACCAAAATTGATGAAGTGTAACATATGTCCATACCAAATATGAAAGTAATCGGTCAAAAATTACAGCCTGTATGGCATCCACAAGGAAGTGTGTATATTTCAGCACAAATTTGTGCATTATCCCACCAATACTGTCGCCATGGTAACCAAAATCGATAGGTGTAATGAGTGAAGTGTAACACATGTCCATACCAAATAAGAAAGTAATCAGTGAAAAAGTGCAGCTTTTACTGCGTCCACAAGGAAATCGCTATGTTTTGCCAGTAATTAGCAAATTATGCGGCCAACACTGTTGCCAAGGTAACCAAAATCAATAGGTGTCATAAGTGAAGTGTAACACATGTCCATACCAAATATGAAAGTAATCGATCAAAAAGTACAGCCTGTACAGCATCCACAAGGAAGTGTTTATATACTGGACAAATAAAGTTAGGGATCACCCCAAATTTTGAATTTGAAATATGTGATAGTTTGTATTTTTTTCCATATCATATTTTAATATTGAAAAGTTGGGTGATCCCTAACTTTCTTTGTCCAGTATATTTCAGCACAAATTTGCACATTATCCCACCAATACTGTCGCCAAGGTAACCAAAATCGATAGGTGTCATTAGTGAAGTGTAATTCAATTTCAATTCAATTCAATTTATTTTTATTGCGCTTTTCACAGATTGACTGTCACAAGACGCGTTACAGTGAGAGATTAAATAAATGCCGATATCAAATGAGGCAAAAAAACTCCCCAGTGGGAAGAAATCTCAGGAGGAACCCGGCTATAGTGGGGAAGCCCATCCTCCGCAGGCTAGCAAATTAATAACAAAATAAAGTAATAATAGAATAAAATGGCAAGAGTTCCATTAAAGGCCATCTGAACAGTGGCAAAAAATGGACAACCAAGAACAAATCTGCAGAGTCTATTGTAGGCTATGGTAAGTGGAGCGAGGTCTGTTTTGTGAGCATTTTGATATATAACGTCACAGTAATCGATTATTGGTAGTATGAGTTGTGTAGCGAGTCTCTTACGGACACTAAAAGTAAAAGAATTCCGAGAGCGATACAATTGGTTGATTCCAAAGTTGAGTTTACGTAGGACATGTCTATATGCGGCTTAAATGTAAGTTCAGAATCTAACCATATACCCAAATATTTACATTTATCAACTTTATGCAGCGGCATACCGTCATTACAGTTTATTACACAAGTCTGGGTTTCAGTTTTAAGTTTGTGCCTCGTACCAAATATCGAAATGTAGGATTTTGTTTTGTTAAGCAGAAGTTTATTATGTGATATCCAATCCTCAACAGAGGTAAAATCAGACTGAAGAGAAGCTTGAATATGGGCTAAGTCAGGATGGGATGTATATATGACAGTGTCATCGGCATAAACTTGAACATGTCAATTAACAAGACTTTTTGGCAAATCATTGATAAATATAGAAAATAGAAGTGGGCCCAGTGTTGATCCTTGGGGAACACCCCTTTGTTGAACCATCAGGTCTGATTGCATTCCAGTTATGAGAACACACTGTTTTCTATTATGTAGGTATGAGCTAAACCAGCAGACTGCACTCAAAGAGAGGCCAATACTATAAAGTTTGTCTAACAACAAATAACGGTCAACAAAATCAAATGCTTTGGTAAGATCAAGAAATACAGCACCAGTGAGCTCATCATTATCAGCTGCAGAGAAGACATCATTTGTGAATTTTAGCTGTTGTTGTTGAGTGATTAGCCCTGAAGCCGGACTGGAATAGTGATAAAATATTATTAGAGATGAGAGAATGGGAAAGTTGACTGTATATTAGCTTTTCAAATACTCTAGTAATGGAGCAGATAATTGAAATGGGTCTATAATTATTAGCATTGAGTACATCACCTCCTTTGTGGATTGGAGTAATTCGTGCACATTTCCAGATGGCTGGTAACTCACACGTGGAAAGAGAAAGGTTAAATAAATCAGCTAATGGGTACATTAGAACATGGGAGGCTAGCTTGATAAACCTGTTTTCAATGCCGTCTAATCCGGTACTACTGTGAATTTTCAATTCATTAATGGCCTTCTGAACTTCTAATGGGGAAATTCTCCTAAAAGAAAAAGAACTGGGATGGGTAGAAATACTATGAGTGTATTCAAGTAAGAATCAGGTAGTAGGGAGGAACAGATAGATGAGAAATGTTGATTGAATGTTTGGGCAATAGATAATGAATCGCGAATTATAATATTAGAAGCTCTTATTCTATCAATAGTATGTTTGTCAGAAGAATTAATAATGAATTTAATTTTGTTCCAGAATTGCTTTGGATTCTTAAAGTTAGAGGTGAGAGATTCCTTATAAGAGTTGGATTTTGCATTACAGGTTTTTGTTTTGCTCATATTACGTAATTGCCTATAAACTTCCCAATCAGCATTATCACGTGTTTGCCGGAAGGTTGCCCAGGCTTTGTCCCTCTGCCTGAATAGACTAATAAGATCTGAATTAATCCAGGGGAGATGTTTACCCTTAACTGTAACAGTTCTCCAGGGTGCATGTCTGTCTACGGCTTCAGTAAATAAGTTGGTATCTGTCCCAATTAATATTGACCAGATCCCTAATAAACAGATCAATATTCAGTTTCTTGTATTGTCTGATTTTAATTAATTTAGGAAGTAATTTGATTAATTTGATTTTCAAAACACAATAAACAATTGAATGATCACTGAAGCAATCACACGATACCCGCCTTTAAGAATCTATCAGGATGAGATAGCAGAATCCAATCAAGCAAAGATTGAGATTTAGGAGTGATTCGGGTTGGCTCATTGATTAGTTGGGTAAGATTTATATTTTTAAATAATTTCATTACTTTATCCGAAGACTTCTCCAACAAATTTTTGTTAAAATCGCCGAGTAAGATTAGCTCATTGCCACTGGTAATAGAGTTAATAGTAGATATCATGCGGTTAAAGGACTCTGTCGGAGAGGAGGGAGGCCTATACACACAACCAATAATTAGACATTTATTTGCATGAAAAACTATCTTAATAAAAAGACATTCAAAAAGGGCAGGCTCAACTATAGGAACAACCAGTTCAGTCAGAAGTTCAGAAGAGACATAGATAGCCACACCACCGCCCCTGGAACACCGGTCAGATCTATACAGAACATAGCCAGCAATATTTAATTCATTGTCAGAAATGTTACTGTTAAGCGAAGTCTCAGAAAGCGTAATGATGTTTGGTTTATGGAGGATAACCCATGCACGAAGCAAGTCTATTTTCGGCAGAAGACTCCTGATATTTAAATGAATTATTTTTAAGCCCTTCAATTCATCCAGTTTGGAAACTGAAACTAAAAATGGTGCTGTTACTATTCAAAGATAGATGCAATGGAAGGTTGTAAAGTTTACAGAATTCATCATTTACTTTGGAACTGATAGGCAACATACAAAAACTCAAACAGACATACAAAAAAATAAGGAATAAACACATATGATACACTTTATTGAACCCTGTGGGGTAATTTGTCCTCTGCATTTGACCCATCCTATAGTTAGGAGCAGTGGGCAGCCACAGAGCAGCACCCGGGGACCAACTCCAGTTCTAAAGCCAGTTCCTTGGTCATGGGTGCTGTTTGGAGCATTCCTATGATGCATATGTGGGGGAAACCGGAGTCCCCGGAGAAAACCCATGTTAACACGGGGAGAACATGAAAACTCCACACAGAAAGGCCCCAGGCCGGAATCGAACCCACGACCTTCTTGCCATTAATCAAGAGGACCCAGCAACTCCAGAAACCAAATCCCAGAGCATTTCCGCGAGTTAACAGAACTGAGCAGATATAGACCATCAGTTTCACTCACTGCTCATTCTGCAGAAAACAAAAATATATACGGTACCTCTATTATGCGCCCAAGTCATAGCAGAATTGTGAAACATCCACTAGAGGCAGTATTACAATAATACCTCTGTTAAATCGGTACAAACATTTCAGTGGTCATAGCTAACAGGAGGAAGTGGCGTAATTACGCAATTCAAACATAAACAGAGATATGGAGAGAGGTAGGTAAATAGTTATCTGTAGCGTCTATAAAACAAAAAAAAAGTTATCAACAACTAAATAATCATACGCATCCCATTAGCAAATCTCTACATTTCAAGACAATGAGTATAGCACAAAAGAAAATAAATAAATATATATATATATAATTATTATAATTATTGGCACCCCTGGTTAAGATGTGTTCTTTAGCTTCTAATAAATTCAGTTTTTTTCTAAATAATATAGGACCACAATGAAAAAAAGAGGAAAATCCAACCTTTAATTCAAGTGCATTTATTCAGTGGGAAAAAAATCCCACATTAAGAAATAATTCTTTTACATCAAATCATGTGTGCCACAATTATTTGCACCCCTGATGTTAATACTTTGTACAACCCCCTTTTGCCAACAAAACAGCACCTAATCTTCTCCTATAATGTTTCACAAGATGGGAGAATACAGAAAGAGGGATCTTCGACCATTCCTCTTTGCAAAATCTCTCTTAATCATCCAGCGACCTGGGTCCTCTCCTCTGCACTCTCCTCTTCAGCTCACTCCACAGGTTTTCAATGGGGTTGAGGTCTGGGGACTGAGATGGCCATGGGAGGAGCTTGATTCTGTGTCTGGCGAACCATTTCTGTGTATATTTGGCCACATGTTTAGGGTCATTATCTTGCTGAAAGACCCAGTGACGACCCATCTTCAGCTTTCGGGCAGAGGCCACCAGATTTTGATTTAAAATGTCCTGGTATTTCAAAGCGTTCATGATGCCATGTACCCTAACAAGGTTCCCAGGGCCTCTGGAAGAGAAACAGGCCCACAGCATCACCGATCCTCCCCCATACTTCACAGTGGGCATGAGGTGCTTTTCTGCATACTTATCTTTTGTGTTCCGCCAGACCCACTAAGAGTGTTTGTTGCCAAAAAGCTCTATCTTGGTCTCATCTGACCAAAGCACACGGTCCCAGTTGAAGTCCCAGTACCGCTTAGCGAACTCAAGACGTTTGCGTTTATGATTGTGAGTGAGAAAAGGTTTTTTCCGTGCATGCCTCCCAAACAGCTTGTTGGCATGTAAATAGTGCCTGATGGTTGTTTTGGAGACTTTGTGACCCCAAGATGCTACCATTTGTTGCAATTCTTTAACAGTGAGCTTTGGAGAACTTTTTATTTCTCTTACCATCCTCCTCACTGTGCGTGGTGGCAAAATAACCTTGCATCCTCGTCCAGGCTTGTTTACCACTGTTCCAGTTGTTTTAAACTTCTTAATGATTCCTCCGACAGTAGACATGGGCAGGTGCAGGCGAGTGGCTATTTTCTTGTAGCCATTGCCTGACTTATGAAGGTCATACACACATCTGCCTTACTTGAATGGTGTGTTCCTTTGTCTTTCCCATGTTGAAGAGTGGATAAGAGAAATGGCCTCTGTGTCACGTCATATTTATACCCCAGGGAAACAGGAAGTGATGAATTACTAATTAAATGTTCCTAGATACTCTGATCAACTTTGTAAACTACTGTAGAAATGACAGAAATACTTCAATTACATTTATTTCCTAGGAATTGTTAGGGGTGCCAATAATTGTGGAACAGGCGATTTTATGAAAAATAATTATTTCTTAGTCAGGGGTTTTTTTTCCCCTTAAAATTCACTTGAGTTGAAGGTTACATTTTTCTACAATTTTCAGTGTGAGAGTATGCTTCTGCAATAAAAATTGAATTTATTTTAAGGCTTTTAACACATCTTAACCAGGGGTGCCAATAATTATGGAGGGCGCTGTATATATATATAACAAAAGGAGAAAACACTTAGTTGAAGTGTACTGATTGCAAGTGTTAGCCACTAAGCTAATGTCAACAGCTGCTGGCAAAGGCAAGAAAACGGCATCACCACTGCAGTACCTTACGGGCGAGGAGAGTTTGAAATGGACATGAACATGGCTTCAGCTTCTTTATAATTCGTAAAATGTTGTTGTTTTCCATCCACAATGACACACAGTGTGGCGGGGTAATGAAGAAAACACTTCAAGTTGAGTTCACGGAGCTTAAGTTTAACGGGATCAAAGCTCCGTCTCCTCCTCGTCAGGTCAGGACTGAAATCGGGATAAATATAGACGCGCTTTCCATTGAACTCCAGAATGCTTTTCTCCCTGGCAAGGCGAAGAATTTTCACCTTATCCTGAAAATTCAGCAGCTTAATCATGATCGACCTGGGGCCAGCCCTGTCGCTTTGCCTCACCATCGGTGACCGGTGCGCCCTCTCGATGATCACTGGATTAGGAAAGGTGTCTCGTCCCAAGAGCTGCAGGATGAGCCGAGACATGAAGCAAATAATGTCACTGCCTTCCACGGATTCCTGGATCCCAACAAAGCGGAGGTTTGAGCATCGGCTTCGGTTTTCCAGATCCTCGACTTTATCCTTCAGGTAAGAGTTGTCTTTCTCTCGCTGGTTTACTCTGGTGACCAGCTCCTGTATGTTGTCCTCGTTAGCGCCAACTCGCTGCTCTAGCAGATTCACTTGTTCCCTCAAAGTAGTCAGGGAAATTTGGATGGTAGTAAGACTACCTTGAAGTGAATCCACTTTGGAGTCAAGATGGGAGAGCATGTCATTCTTGCTCTGTTGAATAGCGTCCAACAAACTTCGTAGAGACAGATTTCCCTCCATTGTGGCAAACAGAAATAAAGAAGATCCAGCAGTCGTAAAATGCACTATACTAAAATTCTTAGCTTAATCAAACAAAGTGAAGTATATATCAGATCATGAGGATCTTTAGAAAAAGGGCATTTAACGCTACTATTAATAGACAAGCAGACGGGCTTGACATGCGCTGACTCACGCTGCGGCCATCTTGAGACTTGTATAAACAATGTTTGAGATACTCAATGACTCAGTGGTATCTAGCTTTAAGTCAAGCCTGCTCTTGAAAACTCCCAAGGTCTCTGCCTCAACAATATGGTCAGGCAAGCTATTCCACATCGAAATGACTCTTTGGGTGAAGAAATATTTCCGAATATCAGTGCTAAATTTACCTTTGGTCAATTTCCATTTGTGACCCCGAGTTCTACTAACAACACTTGGTCGAAGGAATCCTGCATAATTCACTTTGTTAATCCCTTCAACATATTTAAACTTCAATCAGATCACCCGTAAGTCTCCTTTTCCTAAGACTAAAGAGATTAAGGATCTTCAGCCTCTTCTCATAGCTTTCATCTTTGATACCCGGAATTAGCTTATTGGCTCTTCTCTGAACTTTTTCTAGAGCCTCTATATCTTTCTTAAAGTATGGTCCCCAGAACTGTACACAATACTCCAGATGTGCACTGACGAATGTGTTGTATAAAAGAAGCATCCCCTCCTTGGATTTGTACTCAATACTTTTGGCAATGTATCCCAGCATCCGATTGGCTTTTTTAACTGCTTCGGCGCAATGGCTAGAGCCTGTGAGGGTTCGGTCAACAATCACTCCCAGATCTTTTTCGTGTGGAGCACATTCCAGTTTTAATCCTCCCATGAAGTAATCCCGTCTAATGTTTTTATTGCCTACATGTACAACTTTACATTTCGCTACATTAAATTTCATTTGCCACATTTCTGCCCAATTCTGAATTCTATCCAAATCATCGTGAATCACTTTAGTGGACTCTAAACTATTTGTTAAGCCTCCCAATTTAGTATCATCTGCAAATTTAACTAATTTACTCTCAATATTCCTGTCAAGGTCATTAATGTAGATGACGAACAGCAGGGGTCCCAACACCGATCTCTGGGGGACGCCACTCCCCACCATACCTAGCTCAGATGAGATACCACTGACCACCACTCTTTGTGTTCTGTCCTGTAACCAGTTTAGTATGGAATTAGCCAACAAGTTTATTACATTCATATTAAATTCATATCTCATACATGTTAACAAACATAAGCACATAATACATGTTAAACACACAGATGAGCACACTGTCACTAAGATAACATTGTCACTGTTGTGTTGACAGCGTGGACTTATTGCGTGGTGGGGGTAAACCTGACAGTGACCAGAGTGGCTGATGCTGTGGTGCCCATCTCCAGCAAGAGCTGCCAGAAGCTGAAGGAGGACTCCTCCTGGGGCAGTGGGGCACTCAAAGACCTCCTGGGCTGCTGATTCTCGGCAGGAGGCACCAGGGTGGTGTAGGTGGTGGTGGTGGTAGCCGTCTCTGAAGACCTCATCCTGGCCATTTCCTGCTGGCTGGGGGACTGGTTGTACCCTGGGAATTAGCCGTTCACCCAGGCTGCTTCCTGGTAGTGCCACACGGACACAGTTGGAGCTACCTTTCTGGTCTGCCACTGTGAGGGGTCCAGTTGCCACTGTTGTTGGACACAGCTGAGGAGGTGCTGGTGCTGGAGGCGGCATGGAGCTTGGACCAGGACCTTGCGAGGAGAAGATTGCTGCTGGTGCTGATCTTCCTGCCTCCAGACAGTCTGCCTGTTTCTTAGCGCTGTACAGAAGGTCAAACATCTGCTTCTGTACATCGCAGTAGATGGACTGGGGCAGCTTCTGGAAGGCATGCCCGAGGTACTCCGCAAACTTTAACCTCTCCAGGAAGGGGACCTCGGGAGCAGCAGAGGCTTGAATCATCTGTAACAAATTCTCCTGGCGGTCCTTGGAAGAGGACAGTTCCTGGTCCAGGGCCTCTGCCTCTCTGGCTCTTCCTCTGGCTCCCCTGGTGCTGGTCACTGTAGAGCTCCTGGGAGTGGTGGTGGAGGGTGTGGTCACTGGAGACGGAGCTGCTCCTCGTTCTGGGAATCTTCACCCTGGCTGGCGGTGGGGCCACTCCAAAAACTCTGGACTGTGCGGCAGCTGACTTGTCCGATGTGGGGGAGCAGGAACTGGAACCAGTTCCAGATCCACTGCTGCCTGTCTGTTATCTCTGCTGCAGCCGAGCCACTCTTCTTCCTCCTGAACTTGCCAAACTTGGTGCGGATGCTCTCACAGAAGGTGATGAGGGCTTTCATGTCCTTCCCAAGCTCCCTGGAAAGGTCTTCCCATGCCTTATTCTTCTTAGAAGCAAAAGTGTGGTCTGTGCGCCTCTTGTTGTAGATGTAGTCATTTGCCTCCAAGAAGAGGGCCACCTGCTCTTGCTCCCTGTCTGTGAGGTTGGAGAGGACCCTGGCCTTCTTCCGGGACTGGGAAGCTGCAACATCCTCATCACTATCTCTAGCCACTGACTGCTGCCACTGACTCTGCTGCCAGTGAGTCTGCTGCCACTGACCCTGCTGCCACTGACTCTGCTGCCACTGACTCTGCTGGTGACTCTGCTGCCATTGACCCTGCTGCCACTGACTCTGCTGGTGACTCTGCTGCCACTGACTCTGCTGGTGACTCTGCTGCCACTGACTCTGCTGGTGACTCTGCTGCCACCAACTCTGCTGCCACTGACTCTGCTGGGGACTCTGCTGCCACTGAGTCTGCAGGTGACTCTGCTGCCGCTTCTTTCTCCACTTCTGGTGCTTGCTCAGCTGGGTCTTCTGCAGGGGGAGGGGTAGCTTCTCTGGGGCTGCCCTCTTTCTCTTCCCTGGCTCTCTTGCTGGTCTTCCCTCTTCCCTTCCCCTTAGCTGCTGCTTTCCTGGGCATCTAGCTAATTTGAGACTTGTCTGAAGCACTTCGTCGGCAACTAATGACCTGAAGTCAATGTTAAACTCCTTATAGACCCAATTCCCTCACAATCAAACCTGATTCGTGATTGGTTTGTGGGATTCTTCGCTGATTTGTCCGCGATCGTGAATTCGTAACTAGTTCTTACTTGCTTCGCACATGCTTTGGCATGTATTCGTGCAATTCGTGACAGATTCGTGGTCAAGCCAATGTTATGGCCCCAATTTGTTATGGCGTAGCGGACAGCAAGGAATGACAGACAAAATTTTAAAACTTTAACAGATTTAATGAAACAAACACTTTGAACTAATCTACAATCTACTCTACTGACCAAGATTGAAATAAAAAAAAAAAGAGATATTTACAGTCCCTTGGTAATTGAGATGGGGCTGCTATGTTTCGATGTCCTGGGACAGGAAAGTGCTCCAACACAGGCAAAAATCCACAAAAGTTTCACAGGTCTTGAAAAGAGTGACAGGTCTGGTCAAATGTATCCTTCCACAATTTCTCCTTGCAATTTCTCCTACTACCTTTCACTCTCTCAATTTTTCTCCTTATATCCTCTTTTCCAGCCCCCTCTGAGGCATGCCCAGGACATGCCCCAAACCTAGCTCCAGACTGGGCTTAACAAAAAAATTGTCAATACTGCCATCTAGTGGCTTTTTTTTTTTTTTTTTTTTTCCCACATTACACCTCCATTCCAAAAGGGAAAAATTTTGACTCATAAAGGCAAAATTTTTCTTTTCAATACAAAAATGGTATAGTAGACACTTGTGTGTATATATATATATATATATATATATATATATACATATAATACAATATGCTGATAAACACATGTGATATATATACACATACTCAAACACAGGATAAGCAATCAGCAATTACATTGTCAGTACCCCTTACATGCTTAATTTCCAAGGAAGCGGCGCAAAGCTTTTTTGTTGTCAGGAACTGGAAAGTCCATGATGGCTTGGACTTTAGCATTTATGGGTGCCACCTTACCCTGGCCTATGACGTAGCCAAGATACATGACAGTAGCACAACCAAAGTCACTCTTGTTCAGGTTAACAGTCAGGTTAGCCTGGGTCAAGCGCTGGAACAACAACTCTACATCTTTCAGATGTTCTTCCCAGGAGTCACTCCATGTGATCAAGTCGTCGATGTACGCACCCGTGTGTGGCAATCCGGCGATTGTAGACTGTATCATCCTTTGGAACATGGCTGGGGCATTTTTCATGCCAAAGGGTAGGACTTCATACTGGTATAACCCAGATGGTGTGGCAAAAGCAGAGATGCTCTTGGCCCTCTCAGTTAAAGGCACACACCAATAACCCTTCAATAAATCAATCTTGGTCAGAAACTTTGCTTGCCCTACTCTATCGATACAATCATCAATCCTAGGTATTGGAAACACATCAGTTCTAGTTACAGCATTGACTTTGCGATAATCTGTACAGAATCTAGTACTTCCATCAGGTTTTGGAACTAGAACACAGGGTGAACTCCAATCTGAGTTAGAGGGTCTGATAATATCATGTTCTAACATGTACTCAACCTCTTTCTCAGCAATCTTTTTCTCTTTTCAGGATTCATCCGCACGGATGCTGTTTTATTGGTTCGGCATCACCAACATCTACATCATGAGAGGCTATAGAAACTCTCTTTGGAACATAAGGAAATAGATCTTTATATTTCTTGATCAACCTCTCAAACTGATCTTTCTGTGAGGGTTCTAAGTGCTGGAGTTTTACATCAAGATTTTGCAACACTTCAGAATTTGACAATTTACGTGAAAGAACTTCAGCTTTAATTCTAGGTTCATCATCTTGAAACTCCCCCTCATCTTCACAAGTCTCTGCCATAGGAGGATCTGAAGTGACAGCTGCAACCCTAGCATTCCTATCATGATAAGGCTTCAGCATTTTAATGTGACACAACTGTTTTGGCTTTCTCCTATCTGGAGTCTTCACAATGTAATCGAGATCATTGAGTTTTGTCAGAATTTCATAAGGACCATGAAATCTAGCCTGCAATGGATTGGACTGCAAGGGAAACAACACAAGGACCTTGTCTCCTGGTTTAAACTCACGGCTTCTAGCCTTATGATCATACCAAGTTTTCATTTTTCCCTGACTTGATTTCAAGTTCTCTTTGGCTAGGTCACAAGCTGCACGCAGTCTTTCCTTGAACTTGCTAACATAGTCTAATAGACTGATATGCGGCTCTTTCTCTTGCCATTGTTCACTCAACAATAGCAAAGGTCCTCTCACTTCATGGCCAAACACTAGCTCAAACGGACTGAATCCAGTAGACTCCTGCACTGCTTCTCTAGCTGCAAACAACAGCAAATGAACACCTTCATCCCAGTCTTTCTCATGGTCATAACAATAAGTCCTCTTCATTGTCTTGAGAGTGGAATGAAACCGCTCTAAGGCACCCTGACTCTCTGGATGATAGGCACTGGAAAGAATCTGCTTCGCACCTAGTTCATACACAACCTGCTGAAACAATCCAGAAGTGAAATTGCTACCTTGATCTGACTGAATTTCCCTGGGAAGGCCAAACAACGTGAAGAACTTTATCAAAGCCTTCGAGATTGCAGTTGCCTTGATGTTGCGTAGAGGTATGGCTTCAGGGAATCTGGTAGATGCACACATGATTGTCAACAAGTACTGATTTCCAGATCTAGTCTTGGGTAATGGACCAACACAATCAACGATGACCTTGGAGAAGGGCTCCCCAAATGCTGGGATAGGCTGCAATGGAGCTACAGGTGGGTCTAACTGGTGTTTTCCAACTACCTGACAAGTGTGACAGGTTTTGCAAAAGTTGGAAACATGTTTCTGAAGTCCAGGCCAGAAGAAATGTTTCATGATCTTGTCAACAGTCTTGTTAACACCAAGATGACCTCCTAAAGGCAAACTATGAGCCATTGTTAAGATCTCATTCCTGTAGACCTTCGGAACAACAATTTGCTTGACCACTGCCCAATCTGCATTAGCAGGGATATCAGGAGGGCGCCACTTCCACATCAACACTCCATCCTTGAGATAATACCCAACTGGAACTGCGTCTATATCTTCATCAGGAAGGGCTCTCTTCTTTAGTACACAAATTTCAGGATCATTGGTTTGCTCCTGAATCAACCGCTTTCTGGACAGAGACAAGTCTCCAGACACATCAGAAGCACCAGACCCATCTGGCTGGCTGAATAGAGAACTGATAAAAGTGTCTGATAAGTCCTCAAACAGAGAAACCATAGTAGGCTGAACAGAGTCATGAGGCAAACCACCTGAGTCATGACTATTCAATGTGCTGGACGGCACCACATCATCTTCTTCTTGAGCCTTCTTGGCCATAGCACGGGTCACTGCACAGGAAGGATACAGAGATTGGTCTTCATCGCCATCTTCAGTGCTTGGCTGTGAAGTAAGATGAACAGGGGGAACTACATTGCCCCCAGCCAGGTCATTGCCTAGCAACAGAAAAACACCCTTGATAGGTAGACTTGACATAAGTCCCACCTTTACCTGTCCTGTAACTAAATCTGACTTCAAGAATACAGAGCGCAGGGGTACAGATACAGTCCTCCCTTCAATACCTTGTACAAGTATGAAATCCCCAGAAGCGGTCTCATCACGCAACTCCAAGGAGTCCATCAACAAAAGTGGCTGAGAAGCTCCGGTATCCTTTAGGATATATATGGGGACAGGAGGAGAATGCTCATTCAGAGCCACAAATCCCTCTGAAACAAATGGAAGAAATTCCTCCCTCACAAAGTCAGCAGTATCAGGCTTCTTAGCCTCACAAGGAGCAGGCAATTTAGCAGATCGGTCATCGACGACAGGGGTTTATAACCTTGTCTTCACAAAGGCATTGGGTTTGGTATCCTTTTCTTTTTCTTTCTTAGCTTTAAGGAACCAACAGTTAGTTGTAACATGACCAGATTTCTTGCAATAATTGCAAACTAGACCACTTTTGTCACTGTCAGCTTTCACACTTTGATCAGACCTTTGACTGGATTTCTGAGGAATCTTGGGTATCACCGTTACCTTTCTTCTGAAATTGGGACCATCTATTGTTACTGCTAGACTGAAATTTGGACTTATGTGTGAGAACATATTCGTCTGCAAACTTGGCAGCTGATTGCAAATTCAGAGCTTGCCTCTCATTAAGGTAGGTCTTAATATCATCCTTGACACAGTTCTTGAATTCTTCAACTAACACCATCTCTTTTAGTGAGTTGAAATCATCCTTGACCTCCACAGAAGTACACCAGCGCTCAAAGCAAACCTTCTTCTCGTTAGCAAATTCCACATAAGTCTGATTGTCAGATTTCTTCAGACCTGTGAATTTCTGTCGGTAAGCCTCTGGAACCTGTAATATTGTAATAATCATCAATGTAATATTCAACAATCTCTCTAACCAGTCTTGCTTTTCGCATGGCTGGTTTTACATCTGTCAGCTCTAACTGTCTGCATATTTCTTGCAGTTCTGTCTTTTTAAAAGACTTCAAAACCTCTACGGTTGGTGATGCCAAGAAATCATCCATTGCTGTTGATCTGTCAATATAGATCTAGGAAAATTCAAAAAACAATTTCACAATTTGAAATTTTAGATTTTCAATAAATGACTCGCACAATGGTCTATCCCGGACCCGAGTCCCCACTTTGTTATGGCCCCATTTTTGTTATGGTGTCAATTTGTTATGACGTCACGGACAGCAAGGGATGACCGACAAAATTCTTAAACTTCAACAGATTTAATTAAACAAACACTTAGAACTAATCTACAATCTACCCTACTGACCAAGATTGAAATTAAAAAAAAAAGAGATATTTACAGTCCCCTGGTAATTGAGATGGGCTGCTGTGTTGCGATGTCCTGGGACAGGAAAATGCTCCAACACAGGCAAAAATCCACAAAAAGCTTCACAGGTCTTGAAAAGAGTGACACGTCTGGTCAAATGTATCCCTCCACAATTTCTCCTTGCAATTTCTCCTACTACCTTTCACTCTCTCAATTTTTCTCCTTATATACTCTTTTCCAGCCCCCTCTGAGGCATGCCCAGGACATGCCCCAAACCTAGCTCCAGACTGAGCTTAACAAAAAAAATGTCAATACTGCCATCTAGTGGCTTTTTTTATTCCACATTAGATGGCATACTCAGGTATGGTACGATATTACTAGTGAGTAAGCTGACTAGCAGGGAGAGGGGACAATCGCACTGTAGCACGGTACCGAACAATCGTACCTTGTGCGAAAGCGGTCTGAGAGTTTGTATTAAAAACAAACACTCCGCCGGATACCGCAGTTCAGCGTGGTATTGTGAAGTGGTATTGGATGACATGATGTCATAGCTTCTTGGTACATAACGGCTACCGTAGTTGCAACACGCCTTTGAAAACGCGAGGCGCTAGAAAGCACTTTTCGTTTGAATGCAAAATACAATTTCACCACTAGATGGGAGAAATTCCTACACAATGTACCTTTAAAAATCACAGGAATGCGTCACAGACTTACTTATTTTTACATGCTCAGAAATCGTAATTTTTCAACTTCTCGTTTCGGCAGAATGAACACTATTGTGGTGTTCAGCATAATTTCCTGAGCTTGTCGGAAAAAAAAAGTAAGTCTGTAACCCATTCCTGTAATTTTTTATGAATTTTTAAAGGAAAAAAAAACCCAAATTAGCTAAAAAAAAAAAAAAGAAGAATAAATAAATAAATAATTAAAAGAATGCTGCTACAGGGATACATTTGGAATGAGGAATCATTAGAAATATACTTGTATCAAGACTGGCGGTATGATTTAAATCAATTCAACTTTGCTTACTCTAGTCAATATAGTTAATCTCTTTTTCTGTCTACAACCCCAATTCCGAAATAATTGGGACAAAGTGTAAATTGTGAATAAAATCCAAATGCAATGACTTTCAGATCACATGAGCCAATATGTTATTTACAATAGAACATAGATAACATTTCAAATGTTAACTGAGACATTTTCTGGCTGCAACAGGTCACAAAGAAATTGGGACACAGGCAAAAAAGGGCTGAAAAAGCAATTAACATAGAAGAGAATCAGCTGAAAGAACATTTAGCAAGTAATTAAGTTAACTGGCATCAGGTGTGTAACATGATTGGCTATAAAAGGGATGTCTTAGAGAGGCTGAGTCTCTCAGGAGTAAAGATGCCCAGAGACTCTTCAACCTGTGACAGCTTGTGGAAAAATTGTGGAATACTTTAAAAACAATGTTCCCCAATGTCAAATTGTAAAGGCTCTGAATGTCTCATCATCGACAGAGCATAACATCATCAAAAGATTCAGAAAAACTGGAAAAATCTCTGTGCGTATGGGACAAGGCCGAAGACCTTTACTGGATGCTCATGATCTTCGGGCCCTCAGACACCACAGCATCACTCACCGGCATGATTCTGTCATTGACATTACTTGGGCCCAGGAATACTTCAAGAAACCACTTTCTGTAAACACAGTCCATCATGCCATCCACAGATGCCTTCTAAAACTCTATCGTGCAAAAAGAAAAGTATTGTTGAGCATGATCCAGAAGCGCCACCGTGCTCTGTGGGCCAAGGCTCATTTAAAATGGACTGTAGCAAAGTGGCAAAGTGTCCTGTGGTCAGACGAGTCCAAATTTGACATTTTTGTTGGAAATCATGGGCGTCGTGTCCTTCGGGCTAAAGAGGAGAAAGACCACCCCTCCTGTTATCAGCGTTCAGTTCAAAAGCCCGCATCTCTGATGGTATGGGGATGCATTAGTGCATATCGTGTGGGACACTTGCATGTTTTAAAAAGCACCATGAAAGCAGAAAGGTATATAAAGGTTTTAAAGCAACATATGTTCCCCTCCAGATGACATCTATTCTGCGGAAGGCCTTGTGTATTTCAGCAGGACAATGCAAAACCACATACTGCAGCTATTACAACAGCATGGCTTCGTAGTAGAAGAGTCCGTGTGCTGAACTGGCCTGCCTGCAGTCCTGACCTTTCACCGATTGAGAACATTTGGCGCATAATTAAACGAAAAGTCCAAAGGAGATCCAAAACTCTCCAGCAGCTGAAAGCCTGTATTAAACAAGAGTGGGATCAAATTCCAATGGCTAAACTCAAGAAACTTGTCTCCTCAATGCCCAGACGCCTCCACACTATGTTAAAAAGAAGAGGGGATGCTACACCATGGTAAACAGGCCCCTGTCCCAACTTTTTTGAGACCTGTAGCAGCCATCAAATTTGAAATGAGCTCATTTTGTGGATAAAATTGTAAAATTTCTCAGTTTCAACATTTTCTATGTTATCTCTGTTCTATTGTGAATAAAATACTGGCTGGTGTGATTTGAAAGTCATTGCGTTTTGATTTTATTCACAATTTACACTTTGTCCCAACTATTTCGGAATTGGGGTTGTACTACTACTCCTAGTACCAACCAACCCCTAGTAAACCAAACAACACCTAGTATCAACCAACCCCTACAGTATAACCCCTAGAAAACCAACCACAAAATTTGGAGCCCTGATTATACATACATAATTAATTACCGTAACACTTCATTTCATTACCGTAACAGCCTTGTATATGTTACGGTAATGAATGCAGAGCATTACGGTAATGAATGGCAGTCCCATGTTGCTAGCAATAATTAGCATAGCTAGCATGGCTCGGCAGAAATATTTTCACTAACAGTTTGGCTCTATAAAAGTTACTTTTCCACAGAACATAAAATAATTATCTTCAAAACTATTTTAAATATACCCTGTTATGGTAATGAACAGTAGTAGTGTGCCAAGGGGTGTATATAATTACAATCTTTAACATATCGACCGGAAGAACTTGAAAGATGATCTTACCTGGTAGCCTTTTTGCAACTTCTCTTCCACACAATGCATCATGGGACAAAAAAACTTTATTTATTGGAACACCGGGATTAAATGGAGCCAAATATCTCTGTTACGGAAATGAACTGTTCATGCTCCGGACACATGTATTTGGCCCAGAAAATAATTATTCACAAATGGTTGGCCCAAATGGTAACACTGCTTGTTAAAGGGTATAACCCCAACCATTTTTTGTATTTATATGTATATTAAATTATGGGGATGTATTGTGATAATTTTGGGTTTAAGGTAAAAAATAAAAGTCCGGACACGTTACGGTAATGAATTTTTTGGTTGAAATGTTTTCATAAAATATAGAGTAATCCATCAAATGTAAAGACAACAGTTGTCCTACAATTAGTACATACCATAGTTTGATATATAATACAAAAGTATGATTGTTTTAGTAGTTTAGTCTCTCAAATCCTTACGGACATGACAAAATGCAATTTCGTGAGAATCACCCACTTGGGTTATGCAGCAGGACAATGATCCAAAACACACCAGCAAGTCCACCTCTGAATGGCTTAAACAAACAAAATGAAGATTTTGGAGTGGTCTAGTCAAAGTCCTGACTTAAATTCGATTGAGATGCTGTGGCATGACCTTAAACAGGCCGTTCATGCTCGAAAACCCTCCAATGTGGCTGAATTAAAACAATTCTGCAAAGTAGTGGGCCAAAATTCTTCCACAGCAATGTGAAAGACTCATTGCCAGTTATCGCAAATGTGTGATTGCAGTTGTTGTCGCTGAGGGCGGCACAATCAGTTATTAGGTTTGGGAGGCAATTACGTTTTCACGTAGGGCCAGGTAGGTTTGGATTGCTTAATAAATGAAATCATCATTTAAAAAACTGCATGTTTTCTTTACTCAGGTTATCTTTGTCTAATATTAAAATTTGTTTGATGATCTGAAACATTTCAGTGTGACAAATATGCAAAAAATAAGAAATCAGGAGGGGGCAAATACTTTGTCACGGCACTGTATGTGTCATAGAAAAGGTAATAAGCAAGCATGTTTGTCTGCCTCGTAGTGGCAGTTACTTTTATTGCACTTAAAATAATCACGATTTCTGAATCGTCGCAGCTCTAATATTTGGTCACTATCAGTCGCGGCTCGTGAACTGCCAACAGGGGAGGCTCAAACAATCCCTTAAAAATAATGACTGGTCTGGTCATGACCTGTTTTCAATCAGTCATTTAAATTACCATTACAGAATCTCCGAAAACTCTTAACATTATCAGGTGTGGCCAGTTCTCATTTATAACGTATACCTGTCAACTCTCACGCATTCGTTGTGAGTTTAAGTGGCATATTTAAGTTCCTCTGTTGTAGTCAGCAATAATTCAATCAACGCGTATGTAAGAGATTCTCGCGCAGAATTGAAGTCCTTGTGCATGGAGGGGTTGGAGAAAATGGAATTGCATAAGATGTTTCAAATGATCTTATGTCATTTAAACCACTGCGAAACACATGCATTGGCTTCCAACCACTGAGTAAAGAAAAGCGTGCAAAGTCGTAATCGGTGTGCATTGTAAATGAAAACTGGCCACACTTGTTAATGTTAATGTTAACAGCTGGCCCGCGCGGAGTCGGTGATGTCGCGAAAAAGTGTTAAATTTTATTTTCAAAGGCATGGTAGAAACCCTAGATGGGCCAGATATGTGTATTTATGCACTTAATTTAATAGGAGAACATGTTTTGTGTATGTAGGAGCGATGTGGGTACAATCCAATTCAGTCCAATAGTGGTGCTGAGGTGGACTTTAGAATATGTTGTCAAAGGTGAAATGCCAGTGACGAACGAGAGGTTTTCCGAGGGTCAATGCAGGGCCTGACTGAGCTGTTTAAGTAATTTTTGGATGGCAAAGGGTAACTGTTTTGTATAATAGACACACTATAGGCAAAGTACAGTGATTTTGAAGAGTATCTGACCAGTTTTGAGGAAATGAGGGTAAAGTTAAGAATGTGAGTCAGTTTTTTCCAACTTTTACCTTTTGCGCGATATATTCGACGACGCATTATTCGCCATTATTAGTTTTCAACCCTGGTTTTTGATTTTTGGTACACTTAAAGTAACATATTGTAGTAGTATGTAAACAAAATTAGGTGTAGATATGACAATTATTATTGTACTTTTGATGTTCCATTTAATTTCGTCACGCGTTTCACGTGTTTTGGAAGGTTTACCGGCGTGCAATAAAAACTGACCCGTTAGGAGTTGGTGACTTGAATGAACCACTCCATAAAGCCAAGATATAGGGCTATCAATAAAATAAAGTGTTATTAAGTAATACTGAGTTTGTTATTTTCAGGGCTCAGAGCATCAATAATTGGATCCACCCATATATATACATAGATATCTCCGATGGTCTGGTGGTTAACCCATTAATGACCAACAACTAAAAATAGTACCTTAAGGAACAACCCCACAGTTTGAGTTCTGAATGAGGTAGGAACTTGCTTTTTGGTGTGTGGCATCTTGGGGTAAGTGGCTACACATAACCAATTTCAAAATCGTGATAGAGCATATTTATCATATTTTTTTATTTTTTTAAATTTTTATTTATGTATACTGGGAGTCCGATTGAGAGCAAGCTCTCTTTTGCAACGGAGCCCAGTAGCAAAAAACAGAAAACGCCAAGTACAATAAATAAAAACAATGACTACATTACACATGTACATTCCTGCTTTGTGGCAGCCAATAAAAGACATTTAAAACAATCAATTGAAAGAAGACTTTCCAACTTTAAAAACTGTTGAAGCCTATTCCACTTCTGTGGAGCATAATACATAAAAGCAGTTTTACCCAGTTCAGTACGCACCATTGGGACATCTAAAACCAAAAAGTCAAGAGTGCGCAGACCATGTTCTCCCCTTCTCAAGTGAAGCAAACTGGTCAGATATCCAGGCAGTTTACCCAACAATGCCTTGTATATAAAAAGGCAACAATGTTGCTCCCTTCTCATGGCCAGCGAAGACCAACCAGCGTTAAAATAAAGTGTACAGTGATGTGTTCGGAAGCCATCTCCAGTTATGAACCTTAATGCAGCGTGGTACACTGCGTCAAGTGACTTCAGCAAGGAGGGTGCAGCATGCATATAAATTACATCACCACAATCTATTCTAGAGAGAATAGTTGCTTGAACAATCTGTCTTCTGCAACTCCTCGGAAAGCAGGCTTTATTCCTGTACAGCATAGCCAATTTAGATTTCAAATTCTTGACCAGCTCATCAGTATGCTTCTTAAAATTAAGATTGTCATCCACCCAAATGCCAAGGTATTTGTAGTTAGGAACTCTTTCGATTTGGATTCCATTTATTGTCGTGATGCTACCATTATGGAACCTAGCAGCTGGTTTATGAGAGAATAGCATGAATTTAGTTTTTTCAGAGTTTAAAATCAGTTTAAGGTCTAAAAGATCCTTCTGGAAGATTTGGAAATCTGACTGCAAATTTTTAAGAGCCAAATCAGCAGAAGGGCAGCTGAGTAGATGACTGTATCATCTGCATAGAGGTGGATTTTACTATTGAGAAAAATTAGCACCGAACTCATTAATAAAAAGTGCAAACAGCAAGGGCCCCAAAATTGAACCCTGTGGAACCCCCTTGCTAAGATAAATAAAGTTGGATTGATAGCCATCGGCCACAACAGCTTGACACCTACCAGATAGATAATCTTTAAACCAATTCAGAGATTTAATATCAAACCCAATTGCACTTAGCCGCTCTATGAGTTTGAAATGGTCAACTGTGTCAAACGCCTTTGATAGGTCAATAAAAAGGGCAGCGCAGTCTTGCTTATTGTCCAAGGCAGAAATAATATAATTTAATACCCTGGCTGCAGCTAATACATTACTATGACCTGGTCTGAAGCCTGACTGAAACACATTCAAGATAGCATGGTCTGTTAAAAATGCTCTAACTTGATATCATATTTTGGGGTCAAACTTTGATTCTTGGAAAAAAATCAAAATAACACAAATAAGTGCAACAGTCATTTGACAGGTTATGTATCAGATGTACACTAAAGTGTTATGAATGTGCTTATTGCACAACTTCTCCTGAATCCAACGATACCAAGCATTTGATTCAACTCTGTACGGATCCTGAGATACAGCCCTTTTAGTTAAGGTACTATTTTTAGTCGTTGGTCAAATATGATAGCGGATCTTTTCAAATTTCTTCTTAAAATGCCTTGATAATATAAGTTCCGGTTATGACATGGTCAAAAGA
Organism: Gymnothorax javanicus; assembly: GCA_029692085.1. Lineage (NCBI taxonomy): Eukaryota > Metazoa > Chordata > Actinopteri > Anguilliformes > Muraenidae > Gymnothorax > Gymnothorax javanicus. The sequence goes on from CM056197.1 coordinate 150,993,260, forward strand.
TTTAAGGCATTTTTGTTCCACCCACAGACAAGAAAGAATCAATTGGGAAAAGGTTTGATTTTCATGAAAATTGAAAAAAAGCCGCTATCATATTTGACCAACTACAAAAAGTAGTACTTTAAAGAAAATCGGTGCTGTAACCACATACTTTGACCGATTTGAAAAATTCCAACTGATTTGTGTTATGCTCAGCTAGTACTTTCAGTGCTGTAAAGGAAATTCAAAATTTCCACTATGGTTCATTCATGGGTTAAGACCACAGTGTGTAGTGTGTTTGTAATTGCTTTGTCCACAGGTTCCCAGGTTCGACTCCCGCGGTTAACGCTAATGTAATGTCTAACTTAACAGTAAACCTTTGTTCACAACTATATCGATGGAGCGGCAAAAAAAAAAAAAAAGTGTTTAAAAAAAAAGGACATAAATAGTTGAAGACATAGTAAACAGAGCAAAGGTCGCAAGTGAAGATGTGGAAACAGGAATCACCGCAAAGTTTTTTTTCCCCTTGCGCCGCATCTGCCCCTTCCTTTTAAAATCTTTCCCCCATGATTCCAAACCCCCTTCTCACTCATAACCCCCCAAAAAAAAAAAAAAAAAAATTTGTGCCCCCCTTTTAAAATCTTTCTGGCCAAAAAAAAAAACCTCAAAAACGTGGAGGTTGTGAGGTATCGTTCAGGAACCAGTCGCGAGAACACAGGATTGCAGGTAAAGTGATTTTATTGAGCGAGGGGGGTAACCCCCGCAGGGCAGAAGGCAAAGGTACAGAGTCCACAATCCAAAAGTCACAATCCAGGAGGGCAGAAACAGAGTCGAAAACCAGGGCAGCAAACACAGTACTCGTGGTCAGGCAAAAATAGGTTCGGTACACAGGCACAGGTTTGTCAGAGAAGCAAAAACCAAAAACCAGTGGGCGTAATCCAAACCGTTAACAGGGCAGCAATCACAAAAATCGTAGTCAGGCAAAAAAGGGTTCGTAAACACAGATGCAACAATATTCCAAAATGCAGAGCCAAAAATCGTAAGTTGGACGGTCCAGTCAGAAGATTAACACTATGAGTACAAGGCGAATACGAAAGCAGCACAGGTAAACAAGAGAAACGTTCTGACATGAAAAGACACCTAATATACACTCCTGGGAGATCACATGATACATAGAACACAGGTGCAGGAAATGAGGCTAAAACAAAGGAAGCAAACATGAGGGAGAACCTAATCACATGAAATAGGCAAAAGCCGAAACGCGGACAGGGATCACAAGACAGCCTATAGACAGAACAAACAGATCCGGTTAGGGATTTCTACGTGCACAGAGTGAGTGGCAGAACAGTGATTAGACAGGTGCAGAGAATCTGCTAGAAGCACAGCAAAGTAAATTGAGTGAAGGCAAGAGGTGGAGACTAGAACAGGGCGAATGCTGAGAGATCGTTAGTCAATTAGTAGAGTGCAGCTATACAATCCCTAGTGCTTGTTAGTAAGTTAGTACTATGTACAATGTTAGTCTTGGTTAGTAATTTAGCAAAAACAACAAACTGTTAGTATTGGTTAGTAATCCAGAAAAAGCAAGATGAAGGAAGTAAACGAGATTGGAAGGAATGGTTGAAAACCAGAATCCATTAAATCACCCGAAAGAGTGGCACGCAATACTGGGGCTGTGAGCAGACAAGAGACAAGAGACCAGACAGGGGAAGACAAAGTGCAATGCATGGTGATAACAAAAACATGGACCGGAATGTAACTATGGCAAAATGCAAAACATGGAAAAACTAAACTAAGACAATACATGAACAATTCTAAGTTACCAAATCACAATACACATTTCAAAGAATAGTCATACATTGCAGAAATCAAAATCCAAATCAGACAGAAAATCAAAACATGACAAAGCAGATCAGAATCATGACAGTCATAGCAGAATCATAACAGAGGTTGTGTGTGGTGCTCATGCCCAGAGCCATTGATATTCTCAGAGTTACGCCACTCCCATTGACTCTCGTGTACAAAAAATGGCGGCGCACTTCAGGGGACTGAGAACCTCCAATAGTTCCAAAAGAGGTTTCTGGCAGCTTCGTACCGATTCACTTCCATTGAGACAACATCAACGGTAAGTAATAAAATATTGAAGTCTTATGTAGAAATGTATATATCATACGTTATGGCCCCAATTTGTTAGGGCGTCAATTTGTTATGATGTCACGGACAGCAAGGGATGACAGACAAAATTCTTAAACTTCAACAGATTTAATTAAACAAAAACTTAGAACTAATCTACAATCTACCCTACTGACCAAGATTGAAATAAAAAAAGAGAAATTTACAGTCCCTTAGTAATTGAGATGGGCTGCTATGTTGCGATGTCCTGGGACAGGAAAATGCTCCAACACAGGCAAATATCCACAAAAAGCTTCACAGGTCTTGAAAAGAGTGACAGGTCTGGTCAAATGCATCCTTCCACAATTTCTCCTTGCAATTTCTCCTACTCCTTTCACTCTCTCAATTTTTCTCCTTATATACTCTTTTCCAGCCCCCTCTGAGGCATGCCCAGGACATGCCCCAAACCTAGCTCCAGACTGGGCGTGCCCAGAGCCATTGATATTCTCAGAGTTACACCACTCCCATTGACTCTCATGCACAAAAAATGGCGGCGCACTTCCAGGGACTGAGAACCTACAATAGTTCCAAAAGAGGATTCTGGCAAATGTATCCTTCCGCAATTTCTCCTTGCAATTTCTCCTACTCCTTTAACTCTCTCAATTTTTCTCCTTATATACTCTTTTCCAGCCCCCTCTGAGGCATGCCCAGGACATGCCCCAAACCTAGCTCCAGACTGGGCATGCCCAGAGCCATTGATATTCTCAGAGTTACGCCACTCCCATTGACTCTCGTGTACAAAAAATGGCGGCGCACTTCCGGGGACTGAGAACCTCCAATAGTTCCAAAAGAGGATTCTGGCAGCTTCGTACCGATTCACTTCCATTGAGACAACATCGACGGTAAGTAATAAAATATTGAAGTCTAATGTAGAAATGTATATATCATATGTTATGGCCCCAATTTGTTAGGGCGTCAATTTGTTATGACGTCACGGACAGCAAGGGATGACAGACAAAATTCTTAAACTTCAACAGATTTAATTAAACAAACACTTAGAACTAATCTACAATCTACCCTACTGACCAAGATTGAAATAAAAAAAAGAGATATTTACAGTCCCTTGGTAATTGAGATGGGCTGCTATGTAGCGATGTCCTGGGACAGGAAAATGCTCCAACACAGGCAAAAATCCACAAAAAGCTTCACAGGTCTTGAAAAGAGTGACAGGTCTGTTCAAATGTATCCTTCCACAATTTCTCCTTGCAATTTCTCCTACTCCTTTCACTCTCTCAATTTTTCTCCTTATATACTCTTTTCAAGCCCCCTCTGAAGCATGCCCAGGACATGCCCCAAACCGAGCACCAGACTGGGCTTAACAAAAAAAAGTCAATACTGCCATCTAGTGGCTTTTTTTTTTTTTTCCCCCACATTACACCTCCATTCCAAAAGGGAAACATTTTGACTCATAAAGGCAAAATTTTTCTTTTCAATACAAAAATGGTTAAATAGACACTTGTATATATATATACATATAATACAATATGCTAATAAACACGTGATATATATACACATACTCAAACACGAGATAAGCAATCAGCAATTACATTGTCAGTACCCTTTACATGCTTAATTTCCAAGTCAAACTCCTGTAAAATCAAACTCCAATTCAACAATCTTCGATTCTTGTTTTTCATCTTACTCAAAAACATTAACGGTTTGTGGTCAGTATATACAATCATTGGCTTTTGCCTTGTACAAACATAAACCTCAAAGTGTTGTAAGGATAGAACCAGAGCCAACAGCTCCTTCTCAATTGTCGAATAGTTCTTTTGGTGGCGATTGAACTTCCTGAAGAAGTATGCCACGGGATGCTCAATGTCATCAGAGTCACTTCTCTGTCGGAGCACAGATCCACAAGCTTGGTCGCTAGCATCGACCGCCATGGAGAACGGTTTGTTGAAGTCAGGAGATTTGAGCACAAGGAAGTGACACAGCAGAGACCTCAGGCGATCGAAGGCTCTTTGGCATGCTTCATCCCAAGTGAACTTTACGCCTTTCTTCAGTTGGTTGGTGAGACTGAGAGCAATCTCAGCAAAGTTCTTGCAGAACTTGCGGTAGTACCCAATCATTCCAAGGAAGCGGTGCAAAGCTTTTTTGTTGTCAGGAACTGGAAAGTCCATGATGGCTTGGACTTTAGCATTTATGGGTGCCACCTTACCCTGGACTATGACGTAGCTAAGACACGTGACAGTAGCACAACCAAAGTCACTCTTGTTCAGGTTAACAGTCAGGTTGGCCTGGGTCAAGCGCTGGAACAACGTCTCTACATCTTTCAGATGTTCTCCCAGGAGTCACTCCATGTGATCAGGTCGTCGATGTACGCACCCGTGTGGCAATCCGCAATTGTAGACTGTATCATCCTTTGGAACGTGGCTGGGTCATTTTTCATGCCAAAGGGTAGGACTTCATACTGGTATAACCCAGATGGTGTGGCAAAAGCAGAGATGCTCTTGGCCCTCTCAGTTAAAGGCACACACCAATAACCCTTCAATAAATCAATCTTGGTCAGAAACTTTGCTTGCCCTACTCTATCGATACAATCATCAATCCTAGGTATCGGAAACACATCAGTTCTAGTTACAGCATTGACTTTGCGATAATCTGTACAGAATCTAGTACTTCCATCAGGTTTTGGAACTGGAACACAGGGTGAACTCCAATCGGAGTTAGAGGGTCGGATAATATCATGTTCTAACATGTACTCAACCTCTTTCTCAGCAATCTTTCTCTTTTCAGGATTCATCCGGTACGGATGCTGTTTTATTGGTTTGGCATCACCAACATCTACATCATGAGAGGCTATAGAAACTCTCTTTGGAACATCAGGAAATAGATCTTTATATTTCTTGATCAACCTCTCAAACTGATCTTTCTGTGGGGGTTCTAAGTGCTGGAGTTTTACATCAAGATTTTGCAGCACTTCAGAATTTGACAATTTACGTGAAAGAACTTCAGCTTTAATTCTAGGTTCATCATCTTGAAACTCCCCCTCATCTTCACAAGTCTCGGCCATAGGAGGATCTGAAGTGACAGCTGCAACCCTAGCATTCCTATCATGATAAGTCTTCAGCATGTTAATGTGACACAACTGTTTTGGCTTTCTCCTATCTGGAGTCTTCACAATGTAATTGAGATCATTGAGTTTTGTCAGAATTTCATAAGGACCATGAAATCTAGCCTGCAATGGATTGGACTGCAAGGGAAACAACACAAGGACCTTGTCTTCTGGTTTAAACTCACGGCTTCTAGCCTTATGATCATACAAAGTTTTCATTTTTCCCTGACTTGATTTCAAGTTCTCTTTGGCTAGGTCACAAGCTGCACGCAGTCTTTCCTTGAACTTGCTAACATAGTCTAACAGACTGATATGCGGCTCTTTCTCTTGCCATTGTTCACTCAACAATAGCAAAGGTCCTCTCACTTCATGGCCAAACACTAGCTCAAACGGACTGAATCTAGTAGACTCCTGCACTGCTTCCCTAGCTGCAAACAACAGCAAATGAACACCTTCATCCCAGTCTTTCTCATGATCATAACAATTAGTCCTCATCATTGTCTTGAGAGTGGAATGAAACTGCTCAAAGGCACCCTGACTCTCTGGATGATAGGCACTGGAAAGAATCTGCTTCGCACCTAGTTCATACACAACCTGCTGAAACAATCCAGAAGTGAAATTGCGACCTTGATCTGACTGAATTTCCCTGGCAAGGCCAAACAACGTGAAAAACTTTATCAAAGCCTTCGAGATTACAGTTACCTTGATGTTGCGTAGAGGGATGGCTTCAGGGAATCTGGTAGATGCACACATGATTGTCAACAAGTACTGATTTCCAGATCTAGTCTTGGGTAATGGACTAACACAATCAACGATGACCTTCAAGAAGTGCTCCCCAAATGCTGGGATAGGCTGCAATGGAGCTACAGGTGGGTCTAACTGGTGTTTTCCAACTACCTGACAAGTGTGACAGGTTTTGCAAAAGTTGGAAACATTTTTCCAAAGTCCAGGCCAGAAGAAGTGCTTCATGATCTTGTCAACAGTCTTGTTAACACCAAGATGACCTCCTAAAGGCAAACTATGAGCCATTGTTAAGATCTCATTCCTGTAGACCTTCGAACAACAATTTGCTTGACCACTGCCCAATCTGCATTGGCAGGGATATCAGAGGCGCCACTTCCTCATCAACACTCCATCCTTGAGATAATACCCAACTGGAACTGCGTCTATATCTTCATCAGGAAGGGCTCTCTTCTTTTTAGTACACAAATTTCAGGATCATTGGTTTGCTCCTGAATCAACCGCTTTCTGGACAGAGACAAGTCTCCAGACACATCAGAATCACCACACCCATCTGGCTGGCTGAATAGAGAACTGATAAAAGTGTCTGATAAGTCATCAAACGGAGAAACCATAGTAGGCTGAACAGAATCATGAGGTGAACCACCTGAGTCATGACTATTCAATGTGCTGGACGGCACCACATCATCTTCTTCTTGAGCCTTCTTGGCCATAGCACGGGTCACTGCACAGGAAGGATACAGAGATGGGTCTTCATCGCCATCTTCAGTGCTCGGCCATGGAAGTAAGATGAACAGGGGAACTACATTTCCCCCAGCCAGGTCATTGCCTAGCAACAGAGAAACACCCTTGATAGGTAGACTTAACATAAGTCCCACCTTTACCTGTCCTGTAACTAAATCTGACTTCAAGAATACAGAGCGCAGGGGTACAGATACAGTCCTCCCTTCAATACCTTGTACAAGTATGAAATCCCCAGAAGCGGTCTCATCACATAACTCCAAGGAGTCCATCAACAAGAGCCACAAATCCCTCTGACACAAATGGAAGGAATTCCTCCCTCACAAAATCAGCAGTATCAGGCTTCTTAGCCTCACAAGGAGCAGGCAATTTAGCATATCGGTCATCTACTACAGGGGTTTCTAACCTTGTCTTCACAAAGGCATTGGGTTTGGTATCCTTTTCTTTTTCTTTCTTAGCTTTAAGGAACCAACAGTTAGTTGTAACATGACCAGATTTCTTGCAATAATTGCAAACTAGACTACTTTTGTCACTGTCAGCTTTCACACTTTGATCAGACCTTTGACTGGATTTCTGAGCACCATCACCAGATTTGTCTTTGTCTTTGGGTGAGGAATCTTGGGTATCACCGTTACCTTTCTTCTGAAATTGGGACCATCTATTGTTACTGCTAGACTGAAATTTGGACTTATGTGTGAGAACATATTCGTCTGCAAACTTGGCAGCTGATTGCAAATTCAGTGCTTGCTTCTCATTAAGGTAGGTCTTAATATCATCCTTGACACAGTTCTTGAATTCTTAAACTAACACCATCTCTTTTAGTGAGTTGAAATCACCCTGACCTCCATAGAAGTACACCAGCGCTCAAAGCAAACCTTCTTCTCGTTAGCAAATTCCACATAGGTCTGATTGTCAGATTTCTTCAGACCTCTGAATTTCTGTCGGTAAGCCTCTGGAACCAACTCATAAGCTGTCAAAATAACCTTTTTGACAACCTCATAATCAGAGGAATCATCTGCAGACAAAGCCGAATAGGCTTGTTGAGCTTTACCCTTGAGGACAGTTTGCAACATCAGAGGCCAGTGTTCCTTTGGCCACTGACAACTCTTAGCTACCTTCTCAAAGCACTGGAAATACTTATCAACCTCCTTCTCCGAGAATGGAGGCACCAGCTTTACCTCCTGGCTAGCACGAAATTCGTTTTCAGCTACCATTTTGATTTTTTGTAGCTCCATTTGGAGCCTTTCTTCCCTGTCTAATTTTTCTAAATAGAAATCTCTCTGTCTCTGTTTCTCTCTTTCTGCTCTTTCCTCTTTCTCTCTCTCAAACTGCCTTTCTTTCTCTCTTTCTGCTCTCTCAAACTCTCTTTGTTTTTCTTTTTCTCTTTCTGCTCTCGAATGCTCTTTCCTCTCTTTCAATCTCTAGCATTTTTAATTTAAGTTCCATTTCTACATTTGGATTTTCCACTGGAAACTGTTCCAGATCTCCTGGTGCAAACACATTTTCATCAATGTAATATTCAACAATCTCTCTAGCCAGTCTTGCTTTTCGCATGGCTGGTTTTACATCTGTCAGCTCTAACTGTCTGCATATTTCTAGCAGTTCTGTCTTTCTAAAAGACTTCAAAACCTCTACGGTTGGTGATGCCAAGAAATCATCCATTGCTGTTGATCTGTCAATATAAATCTAGGAAAATTCAAAAAACAATTTCACAATTTGAAATTTTAGATTTTCAATAAATGACTCGCACAACGGTCTATCCTGGACCAGCCCCCACTTTGTTATGGCCCCAATTTGTTAGGGCGTCAATTTGTTATGACGTCACGGACAGCAAGGGATGACAGACAAATTTTTTAAACTTCAACAGATTTAATTAAACAAACACTTAGAACTAATCTACAATCTACCCTACTGACCAAGATTGAAATAAAAAAAAGAGATATTTACAGTCCCTTGGTAATTGAGATGGGCTGCTATGTTGCGATGTCCTGGGACAGGAAAATGCTCCAACACAGGCAAAAATCCACAAAAAGCTTCACAGGTCTTGAAAAGAGTGACAGGTCTGGTCAAATGTATCCTTCCACAATTTCTCCTTGCAATTTCTCCTACTACCTTTCACTCTCTCAATTTTTCTCCTTATATACTCTTTTCCAGCCCCCTCTGAGGCATGCCCAGGACATGCCCCAAACCTAGCTCCAGACTGGGCTTAACAAAAAAAATGCCAATACTGCCATCTAGTGGCTTTTTTTTTTTTTTTTTTTTCCCCAAATTACACATATCAGTGGTCATATATCATTCATAATCTCCAATTGTGTATGTTCGGTCCAACAATATATATATATATTTTAAGCCTGAAGGAGTTGTGATAATTTAAGCTCATGTGCTTTGCTTCTATTTTAGCTTGGTCAGCTGTGGGAATTCAGTCATGAATTCGATGGAGTTTCTGTTTATATTTCTGTCTCTCACAAAACCGATATAAATCACAACGGTAAATGATGGGATGAGGTGCCTGTGACTGGTCTCAGTAAATTTTGTTTTGTTTAAAAGCTAGCTTTGACAATTTTGACATGCCCTTACCTAGCCTAGCTTCATCAGCAGTTTTAAGTTTAATTACGAAGGTTGCAGAGTTTCTAATTCAGTTTAGCTCTCAGTAACCATTTCGGATTAAAACCACTTGTTATTCATAAAATTGGATGAAACCACAAGTTAGGATGTTGACCACCTAAGTGTCACCCATCATGTTTTAGCTAGCTATATTGAAATTGCATCTGTCAATTTGCATTTGTCATGCCAGGCGCTGATGGTTTCTAGCAATCTTTCTGTAGTCAGCTAGCTGTATTATATGCCATGTTGTATTTCGCAAAAAGATGGTCTTTTAAATTATTCACTCTTGAAGAGATGTTGTGGCTGTGGTTAGTCTTTAATACTTTTCTGTGCTCATTTTATTGTGCCAGGTAGGCTTACTGTTAATTTACTGTGAACACAGGCAGAGGCTGCTGTTGGCGATGGAGGCTATAGGGTTCGTGGGAAGTTCTGAGATGTCTAAAATTTTGTTAACATTTGTAATTGCATGAGTGTCTGTAATTGCATGAGTGTCAATTATGGGAGACTTTGAAAAGAACTTAAATTTAACTGACTGAAAACCTGCAGGTACCCTGTGCTGCTGGCAGTGGTGGAGGCAGGTGCTGGCAGAGGCGGGCAGAGGCTGCTGTTGGGGATGGAGGCTACAGGATTCCTGGGAAGTTCTGAGATTGAAAATTTGCAAACCTCTTCCAACATTCCTGGCCCTTGTATTTGTAATGTCCCCCGCCCCTTTATTTAATTATCTGTAATTTCACAAATGTTCATGCTTCACACTATTGTTCTTGTTCCAAGAGTTTACTTGTCTGTTCTATTCAGTTCATTCCTGTTTATTCCATTGAGTTGTTATAGTTCTATTCACAACCCTGTTCTGCCCTGTTCTGAAAACACACGCACACGCAGTTAGTTGTTCCACACATCGAGAAGGTTTTTTAATTTGACAATGATCACCCCCTCTCCCACATTCGAACCCACCACCACCCTGCCACATTACCATGTATTTCTTTGTTGTTCAAGGTTCACTCACTCACATTTGCACCCTTCCTTGTTTAATTTGTTTATCGACTTCAATTTCTGTTCTGTCCTATTGTCCACCGTTGTCCACTGTTCAATAAAAATCAAACCTTTTCTTGCATCAGTCATTGTATTTAATCTCATTCAGTCTCCTGGTCTCATCAGCTGTAGGTTACACGTGTTTCGTTCATTTTATCTAAACATTAGAATTGAGAATATCAAGGGCTCTGAAATGAGGATGGTGGTGCACCTTTGCTTTCAGGAAGAACTGGCGTGACATTGAATGATGTAACAGGTCAGCAGAACTTTAACATTGTAAGTTGTGGGTAAATCCAGAAGATAAAGGCAGACCCTGGTACTTCATAAAGCTAAAATATGTGAAATTATCCATCCCCATGACAGGATTTAAATTTACTTAGAAATTATCGGGGATCAACGGTACGTATAAGTACTAGCTCACTGATGCTTACATGAATCTTTCCCTCCAAAAGCAATGACATGATCTTTGTTGTTATACTTATTTAATTTGTCACCATGTCACTATAAAAGCATGACTTCTATAAACGTGAATAAATAATGTAATTCATTACGAGAAATACGTATGCGGCAATTGTGTGCGGTTTAATTTAATATTTACTGTTCAGTAACGCAATCGCTGCTGTCTGTCCCATAGGAGATGTGACAGTGCGGCGTTTGTTTGTAACTATAGTGCTTCCACATGAACCATGTGATCACTCTAGCAACAAAGTCAATGAGTGGCGCCACTCTGAGTTATCTACTGCTCTGCTCTTGCCGACTTTTAATTTATTCAAGGTATTTAGATCATGTGACGTCGTTGCGATGGAGCCGCTTCATGCCAGTAACCCCCAGCGTTGCCATGGCCACAAACAAGCTGCAGTGCCCTGCCTCTTGTCCTCTCTGTTTACTTCAATAGTCTTGGCAACGTTACTTGTTGTTAAGACGACTGTGGTCGGTTTCCTGTGGTAAAAAAGAAACGACCGGATTCAGAGTTACAGTCTGAAGTCAAGCGGTTTTTAGTCGTCAGGCGGAAATTAGGTCGTAATTAGGTCTGGATTGTCACGTTTTACTACCAGCTTTCGCCCGGTTCATGACCCACAAGAATTTTGCCCAAAATACACGACCCTAACTCTCCCGCTTTTTGACTGTGTGTCAAACACGACCAACGACCAATTCTTGCGTTCTTTTCGACTGATCAACGACCTCCGGGAGCACTGTGTTCTGATGCACAGCGAAGTTCCATAGAAAAGGCAGCCATCCAGGGTAAAATTGCAACAACCAAGTATTTATTTTCCTTAATCTCAAAACACAAAATTAATTATTTTTAGAACTTTCACAAAGTAGGAATGAAAGTAACTTTAATTTCATAAAACAAAAAAAAAACTTTTGTACATTTTGCTCCAATGCCTTGATATTTTCCACTGTGTATGTAAAACCATACCTTTCCCAGGCTTGTTAGGACTCCTCCCCCCAGGCCCAACTTGCTGCCACATATGCAGGATTTAACACAGATCATACCAAAAGACTGGGTAGAATGGGGGTAATCACTCCACGCCTATTAATGTGCACTAATGTTAATTTGGCTCCAACAAATTGGGTCATAGGTTGCACCTACAGGTTCGCAAAGCATTCAGGATTCACGTTTTTGATGTGGTAACGGCAAATAATGGCGGTAGCCATATAACTGATGACACACCGGCTTGCTAGGGCAAAATTAACTATTAATATTAAATTCAAACCCACCTTCTCACGAATGAAACTCCCCAAAATATATTTGTGGCTCCTTTTAAAATCGTTCTGGCAAATAGAAATCCGAAAAAAGTGGTGGTTGGACATGGAACTCTTTCCTGTTTTTCTACCAGCTGCAGTGTTACTGACTTTTAGCTGTCAATTAGCTGTCATGGCTAATTATCATAATTTATGCCTGCCGTCTTAAACCTGAAGGCAGCCATGGTGGTGGTATAAGCATGAACTTGGTTTACTATCAATGCAGTTCAAAGGGCTATGCGGTCACAGTTCCTTGACGTTTTTGGGTATTTTACATGAATTGCCATGGGTTATATTTGTGCAGTGAAGGGATGCAGCAACACTGCAAAAAAAAACAAAGTTCTTTCATAATTTCATCGAATCCTGAGGTTAATATCAAACAGGGGAGAGAAAGTTTGCTGATGAAGACGTTGGTTTACCAATATATGGGCCGTTTCACAGTCAGGGTACGCATGAGATTTGTGAGCCTTTGAGTAAATTTGCCAAGATATAGAAGAACTGTTGAATTCTATAAAATTTATTTGCAAGAAATACATCTAATGCAACTAAAAACGTTTATTTCATGAAGAAAGCTTTATTTTCCTTCAAATGGCGTAAAAATAGCATTTTTTGGACATATTTTTTCTCATTGTTGAAATCAAGAATAAATGATACACCTGTATGAAATATATTATTAAATGCAGGTGTAAAACAACTCTGAATTCAGATTCACGTATTTGGCATTATCAGTCAACACAGACACACTGTGAAAAAGTAAATAGAATAAATATGATCAATAAACTAACCTGTACATTTGTCCGTCTATACTACTGGAAGACAACACTGATGACAATGCAGTATACTCATTTACTTCTTTTAGCCATTATAAATGTACTGTCCAAAGTGTGTCCTCTCCGGAAAAAATGTCAAACTATTCATACACTTTTCTGTTGTCCACCAAATTGTGTCTATACCAGATATCACCCTGATTTTTTCAGGGCAGGCCAGAAATAGTTTATTATTCAAAGCAGTGGTATTAAATGTAAGACTATCAAGAATATTCATGCACAGTAATAATTTAAATATAAACTCACCATGATTTGTAGTAAGGTTTTGCATATTAAACAGTATTATTTCTAATTTTGGCATTTTCAAAATGTTCTAATCAGTATATCTGTTATTGCCCGACACTTACCTCGCAACTGGAACAACATTTTGTCAGAAATAGCTCCATATATTTATGTATGATATAAAATGAATTTTCACTATGAGTCGATAAAATATTCAACATTTTACAACATTAACTCCAAATATTTTCCAAACTGAATATCCCTATGCTCTGAAATTTTGAAATCTGATCGTGAAATAGTATACAATAAACTCATATAGAAACTTTGGACCCATGTCAAACTTTATTTTCACCCGTGTGAGAAAATTTGTGTACCCTGATTGTGAAACAGCCCATATACAGAAAGGGGCTAGATGACAGAAAGGCTGAGAACAACCGCATCTGTAGTAAACATTTCATAAAAGGTATGAAGAAACTGCACAGGGCTACGCAGCAAGCCATGACTGTTCTTTTTACAGCACATAAAGGGATGAAAAAAAATCAGGAGAAGTGGCCGATCACTTGTTCTTGAACAGTCAATTAGTTCAGTGCAGTACAGTAAGTGAGCTTGGCCTAGGAGACCGTAGCTACCACAAACCGGAAACCAGGGCAATCTTGAGCTGCCTGTATGAATTTGTGAATTGGCCTGACCGCCGCTATCTGCGTCACCCACGTCAGACGAAAACGACCACGGGGGCGGCGCCAGCCCCTGGGAGGAGGTTTTGAGCTTGCTGTCACCACCTGTTTGGCAAGCACCTCGTCCCCCAGCTGTGCAACGTGGCACAGGAATTGCAATCTAGCCCTCTTGATAGTGGTGGAAATGGGCAGTGGGTTGCCTGCCCTGGCGTAGACCCCATCATTGCTGATGTAGTGGGACCATCTGATGCTGAGGATGCTATGTAGGCAGTTCCAGTGGTAGGCGACTGTAAAAATGTTTAATTTTGCTTTAAAATTGGGCTTTTTAATATGAGGGTCAATGGGGATTGACTCGTTTCTGCAATCAGCCTCAAGTGGCCATGCAAGGAACTGCAGCTTTTGGCCCTTCCGTATTTGCTTAACTTTTCAGCTCCGCAGGTTGCCGCTTGGTTCCAACCAAGGGGCAAGCAGGCTAAAGGCTGCCTTCAGCATTTCGGCGGTGATGCCATCAGTACCTGGTGCGCGTCCCGAGGGGAGCCTTTTGATCGTGTCCCATAGTACATTAATGGTCAACGGGTCAGATTGATGGAGTTGTCTTCAATGCCTGCTCCTGCGAACTGCTGTAGCTTGGCAGAAGGTGGTGGGGGAGGTTTGCAGAGGACGCTAGTATAGTGCTCTCGCCAGCATTCGAGCTTAGCTGTGGCCTCTGTCAGGAGTGAGCCATTGGCTGCGTGCAGGGGGGACGACTGACTTTTCTTACCAGCCTTGCACAGCTGTTTGATGGAGATCCATGGCTTGTTCCTCTGTCGGCTGGGGCCGAGAACATCAGCAGTTGCAGTGGGGAGCGTGGTGGTAATTTGCTCCCGGTTGTCCTCTATGCCTTCTGGCATTTCCAGGTTGGCAAAGCGATTGAACCTCAATGGAATAAAGGTGTGGGTACTAAGGAGTGTGAAGCTTTCCGTTGTCCAGAGGGCGATGAAGGGCAGGGTTGCGAGGCGGTGGAGGCGGAGATGGAGAGTGGCAGCCAGTAGGTGCTGATCCGTTTGACCTAACTCAGCGCTACGAACACACGGCAGTCAGAGGCAGCGCTCTAGCATCCGCTGATCATGATGTGATCGATGGTTTTGGACGCATGGCCAGTGTTGCAGTACCATGTAGTTCGGAGAATCAGGCGATGCTGGAACCAGGTGCCCAAGATCTTTATATTGTGAGTGGGGCATACCTCCAACATGCGGTCACCATTGTCTTTGGTGACATCGGACGGGAACGGCCCACTGATGTGCTCCGGGCCTGCCCAATGAGGGCCCACAGTGGCATTCATGTCTTCGAGAACAATAGTGATGACATGCTGAGAGACTCTTCGTAGCTCATCATTCAGCTGTATGTAAAACATGTCCTTGGCTTCCTCGTCTGCCATGTCCGTTGGAGCATAGCATACTAAGATGGAGGTGAAACCGAAGGAATGTCGCAGGCGAGTGTAGAGGAGCCGCGGGCCCAGTGGCTTCCAGGTGGTGATGGAAGGCACATGACGACGATGTACAACAAGGGCAACACCCTGGGTGTGGCTGGTGTCGTTGCCACTCCACAGGACTTTGTAGTTCTCAATGATGGTCTCACCACTCCCGGTCCACCGGACCTCCCGAAGTCCAGCGATGGAGATGCTGAGGCGGGACAGTTCATCAGCCAGCAGAGTTGGCTAAGCAGGTGGGTTCATGGTCAAGACATTCCAGGTTGCAATGTAGAGGGGGAACGGGTGAAGTTGAGGAAAGACGCTGGGGATGGCATATCGGGGCAGCCCCTCCCTTGCGGGTTTGGGGGGTGCCTGTCATTACGGCCAACCATGCATCTCCCTAAGAAAGAGTTGGGCCGAGCCCGTGTGAGCCCAGCCCTGAGAGGGTCCGTAGGGTTCGTAGCTAGAAAAGGTTTTTACGGTGGATTGGGGTTGCTAACTCCACACACCAACCCTGCTCCTTTCTCATCCGGGCTTGGGACCAGCCATGGCAGAGTGTTAGTAGGCTGAGAATCCTGGTGGTGCCCATCTCCACTCCAGGAGGCTATTTACCTATAGCTGGGGCCCTTTCCAGGTACTGACAGCCGGGCAA
This sequence comes from Gymnothorax javanicus, assembly GCA_029692085.1. Lineage (NCBI taxonomy): Eukaryota > Metazoa > Chordata > Actinopteri > Anguilliformes > Muraenidae > Gymnothorax > Gymnothorax javanicus. The sequence goes on from CM056197.1 coordinate 151,009,149, forward strand.
GCTCAGCCTGGGGATTCGGATTCAGAGCTACCTTCTCCTAGCCCTAAACAGGCAAAACCTACAAGGCAGCAGGTGGATGCAGTTTAACGTCTTAGTCAGGAACAGACAATAAGTTCACAAAGATGTTATTAAAATGGTTATTTCAGGGCTTAAATAAATGGTCAGTTCACTGCGAACAAATGACTATCAAACCTTTAAAACAATACTTTAGGGTCTGATCGGAAAGTGATCTGCTATTCCCAAACATGCTGCACAAGTAGCTTGCAATTCTAACCATTTGGCATCCATGTCAAGATAGTCGGTCGATCCCCCGTGCTGACACATCTTGTATTAATTTTTGTCAATTTCCAACTTCAAACATATAATTCAAAGTACTAGGGCAACTTAAATGTGAAACTGAACATTGTTAAGCCAACTCAGAGGTATGCTTACATTCAGGGAAACCAGCTGACATCTTCAACATGACAAATCCTGACTGGGCACCAACTCAGCGCCTCGGTCATGACAATACAAAAATCTAACATATCAAACATATCAAAGTATTTTGTATGGGTTGAATCCACTAAAGAAACCATTTCTTGATATCTTCCTTAGGAAGGGCCTGTAAGACTGGAGAAGTACTCGGAAAAACGAATATTAGCGATCAGGGTCACGTAAGCTAAAGCCATTCTGCTGCTCAGTATACCACCGCCATGGCAGACGCTAGTGCCGGAGTACTGTTTAGTCACGTGATTGAAAGTCAGCAATAGAAAAGCAAACTTGCAGCACAGCTATATGCGTTCCCGTAGACAAAACGGTTAATTTTACTCGAGTTAAACTTATGTGGTAACGTTACCATTTCATTGACTGATTAACTTAGCTTTAGGTCGAGTTTGGCTTCATTCATTCATTTATTGGATCTCCATTAGCTGTGTTTAACATGAACTTACCTAGAGGAGCTGCAATAGCTGGGAACAAGGGTGTGATCTGCCGGGAGCTGAGTCGCTTTCCCCCCATCTGCCGGGAAAATCGAGGTGAAACACTCTCCTTTGGTGAACAACTCTCCTTTGTCAGCTCTTTTCATAGTGCAGTAAAATGTGCTGATTTTGATACAGCGCCACCGCCACTACCAGTGGTTGTGTACAATTATGATTGACAGAAGTGACAGATCCTGACAGTGAATGCATTTACATTGACTTGAGTATCCCGGTAATGAGGCTTATACCGGTTATGAGTTTCTCATAAAAACACCAACCATTATGCCGTGAGCTGGTGAAGGAACGAAATTTGGTGGTGGCGGCCGCCACGAAATTCTCTATGCAGGAAAAACCCTGAGTAATTTTCGCGTTAAGACTGAAGATTAACCACTTAGCCAATGGTATTGTTATGATATCTTAACGGGTTAGAAACTATGGCTAACTGGCTTTTCACCAAGGGGGGTTGGGTTTGCATTCGACCGTATCAGTGGGACGGCTCACTGCCCAGCCGAGCGTGACACTGCGCAAGTCGGAAACATTAAAAAAAAATAACTTATGGAAGAAAGCAGAAAATCATAAAAAGGAAGACAGGTTCAGTGACTATAGTGGAAAACATAGTCTCTCTCAGGAAATTACAGTACTGGGGGTAACTTTAATATGGATTCAATTGCATGAAAATTTATTACCCCGCCCCGTCCAAAGGGGGAGGGCAAAGGGTATTGTTTTTTGGTTCAGTTTTTTTCTTTGTTTGTGAACACTTTAGCAGTGAAACTATTGTCCAGATTGACCCCAAATTCGGTTTTTGTGATTGCCACTGACCGAAAATAGATGCCTACTGAATTTTGGAAAAGTAGGTCAAAGTATGTGCGAGGGGCAGGGTTTGTTGTGCCTGGCACCACTTGATTTTGACGATTTCTTTCAATTAGTGTGATTAAACTTTCTGAAATGTATGTATTTGTTTTCTGAAGTCAATCATCACAACATACTCAAAAACTGGAAAATTCTGTATTTCAGATAATGTTAGAGCAAATCGACATTCTTGAGTAAAGAGCAAATCAATGATTTTTGTGAAACAGCTTACAGTGACGGATTTTTCATGGAACCTGTCTTCCTCTGTGGGCGATATTACCGCACAATATTACCATTTATATTTGGACTACCGCAATATATATGCAAATTCAAACAGAAATTTATTGAGAAAAAAATGAGCAAAAAATTAAACATACCTCTAAGTTAATTTTGTTGAGACATCTTGCAAGGCCAGACAAAGCTTCAAAGACTTTGAAAACTGGGTTGGCGTATGAAATATGAAATAGCAAGTGGAATGTATGAACTGATGTAAAGATTCGAGAAGTGAAAGATGAAGTGACTGCAGTGAAGTTTTGCGACAAAACTTATATTGGAGAAACAGGGAGATGCTTCAGCACACGGAAAAAAGAACACAAAACAGAATGCGAAAAAGAAACGGACATGAGACAGACGAGATCAATAAAAGACAAGGCACTACAAGAAAACCTAAAATCAGCCATTACGGACCATTGTAAGAGGGAAAACCATATTATGGACTGGGAAAAGGCCAAAGTTATCCGCACTGAGGAAAACCGACACCAACGCTGGATTATGGAGGCGATAGAAATCCAGAAGCGAGCCCAAAGGACGATGAACAGGGACGAGGGGGCGTACATGCTGTCTCACACGTGGAGTGCGGTTCTGAAGAGGCGAACTGACAGCAGGAGGCGTGGCCGTCCTGTCAAACCTGGCAGGATGGTCACGCCTCAGTAAAAACAGCTGACAAGACACGTCACAATACCATCATGTGACACTTCTGAGGAAGATGGAAGTTCCTGTCGAAACATGTCAAGGTATGAATGCAGAAATACGCTTTCTTGTCTGATATAAAAGAAGTCAAATTTTTATTCAAAACAGGAACTGATGTTCCAAATAAACCATACAAAGGGCACGGTGGCTGCTAAGACAGACACACAGACCCGCTGTGGCCAAAGAATGCACCTGCCAGCCCTAAATACTCTGCAATCACCTCCACCTTAACGGACTGCACCTGTGGCCCATCGTCTAAATATTTACGTCAGACGGTGTCATGCGGCGGCAAATTCAAATTTTTTGGCCATGGACGGTAGATTGAGCACCATGAGTAACGTCTTAATACGTCTGGGAAACGTCTACTTAAATATGAGTAACGTCTTCATTGAGCCCAGCTTACGGAACATCGAATGCCTAACGTCTGCTTAAGTATGAGTCACAAACGTATTGGATTGTGTGAAAATAAATGAAAGTAAATTGTATATAGTTACAGGATAAAAACAAAGTTTGTCAAATCCCCCACAGTTTATTTCATAAACCCCCAAAAAAGGAAAAACGAGCCAAAGAAAAACTTGAAATGAAATAAATTGTTTCTATTTCAATTTTTTCTTTGGTTCATTTTTCTTTTTTGTAACAAGTAAAAAAAAAATCATAAATTGAATGAAAAGAGAAATAAAGAACAAATTAAATAGTTAGCATTCATAATCATAATTATTTACATTCATTCTGGATAATTTTTGGGGGGTTTTTTCCTTTTTTATTTTGGCGGTTTTGTGGGTTTTAGCTGTCCACCTGCCCAACAGCCATAAAAGTCTAAAAACCGGTAAGATTCTGCCCGAGTAACGGTGAAAACGTCAAAAAAATGCCAGAGTAACATGAGAACTGTAAATCGCTATCCAAAGCTAGCCATCGGAAATTTTGAACATGTCCAAAGTTTGGAACGGCTAGCGCCGTCTGTCAACGTCTAGATACGTCTGTAAACCAGCTGAAAAACGAATTAAAAAGTCCAATAAACGTACGCCTTCGTTTTTCAGACAGAATCGTTAAACAGCACAGTGGGACAGTACCTTTACATTAGGATTGTACTCGCCGTAATTGTACGTTTCTGGGGTTCAAAATTTGGGCTTTTTTCCTGTTCGGCTGTATTCGTCACTGGTGAACAGTGTTTGCCAAGGCCAGTATCTGACCCTGTAAGGCTACATAACATTACAATACATGTAGCTATTGAGCTGCATGGTGTTCTAACACAAGGTTAGATTCATGCAGACAACAGCCAGTGAGGCTTGCACCAGATAACATTTACCGATAATATATATTCATGAGCTGCTCAGCCGACCGTGACGACTGGTCCCTTACCAGTTACTACCGTCTTTCTCACTTTATCCTCACGGCCTTGCAACTCGTGAGATTTCCATCTTAACGCGAACAGTACTGTACCCAGAGAAACATTAGGGAGTGTAAAAATGTCAAGTCTACAACCAGTGAAGAAAATGTTGAGTTCAATTTCTAGTGTTGCTATTTTTTTACGAGGTAATGGGAAATAACAGTGACTGCCTAGTTACTGATGACACAATGGGTCCCTTGGGCATGCGCAGCATAAACACACGCAATATTAAGTATTAATATTACATTCTAAAACCCCTTCTCACAGTAAAACCCTCCAAAATAATTTGGCTCCTCCTTTTGGAATTGTTCTGGCAAATAAAAAGTTGAAAATCGTGCTGGTTGGATCCAGGATTCTTTCCGTTATTCTGTTTATGTGCAGCATTCCGATCGGTTTGCTATCTAGCCAATTAATCCATATGCCACTCTTGCTAGCCAGTCCAACTAGCTACTCACCTGACTTAAAACATGAAGAGCAGATATGCAAAGCACCATTAACACATGTGTGTTACTTCAATAGGTCGAATACAAATCAAACTGGAGGGCGTGATGTTATTTACTACTGAGTCATGAATATCGTTATTTGCCTCAAAAACTCAGACGCAGCCAATCTCCTCTGACATCAAAGTTATGCCAGGATCAGACTACACGATTTCAGCCCGATTTTAGCCCGATCTGGAAGTTGTAGGGCGTCGGGTGGGGTCGGAAACGATGAATGGTCATCGTGGATAAAGACTGATTATTTTATGCCATGTAGTATGCCATGGTGGACGACAACCGTCGTAGCATCTGTGACGCCTCACGATACCCCCACAGAGTCTAGCGTGTTAAATTTTTTTCTTCGTGTTCCACGATGGGTTGCATCGCTGACCAATAGCAGCCCTGACATTGCCCTGCAGGAAGAGATGAAGCCGTCGGGCGCACATTTGTAAACATAGCCTAGAGAAAGAACAGCGATGCTGTTATAGCAAGGTGGAGCAGTGAAACGGAGGAAAGGTTCGTCGTCCTATGGCAGCAACATCTGTGCTTTCTCGATATTTCCTCAAGGGACTATTTTATGGTGGAGGGAATAAAAAGATGATATCTGGCAGTAATAGCGGAGACACTTCAGCAAACCAGTGAAATACTGACAAATACTGGCAGCAGCATTAAGCTGGCAACTCAGTGATAATGTTTAAGTTTGTGTCCTCAATATATCGGTTTCTGACAGGGGTATTGAAGTACTCTGGTAATGCAGTAACTCATGTAAGCAACATTAACCAATTAAGCCCTTTTTCCAGTCATGATAAACCCTAATAAGACAGCTGGGTTACGCCAATAACAACAAATATTTCGGCATGTTTATACCCAACCCTGGTTACTACTGTTTAAACATGCTTTGAAAAGGCACAGTTTTTAAGGTATTATCCGAAAGGTTACACGTCATTCCTTGAAAAATACGGCACAGGTTGCAACAACCTACAAATGACAGTTGGTCATGTAGCATCGTGTAATATGCCACTTCTCTCAGCCATGTCACAGAAAGAATTTATGACTCTGTAATCGCTTAATCTGACACAGTGATCTTTAGAACAGACAAAAACATCTTGTAGTCTGATCCCAGCATTAATGCTGCCTTCATGTGATATCGGGAAGATGATACTTTCTATTTGTGAATTGAAAATTATGAAGCGTTGTGTTCAAGTGCTTTTGTTGTTGGAGTAAAATTAAAAATGGCGGACACAGAGTAATTGGCTGACCCAACTGCTAGCTAGCATCTGCCCTGGGTTGATATAACCAAACAGTAACGGCATTTTAAATTTGATGCTAACAGTAAGTAAAAAGCACATTAAAATTTTGTACAAAATTGGGTACAACATCAACAGCAAACAGTAGTAGAACGGTTAAAAAAAAGGCATTATTTACCATTGGCGATGAATCCTTGCTCGCTCTCCACCATGTTGAAAAGGTGAAAGGTTATTTCATCTCGGCAACTCGTTTCCATTTCTCCAGTGGAAATTACGACCTGAGAGGGGATTCATGTGCAATTTTTACGTCGGTCACTCATATTTACCGTAATTCCTATAGCACATGAAAGCAGCATAAGCTAATGAATCGCCGTGTTACGCACATTTAGCATGTGCATTTTCTCGAGAAGTCTTCACCCACTGGTCCGCAGGTTTGTGTGCATCCCCCCTGCGCTGAGATGAAAATGCGGTAGTACCGTGCATTATGAAATGAGAATTGCACAGCTTGCTTTAGAGTTTTAAAAAATGGAAATTAAAAGTTTATCAACTTGGGCGGGTCATAATTTATCTGGGCGGGCCGCCAAAGTATAACCTACGCTGTATGTACGGAAACAAGTTCTTTAAGAATATAATCGAGTAACTGGTTTGTTTGTTGTATTTGCTGTATAATTATCTGCTAAATTTTCAAGTCATTTTCAAGGTAGTTTTTTGAAAGAATCCGTGCTGCTACAAAGCAAGTATAAAAGATACAAATGCTAAATCAGGGTGCTTGACGAGTTCTGCTAACTCACTGTAAAAATTTACTATGTGGGCAGGTATAAGCTGTCAATCTGTTTGTGTTGTGGTAACCACAAGCTCTGTGGTTAGTATCCCAGCTTTTTTTTTTTTTTTGAGCAGCAGGGTCATAGCTTGTGTTTAAATAATTGCTTGGGTGGTCCTTGTTCTTACTTCTAAAATGGTTCTTACCCTTTCTTAACATTATCTTTGTATTGATAATTTTGTTCATTTGCTTGTTTTATTGAAATTAAATCTGCTCCAGTGGAGTCAAACTTAATTTCCTTCGTATGTATTTTCTTTGAAAAGGAAAAGGTACACTGGACTGGGAGAAATGTTCATATATTAAAAAGAAATAAATGAATAAAATTATTGTAATTCGATGGAATGCATGCCCATAATGATACATAAGTGAAATAAAAAGAGTTTTACAGTTTGGTGCCAAAGAAATATGAATTGGCAACCGTGCCACCTTGGAGAGGCCACCTAGATATTCCCAAAATAAAACCTCTCTAATTTTGCTTTGATTTACTTGATGAGAATAACCTTTGGCACAGATGATTGTGAGATTCTGTAATTTTTAGGTTTAATTTTAGGTTTCAGATTTCAAGAAAGATAAAACTAAAACTTTGTTCGGTGCAAAAAAGATGTTTTATTTATGCTGTGTTGCATCTTTTTTACTCTGACTCAGTGACACACACTGATTTTTACACCATGACAAAAATCCCCAAGGTGTTACCTTTTTTATGATACCAAGATTTTTCAAATCAACCGAGTCATTGCAGAGATTTCATTTTAGGCATGTCATTTTCAAGCCAGAGGCTCAGGGCTTTAGAGGTTAAATGCGAGTTGTAAGCCCTTGGTACCTGCCCTCTACCATTTTCATTTTAAAAAGACTCAATTTGCAGCTGTGGAACCACGATTAAACCAACAGTGCCAAACATAGTAAATATACTCAGTGATGATGCAACAGCTCACTGCAAGCTCAAATTACTGCAGAATAGTCTAAACACACGTCCCTGGCAACAGTGATAGCTTCACATGAGGGACTGAATACAGGGGTCCTGCAGGTGATGGAAATCTTAGAAAATGCTTGGATTTTAATATGGTGTTCACATCATGGATAAACTTGCTTACATTTTGAAATAAGTCCTTGAAACTGCTTGAAATTGGTAAGATGGTCGACAAAAGTGTCATAATAATTTGCAATCTGAGCAAGTAATTTAATAAATATATAATTTGCCACAGCAACAAGGTCCTGGAGAGGCTTAAACATTTGCTTAAAAAATGCGTAAAAATACTAGAATATGACTTTGGAATAGGTGTAGGAACCCCAGCATAACAAAAAGACAGTTTGCTTGCAGGATCTAAAGACTGAGCCAAAATTAAGTCCTAACATCAAAACCAAAGAAAGGTTCAATCAAATTAAATTACCTTGGTCTTAATAGGGAGATATGCAATTGACACCCTCCTACAAGGTCAAAATAAAATGGAAGCTATCAATTAGAGGAATGTTTTTATTTGCAAACCACCGACAGTGTTGCAACATCTACGCTGCCCAGACTGTTTCCTTGGCTTTCTTGAGCATAGCCAGTATCCTGTTCTTAATTTCTTTGGTTCCTAGGGAGTACACAATGGGGTTCAGACAGGGAGGTAAACATGAGGCTAAAGATGAGCTCACCGTTCTGACATCCGGATTGAGTCTGAATAGGTGGAGGTCAACAGATAAACACGGTCAGCAAAGGCATGAAGAAAATTGCCACTAAAATTAGATGCTCAGTGCAAGTTGCAAGTGTTTTGTACCTGCTGTCCACACTTTTCATTCTAAACACCACAGTTAAAATACAGCAGTATGACATGATGATGAAGCTAAGGGCCCACACAGAGCTATTAATGACAGAGAAGAGACAGTGACCTTCTGCAGTCTGTGATCATTGCAGGATAGTCTGTACATAGACACATAGCCACAGATAAAGCTGTCCATGTTCAGCGAATTGCAAAAAGACAATTTTGTCATGATCAGAGTCATGAACAATATGCAGCTGAAACAAAACACCCAAATAATCACTAAAATACTGATCATGCTTTTAGGTGTGTTAATGGAATTTTGTCTCAGTGGAAAACACACTGCAATTAACCTGTCATAGGCAAGTACACTGATGGAAAATGACTCTAACATGGAAAAACCGTAAGAGAAAAATATTTGTGCCAAACAGATATTAAAGGAAATAAAGTTATCTTTTACAAGAAATATCTTGATCATACCAGGAATAATGGTTGTACTGATAATTAAGTCGATAACCCCTAAATTTGCCACTGCAATATACTTTGGGGCGTGCAGGCGATGATCTGCCCATATAATTATGAGGATGCATGAATTGGCCAAAACTGTTACGATATAAATGATGGCGACAAAAAAATAATATATCTTCGCAAACTTTAACGATGTAAATGCTACAATATAAAATCCATCTGGTCTAATAACAGAACTGTTCAAGTTGGAAGACGAGGAAACTCTCATCTCAGTCTATCGGACAACCCGCTGGATTGTAGCGACTGTAGCCCACTCCTGCAAGAAACCACACAATCAACACATCATCCAGTATGTCACCTCAAAACACCATGCTTCTTAAAGTTTCAAAATCACCATCTAATTAATCTAAGTAACGGTCCCATTTTACCACCAGGGTAATACCATCAACCAGTACAGACAGGTCCTCACGGTTGGTTACTCCTTGTATCTGTTGAACAGGTTCTCTCTTATGTCCTTTAACTCCTCTGATGAATAGTCCTGCATATATTTAGGATTTCCTTAGGGAAATCAAATCTGAGCACTGCTTTTGATGCTGTTAAAGGCGTTGATCAGCAAGTCAGCAAACAAGCGCTCCACACATGCTCTCCACAGGTTTATTCCTTTTTTCTTCACATTTTTATTATTTTCAGAACACAAGGCTCACTGTATTACGAAACAAATCTGTTGTGTTTATACACAAAAGTTAAAAAGTATTATCAGTCAGACCCCTCACCTCAATCTCACCTAAAACATAAAAACATGGACGCCTGACATTTGTGAAAACTTTCGTCAGTTTAATTAAACTTTTCTTAAAGTTACCATTAGGAATTTCAAATTTACTTTTTATACTCAGGAACTCTAGTTTGGAAAACAAAAAGTAAACATCTAAAGCAGATTTAAATTCGAAAAAGTGCAGTGTGCGAAGACTTTTGCACATATATATATATCTATGGATATATACATTAGGGGTGTAACAGGACATGTATTCATATTGAAAATTCTTGATACAGGGAGTTCAGTACAGGAGGTTGGGTTTGGTACAGAGGTGTGCAGCTCGGGTGAATTACCACGAGTATTTGCATCCCACCTGTGGAGCTCCCTGGCTCTCCTCATCTCCCTGGAGGAAAGAATTCTGTGTTCAACCTTCACCAATATCGAATGAAATCCGTACCTTTTTGGCATACCTTGAAGTTTGGGTACAGTACCTGGGTTTTTCCTGGTTCAACCTGAGGTGGTGCTGGTGCCCAATCATGGGCTCACATGAGCACATGTACCTTGCCTTCAGCTGGCTCAAGCAAATGTTTTACTTGCAGTGTATTTTAGGAGTTAAAATAGCATTTTTGAAAATAGTGCCACGGCACTGTAGCTCACCTGGACATTCACTCCACCAAAGTTTTTCTGTCCTTTTGTTTAAGTCAACCATTGAATGGTATTATCTCAGTTGCCAATTAAACACAAACATGGTTTAACATGGTAATGAAAATATTTTTGAAATAAAAACTTACAGCGTACATTATAAGCTGGGCACAATTTTTAATTGATAAAAATGTTTTGGCAACAAAAAAAATTCAATCAGAAATAGTTTGCAAATATTTTCTGTTCCCAGATCCATATATCTAAATGAAAAAGAGTGAGTGATCATGTTTGTAGATCTATTTAAAATAACCTTCAATGCATTGGGAAAAAATAAAAAATGTGACATATTTGGAAAAGTGTATTCATTAGATTCATACATTTTCCAGGATGGAAAGAAAGAGAACAGAGGGGATGTTCCGTGGTGATCATTTCCAACAGGCATCCAACAGTTTACTTGCCAATTAACGCTTCACTGTACCACACCATATTCTTTCCTGAGGCTTCCCACAACAGCTGGCTTAATAGCGAATTTTAGTCTAGATAGCTTTATATTTTCCTGTAGCAATAATATACTTTTCACTCAGTTGAACACCATCAGCATGATCAGTGAAAAAGTGCTTTTATTGGTATTTTATATAAAAAGGTATGGCCCAATGGTGAAATGAAGAGGTGAAATGAGGGTCAAAATGCATTGCACAGCAAAACCTGTGACGTGTTTAGCCTTGCTGCTTAGCATCTACAAAGGAAATTTCAATATGGCTGCCGCTGTTCCCATATTTGAAATCGAATCAGAACACCTCGAACAAACTTTAATCTCCCTAGCTACAGGAAGGTGTATACAAAGGTTCAGCTCGATCAGTCACACAGTTTCAGAGAAGGAGATTTCTAAAGATATTTCTGAAATTAAGGGGTGTGGCCCCATGACAGAGGTCAAATGAAGGTCAAAATGCCATGCACAGCGAAACCAGAGTTATATTTGTTGAGTCTTGTTATTCGCTTCAGAAATGAGTCACTAATGAGCCAAAATAGCATTTTCAATATGACTGCCAAAGCGCCATGAAATGCAATGCACAGCTAAACCCGTAATATATATGTTCAGTCTTGCTATTTGGCACATAGACAGCAAATTTCAGCTGAGTCGCTCCAAAAATTAGCGACTAATGAGCCAAAGTAGCATTTTCAATATGGCTGCCAAAGCCGCCATATTTGAAGTTGGATCGGAACGCCTCAAACAAACTTTGCTGTCCTCGTGGGTAGGAACATGCATGCCAAGTTTCAGCTTCATTAGCCCAGTAGTTTTGGAGAAGAAGTTTACAGACGCCGACGCACGCCGACGCCAACGACGCACGACGGCGGACAAGCAGGCCATGACATAACCTCATCTGGACTTTGTCCAGGTGAGCTAATAAATATGAGAAGTATTATTTTATGCATATTTATTTTTTTAAAACGTACTCTATACAGCATTTTAGAACAATTAATTATCCTGTGGACCCCAGGAAAACCCTCAGTGACCCCTAGAGGTCCCCAGACCCATCATACTGACGGATGCGCTGGGCTGTAGTTGTAGTAATAAACAATGCGCTGAGGCTGCAGCACAAACCTGACCTGATAACTGGGGCTATAAGTGCAAAATTAGAATATAAATATAAGAAAAAATAAGCAAGTATTTTTCCGACAAATTTCAAAAGCCACAAAATGTGGCTGCTATTAAAGGTAATTTAATACACCAGGCATCCATTTACACAGTTCACAACCAGCGGAAAAACATTTCAGCCTCCTAGGTTTCATTTTGTTGAACTTCTTCATGCGCTTCTTGTAGTCAAAGGCCTCCTGGTCTGTTCCATCGATGGCCACCTTGCAACACACATCCAAGGGCCACAAGGCTCAGGGAGGAATACAGTCGAGAGGCCTCTGGAGAAAACAACAACTGAAGCACCTCCTCCAAAGATTTGCCGCAATATTCACGATGACGTCAATGTTTTGATACGCGGTTGGCAAAAGGGCTCATCTTACAGTAATGATTATTTGTAGAACTCCGTCTGTGGCGGCTTCAAACCAAAAAATAGCCACCGTCCAAACAAGACTGAGAGCTTCTGATGCACAGCAAAGTTCCATAGAAAAGGCACTGCGAGCTTGAACCTCCCAGACCAGAACATCAGTTTCCTCCTGGCTGAAGTTTGGCCATCTGGTGTTGCTGCCATGTCCTGACTCATCCATGTTGAATGATATTTGCACTGCGCCTCGCCCATGGCGCTTTTAAAGGTGAGGAGAGGAGCTCATTTGATTGGTGAAGATTTGACTCGGCTGTGTTAAACCCACTCACACCTTCTCTCCTTCCTCTTTGCCACTTGCGCTGACAGGAGGGACGGAGGCAGGACAGAGGAGTACTTGCGTGGAGCTTCGCCGGCCACGAAATTGCAAAATATGTCTGGACACACCCCGTTGGCGCGGCGCACCCCCCATTCGCACATACATACGTACATAAAATAACCTCTTTAAAGCCGCTACAGAAGCTTTGTCTTACGAACTTAATCAACGAAAGAGGATTATTTTGACGGAAAGGTGCATCCATCGAATTCTGAATCCAGTCTCTCTCGCCCTGGTTGCGGTTGCTTACCAAAACAGCCACGAAACTGCCCCAGACTAGATGGATACTGCTGTCCCGTCGGTGTACACTCACTTTTTAACGGTCAAATCAAATTCTGCCCAAGGTTATGTCCCGCCTGTCTATGCTGTTTCGCTCGGAAATACGTCACGATACCGACGTTAGATACTCTCGAAATACCGTTTCAGCTCGACTTTACACGTGCTCCGCATGCCGTTCTAACATTGGGGACTATTGCTGCGTTTGAGCGAATGTTAGGTTTGGATGTTGTTTCATATGTATTCTTACATTGTGCATGTATGTGGACCTGTTTGCTGTAAATAATGAAAAAATCATTTGGTCCTTAAAGGGGACCTATTATGCTGATCCTTCTTTTAATACATATTAGTAATGTTATAATGTTGGTTGTCCATACTCAACCAACAAATTTTTCGCACGAGGGATTACATTCAAAGTAAATACAAAGACAATGCATTGGCTTTGAATGTAAACTGTGGCGCGAAAAATTCATTTCGCGTCCGGTGTGAAAGCGGCTTATCGCGCCCATTTTCTGCGAGCAAACGCTGGTCATTCCGACGCAATAAGTAACCATTACCATGGGCAATTTCCGAACAGGCCGTTTAGCCTGGAGCTTTCGCCCCTTCGTCATATACCAGCGCAGAAGCTGTTCGTTACTCCAAGCTAACGACACACCACATTTATGCACACGAACCAGCAGGTCATTATAATACACACCGAAGCAGTCCATAAGTTGTTGGTCCACTTTTAGCTGCTCCTCACTGTCCGTGTTTCCCTCTAAACTCAGGCCCACCAGATTTCTACGGTCTCCGGTCTACACTTGGGTTTGTCGACCCGTTCTACAAATGTGTCTATATGGGGTGGATTCTAGCTTTCCCTCAATCTTTGCTACAGTAGAAACACCGGTATACTCACCATAGTAGCCGTAGGTAGACAGCAAATTCGAGCTTGAGCTGCCAGACATTCGCACTGCGTCCTCCACTTTCGCCGTTGCTTTTATTAGAACAAGTTAATTTCATTAGATCTATACAGATGTACTCCGTTTGATTGCGGAATATGCCTGTCGATTCCTTCGGGAGACGCGTCAGTTTCACTCTGAGGAGCCGGACCCAGAAAACTGCGTTCTGCTGCCTCGTCCCGCCTAGATCTGCCCTCCACAGAGCTGGCCAGTCAGAAGAAAGTGGGCACACGGGGAGTGGGAGCCATAGCGGAAGAGCCACCCCAATGAGGCGTTTCAGGCAGAGACTACTATGGACTACAAATGGGGTTTTTTGAGGATGGCAGTATGAGCGAAATAAGTACCCTTTTTTTTTACTTTGCGCAATCAGGAGTACTCTAGGGGAATCAAAGACCAAAATATAAACTTGGAAAAATAGCATAATAGGTCACCTTTAACAATTTTTTAAGTGTGTATTTGGCTCCAATTCCTTGATATTTTCCACTGTGTATGTATGTGTATGTGTTCAAAAAACCATACCTTTCCCAGGCTTGTTAGGACTCCTCCCCCCAGGCCCAACTTCCTGCCACATATGCAGGATTTGCCACAGATCATCCCAAAAGAGTAATAAGGAAAGAATTATCAAATAGCCCATTTTTTTTCATGCAGCCAAACCAAATAGAACATAAATTGCTTCACAATACTAACTTTCCTTTTTTTCACCATTCAAATTCACACATATTTTTTGAACATGTGTTTTTGTTGAGTTTCCCCTCCTATTCTCTTTACATTTCTAACAACCCGTCTAAACAGATCTGGGTATCATGACCTAGATCATGACCTAGACCTCAATCAATCAATAACCTTTATTGCAGGGAGTCCCACTGAGGCAGAGGTCTCTTTTGCAGGGGAGCCCTGATTACAATTAAACAATTACAATGGAAGGTTAAAGACAAACAGCACACTTAAAATACAAAAAAGTCACTAACAACAATTTCAGATTAAAGGAATAACAAGTTTTAAACTGGAATAAAACATAATAGAATTAATTATATATATATATATATATATATATATATATAAACATAGGACATAGGACAGAGAAAAATAAATGAGTAAATCCTACCATAAACTAAAAGCAAATACATCTGGCCTCCAGAAGCAATATATCCAACACCAAGTTCTTGAAAGACACGAAAGGGATAAGGCAGTCTAGCTTCAAGGTATCCTGGAAATTATTCCACATACAAGGAGCGAATGCACTAAAAGAGGTTCCGCCCAAATTTGTTCTAGTCCTGGGAGCCTCTAACAAAAACCATTCTTGTGATCTGGAATGCTGACTTCTGATTTTGATGGATAAGAGCTTAGTAAGATATGAGGGAAGTTTGCCTAGCAAATCTTTATAAATAAATAAAATACAATGTAGTTTCCTTCTATAATGAAGGATAAATCACCCTACAGAATTATATAAAGCACAGTGATGGGTTCGGAAACCATCACCTGTGATGAAGCGCAATGCGCTATGATAGATTGCATCCAAGGATCTTATACTAATAGAGGCATGCCTGTAAAGGACATCTCCGTAATCAAATATGGGTAATATTGTTGCCTCGACAATCCTCTTCCTATTGTCCAAAGAAAAACAGGACCTGTTTCTGATAAGAAACCTGATATTCATTCTAAGTTTCTTGGACAGGTTGGACACATGTGTCTTAAAAGAGAAGTCATGATCCAACCAGATACTCAATTTGAGCACCAGTCACTGAGAAAATGGAGTCACCTGGCATAATTGCATTCTGTGCAGAAAAGATCATGAACTTCTTTTTATCAGTATTTAAACCCAGTTTAAGATCAGCAAGAGCATGCTGTATAACATCAAAAGCAGATTGTAAATATGTGAGGGCCTGTAAGCATGTTGGAGCAGAGGAATAAAGCACTGTGTCATAAAACTGAACCTTGCAACTAGTTACATCACGAGCGATTTATATAAATTGTGAATAAAATTGGACCAAGAATGGAACCTTGGGGTACACCTTTTGTCACCTTTAAAAATTGAGACTGCGCATCCCCAGAAATGATAGCTTGTGTTCTATTTGAGAGGTAGTCCTGGAACCATGAGCATGCTCTGTAACCAAGACCAATGGAGGACAACTTATTTAATAAGACAATATGATTACCTTGACATTTAGCCAATGACGCAATGAAATATTCAGATTTTGCCTTTTTTATCAGTATGCAGCATTTATTTCTTAGTTTTCTGAAAACCTGTTAGTCTGAGAGTGTCTGAGTTTCCCTAGCTTTAACCCAAGCTTCATCCCTTGCGCAAAGATCATTGGATAAAGCAACCGAAAACCAAGGATTTCTGCTGTTTTTACTCGGAATCTCTTGACCGGAGCATGCTTATCAACAGCACGATGAAACACAAAAGTAAAATGAGCTACCGCTAGGTCAGGGTCTGAAATAAAACCTGCAAAGCTTAAATCACTCAAGAAAATATCGTGGAGGATGGCCTGTTCACAGAAATGTTTAAAATTTCTTTTAGTAATAAAACATGGGGATGTCTTGGAAACTTTCATATCCCTAAGACACGCTACTGGGCAGTGATCACTAATATCCAGGGGAAAGACGCCGCTCAGAGCGTACTTGTGCGGTCTATTTGTTAAAATTAGATCAGTTAAAGTTGACCGGGATAAATCTTTAAAATTTGGTCGCGTAGGCTCTGAGATAAGTTGCGACAGAATCAGGTCATCACAGACTTCTTTGAAATGGTTTGAGGGCGGCGATAGCCAGTCGATGTTGAAATCGCCCGCAACAACGAATTCAGCGTGTGCATAAGCAGACAAGATTTTAGAGAGATTGATTATGGAGGAGGAAAGCGCGCTCAGTGGGCGATACACACCTACTAGAATAATACTTCCACTACCCAAAGCTTTTTTAAGAACAAGACACTCAAATTGCTCAGGCATAGAGGAGGATAATAAAACATTAACAGTGAGAGAAGATTTTACAAAAGTCACTACACCTCCCCCTCTCTTACTCCTGTCACCTAAAAACACTATAACCAGCCAATGCTATATCAAGGTCTGACACAGAAGTATTCAACCAGGATTCAGTTGCAAGAAATATATCAGGATTACTTTGAAGAACCAAAGCCCTAATACAATCCATTTTCGAAAACAAACTCCTTACATTAAGACACAGAATACCAAGACCTCATTTCCGAGATTGAAATGCTACTGGAGTTAAAACAACAGGAGAGACAGTTAAAATGACATCAGGCAACTGAATATGGACTTGTGACAGGTTAGTGACAGAAACGCCACTGGGTCTGTGTTTCTGCCGTGGCAGGCGTGTGTGAGCGACTTTTGAAATAGGCTGTGCAGTTATACCAGTTCTCTCAGAAAATGAAACACAATTTCTAGCGCTGCCTGGGATATTTAAAAAGCTAACAGATAGACTAAGTCCACTATAATATGTAATGACAGCCGGACACCAGGGGGAGCTCCTAAGACAGACAGTAGGTCGGGGACGCACCAGTGAGGAAGAGGGTGAAGGAAGGTCCGGACTGTGTGAACAGGAAGTTAACAGTCAGTGCCGAGGGAAGGACAACACTGCATGGTGCATGTTGGCCGAGAGCATTTGGCTGCCCCATTTGTTGGGATGTATCCCGTCTGATTTAAAAAAAAGGTGAATGGTTCCAAAACAAGTTAAAATTGTCAATAAAGTCCATATTATGAGATCTAGCGGCGAAGTGTGCAGACTAAGTAGTCTGCTAAAACGGTCAATGCCGCGACCAATAGTGGTAATGAGACCAAAAAATAAAAATGGACTTTCCACAGTTTTTTAAGAAGTTAAAAAGGAGGTTAAAATCGTTTTTTGTACATTCCGACTCCCGACGAGCGATATCATTAGTCCCCAGATGAACAATAATCCTCTTAACAGAAGGCGGGAGTGAGGAGAGTAGCCCAGGCAGCTTACCCAGGATTACCGGAACAGTAGCACCAGGGAAGCAGCGGGTCTTCACATTAACGAAGCGAATGTTCCGGATTATGGAGTCACCCACCAGTAAGGTAGTCGGGGAGAAGAGAAGACGAGGCGGTGGCAAGCCCGGGGCGAGTGACTGTGCAGGCGTACGCTGCGGCAGGGCAACAGCATCAGGGCTGAGCGAGCGTCACTGCAGGACCTCCACTTCAGGGCTAGGCGAAGAACTCCTCAGCACCGCGCCAACAGGGCTGGACTTGTGGGGCCGGATTGCCTCTCTTCTCGATACTGAAGGCGGCAGAGGAGCGGCTGGATTTACAGGGGAGGAGGGGGGTGTCTCTTTCTCCTCAGCCAGAACGGAGAACCTGTTCTCCAGCTGCAGATCCCAGACAGGCGGCACACGAGACGAACGCCTCCCGCCGCGTGATCCGACACAGTGCTCAGCCGGGTTGGGTGTGGAGCTGACGACAGCCCTGGGTCTCGCTCCCTGCTGGATCCAGGGGTCCTCAGCTCGGGTCGGTGCTGCTTCAGTGGGGAAAGCTAAGGAGTCGCGTTCAGCTGTGGTGGTGACACTCGCAGCAGCGAGAGCTGGAGCAACCAGGGAATCGATGAGCTGCTCATCTTTCTTAAAGCTGCAGTTGGTAACTTTGAGGAGAGAGAGGACTTGGCATAAAAATTTGAAAAAAATGCAACTTTCAGATCCCTCCCCCTCCCTCTCCACTGCACTCCTAAGACCCTCCCCCAAAAGGTTGTCGTGCACGCGAAGGCATGCGAGCTGTTATGCATGCAACCAAGTTGCCGAGGCTAGACATTACTGCTGTGAACAGTCAACACTGCTGGCCAACAAACGAGCAGAAATAAATCATGTCGACATGAAAAGTAATCTACAGCAGTATGTATTCAGTTATAACGCAGCACACGCTTATTTCAGTTAAGTTACCTGTTTTTTTTTTAGTACAGAAACTGTCGCGAATCCTGCTGAATGGCCAGTAAACCATGTATGACAGCATTTAGCTGTGAGAGCACAGGAATGTTACACATATTTATGAGGACAACAACACAACCAATAAGACTGCCAGGTCACTTAACAAAGATATTTTCTGTTACTTTCTAATAAAACGACGCCAATAACATCAGCCCTAGCATCGGAAACAAGCTAACGTTAGCTGGACTGCAACATCACAGTAACATCACATGCACTACGGAGTACTGTAACAATTACAAGACGCTGGCTAAAGGAATAGCGACTGTGCTTATAAGTGACGTTCGCTCGCTTTGATCATCTGGTTTCTCCAAAAATTCTGGTCCTGTTAACAATCTCTTCAATTTCAGAAATGATTCAATATTTAATCCTTGTGAGGCATCATCAGCTGGGTTCTGTTTTGAGCCTACATACCTCCGCTGATTGTTCCTCGACAGGTCACGAATGACAGCAATCCTGTTGGCTACAAAAGTATGGAATCTCCTTGTTTCTGTCCTGGTATTGCGAGCAGTCTCTCGCGTTTGCCACCTGACGGCTATCGTACCGCTTTTGACTTAATCGTTTTCACCTGTCTGCTGTTTCAGCTGGCTGATTGTGCACACCTATTTAAGCGCTGCTCGTCTTTCAGTCAGCACTCGAGTGTACCCTTGCATGAGAGTCGGTTTTCCATTTCTCAACCTAAGCTGCATTTGTTCTTTTCTTGGCACAGAGTTGCTAAGGGAGTCGAGGGCTGTCTCTTTTTCTCCCTCCATAGTAGGTTCCTTTCTGGGGCTGAGTATGTGGAGCTTCTTTCTATCTCCGAGACAGGTTTAGTAATTTATTCTCTGGGACTTGGGTTTGCTTTTTTCCAAGTCCTCGCTCTGCACAGTTTCTATAGCTGAGTACAGTTTCCTCAGAGCTTTCAGTAGGGAGTATGCTTACGTCTCTTGAAGCATTAGTGAAGCAGAAATCAGTTTAATTTAACAAATAACATAACATAACATAACATAACATAACATAACATGAGTGGCAAGAACAGGCCGTTCAGCCTAACTAGGCTCACCAGCTTCTTTTAACTATTGTGAATATATCACTTTAGATACTCAATGACTCAATGGCATCTAGCTTTAAGTCAAGCCTGCTCTTGAAAATTCCCAAGGTTTCTGCCTCAACAATATGGTCAGGCAAGCTGTTCCACATCGAAATTACTGTTTGGGTGAAAAAATATTTCCTAATATCAGTGCTAAATTTACCCTTAGTCAACTTCCATTTGTGACCCCGAGTTCTACTAACAGAACTTGGCTGAAGGAATCCTAGATAGTTCACTTTGTAAATCCCTTTAACATGTTCAAAGACCTCAATCAGATCACCCCTGAGCCTCCTTTTCCTAAGACTAAAGCGATTAAGGATCTTCAGCCTGCTGTCATAGCTTTCATCTTTTATACCCGGAATGGAATCTTTTATACCTGGAATCTTTTATACCTCCCATTAAGTAATCCTGTCTGATGTTTTTATTACCTACATGTACAACTTTACATCTTACTAAATTAAATTTCATTTGCCACATTTCTGCCCAATTCTGGATTCTATCCAAATCCTCCTGAATCACTTTAGCAGAGTCTAAACTATTTACCAAACCTCCAAATTTAGTATCATCCGCAAATTTAACTAATCTGCTCTCAATATTCCTATCAAGGTCATTAATATAGATGAGGAACAGCAGGGGTCCCAACACCAATCCCTGGGGGACACCACTCCCCACCATACGTAGCTGAGATGAGATTCCACTGACCTCCACTCTTTGTGTTCTGTCCTGTAACCAGTTTTGAATCCACTTCAGAATACCTCCTGTAACTCCAATGGAGCTAATTTTAAAAATTAGTCTCTAATGCGGTACTTTATCAAATGCTCTCTGAAAATCCAAGTATATGATGTCATAAAGCCCTGCTCTGGTCATAAGTCTTGGTGGCCTCTTCAAAAAATTCCAGGAGGTTTGTCAGGCATGACCTTCCCTTACGGAAACCATGTTGGCAATCCCTCAAGATATCATTACGTTCAAGAAATAATTCCAGCTCGTCTTTTATGATAGATTCCAGTATTTTGCATGCAATGCAAGTTAAACTGACTGGCCTGTGATTTCCTGGCTCAGTATGGTCCCTTTCTTATATATTGGTATTATATTGCCCTGTTTCCAATCATTTGGTATTTCTCCAGTTTCTAAAGACCGTCTGAAGATAGCGGAGAGCGGTTTAAAGATGATCTCACTAACTTCCCTGAGCACTCTAGGATATAAGCCATCAGGACCCGCTGCCTTATCTGCCTTTAGTTTATGCAACTTATCTAATACTTCATGATCCCTAACCTCAATTTCCGCAAAATAATCTTGAGGGTTGGACATGCCCTCTGGCCTAATAAAAACCCGCTCCAAGGTAAAATTCTCAACAAAAAACTATTTAAGGTATCCGCAATATCCTTGTTATCATATAGTAGCGATCCATATTTATTCTCTATGCACTTAACCTCCTCTTTGACTTTCCTTTTTCTGCTCCAGTACTGAAAGAAGCACTTAGGGTTAGTTTTTGCCCCCTCTGCAATTTGTCTTTCATACAGTCTTCTAGCATTCCTCAGCTCTTTTTTGACCAGACCTCGCATTTTACAGTGTTCAGCCTTAGTATTCTCATTGTTATCCTTTATGTACGTCTTATAAATATTCCTCTTATTCCTCAGACTCCTACAAATAGCTGTGGTCATCCATGGTGGATTTTGCTTTTTCAGCTTACTTTTGGACACCTTTGGAAAGAATTTACATTGTGAATCAAGTAAAACCCCCTTAAATCTTTCCCACATCTCATTTACAGACTCACAGTCCAGAAGTGTCTCCAATTTTATTTCGCTTAGATATGAGCGCATCCTGTCAAAGTTTGCTCGCCTAAAATTAAAATTTTTTGTTTTGGAAGACACCTTTTTTAACTTCCCATGAAACATCAAAATTAACTGTAGAGTGATCACTACACCGTGTCCCAAAAGTTCATGCACCACAGAAAAAGTCAACTCAGATTGTGAATATTCAACAGAATGTGTTTATTCAAAAGCCAGTGTATCCCGCCTGCATCTTAATTACTGCCTTCAACCTGTGGGGCATAGAATGCACTAAGTTGTTTAGAATGGAAGCCTCAAAGTTGCCCCTCTCCTGCACAGCCCTCGGATTGAGCTGCTTCATGGTGGTAGGGGGTGGGCTGTGGAAGACCCGACTGTTCAGGATACCCCAGGAGTTCTCAATCGGGTTGAGGTCTGCAGAGTTGGGTGGCTTTTCCTCTTTGCGCAGAAAGCCAGGATGCTGCTCAGAACACCACCGCTGAGTTGAACGAGCAGTATGTGCGGGGCACCATCTTCCACGAAGACCAGTGACGGAGCCCGATTTCTTTTTTCTGGTGAGTATGGGAAGTAGCACTGGCTGGAGAATGTTCTTGACATAATACTCAGCATTGATGGTGGTGCCCTGGGGTACAACATGCAACTCCAACAGCCCTGAAGATGACATCACTCCCCAGACTATGCAATGGGTGCTGAACTGGACTTGTTCAGAAGGTGGCACTTTCTTTCGATTGTCGGTGTAGATGCGGTCCTTTTGGCCGTTGGGAGTTGGTAATAAGTAGAGTGGGCACTCATCAGAGAAAACCCAGTTTTCCCAGTGTCTTGGGGTCATTGTGGCATACCTCTTTGTAAAAGCCAGCCGCTTCTCCTTTTGCAGTTTGGTAAGGTGAGGAATCCACTGTCTTCTGTATGCTCTCAGACCCAGTTTCCCACTCAGAAAACAATGGATGGCACTCTTAGAAACTGCTTCCCAAGATTCTTCAGTCTTCGACTGAGTCTGCGGCAGGATTGGTGTCTCTTTCCCTTGGCGTTTCGGATGAGGTCCTTGGCCCTGGAACTCAGGACTGAGGGGCTCCTGCACAGGGCTCGTCTTCAAGGAGTCACAACTCTGGTGTCTCTGCCACCACTTCTTCACCCATCGTATCCTTCTGCCAGGGTCCTGAGCTCCTCCCTGCAAGCTTTCCCTGCCCTGCGCAAGGCAATGGCTTCAGCACGGACCTGAGGCTCTGAAAGAGCAGTCTTTCCAGGTTTTGTTTGGCCATCATAGCAGCACTACCAAAAAGGTTTTCTCAGTGACAGTTCTCTCTTTGTTCCTTGGTCAACTAAGAAATTTATTGGCCTTTCACATACAGATGAACTAATTAAACAACTTCACAACACCTGGCTGACCAGGTGCAACTCATTTTGGAGACAGACATGTTGCCCATTGGGGTGCATGAACTTTTGGGACACGGTTTAGTCCCAAGTGGCTCCAGTACCTCAACATAGCTAAGTCTATCAGAGTCATTACAAAGCACTAAATCTAAAGTTGTCTTCTCTCTTCTAGGTTTATTAATATAATGCATCAAAAAATTTATAACATCGAGAAATTCTTCTGAGTAGATGCTGTAATGTGGGGGGGGGAAAAAGCCCTAGATGGCAGTATTGACATTTTTTTTTTGTTAAGCCCAGTCTGGAGCTAGGTTTTGGGGCATGTCCTGGGCATGCCTCAGAGGGGAATGTCCCAGAGAATTGGAGAAAAGTCTGGAAGTTGGGAGGGGGCTGGAAAAGAGTATATAAGGAAAAAAATTGAGAGAGTGAAAGGTAGTAGGAGAAATTGCAAGGAGAAATTGTGGAAGGATGCATTTGACGAGACCTGTCACTCTTTTCAAGACCTGTGAAGCTCTTTTTGTGGATTTTTGCCTGTGTTGGAGCATTTTCCTGTCCCAGGACATCGCAACATAGCAGCCCATCTCAATTACCAAGGGACTGTAAATATCTCATTTTTTTATTTCAATCTTGGTCAGGAGAGTAGATTGTAGATTAGTTCAAAAGTGTTTGTTGAATTAAATCTGTTAAAGTTTTACATTTTGTCTGTCATCCCTTTCTGTCCGCTACGCCATAACAAATTGGGGCCATAACAAATTGACGCCATAACAAATTGGGGCCATTACAAATTGGGGGCTCGTCCGGGATAGACCATTGTGTGAGTCATTTATTGAAAGTCTAAAAAAATTGTGAAATTGTTTTTTGAATTTTCTTAGATATGTATTGACAGATCAACAGCAATGGATGATTTCTTGGCATCACCAACCGTAGAGGTTTTGAAGTCTTTTAAAAAGACAGAACTGCTAGAAATATATGCAGACAGTTAGAGCTGACAGATGTAAAACCAGCCATGCGAAAAGCAAGACTGGCTAGAGAGATTGTTGAATATTACATTGATGAAAATGTGTTTGCACCAGGAGATCTGGAACAGTTTCCAGTGGAAAATCCAAATGTAGAAATGGAACGTAAATTAAAAATACTAGAGATTGAAAGAGAGGAAAGAGCATTCGAGAGAGCAGAAAGAGAGAAAGAAAGGCAGTTTGAGTGAGAAAAATTAGCAAGAAAAGAAAAAAAAAGGGAGTAAAAAGAAAAACAAAGAGAGTTTGAGAGAGAGACAGAGGAAAGAGCAGAAAGAGAGAGACAAATCTGGTGATGGTGCTCAGAAATCCAGTCAAAGGTCTGATCAAAGTGTGACAGCTGACAGTGACAAAAGTGGTCTAGATTGCAATTATTGCAAGAAATCTGGTCATGTTACAACTAACTGTTGGTTCCTTAAAGCTAAGAAAGAAAAAGAAAAGGATACCAAACCCAATGCTTTTGTGAAGACAAGGTTAGAAACCCCTGTAGTAAATGACCGATCTGCTAAATTGCCTGCTGACTGCTGACTTTGTGAGGGAGGAATTTCTTCCATTTGTGTCAGAGGGATTTGTGGCTCTGAATGAGCATTCTCCTCCTTTACCCATATAAATCCTAAGGGATACCGGAGCTTCTCAGTCACTTTTGTTGATGGACTCCTTGGAGTTAGGTGATGAGACGACTTCTGGGGATTTCATACTTGTACAAGGTATTGAAGGGAGCACTGTATCTGTACCCCTGCGCTCTGTATTCTTGAAGTCAGATTTAGTTATAGGACAGGTAAAGGTGGGACTTATGTCAAGTCTACCTATCAAGGGTGTTTCTCTGTTGCTAGGCAATGACCTGGCTGGGGGCAATGTAGTTCCCCTGGTCATCTTACTTCACAGCCGAGCACTGAAGATGGCGATGAAGACCCATCTCTGTATCCTTCCTGTGCAGTGACCCGTGCTATGGCTAAGAGGGCTCAAGAAGAAGATGATGTGGTGCCGTCCAGCTTATTGAATAGTCATGACTCAGGTGGTTTGCCTCATGACTCTCTTCAGCCTATTTTGGTTTTTCCGTTTGAGGACTTATCAGACACTTTTATCAGTTCTCTGTTCAGCCAGCCAGATGGGTCTGGTGATTCTGATGTGTCTGGAGACTTGTCTCTGTCCAGAAAGCGGTTGGTTCAGGAGCAAACCGATGATCCTGAAATTTGTGTACTAAAGAAGAGAGCCCTTCCTGATGAAGAAATAGATGCAGTTCCAGTTGGGTATTATCTCAAGGATGGAGTGTTGATGCGGAAGTGGCGCCCTCCTGAAATCCCTGCCAATGCAGTTTGGGCAGTGGTCAAGCAAATTGTTGTTCCGAAGGTCTACAGGAATGAGATCTTAACAATGGCTCATAGTTTGCCTTTAGGAGGTCATCTTGGTGTTAACAAGACTGTTGACAAGATCATTTAACACTTCTTCTGGCCTGGACTTCGGAAAGATGTTTCCAACTTTTGCAAAACCTGTCACACTTGTCAGGTAGTTGGAAAACACCAGTTAGACCCACCTGTAGCTCCACTGCAGCCTATCCCAGCATTTGGGGAGCCCTTCTCCAAGGTCATCGTTGATTGTGTTGGTCCATTACCCAAGACTAGATCTGGAAATCAGTACTTGTTGACAATCATGTGTGCATCTACCAGATTCCCTGAAGCCATACCTCTACGCATTATCAAGGCCACGGCAATCTCGAAGGCTTTGATAAGGTTCTTCACGTTGTTTGGCCTTCCCAGGGAAATTCAGTCAGATAAAGGTAGCAATTTCACTTCCGGATTGTTTCAGCAGGTTGTGTATGAACTAGGTGCGAAGCAGATTTTTTCCAGTGCCTATCATCCAGAGAGTCAGGGTGCCTTAGAGCGGTTTCATTTCACTCTCAAGACAATGATGAGGACTAATTGTTATGACTATGAGAAAGACTGGGATGAAGGTGTTCATTTGCTGTTGTTTGCAGCTAGAGAAGCAGTGCAGGAGTCTACTGGATTCAGTCTGTTTGAGCTAGTGTTTGGCCATGAAGTGAGAGGACCTTTGCTATTGTTGGGTGAACAATAGCAAGAGAAAGAGCCGCATATCAGTCTGTCAGACTATGTTAGCAAGTTCAAGGAAAGACTGCGTGCAGCTTGTGACCTAGCCAAAGAGAACTTGAAATCAAGTCAGGGAAAAATGAAAACTTGGTATGATCATAAGGCTAGAAGCCGTGAGTTTAAACCAGGAGACAAGGCCCTTGTGTTGTTTCCCTTGCAGTCCAATCCATTGCAGGCTAGATTTCATGGTCCTTATGAAATTCTGACTAAACTCAATGATCTCAATTACATTGTGAAGACTCCAGATAGGAGAAAGCCAAAACAGTTGTGTCACATTAACATGCAGAAGCCTTATCATGATAGGAATGCTAGGGTTGCAGCTGTCACTTCAGATCCTCCTATGGCCGAGACTTGTGAAGATGAGGGGGAGTTTCAAGATGATGAACCTAGAATTAAAGCTGAAGTTCTTTCATGTAAATTGTCAAATTCTGAAGTGTTGCAAAATCATGATGTAAAACTCCAGCACTTAGAACCCTCACAGAAAGATCAGTTTGAGAGGTTGATCAAGAAATATAAAGATCTATTTCCTGATGTTCCAAAGAGAGTTTCTATAGCCTCTCATGATGTAGATGTTGGTGATGCCGAACCAATAAAACAGCATCCGTGCGGATGAATCCTGAAAAGAGAAAGATTGCTGAGAAAGAGGTTGAGTACATGTTAGAACATGATATTATCAGACCCTCTAACTCAGATTGGAGTTCACCCAGTGTTCTAGTTCCAAAATCTGATGGAAGTACTAGATTCTGTACAGATTATCGCAAAGTCAATGCTGTAACTAGAACTGATGTGTTTCCAATACCTAGGATTGATGATGATTATCGATAGAGTAGGGCAAGCAAAGTTTCTGACCAAGATTGATTTATTGAAGGGTTATTGGTGTGTGCCTTTAACTGAGAGGGCCAAGAGTATCTCCGCTTTTGCCACACCATCTGGGTTATACCAGTATGAAATCCCACCCTTTAGCATGAAAAATGCCCCAGCCACGTTCCAAAGCATGATACAGGCTACAATCGCCGGATTGCCACACACGGGTGCGTACATCGACGACCTGATCACATGGAGTGACTCCTGGGAAGAACACCTGAAAGATGTAGAGACGTTTTTCCAGCGCTTGACCCAGGCTAACCTGACTGTTAACCTGAACAAGAGTGACTTTGGTTGTGCTACTGTCACGTATCTTGGCTACGTCATAGGCTAGGGAAAGGTGGCATCCATAAATGCTTAAGTCCAAGCCATCATGGACTTTCCAGTTCCTGACAACAAAAAAGCTTTGCGCCGCTTCCTTGGAATGATCGGGTACTACCGCAAGTTCTGCAAGAACTTTGCTGAGATTGCTCTCAGTCTCACCAACCAACTGAAGAAAGGCGTAAAGTTCACTTGGGATGAAGCATGCCAAAGAGCCTTCGATCGCCTGAAGTCTCTGCTGTGTCACTTCCCCGTACTCCAATCTCCTGACTTCAACAAACCGTTCTCCATGGCTAGCAACCAAGCTTGTGGATCTGTGCTCCTACAGAGAAGTGACTCTGATGACATTGAGCATCCCGTGGCATACTTCTCCAGGAAGTTCAATCGCCACCAAAAGAACTATTCCACAATTGAGAAGGAGCTGTTGGCTCTGGTTCTATCATAACAACACTTTGAGGTTTATGTTTGTACAGGGCAAAAGCCAATGATTGTATATACTGACCACAATCCGTTAACGTTTTTGAGTAAGCTGAAAAACAAGAATCGGAGATTGTTGAATTGGAGTTTGATTTTACAGGAGTTTGACTTGGAAATTAAGCATGTAAAGGGTACTGACAATATAATTGCTGATTGCTTATCCCGTGTTTGAGTATGTGTATATGTATCACGTGTTTATTAGCATATTGTATTATATGTATATATATATACAAGTGTCTACTTAACCACTTTTGTATTGAAAAGAAAAATTTTGCCTTTATGAGTCAAAATTTTTCCCTTTTGGAATGAAGGTGTAATGTGGGGGGGAAAAGCCACTAGATGGCAGTATTAACATTTTTTTTGTTAAGCCCAGTCTGGAGCTAGGTTGGGGCATGTCCTGGGCATGCCTTAGAAGGGAATGTCCCAGAGAATGGGAGGGGGCTGGAAAAGAGTATATAAGGAGAAAAATTGAGAGAAGAAAAGGTAGTAGGAGAAATTGCAAGGAGAAATTGTGGAAGGATACATTTGACCAGACCTGTCACTCTTTCCAAGACCTGTGAAGCTTTTTGTAGATTTTTGCCTGTGTTGGAGCATTTTCCTGTCCCAGGACATTGCAACATAGCAGCCCCATCTCAATTACCAAGGGACTGTAAATATCTCTTTTTTTTATTTCAATCTTGGTCAGTAGAGTAGATTGTAGATTAGTTCAAAGTGTGTGTTTAATTAAATCTGTTAAAGTTTTCAAATTTTGTCTGTCATCCCTTGCTGTCCGCTACGCCATAACAAATTGGGGCCATAACATGTGTTACTTCTATTCATCTAATACAAATCAGACATGAGGGCGTGATGTTATTTACTACTGAGTCATGAAAATTGTTATTTGCCTCAAAAAGTCAGACGCAGCCAATCTCCTCTGACATCAAAGTTATGCCAGGATCAGACTACACAATTTCAGCACGATTTTAGCCCGATCTGGAAAATGTAGGGCGTCGGGTGGGGTCGGAAACGATGAATGGTCATTGTGGGTAAAGACTGATCATTTTATGCCGTGTAGTATGCCATGGTGGACGACAACCGTTGTAGCATCTGTGACGCCTCACAAGACCCCCACAGAGTCCAGCATGTTTAATTTTTTTCTTCGTGTTCCACAACGGGTGGCGTCGCTGACCAATAGCAGCCCTGACATTGCTCTGCAGGAAGAGATGAAGCTGCCGCGCTGACCGATAGCAGCCCTGACATTGCCCTGCAGGAAGAGATGAAGCCGTCGGGCGCACATTTGTAAACAGAGCCAAGAGAAAGAAGAGTGATGCTGTAATAGCAAGGTGGAGCAGTGAGATGGAGGAAAGGTTCGTCGTCCTATGGCAGCAACATCTGTGCTTTCTCGATATTTCCTCAAGGGACTATTTTATGACGGAGGAAATAAAAAGCTGATATCTGGCAGTAATAGCCGAGACACTTCAGTAAACCGGTGAAATACTGACAAATACTGCCAGTAGCATTAAGCTGGCAACTCAGTGATAATGTTTAAGTTTGTGTCCTCAATATATCGGTTTCTGACAGGGGTATTGAAGTACTCTGGTAATGCAGTAACTCATGTAAGTAACATTAACCAATTAAGCCCTTTTTCCGGTCACGATAACCCCTAATAAGAAAGCTGGGTTACGCCTATAACAACAAATATTTCGGCATATTTATACCTTAACCTGGTTACTACTGTTTATACATGCTTTGAAAAGGCACAGTTTTTAAGGTATTAGTGGAAAGGTTACACGTCATTCCTTGAAAAATACGGCACAAGTTGTGACAGCCTGCAAATGACGGTTGGTCATGTAGCATCGTGTAATATGCCACTTCTCTCAGCCACATCACAGAAAGAATTTTTTAGCTCTGTAATCGCTTAATCTGACACGGTGATCTTTAGCACTGACAAAAACATCTAGTACTCTGATCCCAGCATGAATGCTGCCTTCACGTGCTATCGGGAAGACGATACTTTCCATTTGTGAATTCGAAATTACGAGTGCGTTGTGTTCAAGTGCTTTTGTTGTTGGAAAGAAATTAAAAATGGCGGACACAGAGTAATTGGCTGACCCAGCTGCTAGCTAACATCTGCCCTGGGTTGGTAAAACCTAACAGTAATGACATTTTAAATATGATGCTAACAGTAAGTAAAAAGCACATTAGAATTGTGTACAAAATTGTGTACAACATCAACAGCTAACAGTAGTAGAACGGTTAAAAAAAGGCATTATTTACCATTGGCGATGTATTCTTGCTCGCTCTCCGCCATGTTGAAAAGGTGAAAGGTCATTTCATCTCGGCAACTTGTTTCCAGTTCTCCAGTGGAAAATACGATGTGAGAGGGGATTCATGTGCAATATTCACGTCAATCTCTCATATTTACCATTATTCCTATAGCACATGAATGCAGCATAAGCTAATGAATCGCCGTTTTACGCACGTTTAGTATTTGCATTTTCTCGAGAGGTCTCCACTCACTGGTCTGCAGGTTTGTGTGCATTCCCCCCGCGCTGAGAAGAAAATGCGGGCTGGCTATGCATTAGCACTGTGCATTATGCAATGAGAATTGCGCGGCTTAGAGTTTTAAAAAATGGAAATTCTAATTTTAACAACTTGGGCAGGTCATAATTTACCTGGGCAGGCCACCAAAGTATAACCTATCCATGGAAACAAGTTGTGCAAGAATATAAACAAGTAACTGGTTTCTATATAATTATCTGCAATATATTCAACAGTCATTTGCAAAGTTGTCTTAAGAAAGAATCCATGCTATTACAAAGCTAGAATTAAAAAAAAAAAACGCTAAATCAGGGTGCTTGACGAGTTCCGCTAACTCACTGTGAAAAGGTACTATGTGGGCAGGTATAAGCTGACAATCTGTTAGTGTTGTGGTAACCACAAGCTCTGTGGTTAGCATCCCAGCTCCGCAGAGAAGGTTTTTTTGTTGAGCAGCAGGGTCATAACTTGTGTATCAATAATTTCTTGGGTGTTCGTTGTTCTGACTTTGACCATTTTTTTTTACATTATCTTTGTATTGATAATATTGTTTATTTGCTTGTTTTATTGAAATTAAATCAGTGAAGTCAAACTTAATTTCCTTTGTATGTATTTTCTTTGAAGAGGAAAATATATACAAGACTGGCAGAAATTGAAATATATTTAAAAAAAAATAAATTAATAAAATTATTGTAATTTGATGGAATGAATGCCCATAATGACACATACGTGAAATTAAATGAGCTTTACTGTTTGGTGCCAGAGAAATATGAATTTGCACACCGTACCCACTTGGATAGGGCACCTAAACATTCCCAAAATAAAACCTCTCTAATTTTGCTTTGATGTATACTCATCAAAAAAGAAACTTCACACTCATAAATTTCTAAATATTTTCTTGAAACTTAATACAAGAGATATTCTTATTATTATTAGGGGTAAATGCATTGTCAAAGACATCATGACGCACAGCAACTCCGACGTGCAAAAGCATGCAGCACGTGCGAGCATACATCAAGGTAAAAGCATGTTTCCTCATTTTCCTAGTCACGTGACCTTATGAGACACGTGCAATTGAGCCCACCTTAGCACGGTAGAGTGACATCTCGGAAAAACAAGTTCTTACAGTCAATTATCCGTCGATTTGCAATGCCACGACTGTCAAACATTCAACGTGAACGTGCCATTGGCATGCTGAATACGGGAACGTCGGTCACTGACGTTGCCAGGGTTATGGGATGCAGTCGACGGACTATCCATGATCTTCGGACACGTCTCCAACAAACTGGCACCACAGCAGACCGACCTCGTTCAGGTAAACCACGTGTGACGACACAAGCAGAAGACCGACAAATCGTCTTATGTCATTTGCGTAATCGATTTCTCACTGCAACGTCCACTAGGAATGAATTGTTTAGAGGTCGTGTGACTGCCCAAACCATATGTAATCGCCTGCGCACTGCTCATCTCCATGCACGTCGGCCATATCATGGATCAATTTTAACCCAGTTACACCAACGTCAACGGCTTCTCTGGGCACAACGACATCTGAGATGGACTCAGCGTGATTGGAATAGGGTCGTTTTTAGTGACGAATCCAGATTCACTTTGCACTTCGCTGATGGGAGAGTTAGAGTTTGGAGGAAACGCGGTGAAGCATACGCCCAGTGTTGTGTGCAGGAAGTGGACCGTTTTGGGGGCGGAAGTGTTATGGTTTGGGGTGCCTTTAATGGTCCTGCCCGTTCCCGACTGATGGTCGTTCAAGGAAACCTAACTGCTGCAGGATACAGAGCTTTTGCCATTCATGGCAGCTCATGGCCCAGGTCTGACATTCCAACACGATAATGCCAGACCTCATACGGCCAATTTAACGCGGAATTTTCTTAGGAATGCTGGCATCAATGTCATGGAGTGGCCATCAAGGTCTCCCGACCTTAATCCCATAGAACATGTGTGGGATGTGTTGGGCAGAAGACTCTGTCAAGTAAGGAACCCTCCACAGAATTTGCAGGAACTTGGTGCCATGTTGGTTCAATTATGGCGACGCATCCCCCAAGCTCTGTTCCGACGCATCATTCAATCCATGGAGACGTTGCGTCGCAGTTGTGAACGCTCATGGAGGGCATACGCGCTATTGACATGCTTTCATCAAGTTATAACTTACCATTTTTACTCTCTTACATTTCCGTATCATTTCCGGTGGAACTGGTTACATTATGAACATGATTTTTATGGTACACCGTCATTAATGGGTACAGAATGGAATTAAATCATTATTTAAAACCACTTTTCTTGTATGTTCAACTTATCGACCTCCAAACGAGTGTGAAGTTTCTTTTTTGACTGAGTATATTTGATAAGAATAAACTTTGGCACAGATGATGGTCAGATTCTGTGCTGTAATTTTTAGAGGTTTCAGATGGCAACTGACTAATTTCAAGAGAGATAAAATTAAAACTTTGTTTGGTGCAAAAAAAAAAAAATTCTATTTCTGCTGTGCAGCATCTTTATTTACTCTAACTCAGTGACACATTCACTGATTTTCACACCATGACAAAAATCCCCAAGGTGTTACCTTTATTACGATACCATGATTATTCAAATCGATTCAGTCTTTGCAGAGATATAGTCGTTTCATTTTAGGCATGTCATTTTCAAGCCAGAGGCTCAGGGCTTTAGAGGTTAAATGCTAGTTGGAAGCACTTAGTATCTGCCCTCAACCATTTTCATTCTAAAAAGACTGTCAAACTGCAGCTGTGGAGCCACGATTAAACCAAGAGTCCCAAACATAGTAAATATACTCAGTGATGATGCAAACAGCTCACTGCAAGCTCTAATTACTGCAGAATAGTCTAAACACATGTCCCTGGCAACAGTGATAGCTTCACATGAGAGACTGAATACAGGGGTCCTGCAGGTGATGGAAATCTTTGAAAATTCTTGCATTTTAATGTGGTGTTCACATCATGGATAAAATTGGTTACATTTTGAAATAAGTGCTTGAAACTGCTTGAAATTGGTAAGATGGTCTGCAAAATTGTCATAGTAATTTGCAATCTGACCAAGTAATTAAATAAATATGTAATTTACCACAACAACAAGGTCCTAGAGAGGCTTAAACATTTGCTTTAAAAATGAGTAAAAATATTGAATATGACTTTGGAATAGGTAACAAAAAGACAGTTTGCTTGCAGAATCTGAATACTTAGCCAGAATTAAGTCGCAACTGCAAAACCAACGAAAGGTTCAATCAAATTGAATTACCTTGGTCTTGATAGGGAAATGTGCAACTGACACCCTCCTGCAAGGTCAAAATAAAATGGAAGCTATCAATCAGAGGAATGTTTTTATTTGCAAACCACTGACACTGTTGCGACATCTACGCTGCCCAGACTGTTTCCTTGGCTTTCTTGAGCATAGCCAGTATCCTGTTCTTAATTTCTTTGGTTCCTAGGGAGTACACAATGGGGTTCAGACAGGGAGGTAAACATGAGGCTAAAGACGAGCCCACCATTCTGCCATCCGGATTGAGTCGGAATAGGTGGAGGTCAACAGTAAACACGGTCAGAAAAGGCATGAAGAAAACTGCCACTAAAATTAGATGCTCAGTGCAAGTTGCAAGTGTTTTGTACCTGCTGTCCACACTTTTCATTTTAAACACCACAGTTAAAATACAGCAGTATGACATGATAATGAAGCTAAGGGGCCCACACAGAGCTATTAATGACAGAGAAGAGACAGTGACCTTCTGCAGTCTGGTATCACTGCAGGATAGTCTGTACACATACACATAGGCACAGACAAAGCTTTCCACATTCAGCGAATTGCAAAATTGCAATTCTGTCATGATCAGAATCGCAAACATAACGGTGCTAAAACAAAACACCCAAATAATCACTAAAATACTGATCATGCTTTTAGGTGTATTTATTGAATTTTGTCTCAGTGGAAAACACACTGCAATTAACCTGTCATAGGCAAGTACACCGATGGAAAATGACTCTAACATGGAAAAGCAGTAATGGAAAAACATTTGTGCCAAACATGAATTATAAGAAATAAAGTTATCTTTCCCAAGAAATATCTTGATCATACTAGGAATAATGGTTGTACTGATAATTAAGTCGATAACCCCTAAATTTGCCACTGCAATATACTTTGGGGCGTGCAGGCGATGATCTGCCCATATAATTGAGAGGATACATGAATTAGCCAAAACTGTTACGATATAAATGATGGCGAAGGAAAAAAAATATATCTGAGCAAACTTTAGCGATGTAAATCCTACAAAATAAAATCCATCTGGCCTAATAACAGAACTGTTCAAGTTGGAAGACGAGGAAACTCTCATCTCGGCTTATCGGACAACGCGCTGGACTGTAGAGACTGTAGCCCACTCCTGCAAGAAACCGCACAATCAACACATCATCCAGTAAGTCACCTCAAAACACCATGCTTCTTAAAGTTTCAAAATAACCATCTCATTAATCTAAGTAAAAAATTAGTACAGTGCCATCTTACCACCTGGGTAATACCATCAACCAGTACAGACAGGTCCTCACGGTTGGTTACTCCTTGTATCTGTTGAGCAGGTTCTCTCTTATATCCTTTAACTCCTCTGATGAATAGTCCTGCATATATTTAGGATTTCCTTGGGGATATTAAATCTGTGCGCTGCTTTTGAAGCTGTTAAAGGCGTTGATCAGCAAGTCAGCAAACAAGTGCTCCACACATGCTCTCCACATGTTTATTTCTTTTTTCTTCACATTTTTATTATTTTCAGAACACAAGGCTCACAGTATTGCAAAACAAATCTGTTGTGTTTATACACATAAGTTAAAAAGTATTATCAGTCAGACCCCCCATCTCACCCAAAACATACATATCAGATAAAAAGAACATTTGATGCAAGATAATATGGAGGTGAAATATAAATGTAGAAACATGATTGAAGTAGTCATTATAATATGAAAAAAGGAAAATGGGGGGTTACAAAGATATTAATATAAACCAAAATAAACATATAAGTTAAAGTCTCAACAATTACTGTATACTAAAAACTTTAATGGATTATCTTCTCATCAACAGTGTGCAGCAAAATGTGGTCTAAAAAATCTCATGTATTCATGGGTATTTCTTTCCATTCAGAAGGATATCGACCTTGTAACAGGGTTTCTTTAGGTTCAGATGGTAAACTAGACAGTCCGGTCGGCTGTGATTCTCCCCTTATTTGAGCATCATTCGGCCAATTCTGTCAAAATCAATAGGTGTCATAAGTGAAGTATAACACATGTCCATAACTAAATATGAAAGTAATCGGTCAGATTTAGCAGCCTGAGCTGTCGAATAGCTCACTCGGTTTAAGCACCGTATTGCGGAGCAGAGGTGACTCTCACGGCGAGGGCTCGAGCCCCGGTCGTACCAAACGGCATTGGTCAGCAGCAGTTGCGGGGGGGGCAATTTACCTTGGCGCAGCACACCTGACAGCTGCTTTGATGTCGACACAGTAAATTATTAAGAAGGAAAATGCAGCCTATAGATTTTCAGGGTTTGTACTTTGTACCCTTTTTCATTATGAATTGAGAATGTATCCCCTATGTCCACATGTCCACAGATCACTGTATCTGTCCTTACAATCCTTACAGATTGATTGTGAAAGCGGTCATGTTAAAGATAGTCCACCTACTAACTGGGATTTTGATGTTTTGTGAAGATGCAAACAATAAATGGAACATAGTTAGACAGAAAAACAAAAAAAAAAACACAAATGTAAAAACACAGTACTGTAATGCCGTCTACAGGCTTCGTACACCTTTTCCAAAGTGAAATTCAAGCACTTTTCAAGGATTTTCAAGGTGCATTTTCATGCTTTTCCAGCACCTTACAGCTGTGGTAAACTACATATTTATATACATAAACGACAGATTCCACAGAAAGTGTGAGCAACAGGTCCAACTGTACTTAACAGGGTGAAATTATAAATTAATGGAATATATGTGGTTTATTTCATGGATAACATAAAAACAAATGTTTACAGGAAGTTTTAGACCATGGATCACTGCAATTTTGGTAAAAAAAAAAAAAAATGAGCAGAGAAAAGGGAAGGCATATCAGTGACCAACCCGGCTAATCCACAATAAGCAGGGCTTTGTTAAAGCCTGTATATTTCTTGGACAATGACCTGAAATGCAGTTTTTAACCGGGATTATTTTGTGACAATAAAATTCATACACTGGATAATTAGTCAATCCTGCGCACTCATCTCCAAGTTCCTCATCCACCTTGGAGTTCTGAGAGGAAGGAGGGACACTGTTTTGGGTCACCCTGTAGTATGGATGCATAGTTCTAGCCAGGCCATTTTAGCGTACCGCGCCGGTACGCTGACGAACGCAAAAGTCGCATGCCGGTACGTTGGAAACATCCGCCGATACGCAAAAAATTGCTGCCGGTACATTACAGATATGTCACCAGTACCAGTATCAGCAACAACACGGATGGCTTTAGACTGTACCGATCAACCTAGTTTGATCCATTATCTAAAGATAGGCCTGTATAGCCGCCGCTGTCGCAAGTAGCAAACCTGTAAAGACATGGCACATTAGGCTCAGTACTGTAGCGCGTGAACAGCCAGTCGCGGATGTTTGGCTGGTTCGTCCAGCTCCTGGGACGAGCTCCCAAAAAGAAACGAAGTTCGGAAGGCGGTGATGCAGTCATCAAAGTAGAGCCTAGTAGCAAGCGAAAGCCATCAACGACGGTGGATCTTGCTTGTGCGAGTGAATATAGCCAGCTTGAATTAGAAAATCTACGAAATCTCTATTTAACTGTCCGATGGATCCCGATCTTTTCTTCCACTTTGAAGTCTCTTCCGTTTAACATGCGTAATTGGCTCAGTTTAAAATAATCACAGAAACTAGGTAGCTATATAACTTACATCAGAGATACTGATATTGCAACTTGATAATTTCGCTGGCAGCGAGTTAGCCGCAGGTATTTGGACTAAGATATCTTCACGAGAAGCAGACGTTATTGCACAACACTTCCTATCAGATATAAAATACTGCATTGTCGTTGACTATAAAGTTAGATTGGTTTCTGGAATTGACATTCATATTGTGACTGAACAGTCCGGTAGCTTGATTACTGGCAGCAGGCTACGTTGTAAATTCATGCCAATTGCCTTACTTATCTTGACTAACTACAAGCACGTCACACACAGATGAAAAAAATAATTTAATATTGTAGCTCGTCATTTTAGCCATGGGTATCTTTCCAATCTCAATTAACATTTCCCAGCTAAACTTGCTGCCGAATCAGTATGTGCAGACCTTTATAATGTGTGTAGCGACCTTGCCATGACATAGCTAGCGAACTTGGAATGTAGGTATACCGTTCGCTTATTGTTCTTGCTCGTCTTTATGCATGGTCGAAATAAGTCATGTCTCAAACACCTAAATACTTTGAATTGTCTCCCTCTGCAGCTGCTGGGAATTAAATGCTGCGGGTGCATTGTGCATTTACAGAGGGCTCGGCTCCCAGCAATAGTAATTTCAAATGACAGTAAAATTGTCCAGTCATATTTCCTTTATGAATGGGAGGGCTTTGTTATCGCCCGCTGTCCCCCAGGCCAATCACAAGCTAGCGAAATAGGGGGAAAAAAAAAAAAAAATCGGCGGTAAACAACCTACCCAGTTAACCTGAGTTGCTGGTTCGTGATAGCTGTGAATATCGTTTCGAGTTTAAGAAGAACGTTTTCTAGACTAATATTCAATGAGAAGTTGGAGCTGATCAGCATGGGAAAACCTACACCAGACCTTAATTTGATGCAAAAAACCAAGGCTTTTGAGAGGCATTTCAACACCAGCAATTATGCGCGATACCCATGGGTGAAGGAGGAAAATTTGTATTGCTGGGATTGGGTCCTGGGCCAAAACTGGACTCTCTGAGCGGGTGAAAAAGGCAATTATATGATCATGAAACGGTAAGCTATTTATAGGGCTCTGTGTTTAGGGATTTTTGTATTTTTGCCGTCGCTGCCAGTGTTTCGTGTATATTACAAAATTTATTTGGGAAAAAATAATACGGCATTGCTGAGATGGTGAAACAGATTAACCGGTAATACAGCACGCTGCTTTTACCCAAATTAACTTTACAGGGGAAACGGAATGAAACTTTTAGCCTCATATTCAGCCATACGCATTAGCATGTTGGCAAGAACAAGTGTAAATCAATTCAACAAAACAGGGGAAGTATGGCATCCTGCAGTTGTGGAACCGATTCGGCGGTCTCTGAATATGTACAAAACCTTGACAATACCGCAAAGACAAGATATTTCTTTTAGCTTAAGTACAACGAAGGTCTGTGTAACCTTCCGGATCCTTATGAGCTGAAAGGTTGGAGGAGCGACCCCTCTTTGGGTCTGGGTTGGCTGGATCATCACTTGATTTTCCTACATCGAACAGAAATTCAACATCTGTTGATCATCATTGATCAGTGAAAGTAATTCACATTCGTACGTTTACCAGAACAATTTGAAAAAGAGGCACCAACATATTTTGGGGGGTTTTATTCGTGATAAGGGGGTTTAGAATTTATGATTAATATTTAATATCGCGAATGCTTATACTGCGCATTCCCTAGCCACCTGGTGTGTCATCAGTAACAAGGCTGCCGCCGTTACAGCTACAGTAGACATTTAACTAAATTTCTTAGACATTTCCTAGACATTTATCTAAATTTTCTTGACTGGATGTACGATGGACGTTTTTACACACTCGAATGTTTCTCTGGGTACCCAAAATTCAAGCCGAAAAAGTACTGATCTTAGTCGATACTGATGAAGGTTGAAAACGGAATTCTTTCCAATGCTAATATCCGAACTGTCACATAAATACTCGCTATCGGAAAGAAAGGAACCTATCGAATTACCCAACACAAAAAAGATCATTCCCTTGCCACGACCGAATAATAAAATGCGAAAACTTAGCAAAATGTCACGGTAGAAATGATGGGAAATAACTTGCGACTGACCCGACGTAAAGTGAATAGTACAAACATGCGAGTGGGTCTACGGCATCCAGTTCTTGCATCGAATTGCATCAATCCACGTAGATTTTTTCAGTTCTCGATCAGGAATTCATGGGAAACATATTCCTGAACCCTTCACGAAACGGTTTGTGCAGTTAATAACGCTGCAACTGACTGGCATTATGATAAAACGTGGAAGACAACTTTATTTTACCTATAAAATCAATTGTCATGTTGTGGCTTTTTGCCAACCACGTTAGTCAACAAACCCACGTGACCAGGTTTGTGACATCACGAGAAGTATCGCTCCGGTACGTTCAATAAAATTTCTGGCTAGAACCCTGGGATGTGCCAACCCCTTTAAGTCAAACTAAGGTTGGCTTGATCCATCCAGGGATTGGAGTGAACTCGTCCATGTAAAAAAACCGTGTTCGAACTCGGCTTGCTTGTGAAAATTCAATAACTGATCCGGGTGTGCCATCTAGTGATAGAATATTGTAACTGTGTGCATAAATCTACAGCTCCGTGTCCACTGGCGGACACATCGGCACAAAAGGGTTTAAATACCCTGCCAGCAGCCGCTAAATCCCATTCACAGCAGTGCTGAGGTTGTTGCTAACGTTATTACTGTGGACAGAAATTTTTACCATTTTGATGAGGGACACAAACGCGAGTTGGTGAAAATTCTAGAAGGCCAGTTAGTAAACATCCGCTCGCGTATGCGCTTTACCCCGCTTTCATACTAACGGTTGTTATAAAATTGGAACTTCAATGCGGAATGCAGAGCGAACATTACGACCACACATCCGACATAAATTACAGAACAATAGCCATGCTTTTACAGGTAAAACATTTATTCTTTATTCTGTTGACATATTTTATTGAAAATGCAGAGAGATGGAAAATTTTATATTGTAGTGCCGAAGTACAGGAGTCGTAGGCGGAGTATCAAAATAAACGACTTGCGGTTTATTGAACATAAGCCTCAAAAAAAACTGCACCACATTTTACAACTCGTCTCACTCACTGCTAGTTGCAGCTCTCTAACCAGTCCGTGCGGAAACTCTTTAACCCACTGTCATTCCGTGGGTGAATTATGTACACTCCACTACACAAGCCCCCCCCAGAATTCACCCATAGTCAAAATCCCCGCGCTGGGGAGGGATGATAGCCCGACCTCGGTGGGTGCGGACAACAGGGGGCGAGGAGGGAGGAGTCGTGGGCGCAGCGGCGCCATCCACCTGTTTGGAGGGCAGAGGTGTCGACAGGCTTGGGGGCACGCTGACAGGGGGTGGAGGGTTGGGCCTTGGGGGACGGCCCCGGCATGGGGGTTGAGCTAACTCCAATGGCCGGGAAACATCCATGTGTGCAGGCTTAACCCTGTCGATAGAGACAGTTTCAGGCCTACCACCAATATCCACGACCAGGCCTTTTTCTCCGTGCTGCTGGACCCTGAATGGCCCATCGTATGGGGGACGCAGGGGCCCGCGGTGAGCGTCGTAGTTTGGGGGGCACCCGGAAAGCAGGAGTGCAATGCTGCGACGTAGGGACGGGTGCGAAAGCCTCCGCGGCCTTTAGCAGGGAGGAGCGCTGTCTGGCTGCAGACCAGGGGACTGTGGTATCTGGGATGAAATCCCGGGCACTCGGAGGGTCTGGCCGTAGACGAGTTCAGCGGGCGAGGACCGCAGGTCTTCTTTGGGGGCG
Organism: Gymnothorax javanicus; assembly: GCA_029692085.1. Taxonomy (NCBI): domain Eukaryota; kingdom Metazoa; phylum Chordata; class Actinopteri; order Anguilliformes; family Muraenidae; genus Gymnothorax; species Gymnothorax javanicus. The sequence goes on from CM056197.1 coordinate 151,050,234, forward strand.
CACCTGATGCTCAGCATGACCCAGGGTAGCTTATCCACCCAGTTGCCATCCATCAAGCTAGCGCGGAGGGCCGCCTTCATGGAGCAGTGGAACCGCTCGCAAAAACCATTCGCCTGGGGGTGGTAGGCGGTGGTGCGGTGCAGCTTGACCCCCAAACTCCCAGCAACCGCGTTCCAGAGTTCTGAGGTGAACTGAGAGCCACGGTCGGAGGAGAGGTTGGACAGGGTGCCAAAGCGCGCAATTCACGTGCCAATGAATGCACGGGCCACATCGGATGTCGCTGTCGAAGAGAGGGGAATGGCTTCGGGCCAGCGGGTTGTCCTGTCCACTGCCGTGAAAAGATAGGTGAAACCGTGTGAAGGTGGAAGGGGGCCCACCAGGTCGATGTTCACATGATCAAACCTCCGTTCGGGAACAGGGAAGGGCTCGAAGGGTGCCTTGGTATGGCGGTGCACCTTTGCCCTCTGACAAGCCAAACACGAGTCAACCCAGGCTCTCATGTCCTTCTTAAGCCCACGCCACACAAATTTCTGCGAAATTAACCTCTCAGACGGTTTCCTGCCGGGGTGGGAGAGGTTGCGTACTGCCTCGAAAACATCCCGTCGCCAGTTCGCCGGAACCAGCGGCCGCGGTTGTCCAGTGGAGAGGTCGCACAGCAGCATAACGCCTGATTCACCGACTGCGATGTTCTCCAGGCGCAATCCAGTGGCAGAAGCCCGGAGGGCGCCGACCTCCTGGTCGGAGGTCTGGTCCGCACTCATGCGGGCGTAATCCAGACCCAACTGAACAGTCCCCACCACTGCTCTGGAGAGGCAGTCTGCCACCACGTTGGATTTGTCAGCAATGTTTTGGATGTCTCCCGCAGCGCCCGAGCTGTGTATGGTCGGGGGAAGGCAGAGACGGCCTCCACTTTCGAGGGGAGAGGGGCGGCCCCATCCTTGTTGATGAGATGCCCAAGGAAGTGGATGGAGGGCAACCCGAAAAGGCATTTTGCCGGGTTGATAATCAGCCCGTGTTGGCTTAGCCTTGTGAAGAAGTCCCGGAGATGAGCCAGGTGCTCCTCTTCCGAGGAGCTGGCAACGAGGATGTCGTCCAAGTAGACAAAAATGAATGGCATGTCCCTCAATGCCGAATCCATCAGCTGCTGAAAAGATTGGGCTCCATTTTTGAGCCCGAATGGCACGCGCAACAATTCAAATAACTCAAAGGGCGTGACTACTGCCATTTTGGGGATGTCCGGGGGGTGCACTGGGACCTGGTGGTATCCACGTACTAGGTCCACCTTGGAGAAAACCCGCTTACCCGCTAGGTGCACGGAGAAGTCCTGTATATGAGGGACTGGGTAGCGGTCGGGCTCAGTAGCTTCATTAAGGCGGCGGTAGTCCCCACACGGCCTCCACCCGCCATCTGGTTTCGGGACGATGTGGAGGGGTGAAGCCCATGCGCTGTCTGAGCGGCGAATGATACCAAGGCGCTCCATGTTGGCAAACTCTGACTTGGCTATCGCTAACCTTTCGGGGTTGAGCCGGCGGGCCCTGGCATGAATAGGGGGGCCCTCGGTCTCTATGTGGTGATCGACCCCATGTGTAGTTGTGGTGGCAGAGAAAGTGGGCTGCGTTAAACTGGGGAATTCACCGAGGAGGTGCTGAAGTTTGTCGCCCTCTGAGAGTGAGCTGGATAGGCCGCCGTATATTGCCTCGTTGTGGGTGCATGTGAATGAGGAGAAGGTCAGAGCGTCCACCAGTCATCCATTTTTGACGTCTACGAGCAGCCCATGAGCACGTAAAAAAATCAGCGCCGAGGAGTGGAAAGGAATGTCGGCCGTGACGAAATCCCATGTGAAGCGCTGACCCCCGAAACACAGCTCTACTGTCTTTGTTCCATAAGTACGAATGGGGGTGTCATTGGCGGACGTCAAAGGCGGGCCTCGCATTCCACCGGCGGCGTCACTCGCTGTAGCCGGCAGGACGCTCCTCTGAGCACCGGTGTCGCAGAGGAATTTTCGCCCAGAGAGGGTGTCCTTGATAAACAGCAGCCGGTTACTCGCGCCCACGCTCACGGCCGCTACAGAGCGCAGGCTTTGGCGTTTCCCGCCAGCTCGTAATTGCAAGGGGGGCGGCATTTTCTAGCTTTAGCTCCAAAGCGTGCGTGGAAATAGCACATGCCTGTGCTGGCACGGCCGTCGGTAACAGCCTGACCTTTGCTAGTCAGCGCGCCGCCACCCGTGGGCATGTAACTACGTGTTGGAGCTAGCACCTCAGGGGTGCAACGATCTGTCACCAGGAAGAAGCGATCAGCCTCTTCTGCCAATGCGTGGGGTTCTGTAATAGCTGTATTGGCGAGCGCTGTTTGCACATGAGGCGGCATGTGTCGAAGAAACAGTTCTATGAAGAGGAAATTTGGTTCTTCCGTACCTAGCAGGGATAGCATCATCTCCATGTGCTCGGAAGGTTTACTGTCTCCTAGGCCCTGAGTAGCAAGCAAACGTCTGGCTCGTTCTGACCGCGACAGTTCAAATGTCTTAAGGAGATAAGCCTTGAATGCCAAATATTTATCCTGGGCAGGGGGAGATGTAATGAAACTTACAGCTCTGGCTGCAGTGGAGCTTCCAAGCGCCGAGACGACGTGGTAGTAACGGGTGGCATCATCATCAATCCCGCGGAGTGCAAACTGAGCCTCCGTCTGTGCGAACCACGCTGCGGCGGACGTTTCCCAAAACTCCGGCAATTTAAGTGTAACGGTGTTATTTGCCATGTTCGGTACAGTCTCGGAAACTAGACTGTCGTCGGGGTCACCAGTGTAGGGCCGAAGTACAGGAGTCATAGGCGGAGTATCAAAATAAACGACTTGCGGTTTATTGAACATAAGCCTCAAAAAAAACTGTACCACATTTTACAACTCGTCTCACTCACTGCTAGTTGCAGCTCTCTAACCAGTCCGTGCGGAAACTCTTTAACCCACTGTAATTCCGTGGGTGAATTATGTACACTCCACTACAATATCGGTTCAAAAATTTAAGTAGTCAGTTGATCACACTTTCTGTGGAATCTGCCAAATTGGAACAGCAAACAGGGAAAGCAATAAAAAGCATTGCTAACGCCACATCCGGCAAGCCAACTCTGTTTGCCGTAACAAGTGTGGGAGAAGCCCAGGGAGTTAGCTCGTCCACGATCACTTGCCTGCTGCTGAATTTTTAAATCGGGTCGGTCCGGGCCAAGCTACTTTACTTTTCTTTGTTCCTCCAGTGAACGCCTTGAGAAAGGCTGTTTCTGCGCTTCCACTTGAACATGCCGTCTCGCGCAGTTACCAGGTTGAAAAGGCGGTAGATGAAATGACAGTCAAGACGAAGTGTCGCGGTGGGTGTGAACATGATTGACAGCCACGAGAATTGTCCAATCACATTAGATCGAAAAACATTAAAACAATCGAAAGAAACCAATGAAACAACAGCCTCGGGTCATGAGATCACCAAAACTTTGAGAGCTTCCGTGAGGTACCGTTTGGCCGGCGTCCCTCACCCAGGAAGTAAATGGATACAGAGAAATCAACCAAATACCATTTGGAACTGATATTTAGGGGCTGTTGACAGGCGCTCGCAGACTGAAAAACGCGTGTATTTCATAATTATTTGCAGTATACAACTAAATTATATTTAACATGTTTAAGTAAATTTTCATCTCTTGATATTTGAAGGGGGGCGGCACCCCAGCGCCCTCTACTGGCCGGCCGCCACTGGTCAGCAGCTTTTTCAGAGTAGTGCATAATTGGCCATTGCGCTACAGGGAAGCAAATGGGGAAGTGTCTGCCGGGAAGGGAAATATTAAAAAAAAGAAAAAAACAGTTGCCTTGTTCGTTGCTTTAGCGCCTCCAGTTGGCCAGCCGAGCGCTCGTCAGGAAGATTCTAAGCTTGTTCATGTTCCGGTATCCTCCGCCCTCGTTCTGGATTCAACCAATGAGTGTATAAGAAGCAGTAGTTGACGGGCATGTGCTTTGGAGGAGAGCCGTGAACCGTCCCCTCTCTCCTGAATTGGCAACAAGGGGTCGCAGACGTGCAAGCCTTGTACATGGTTACCTAATTGGGCATTCCCGATTCGGCTGGGATTTGAGAGGCCAAATTCACATTAAGAAAATATAAAACAAAAATAGCAGCCTGTACAGAATCCACAAGGAAGTGTGTATATCTCAGCACAAATTTGCACATTATCTCACCAATACTGTCGCCATGGCAACCAAAATTGCTAGGTGTCATAAGTGAAGTACAATATATGTGCATACCAAATATGAATAATTGAGTAATATGAGTAATTGGTCAAAAATTACAGCCTGTAGAGCGTCTACAAAGAAGTGTCTTCAGACGCGGACGTTGCGGAGACGACACATGAATCCAAAGTAGCTGCGCGACTTCGTCCGGGGGCTACAATAATTCATCAAAGGGCTCCAAATCTTAAGAAAGAAATCCTCTATATCTGCAAGGACAGCACTTATTCTTTAAAGAGGTAGGACACTAGAAATCTCCCTGAACCAGTCTGTCACTGTGGGTGGAGTATCTTTTATCCAAGTTAGCAATATGTGTTTACGTGCAAGAAGTAAAAGTTTGTCTCGTAATATATATTGGTTGTGGGAGAGTGCCAGAGGTGTATAGCAATGAAGTACATGTACTTTGTTACAGTACTTAAGTAGTTTTTTTGAGGATTTGTACTTCACTTGAGTTCTTTTTTTAAACCGGGACTTTTACTTTTACTCTACTACATTTAACCCACTGAGCAAGCCGACGTTGAAACTACGTCTTTTAGACGTCATGGTCCGATGGAGAAAAGACATCTCTGGCGGGTGCAGAATGAAAGTTTTTATAAAACGTAATTTTTGGACGTCTTCTGGACGTTCAGTTTTGATGTCTACAGGACGTCTGTACAAGGTGGTTGGTGTGGATGTCCTCTCGACGTCTTATATGGACCAAATTTGAACGTAATTTATATGTACAAAATTATTTTAAATATTAATGGCCTTATCCATGAAATGATGTATAATGTATATGAAAAAGTTCAATGCAGCATTCAAAATACGCTTTAATTGTTGTCTTGCATTGTGAGAGCATGCAAATACCATTATCTTGGGGTAATTGTAATGTGTATACTAAATGTTGTCGTTGTGTATTCCCCCCCCTCCCCCCGTCCCTCTTTTCACATGAAAAAGTCCAATACAGCATTCAAAATACACTTTTATTGTCTCGCATAGAAATGCAATTATTTTTGTAATGTGCGTATTATGTTTAACTCTTTCGCCCCTAAGTAAATGATACAATGTAACACTCTTCAGCCCAATGTATTACACAGTGTGCTATACCATTGAACCCTGGATATAATTAGCAAAAACAAAGAAAACGGATCTGTTGGAATATGATCTGCGGGAATTGGCACACATGTAAATCGTGAATTAATCATAAAAATTTAATTATCAAAGTATGAAATACAGTTCAGCTGCCGCATGCAATAGGCTATACCACAAAAAAACGGCATAGGGGAGCCTAAATTTGAACTTGGGTAGCTTTTTAAAAGTGTGATCCAATTTTTTTTTCATAAAATATTTAAGTTCTCCGGTTATTGACTCCCCTAAAATTTTGTTGCGTTGTTGGCGACCCTATTGATAATATATGATGTAGATAAATTAATAGCCAATTTTAAACGCAGGCATTCCGGATATCTGTACCCTCATAAGAAAAAATAAATAAATCACACTCCCTCGATATAAAATCCATTTATTTTCGGACGCATCCACGAATCTCCGTTTCTTTTCCATCGTAAGCTGTAAGGGATAACTTGACATTGTTTTTCAGATCGCAATGGGAAAAAATAAAACCTCCGCCGGATGCCTAAAGAGCAAGATATGTGGAAAATGCAACCTCAATGTGCTGAATGTCAGTTGAGGGACACGTATGATCACATATTCATATTGACAAAGGAGGGGTTACGTTAATATGCGGTTTTGGCCCACATGGTTAAAATTATGGATAGGAAAAATGAATTATGTATAAATACCCAAATTCCTGCAAAGCAACCCATACTGTAAACACTTCCATAAGATTTCGCTTGATTTTTTTTTTTTTTTTTGCCATGACTTGCGCTGGAAGTAATGAACATAGGCGATTTTGTGCAAAATGTAGCAAAATACGCCTATTCAAATAAAAATCTATACATGAAGGACCATGAAATAAAATATAGGCTAATCTCTCTAAAATGTCCTTTTGTTGTTGTGAATTTGTATACTACTATGTTGTTAAAGTAAAAAGAAGTCACTGGCTACTTGAAGGACCATGAGATAAAATATAATCTTTCTAAAATATCCTTGTGTTGTAGCGAATTTGTATACTATTATGTTGTTAAAGTTTAAAAAAGTCGTTGACTGCCGTCAAGTAAAATGTTCGCGCATGTGTGGTACAAATCGGGCAGGAATTCTCTGCACTTGCGCAGTACTGGTATTGCGCATGCACAGAACCGATCAGGCAGGAGGAACAGATAAGGCACTGACACGGCATCCATCTTGAATATTAATGAGTTCTCGGTCACGCAAAATCTCACTGGTCACGTGATAGAACAGCGTGTTTACAAAATGTCAATATGACCGCTGCAGCGGGCTGACGGGTCTACGGGTCGATCTGTACTTGGCCGCTGTGGCGGGCTATCGCGTTGAAAGGCATGAAATTATCAGCCCGCTGTTAGTGGGCTGTCGAGTTGAAAGAGTTAATGTTGTGTTGTGTTATTGTTGTGTATGCCCCTCTCCCCCTCTTCGTCCTGGAGCGTGTTTCAAGTGTTCCCCAGCATGTCTACGGACAGCATCCTCTGTTCCCTCTTGGTATGTTTTCTGTACAGCGTCGAAAAAGTTGGAAGACAAAACATGTTATCTCGCTGTATTGTACTCAGTTTCGACACCAGGCGAATACTCACATGCTCACAAAACATCACGAAAAGAAGGTTTTGCCGTGGGTGATTAAATATGGCAGAACCAAAGAAACATGAAGTAGCAAGTGGGCGCAGAAAGACCGTTGCTATGTACAACAGAACGTTGCTAGGGACGCCGTTCTGATCGATCATTGCTCACGGATAGATCCATGTTACTGCTTCAGAAAAATAAAAAAAGAGAGGAGAGATTGAAACCAGTGACCTGTGCGTAGAACAAGATGTACAGCATGTCCGCACCGCAGCCGCAGGTTGCTTCTCCACATCTGCACCACATCCACAGGAATTAGATCAAAATCCACACCGCTCTGCGGTCAGTCGCGGAGTTCGCTCACCGCACAAGTCACTGGAATAGCTCCCTTGCATTTTCATTTTGCTGCATAATAGGCTAGAGCAACTATACTACCTCCTTCATCACATCTTGAAAAGTGCTGCAACTTTGACAGCAGGATAATCAAAGATCTACTTCATGTGTATCCTAAATATACAGTTAAGAGCCTCCTAATTAGAATTTAGTATTTCTTGTCTCAAGGGGATACTGATGGAAAACTCAGGGTAGAAATATAGTAGCTCTGCAGTGGTATTGTGTTAAGCCTGATTCATGCTTCTTGCGGTCGGCGCGGTTTCAGCAGTGCGGACGGCGCACACGGTCCCCGCGAACGTCAAGTCGTTTCATGCTTGATGCGGTCAAAGCGGCTCCAAGAACGGGCCTGTTCTAATCTTGCGCTATTGACTCTTATTTCTGTGATCAATACGTTCATTTTTACGATTCATATTGTAACTATTATTATTACTACCAAACACACGGCTCGATTATTTTGAATTAGATTAGACAGTGCGTCACTGTCAAAACAAATCGAGGGCTGACTGCAACAGTTATGTGCAGATGTTACACATTGGACGTAACTGTTTATTGCAGTCAGCCCTCAAAATATTACTGGCCGCTTCCGAAAACTAAGTTGACATGGTTTGCATTTCGGCAGTTTCTGCACCGATGTCTGGCAATGAGCATCCTTGTAGATCCGACAGGAACTGTAGTAAAGATGTTTGTATTTTCAGCTGGCTTTTGTTTAAAGCTTTCCATTTTTAATTTTAATAGGTATACGTACTTCCGGGTCCTGAAGCTAGCCAATTATTGCAACCCGATCTGTGCGACCCCGGCCGCGTTGTTACAAAATCCTCCAGGTGCGCGGCTCGGCATTCAGAGCTTCCGCGGACCCTCCGCGCTCTGTCGACTTGGCCGCAATTGCGTTATTTCACCGTATGGGCCGTGCTGACCGCGCCGACCGCAAGAAGCATGAATCAGGCTTTACTGTACTGTGGCAGTGTACAACCAGGCCTCCCGTAAGTGTGATGGTGGCAGTGTGTCCTTACAGATCAGGTGAGTTTGTATTGTTACTCAGTCTTGACTACAAACTATTTAATAAAAAACTGTCCACAAAGTGTTAGATTTTCCTCATTTAGCAGATGCTTTTCTCCAAAGCGATTTACTGCTACACACTCACATACCGATAGAGCCATTGGGGCAGCTGGGGTTCAGTACTTTGCCCAGGGATACTTTGACATGTAGATTTGAAGAGCTGGGGGATTGAACCACCAACTTTACAATAAGTAGACAACCCACTACCTCTTGAGCTACAGTCACCCCGTTAAAGGGACTATGTAAGCTGGGGCACATGCGTAGTAGAGTCCAGTCGATAAACACCTTAAACACCTAGACCTTTCCCTGTACCTGGAGCCATCGCCATGTCGGGAACAGGAGTCATCACTGTCTCTGGACCTATCACTATACCTGTACCTGGAGCCATTGCCGTGTCGAGAACTGGAGTCATCACTGTCTCTGGACCTATCACTATACCTGTACCTGGAGCCATCACCATGTCGGGAACAGGAGTCATCACTGTCTCTGGATCTATCACTATACCTGTACCTAGAGCCATCGCCGTTTCGAGAATTGGAGTCATCGCTGTGCCTGGACCTATCACTATACCTGTACGTGGAGCCATCACCGTGTCGAGAACTGGAGTCATTGCTGTCTCTGGACCTATCACTATACCTGTACCTGGAGCCATCGCCGTGTCGGGAACTGGAGTCATCACTGTCTCTGGACCTATCACTATACCTTTACCTGGAGCCATCGCCGTGTCGAGAACTGGAGTCATCGCTGTGCCTGGACCTATCACTATACCTGTACCTGGAGCCATCGCTGTGCCTGGACCTGTCACTGTGTTGGGACCTGTGCCTGGACCTTTCCCTGTACCTGTACCTATCGCCATCGCTATGTTGGGACCTGCCTCCGTGCCTGGAATCATGACTGTGACGGAGCCCGTCACTATGCCTGGAGCCGTTGCTGTGCCAGGACCTGACACTGCCCCTAGATCCAGTACATTCAATTTTGTGATTATAATTTGACCACATGATAATCGCGATACTTTTAAGCACAATAGAAGTAACTGCCACTATGAGGCAGTCAGACGTGCTTGCTTATTACCTTTTCTATGACACATACCTAATGCGGTCATTTGAAATGCTTCCGGAAAGAAAACTGTGATTTGAAGCCTGCTAATTACCAGCGAGGTTGGACAGCCTCCATTGCCTTGGCAAAATTGACCCATGGCTAAGCGCTGCCCCCTCCACTGACTCGGACAAACAATCAACATTTTTGAACAGGCGGTGATGGCTGGTATCACAGTCGGAGATATTTTTCAGGATCCTATCGATGATTTTTGGCGATGGAAGGCTCAAATATCATTAAGAAGTAAGCAAATAGAGTTACACTATGCATTGGAGGGAGACATTAATGAATTTAGAGTGGAGAAGGTCAATGAAAAGTTTAAATTAGACGCTAAAATTTTCAGGTCTCAGAGCAAACGTGATCTACCACATCTCGTTTCCGTCATCCTCTCACACAAGATAGAGGATCAGCATTGTTCGTTCACTGCAGGGTAAGAAATTTAATTTATGTATTATTATTGCAACCGAATTTAAAGGAACCTATTATGCTGATCCTTCTTTTAATACATATTAGTAATGTTATAATGTTGGTTGTCCATACTCAACCTCTGAAAAGTTTCTAAACATAAGATACAGGGGTTTTGCCAGAATCCAAGAACGTTATTTCATGAACGTGATTTCCTCTCTGAACAGCTCCTCCCAAGATCTTCACGAGATCTGGGCAAAACCTGACGTCAGGTTGTGCCGTCCAATTAATACAGACCTAGACACAGCCAATCACGGCGCTGGACCTGCCCACACCGGAAACTATTCTAGCAGGCACCAACAACGGCAGATCATACTATGCCTTAGTAGCGTCTACACTTTTGGAAATACAAAATAAGAACCGCAGATCATTTGAGGCACAGTTTTGTCAGTATCTCTCCCAATGCTGCTTGTCTGTTTACTTTTGGACGCAAAGAAAAACAGCTATTTCTCTTCCAGAAGACGATTCCACCAGAAATCAGTGGGTAGCTTTTTTTGTTTGCTGGCAGCAAACAGCCACGGCCAAAGGGAACGTTAGCTGCTTGTGCTCAGCATTTCACCAAAGACAGCTTTGTCAATAAAGGATAATTCGACACTGGATAAGCATTTCAGCTGCTTCTCAAACCTGAAGCAGTTGCATCGATCAAGCGATCGGAGCCACAAGCTGTAAGTAACGATATAAAAGCAAATAATGTAAGTGAAGCTAACGTGTTACGGGTGGCTACTGGCTAGCAGGACCGCTAACAATAGTAAGCACTAACAACTGGCTTCAAACGCAGGCTTTCTAAAGTATCTGAAGATAAAGCCTTTATCGGTCGCGACTGTCCGTGACTCGCAGACACACAAGCTGTAAGTTGCTTTACGGCATAAGCCAACCTGACGTGATAGCCAGTTGATTGCGGCTGTAGCACTGCGGCTAACGTAGCCAAGTTACTGTTGCTAATTTTTGTGTCCTAAATATGCAAGAGTAATATCAGGGGAAATTTTACAGAGGGTGTGTGAACATAAACCTCAATTGAAGCTAACTTTTTATACTTGTTTGTAATTTGGATGCTTGGTACAACTGTCCACGGTAACGGAACTTGCTGTCTGTAGAACCTGTATTGCAAGGGTTTATCTCTGTGGTTGTTTTGACCGCTCGGTTACCAGCTACTGCATGTTAGTTTGCGTGCTCTGCTAATTAAAAATGCTCCTGGTTATCTTATATGCAGTAATTCTGATCGGTATGCTTGTGTTACTTCGGTAAGCATCAATGTGGCAGTTTCATCATAACCTTGCCCAATATGTGTCCGCAAAGTTGGGCTGAAAAGCACAGTTAGACCAGACGTAGGTTTTGCAGAGCTTGGGATACATGTTTGGGTTTGTTTACGGCTGCTTGTGATCGCCTCACTTATCCATGACCGGGATCAGGCGGATACTTCACAAATGTCTGAGCAAGCTCTCTGGTGCTGCCAAGAAAGCAATGTGAAACGCAGAAGCTCTACCGTGTCTGGTATAACAAATGATTTCTCTGCACTACCGTGACATAATTTCATCCCCCTTTAGAAATTGTTGAGGGTAATAAAAAGGCGGAGATTAATTAGGAAATTCATTCCTGTAGAAGTGATCGATTCGCTGGCTCCACATAAGCAACTTGTCCGCGATAATGGAACTTACGGTCTGAAAAACCTGTATTATGTTCATAACACAACCAAGCTCTCTATAGCTGTCGCATACGATCCATAAAGCTGCTTTCACATCGGACGCGAAACAAATTTTTCGCGCGACAGATTACATTCAAAGTCAATGCAAAGACGCGAATACAGGCACGTCAAGCCGCTTTCACACCGGATGCGAAACAAATTTTTCGCGCGACAGATTACATTCAAAGTCAATGCAAAGACGCGAATACGGGCACGTTAGGCCGCTTTCACACCGGACATGAAACAAATTTTTCGCGCGACAGATTACATTCAAAGTCATGACCGCTTATCAGCTATTGCATGTTAGTTCCTGTGCTCTGCTAATTAAAAATGCTCCTGGTTAACTTATATGCAGCAATTCTGATTGGTATGCTTGTGTTACTTCGGTAAGCATCAATGTGCCAGTTTCATCATAACGTTGCCTGATTGTAGCCACTGCAGTTGAAGCTAACCGGAGAGGTGCAGTTAGACCAGACGTAGGTTTTGCAAAGCTTGGGGTGCATTTTTGGGTGCTTGTGAAACGATCGCTTTACTTATCCATGACCGGGGTCAGCCTGATACTTCTCCAATATCTGAGTAAGCTCTCTGATACTACCGGTGAAAGCAATAGGGAAGCGCGCAGGCTATAACCTGTCTGCTATCACAAATCATTTCTCTGAATTGCTGTCGATTGAATATTAAATTGGCGATTGAATATTAAATTCTTTCCTGTAAAAGTGATCGATTCGCTAGCTCCACATAAGCAACGGTTCACGCAAACGGAACTTACGGTCTGTAAAACCTGTATTATGCTTATAACATAACCGGAGCTCTATCTAACTCTCGCATACTATCCATAATGCGTCCATTCTCCGCGAGGAAAAGCTTGTCATTCCGATGAAATAAGTAAACCATTACCACGGTCAATTTCAGAAAAGGCCGTTTAGACTGGAGCTTTCGCCCCTCCATCATATACCAGCGCAGAAGCTGTTCGTTTCTCCCCGCTAACGACAAACCACAGTTATGCACACGAACCAGCAGGTCCTTATAATACACACCGAAGCAGTCCGTAAGCTGTTGGTTCACTTTTAGCTGCTCCTCACTGTCCATGTTTCCCTCTAAACTCAGACCCACCGGATTTCTATGGTCTCCAGTCTACACCTGGGTATGTCGACCCGTTCTACAAATGTGTCTGTATGTAGTGGATTCTAGCTTTCCCTGCATCCTAGCTATAGAGTAAAAAAAACTGCTGTAACTCACCACTGGTGCCGTAGCAAACTGTAGCTGATAGCAAATTTGAGCTTGAGCTGCTAGATTTTCGCACTGCGTCCTCCACTTTCGCCGCTGCGTTTGTTAGAACAAGTTCATTTCATTAGATCTATACACATGTACTGCGTTTGATAGCGGAATTTGCCTGTCGATTCCTTCTCAGATGGCAGACGTGTCTCCGTTTCACTCTGGGGAGGCGGACCCGGAAAACTGCATTCTGCAGCCTCGTCCCGCCCAACTCCGCCCTCCACAGAGCTGGCCAGTCAGAAGAAAGTGGGCAAACGGGGAGTGGGGGCCATAGCGGAAGAGCCACCCCAATGAGGCGTTTCAGGCAGAGACTACAAAAAACTACAAATGGGTTTTTTTGAGGATGGCAGTATGAGCGAAATAAGTACACTTTTTTTACTTTGCGCGATTAGGAGTACTCTAGGGGAGTCAAAGACCAAAATATAAACTTGGAAAAATAGCATAATAGGTCACCTTTAAGAAATCTAACCTGACGTGGCTGAACTCCTAAATAAACAAGGTGACATGGTGAACAAGGCAGCTAGGAGCTCACATTAAGCCAACGTCCGTCAGCACTGAAGTTAGCCATAGAGTTTGCTAACTTTAGCTAACGTTAGCTAACTTAGCGATGTAAAAGACAACTTTACATTAATCTCCAGTGAAGTGACAAGATGTTGACTTAGCTTGGAAGAAATGTTGACATCCTTGTTGACCTTTGTTAAGCCCTAGTCACACTAGAGGCGGAATGAGCCAGAATGCCGTGGGAATGAAAATTCTTTGTACATTCCTGGATACTTGAAGTGCGTTCTAAAAATTCTGACTGCATTTTGACTGCATTCCAAATATTCTGACCCTTTCTAGTGGCTGGCCCAAATGTTTTGCTCATGCTCAAAACTTTCCAGGTGCATTCGAAGTGAAGAAATATCGAACGGCATTCAAAGTGTATTCTAACTGCGCTCTGACTGCATTATAAATATTCTTACGGCATTCCAACTGCATTCAAAACATTCTGATTGCATTCGAGGGAGAATCAAAACGGCAAGCCACATCAAATCCTGCCAGAACGCGCCTCTAATGAGCCAGAATGCACCTCGAATGCATTTCAATTGCTGCAGGAATCTATTTCGATGTTAAAACAATTCAGCTGGAATGTGCTTTGAATGCCGTTGGATTCTTTCGATTGCTGGTGGAATCAGTGGCGGCTGGTGAACTGGCCTAAAAAAATGATTGGTTATGACCTGTTTTCAATCATTCATTAAAATTACCATTACAGAAACTCCAAAAACTCTCAACATTATCAGGTGTGACCAGTTTTCATTAATAACGCATACCTGTGAACTTTCACGTATTCGGCGTCAGTTTTAGTGGCATATTTATGTTCCCCTAGTCAGCAATTACTCAGTCAACGCATATGGGACACTCGTGTTACATTCTAAGTACATTCTGAGTATTCAAGCTGCATTCTGTTTGAATTCTTGGACATTCCAACCATATTCGCCGGCCATTCCGAGAGCGTTCTGATTGCATTCGAGGTGAATTCATACAGCATTTGAGGCACCTTCCAATCAGACTTCGGGTGGAGTTCAGGCAGCAATTGAACCACACTCGTACGGCATTCGAAGTGTATTCTAAATATTCTGACTGCATTTTGACAGCATTCTAAATATTCCTACTGTGTTCCAACTACATTCAAGCTGCATTGGAGAGCTAATACACCCAGAATGTGCCAGAATCATTGGAGGCGGGTTCGAAGCGCATTCTAAGTAATCAAACGGCATTCTTTCAAACCAGTAAGAATTTTGGTCAATTTGAAATTCCCGCTGGAATGTTGCGCGAATTCTTCATTCCGGCTGGTTCTGCTTGATTCTTGCAGATTTTTGTTTTTTTTTAAAGATTTTTTTGGGGGAATTTTTCCTTTATTTGACAGTTATACAGTGTAGAGAGACAGGAAGGTTGGGGAGAAGAATGGGGGAAGACATGCAGCAATGACCTGAGCTGGAGTCGAACCCAGGTCGCTGCGGGAAGGACACAGCCTTTATGGTACGCGCACTTAGACTGATGAGCCACCAGAGCGCCCCGATTCTTGCTGATTTTGAATAAGTGTGACGGGGGCTTTAGCTACGTTAAGCTGATAGTGGGGTCTTCTACAAAGCTTTATCCAGAGGAGACACTTCTCTCGATTATGATGTGGCTTTGTGAAGGGTATAAAATACACCCCATCGCCCAGCCTCTCAGGATACCTCGTATCGGAGTTACATTTACCCTAAGCACAGCGTTTGACCTTTTTTTTTTTTTTTTTACTTCGAAACATTTTAAAACCCCATAAAAGCGAATGATTCGGAGTTTCTGTAATGCATTTCAATGGAAGTTCAGGCTCAGAATGTCCGAGTATATGGGGAGAGAATATGCACTGTGATTGGCTCATCGCATTTGAGGGCGGGGCTTAGCCATAGGTCAATTTGCTTACCTTAAATCAATTCCCGTGTACTTTGCCTAACTTGCAATCAAGCCATTTATTCAGCCAACTGACCAATCAAAACCAAGATGTGGCCTGTAATGATAAAGAGATAATGAGAAGCAGACAGACCTAACCAGGCTCCCGTGTTGTTTGATTGAAAGAAAGTCAATAATCTGAATAAATAGCGGACCTCTGAATTCCACCTCTCATCGTGGAATTTTTTATGAATTATTAAAGATATTTCTTAAAAAATTAAATTAGTTTAAGATGGCCCTGGTTTTAAGCACTTAAAAATATAGTTTTACATTTGGCCGCACTGCGTGCCAACAATTAACATGTCCCGTTCGATAGGCAACGCTTAAACAGAATGTTTTCCACCTTCACCGTAGGCTATTTAGTCGCTCAAAAGTAACCAAAATCAAGAGCTATGAATTACTTTTTCAAATTAATCTTAAATCAATGATCAAATAAAAAATGCCACAAATTTGCATTTGCCTGAACGTGTTGGCAAAGTCTTCGCTGAATTTATCTATTGCGTGCAATGCGAAAATAATTTCTCTCACCTTCATGTTCGATATGCTTCACAAAATGTTTTCCACTTTGCGTATGTTTTGAAATGCTTAAAAACAAGGACCATTTTAAAATGATTTTATTTTTAAGAAATCTTTTTAATGATATGTAAAAATTCTACGAGAGGTGGAATTTAGAGGTGTGCTATTTATTCAGGTTATTATCTAACATGGCAGCCTGGTTAGGTCTGTCTGCTTCTCATTATTGGCCATATTTTGGTTTTGATTGGTCAGTTGACTGAATAAATGGCTTGATTGCAAGTTCGGCAAAGTACACAGGAATTGATTTAAGGTAAGCTAATTATGCCAATGCGATGGAGGCTGTCCAACCTCGCTGTTTTTGTAATTAGCGGACTTCAAATCGCAGTTTTCTTCCTGGAAGCATTTCAAATGACCGCATTACCCATATGTCATAGAAAAGGTAATAAGCAAGCACATCTGTCTGCCTCGTAGATGCAGTTACTTTTATTGCGCTTAAAATTATCGGGATTCCTGTATCACGACAGCCCTAATTGATTCTTAAAAAAACAGTGACATTACAATACTCACTGACTGGGGACATTTCTCTATCCCCTGGCCTGTCATCACGCTCCACCGAGCCAGACAAGGGTGGAATTTCAGAGTCTGAAACAAGCAAAAGACCCAATTCAACAAGTTTCTCTTTGTGCACATTAAAATGATTATTACTGTGTTATACTGCGCTGTATGGCATTTTGTTAAGTTCCAAAAATGACCTAGAAATATTAATATATGGAAAAAATAGACATGTCAAAATGGCCCAAATTCTGTTGTCCAGATATC
Source organism: Gymnothorax javanicus (assembly GCA_029692085.1). Taxonomy (NCBI): domain Eukaryota; kingdom Metazoa; phylum Chordata; class Actinopteri; order Anguilliformes; family Muraenidae; genus Gymnothorax; species Gymnothorax javanicus. The sequence continues at coordinate 151,066,930 of CM056197.1, forward strand.
TCCCTGAAACTATGCAATTTGTATTATAGGCCAGCTATTCAATACCCCACACTACATCAGGCCACTGTATTAAATTCAGTGAAAATGATTATAGAAATGCTGTGAAGTTGCATTCCAGACTGCTCAAAACATATAGAATCCTATAGTTCCTTTAAGAAATTTGGTTATCAATAGTTATCAATACTCACAAGTTGAATTAATACTGGGTCCAGCTGCGTTGTTCTTAATGAGTTGTAACGGTGTTGGTGGCTTGAGGAAAGGGAGTAATTTTCCACCTACACAATTTGAACAACATTAATGAGCATGTAAGTCAAAAACATACTATACAAGACAACCTTGTGTGTGCTACGGCATTATCAGAATTAAGTAGTGTCCAGAATCATTTACCCATTCTGCTCACCTCCTCCTCTTCCATGTCATCAGATTCTGGGGACAGTGCAAATAATCGTAAAAACAATAATGGTCTAAAGCCTAAGCACAGTTGGTATTCTTTTAATATATTATAATATCATATTCTTGAATTTGGAAAACATACCAACAACATAATATTCAAATTTTCTCTTTCGCACTTTCCTCTTATTGCTTGTGACCACCTCGTCCTCTTCCCCCTCGTGCTGGCTAGTAAAATTATAGCCCTCACATTCCTGTAAATTAGCTAAAACTGCAAAACATTTCATTCAATTTCATCCACTAACGTTTGGTTTGCCTGCGGAGGACAAACCACTTATTAATCAAAATATACCTGAAGTTATTTTATTAATCTTTATTAATGGGAATGACCACCAGTCATCCCCAGGGTCCCTCTTCTTCTTGAAAGAGTCTTTTTGTTTGTGTCTTGGCCATGTGATGGTCTTATTCATGAGCCAGTTCAATGGCGTTGTGCCCTCCTCCTCCCATATGGCCCTGGCGAACATTATCTGAAAAGGAGAACATATAAATTTTTCTCAAGAGTTAAACATTCATTTAAGCTAAGCAACTTGAAGCATGTAAATTCAGTGACAGCAAAGCTATATTTGACCTTTTTGGTATCGGTGTTGTCCGATGCCATGTCGCAGTGGTATTAACACATGACCAGGTTCTTGTGGGAGGACAACCACTTTCCTCAGCAACTCTTTCTCCTGTTGGGGTTTTCTTCTCATCCTGTGTTTGTTGGAGATGTAGACAATGTTTACAAGAGAGGAGCTGCATGGCTGTTGGAAGTAGGGCACTGTGTGGCGTCTATCTAAGATGTCGCAAAGAAGAGATCCATCTGCGTTCCTTTCACACACAAATGCAAAACTTTCATCCTTAAAGAGGAAGCAGTGGTCTCTTAGCTTGGAAGAAATTATTTGGTGGATGGTGCGTGGTGTATCAATGCCATCAGCACGCTCTCTCTCTGATAAGCGCCTGGTGACTCGCTCCAGAGGATTGCTCCCACTCCTCACGTGCTTCTTCAGTTTTTGGAGATAGTTTTCAAATGGGAAACACGACAGCTCATTTAGAGATCTGTTAAATTTTTTGACATCCTCATGTAGAGGAAGGAGTCCATGTACATTGTAAACCGAAAATATGGGGCCATAGAGAATGGGGCAAGATGCAATGAAGTGCTTCGTAAGCTCTTGTGCAAACTGCAGGTAGGAGTGTCAAATTGTGTCATTGGACTCAAGCAGAATGGACATAGCTACTGTTAATGTCAGGAAATGTTTGCATTGTTCAGGGCTCAAGATATTTCTGAGAACTACGGGACCAGTGTACAGCAAAAACTGTCTGTACTCCGTGGCCTTCCAGCGCTCCAGTACATCGACACCACGAGGTTGTCACTAGGCATCTTTCCTCTCAGTGTGCAGAGTCTCACTGATATTTCATGCTTCTGCCTCACTGAGAGACGGCATAGTTTGGGGCCACGCGTCAAGAATGTCATTAAACGCCTTACTACACCCAAGCACACCATATGCATGTAATCTAAAGTGAAACCGGTTACACGTGGAAATCCTACGTCAATGAATGGGCTAATGCCTGTCTGGTGTTCGGTGTACTGCAGCCTGCTGAAACCTTGGTCAGTCCGAGGTGTGCAATCCTGGTTCGAGGTGAGAAAAACGACTCTTCTTTCTCTACACTGACCTCTAACTGTGCACCTTTCACAACTCTCATATGAATTATGAGTCTTGATAGATTTCAAGTATGTCCTTGCGGGAGCATCGCACACTAGCACTTCTATGTTTACAGAATACAATTGGCCATTGTACTCTATCCCATTCTCTTTCAGGTGTTTGTACTCTGTTATGGCCCCAATTTGTTATGGCGTCAATTTGTTATGACGTCACGGACAGCAAGGGATGACAGACAAAATTCTTAAACTTCAACAGATTTAATTAAACACACACTTTGAACTAATCTGCACTCTACCCTACTGACCAAGATTGAAATAAAAAAATGAGATATTTACAGTCCCTCGGTAATGGAGATGGCGCTGCTATGTTGCGATGTCTTGGGACGGGAAAATGCTCCAACACAGGCAAAAATCCGCAAAAAGCTTCACAGATCTTGAAAAGAGTGACAGGTCTGGTCAAATGTATCCTTCCACAATTTCTCCTTGCAATTTCTCCAACAACCCTTCCACTCTCTCAATTTTTCTCCTTATATACTCTTTTCCAGCTCCCTCCCATTCTCTGGGACTTTCCCCTCTGAGGCATGCCCAGGACATGCCCAACCTAGCTCCAGACTGGGCTTAACAAAAAAAGTCAATGCTGCCATCTAGTGGCGTTCCCCCCCACATTACAACTCTGACAAAAAATCATTGAGATATTTCCTCACCATTAAAATTTGCAACTATAAATAGATCAAAATGGCCAAACTTGGCTAGTATAGGCCAGAACTGCAGACCACTGCTTTTGAAAAGTGGAATCCCATCGATGATAATGCTCAGATTAACTGAATCACCATGCCCCTTACTAAGCAAGCGACAGACCCCCTTCTCCAGGCCATAGTACTTGTACTGACCTCCACATTTTGCCTCTGTTAACTTCCCTTGTGGTGTAGCCAACAGTGTTCTGACATCTACTGGCAACAGGTGCCCCCGCTTGTGCAGTATTGCTAGTAACTCATTGACAGATCTGTGTGTTTCTCTGTTTTTTATGGCTCATGTCATCTTCAAGGGTCACAGTCACTTCAGTTTCACCATTTTTTTGTTCTTCTGAGTCTGTAGAGTCATTGTCCACATCCAAGTTGAAATCAAAACTAGGCGTTTTACTATTCTCAGGCACATTGTTACTGTCACTATCACTATCAGATGCAGTTCCAGGCATATTGTCACCATCACTATCAAATGCACTCCTGGGTACATCGTCAGTGTCGCTGTCAAATCCATTAGTAGTCCCAGGTCCATCCTCACTGTTGTCACTGTTAGAGTCTCGGAGAAGATGGTCCATCTCTCGCCTTCGTTTTCTCCACAATCTCAAGTAAGCCATCTAAAACACAGAAAAGTAAGGGATTCTAAACCCTATGTAAGGGATAATGTAGAATGAGCAGGTTGTTGTAGAGAAATAAACCCTGCCTGGATGGATACAACCCTGACACGAAACTGAGCCCATAGCAACAGCTGATCAGGGGCGAGTCGATGAAAACTTTTATTTATAATTCATATTAAACTGGACCTTGCCACTGACAGTGAAATGAGGGGGCTTCTTTGGTGTTGTTGAAAGTAATGTCTGTGTCTGCCCCACATGTGACAAAACTGTGAACACATTTTTTATAATTAGAATCCGTCGTAATTACCATACATAGCTTTACGAGAGCGATCCGCTACTGTTGCCTGAATTGGAGGACAAGAAATTGTCCTTTCAGCCATTGGTAATGAATGAAGGGTTTCAATCTTTCCTCTCTTCTTTTATTTTTCTGAAGCAGTAGCATTGATCTATCCATGAGCAGTAGCCTGGCTGATCAGAGCGGCGTCCCTAGCAATGGTTATACATAGCAACGGTCTGTTACACAGAAATAACAGATCTTACCGTGACTGACCAATCGGAATACAGCATTTAATAAAGCTGCGTAATAATAAAAAATATGTCCTGTGTGTGTGTGTGTGTGTCTTACCTTCTAACTGAATCACTGCTGCAGGTACCTGTAAGACGTCAGATATGCAACATTATTAAAGGGACTATCTATTACCACATACTTTGACACTTATTCCATAGTTCTCGACTTGTAAACTATGCCTGCAGCAAAAATTCCCATTAAAATACACAGAATTTTAGGTTTGTTTTCTGAGATTTTCAGCCAGTTTTTGCCCCGCCCACAATTAGGTCCAAAATCAGTGTGATTGACACATCAACCTGCTGACATCATCTAAAGAACGACGCAAGCTCTGCAAGAGAATAAAGTATGGTAGTTGATGAACATACACTGAGGACAAGTTTCATAATCTGAACTGTAACATCATGTACTGATTACTGATTCACTTTAGTGTCAACTTTACTTTACAATTTTATATACAACCCCAATTCCGAAATAGTTGGGACAAAGTGTAAATTGTGAATAAAATCAAAATGCAATGACTTCCAGATCAAATGAGCCAATATGTTATTAATAATAGAACATAGATAACATTTCAAATGTTGAAACTGAGACATTTAACATTTTTATCCACAAAATGAGCTTATTTCAAATTTTCTGGAAGCAACAGGTCTAAGTTGGGACAGGGGCCTTTTTACCAAGGTATAGCACCTTTTTGCCAGTTATTTTAACTGTCATTTTACAATAAATTTACCAGAGAGTTCAGTACATGTTCAGAGTAAAAAACGGTTTAATGCGCGCAGGACTCCTCTTACAGTGAAAATGACACGGAGACAATGCGTTAATTTGACGGTTAAATTCAGTCAGTTAATAACCGTGTAGGAAACCTGAACTTCATTTCGTTGCTCTGTTGCGACAGCGTATGAGCATGGTGCAAACCAGCTTGCCAGGTATACACGAGTGCTTTTGAATGGAAATGCATTGTGACGGGACTGGACATTTTGTCCGATGTAAGCGAAAATCCGTTATATTAAATCAGGTATATTCGATGCTTATTTCATGAAAAAACATTACAGAAAAAAATCGGGACATCAGCTGTTGTCCGGAATGAGCGAGTTTCCGTTTTATACGAGGACGATTTAGGCGCATTCTACCGCATTTTCCTTAGCCTGCGAGCAGGCTCTCTTGTTTGCGATGGGGGAGAGGGAGGGAAAGAGAGCCTGCACTAAAGCCAGGGTTTTTTGAATTCCGCCCCTAACACGCGGTTAGCGTGGTTAGACTAATTAGGTCTATGCACTGGCACTCAGCAATGGAAATTTCTTTTTTTTTTTTTTTTTCCCGGCTAGAGCGGCATTTCAGAACTCATTTGCAAATGAAGGTAATTTCGGCGACAAGTACGTACACCTGTTTTTGCAGCACGGTCACGCAACTTGCTGTAAAAAACAGACAGCTACCCAATTGGAAAATATAAACGGACGAAACCACATACTAAAATTACCTTCATTCGCTGAAGAGTTCTGAAATGAGTGCCAGTACATAGACCTAATTATAATCAAATTATTTTTCTGTACTGAATGTAGCCTGTTATTTTGTCGCCTTTAGATCGCATGGAGGAGAGAAGCCGTGCCTTCAATTGCCACTTGATTATTCTTGAATTGGAAAACGTGTTAATAAAGGGAAACCATCTAGACTTAGCCAGGACAAATTTTTGTCAATAATTGCCCCCTAATTTTCAAGTCTAACGCCAGCCCTGCGAGTGTTCATCTGTCAAATTTGAATTTGGGAGCTGTCAAATTCGACCAATCAGAATGCTGCAAACCCTGGCTTTCGTGCAGGCTCTCTTTCCACTCCCTCTCCCCCATCGCAAACAAGAGAGCCTGCTCGCAGGCTACATTTTCCTATGAACGTCTGCCCCGATATCCATACACAAGATGGCGCCCGAGTGCTGCCACAGAAACGAAGACTTTGTCCACTGGTGTTTTTATATCTCTGTGGTCGCAACTCTGAGAATATCTATGGCTCTGGCAGGACCCAAGCCTGGCCCCGTCTCTGCCAGACTAATAATCAACATGGCTTCACCAGTGTGGTAGTTATTCATTTCATATGGTAAATGTTTGGCCTATGAGTGTCTTTTGCTGCTGTTATTGTTGTTTACAGCAAATGACCACAAATATTTGTGTGATATGACATGAAAAAAATAAATAAATTTATTCCCCGTCTCTGTGAAGCCCCACTACACACGGGAAATCTCCACACTCCACCGCATCCCATTCATTTTCTATGGCATGCGTGCGTTTTGGTGCGCAGTGCATTCCGAGATACCATCCGATACAAGCCGGGCTCCGGTGCGGGAAAGTGGGAGGGGACGAAAATGAAATTTTCAAACCATATTGAAATGAATACGGTGCTCGTGCTGCGTGTACCAGTCTCTTTCGCCTGAAAATAAGCGGGGGAACTTTTTATCAGGGACCAACAACAAGCAGAAACTGTTAGTGACTCGCCAGCTGGCTATCTAATATCAGTTTTAAATGGTATAAAAAGTTCCTGGGCAAAAGTTCAGCCGTCGTGAAGTTGATACTGTAATGTGGTAAATAGCCACTAGATGGCAGTATTGACTTTTTTTTTGTGAAGCCCAGTCTGAAGCTAGGTTGGGCATGTCCAGGGCATGCCCAGAGGGGAAAGTCCCAGAATGGGAGGGGCTGGAAAAAGAGTATATAAGGAGAAAAATCGAGAGAGTGTAGAGTAGTAGGAGAAATTGCAAGAAGGATACATTTGACCAGACCTGTCACTCTTTTCAAGACCTGTTAAGCTTTTTGTGGATTTTTGCCTGTGTTGGAGCATTTTCCTGTCCCAGGACATCACAACATAGCAGCCCATCTCCATTACCGGGAATTGTAAATATCTCAATTTTTATTTTCTTTTCAATCTTGGTCAGTAGTGTAGGGTGTAGATTAGTTCTATGCGTTTGTTTAACTAAATCTGTTGAACTTAAAGGATTTTGTCTGTCATCCCTTGCTGTCCGTGACGCCATAACAAATTGGGGTCATAACAAATTGGGGGCTCGGGTCCGGGGTAGACCATTGTGCGAGTCATTTATTGAAAATCTAAAATTTCAAATAGTGAAATTGTTTTTTGAATTTTCCTAGATATATATTGGCAGATCAACAGCAATGGATGATTTCTTGGCATCACCAACCGTAGAGGTTTTGAAGTCTTTTAAAAAGACAGAACTGCTAGAAATATGCAGACAGTTAGAGCTGACAGATGTAAAACCAGCCATGCGAAAAGCAAGACTGGTGAGAGAGATTGTTGAATATATGCTCTCAGTCTCACCAACCAAAATGTGTTTGCACCAGGAGATCTGGAACAGTTTCCGGTGGAAAATCCAAATGTAGAATTGGAACTTAAATTAAAAATGCTAGAAATTGAAGAAAAAAAAAAACAAAGGCAGTTTGAGTTAGAAAAATTAGCAAGAGAAGAGAAAAAAGAGAGAGAAAGAGAGAAAAGAAATTGAGGAAAAAAGAAAAAACAAAGAGAGTTCAAGAGAGCAGAAAGAGAGAAAGAAAGGCAGTTTGAGTTAGAAAAATTAGCAAGAGAAGAGGAAAGAGCAGAAAGAGAGAGACAGAGACAGAGAGATTTCGATTTATAAAAATTAGACAGAGAAGAAAATAGAAGCCGAAAACAAATTTCGGGCTAGCCAGGAGGTAAAGCTGGTGCCTCCATTTTCAGAGAAGGAGGTTGATAAGTATTTCCAGTGCTTCGAGAAGGTAGCTAAGAGTTGTCAGTGGCCAAAGGAACACTGGCCTCTGATGTTGCAAACTGTCCTCAAGGGTAAAGCTCAACAAGCCTCTTCGGCTTTGTCTGCAGATGATTCCTCTGATTATGAGGTTGTCAAAAAGGTTATTTTGACAGCTTATGAGTTGGTTCCAGAGACTTACCGACAGAAATTCAGAGGTCTGAAGAAATCTGACAATCAGACTTATGTTGAATTTGCTAACGAGAAGAAGGTTTGCTTTGAGCGCTGGTGTACTTCTATGGAGGTCAAGGATGATTTCAACTCACTAAAAGAGATGGTGTTAGTTGAAGAATTCAAGAACTGTGTCAAGGATGATATTAAGACCTACCTTAATGAGAAGCAAGCACTGAATTTGCAATCAGCTGCCAAGTTTGCAGACGAATATGTTCTCACACATAAGTCCAAATTTCAGTCTAGCAGTAACAATAGATGGTCCAAATTTCAGAAGAAAGGTAACGGTGATACCCAAGATTCCTCACCCAAAGACAAAGACAAATCTGGTGATGGTGCTCAGAAATCCAGTCAAAGGTCTGAACAAAGTGTGAAAGCTGACAGTGACAAAAGTGGTCTAGTTTGCAATTATTGCAAGAGATCTGGTCATGTTACAACTGACTGTTGGTTCCTTAAAGCTAAGAAAGAAAAAGAAAAGGATACCAAACCCAATGCCTTTGTGAAGACAAGGTTAGAAACCCCTGTAGTAGATGACCGATCTGCTAAATTGCCTGCTCCTTGTGAGGCTAAGAAGCCTGATACTGCTGACTTTGTGAGGGAGGAATTTCTTCCATTTGTGTCAGAGGGATTTGTGGCTCTGAATGAGCATTCTCCTCCTGTCCCCAAATATATCCTAAGGGATACCGGAGCTTCTCAGTCACCTTTGTTGATGGACTCCTTGGAGTTACGTGATGAGACCGCTTCTGGGGATTTCATACTTGTACAAGGTATTGAAGGGAGGACTGTATCTGTACCCCTGCGCTCTGTATTCTTGAAGTCAGATTTAGTTACAGGACAGGTAAAGGTGGGACTTATGTCAAGTCTACCTATCAAGGGTGTTTCTCTGTTGCTAGGCAATGACCTGGCAGGGGGAAATGTAGTTCCCCTGTTCATCTTACTTGCAGCCGAGCACTGAAGATGGCGATGAAGACCCATCTCTGTATCCTTCCTGTGCAGTGACTCGTGCTATGGCTAAGAAGGCTCAAGAAGAAGATGATGTGGTGCCGTCCAGCACCTTGAATAGTCATGACTCAGGTGGTTCGCCTCATGACTCTGTTCAGCCTACTATGGTTTCTCCGTTTGAGGACTTATCAGACACTTTTATCAGTTCTCTATTCAGCCAGCCAGATGGGTCTGGTGATTCTGATGTGTCTGGAGACTTGTCTCTGTCCAGAAAGCGGTTGATTCAGGAGCAAAACAATGATCCTGAAATTTGTGTACTAAAGAAGAGAGCCCTTCCTAATGAAGAAATAGACACAGTTCCAGTTGGGTATTATCTCAAGGATGGAGCGTTGATGCGGAAGTGGCGCCCTCCTGATATCCCTGCCAATGCAGATTGGGCAGTGGTCAAGCAAATTGTTGTTCCGAAGGTCTACAGGAATGAGATCTTAACAATGGCTCATAGTTTGCCTTTAGGAGGTCATCTTGGTGTTAACAAGACCGTTGATAAGATCATGAAACACTTCTTCTGGCCTGGACTTCGGAAAGATGTTTCCAACTTTTGCAAAAACTGTCACACTTGTCAGGTAGTTGGAAAACACCAGTTAGACCCACCTGTAGCTCCATTGCAGCCTATCCCAGCATTTGGGGAGCCCTTCTCCAAGGTCATCGTTGATTGTGTTGGTCCATTACCCAAGACTAGATCTGGAAATCAGTACTTGTTGACAATCATGTGTGCATCTACCAGATTCCCTGAAGCCATCCCTCTACGCAACATCAAGGTAACTGTAATCTCGAAGGCTTTGATAAAGTTTTTCACATTGTTTGGCCTTGCCAGGGAAATTCAGTCAGATCAAGGTAGCAATTTCACTTCCGGATTGTTTCAGCAGGTTGTGTATGAACTAGGTGCGAAGCAGATTCTTTCCAGTGCCTATCATACAGAGAGTCAGGGTGCCTTAGAGCAGTTTCATTCCACTCTCAAGACAATGATGAGGACTTATTGTTATGACCATGAGAGAGACTGGGATGAAGGTGTTCATTTGCTGTTGTTTGCAGCTAGAGAAGCAGTGCAGGAGTCTACTGGATTCAGTCCATTTGAGCTAGTGTTTGGCCATGAAGTGAGAGGACCTTTGCTATTGTTGAGTGAACAATGGCAAGAGAAAGAGCCGCATATCAGTCTGTTAGACTATGTTAGCAAGTTCAAGGAAAGACTGCGTGCAGCTTGTGACCTAGCCAAAGAGAACTTGAAATCAAGTCAGGGAAAAATGAAAACTTGGTATGATCATAAGGCTAGAAGCCGTGAGTTTAAACCAGGAGACAAGGTCCTTGTGTTGTTTCCCTTGCAGTCCAATCCATTGCAGGCTAGATTTCATGGTCCTTATGAAATTCTGACAAAACTCAATGATCTCAATTACATTGTGAAGACTCCAGATAGGAGAAAGCCAAAACAGTTGTGTCACATTAACATGCTGAAGCCTTATCATGATAGGAATGCTAGGGTTGCAGCTGTCACTTCAGATCCTCCCACGGCCGAGACTTGTGAAGATGAGGGGAGTTTCAAGATGATGAACCTAGAATTAAAGCTGAAGTTCTTTCATGTAAATTGTCAAATTCTGAAGTGTTGCAAAATCTTGATGTAAAACTCCAGCACTTAGAACCCTCACAGAGAGATCAGTTTGAGAAGTTGATCAAGAAATATAAAGATCTATTTCCTGATGTTCCAAAGAGAGTTTCTATAGCCTCTCATGATGTAGATGTTGGTGATGCCAAACCAATAAAACAGTATCCGTGCGGATGAATCCTGAAAAAGAAAGATTGCTGAGAAAGAGGTTGAGTACATGTTAGAACATGATATTATCAGACCCTCTAACTCCGATTGGAGTTCACCCTGTGTTCTAGTTCCAAAACCTGATGGAAGCACTAGATTCTGTACAGATTATCGCAAAGTCAATGCTGTAACTAGAACTGATGTGTTTCCAATACCCAGGATTGATGATTGTATCGATAGAGTAGGGCAAGCAAAGTTTCTGACCAAGATTGATTTATTGAGGGTTATTGGTGTGTGCCACCCATAAATGCTAAAGTCCAAGCCATCATGGACTTTCCAGTTCCTGACAACAAAAAAGCTTTGCGCCGTTTCCTTGGAATGATCGGGTACTACCGCAAGTTCTGCAAGAACTTTGCTGAGATTGCTCTCAGTCTCACCAACCAACTGAAGAAAGGCGTAAAGTTCACTTGGGATGAAGCATGCCAAAGAGCCTTCGATCGCCTGAAGTCTCTGCTGTGTCACTTCCTTGTGCTCAAATCTCCTGACTTCAACAAACCGTTCTCCATGGCGGTCGATGCTAGCGACCAAGCTTGTGGATCTGTGCTCCTACAGAGAAATGACTCTGATGACATTGAGCATCCCATGGCATACTTCTTCAGGAAGTTCAATCGCCACCAAAAGAACTATTCCACAATTGAGAAGGAGCTGTTGGCTCTGGTTCTATCCTCACAACACTTTGAGGTTTATGTTTGTACAGGGCAAAAGCCAATGATTGTATATACTGACCACAACCCGTTAATGTTTTTGAGTAAGATGAAAAACAAGAATCGGAGATTGTTGAATTGGAGTTTGATTTTACAAGAGTTTGACTTGGAAATTAAGCATGTAAAGGGTGCTGACAATGGAATTGCCGATTGCTTATCCCGTGTTTGAGTATGTGTATATATATCACGTGTTTATTAGCATATTGTATTATATGTATATATATACAAGTGTCTACTTAACCATTTTTGTATTGACAAGAAAAATTTTGCCTTTATGAGTCAAAATTTTCCCCTTTTGGAATGGAGGTGTAATGTGGTAAATAGCCACTAGATGGCAGTATTGACTCTTTTTTTTTGTGAAGCCCAGTCTGAAGCTAGGTTGGGCATGTCCAGGGCATGCCCAGAGGGGAAAGTCCCAGAATGGGAGGGGGCTGGAAAAGAGTATATAAGGAGAAAAATCGAGAGAGTGTAGAGTAGTAGGAGAAATTGCAAGAAGGATACATTTGACCAGACCTGTCACTCTTTTCAAGACCTGTTAAGCTTTTTGTGGATTTTTGCCTGTGTTGGAGCATTTTCCTGTCCCAGGACATCACAACATAGCAGCCCATCTCCATTACCGGGAATTGTAAATATCTCAATTTTTATTTTCTTTTCAATCTTGGTCAGTAGTGTAGGGTGTAGATTAGTTCTATGCGTTTGTTTAACTAAATCTGTTGAACTTAAAGGATTTTGTCTGTCATCCCTTGCTGTCCGTGACGCCATAACAAATTGGGCCATAACAAATTGGGGTCATAACAATACAAATGGCTATTTCACTAATCCTAATTTCAACGTTACATTACTGTTCAATTTATCACGGTGAGTGACGGTTTGAGCTTTGTGGCTCACTATCGTAAACGAGGATTTACAACTAGGCTACGTGAACCTATCTTTACAGGGTATCTGAAATGATTAATTTAAATATATCAGGCCGTCACAGTTTACATTACTATACTGTTAAACCCATCAACTCTGTATTTATAACAACAGCATAAAAATCTAAATCCAGCGGGAATGGATTCTATTTGATGACATATTTTCTGATATGCCCACAAGCCAGCAGGCCAGATACGCCCATAAACGAGCAACTCCGCTGGACGGTGCGGATGACATCCGAATTTTCCGTGTGTAGTGGGGCTTCACCGTCACTCTGTAACACGTTCACCGCACGTACTGAGGGACGGTGCGTTCACGGACCACAGTCATTGGCTGGAGACGCAGCGCTACTTTGGGTAGTATGCATGCGCTAAACTTACTACACGGTGAACGGAGTCCTCAGTTCTGTGCGCAGTACGTTCACTTAACGTGCTGCTCGCTGCTGAGCTCAGCTGAACTAAGAAATGAACGAATCAATCCAAGAAAGTGATTTAGTTCAGTCAGTTCTCTTAAACAATTCGTTCCTTTGAACGAATCGTTCGTGAACGACACAACACTAGTAGCTCAGGAGACCGTGAGCCATGTAGCTAATAGCTAACGTTAGTAACATACTCACGGGTGACATTTTGTAATATCTAAATATAGAATTCGTTCATAGTTTTCAGTATTTCTCCTGGAAAATGTAAAAGGAGGAAATGACATTCAACATTCATTGAAATCGGCCCTGTATAAAAGCAAAGCTAGAGATGTACAGACATTACTCCGGTGAAACGATGCTTTACTGATAACACACCGCGCCAGGGCATGCGCAGCATATGCATTTGCTATATTAATATTCAATATTAAATTCTAAACCCCCTATCTCACCAATAAAACTGCCCGAAATATATTTGTGCCCTGTTTTACAATCGTTCCGGCAAATAAAAAGCGAAAAAAGTGAAGATTGGACATGGAACTCTTTCTGCCTAATTCACTTGCCTAATCAACAAAGCCCGCAAACTCCCTGACAGATAACGTTACCGTTAGCTTGCTAGCAACAGATTATCGTCCAACTAGCTAATGTGTGTTAACCAGTGCAACTAGACACATGAAGCTACCACAAACACGAAGTAACGTTAAAGTTGAATTACTTACACCGTGTCCTAACCGAATGCGACGCGAGCGAGGGTCCGACAATCGCGTCACATCTGACGCTCTCTGTCCACGCTGAATCCGTTGAATATGTGCGTCTGTTGTCATGGAAACACATCAGCTGTGCGCTCGACATCAGACTGGAGACGTAACTACTCGGTTAAAAGCTCATCCATGGCGCTGTCAACGCGACGCGAATGACAGTTAAAATAGAAACCGGGCATCCGGCTCTAAACCGCGCGTCGCGTGCGGCCAGTTAGGACATTCCAATAGAAAACAGCTGATTTTGTAGCTAGCGTTCGCTCGCGTCGCATCCAGTTAGGACACGGAATTACTTTAACGCTGTCAAAACACCGCTTCTTAAAGGCCTCTTCTTTGCGCAGGAAAAAAATCTTTTAGCATGTCACGATGCTGAGGGTGCTTAGTTTCGAGGTGTCTTACCAATTTGTTGAGTTTCAAACTTTCGTTGCTAAGCACTTCGCCACAAACTACACACTGAGGCCTCCCCTCACCGTTTCTAAAGGCTTTGGGAAAGCCAGCTTTTAAGAAGTCGTCCTTGTACTTTTCGTTTCTACATCATGCAGGTTGCAATCGAGTGATTAAAACACAGTTATACCATTAAAGTCACCGCTCGAATATCGGTACATTTATACATTTTATAAAAGGTAAAATGCATAACTGTAAGCTAAATATAGCTAGCTACCTACATTCAACTCAAAGATCCGCGAATCTGCCTGACAGACTGAGACAGCTTCCAAAAAAACGACCCGCCTCGAATTGCGCGGGTTTGCGCTCGCGCTGAACACCCAGTAGCAACCGTTGCTATTCAACCGGTGCCCGTGCCCACACCCACACACACACTAGGCACAAATCCATTCAAATTCATTGGGAGTGCACAGTTTATGTGTATGTTTATGTGTAAAGGTTTATGTGTATCATAGTGCCACACATAGATTACTGCGGCTGTTTTAATTTCATATCAGAGAAGAAGGTAAACTGCTGTGAGCAGAAAAAAAATCGACTATACAAGCATTCAAATATTGAACGTCATATCAACGTCCAGAAGAGGTTGTAGTACGTAGTACGACAACCTATTTCGGAGGTCATGTAGACGTACAAATATGGTCGGATATGGTCCTGGACCGACCGACGCGATATGGACCTGATCTGGCGGTCCAGTAGACGTCGGATGTTTGGTGGGAAAAGAGAAAAAGTTTACTTTTACTTTGTTACTTTGACACTGGCCAGTTCGTTACTCGTCACAAATTAAAATATTAATGTAATTCATCATTTAAGGATTATATGGATTTGGCGTGCTCAAGAAGAACAACGGTGCTCGGCACGGTATCTTAACCGCACTTTGAGCAGATGTGCCCGCCGGCAGTCATGGAGCTGCAAATTTATGCACGCAGTTACAATATTCTGTCACAAGATGGCAGACCAGGATCAGTTATTGAATATTCACAAGCAAGCAGCTCAAACACGTTTAGAATATTATGGACGAGTTCACTCCGATCCCTGTTTTTCAAGAGTTGCCTGAATTAAACTCCTCAGCTAAGCCTGATGTGCAAACTGCTCAATACACTTGCCCATAGTATCTATCCAGCAGTTCAAAAAAAATTCTCTCTTGCTACAGAAAAAAATCGTTATTCTCTGCAGCAACCGCCTCAGCTACAGTGAGCCAATGGTATCCCAATTAGAAGTTATGTAAAATCAGTTTTCTGAAGCAAAAATTCGACATGGTATTGATACTATCATTCTACTATTAATTACTTATTGTCAATTTTAGTGGTTTTGTAAACCGCCAGTAAACTCAAACAAGATGAAGTATAAAGCAAAGACTGCCAGTTTGTTTTTTGAATACTGCATCTTTCATTCACCTGCAAGTTGATTAAAGAGAACAAGAAGAGAACAATGTGTGGTTGTTTTGTTTCTTTCTATGTGTTCTATGAAAAATGCTTTGTACGTGTACTTGCACTTTTGATACTTACGTATATTTTCTCACAAGATACTTTTTGTATTTGAGTACATTTAATGTGAGCTACTTTAAGACTTTTACTCAAGTAATTTTCTTATGGGTGACTTCAACTTTTACCAAAGTAACTTTCAGTTATGGCACTTCTACTTTTTCTTAGTTATTTTTTTCTAGTACTTTATACACCTCTGGAGAGTGCTACTTCCATAGAGGGCAAACCAAGTAAAAGTAACCCTGGATCCTTTCTTATCTTAGTCGTAAAAATGCCGCACAACTCACAGCACAACAATGTGACTCCAGTTTCTAGCAATCCGTTCGCACTCCCAAAAATAATAGAAATGAGTCCCAAGGTCTGTTTTGCAGTTTAGGCAAATAAGACAGACAGATTGAAATATCTTATGAAGGATAAAAGGAGCTACAGTATATCTAACCAATGCAATATTTTACATTAAATTTCAACCAGATTGCAAGTATAAGTTGAATATACCAGACTCACTGCCTCCTGCCAGTCCTCTTCATTGTATTCATTACCTAGGTGAACCTTCTGTGAGATTTTGGTTTGGTTTCCATATTTATCATAAGCGTAAAGTATTGAATAGAAATGGAATATTATTTGATTTAAGTCCCGCTCTAAGACTAACTTCTCTGCCTCACTATAGAGGGATGTGTCTTCTGTAGGCTTTACAAGTGAGTTAATGAACTGCCGCAATTGTAAATATCCAAATAAGTGATTTTTGGGGAGATTAACCCCATCTTGAAGTTGCTGAAAGGACACCAAGGGACTGTTTGAGTGAGTGAAAGTGTAATTTTGTGTCAATCCCGAGGGACATTATTTTATCCAGGCCTAATCTTGCCAATAGCAACAATGATCGAACACGTACCCAGTACGCGAAGCGTAGGACAGGGAGACGTGGCGGGGTGCTTGTCAGGCTACGCCGGCGTTTCCTTCGGCCCCCTCGGCCCGTCTGTTTTGTGTCAAACGTACGCTCCCTTCGCAACAAATATGATGAACGTTTGTGCAATATTCAAACGAAGCGGGACTACGGGAACTGTTCTGCTTTCTGCTTTTCGTGGCTGGATTGCATGATACCCGACAGTGCTGTCACACCCCCAGGATTCACCATCTACACTGCAAAAAGTGAAAGACAGAAATACTGGGTGAGATGAATTTACTTATTTTAAGACTTGTTACTATTTGCTTGACAAGTGAAAATTTCTTATTCCATTGGCAAGCTAGTCAAAATTACCTCAAATCAGGACAAATTTTTTGTCTTACAAAGAAAAACTGTGATGGAAATAAGTGTTTAAAGTCTTAAAATAAGTAAATTAATCTCACCTAGTATTTTTATCTTTCACTTTTTGCAGTGTAAAGAGGCGACCGGTCTCGGCAGGAGACAAATAAGGCTAAAGGTGGTGGCGTGTGCTTTTTAATTAACAATTGGTGGTCAACCGATATGAAGGTACTGTCCGAATCGTGCTCCCCTGACCTACAGCTGCAGTCGATTGACTGCCGTCCGTATAATCTCCTGAGGGAATTTAGTTCTGTAATTATGACAGCGGTTTATATTCCGCCTCAAGCAAATACAGAGACTGCACTGATACAGTTATCAGAAATTCTCTTGAATTGAAAACGATCACCCTGATTCATTGATGATTGTGGCTGGGGATTTTAATACGGCAAATTTGTGTCATGAACTTCCAAAATACTACCAGCCGATTACGTAACCCACCAGAGGAAATGTGCCTATAAAATGTGCATACTGTTCCCTTCCCCGCGCTGCTCTTGGACACTCAGACCATGCAATGATTTATCTTTTACCTTCTTATAAACAAAACTTGAAGCAAATCAAACCCAGGGTTAGAAATGTCAAGCAATGGACTGTTGCCACAGTTGAAAAGCTTTGTGGATGTTTTGAATGTACAGACTGGGGGCTTTTCAGGGATTCGGCCTCTGACATTCATGAAACGCAGAGACTGTATGTGAGTACATCAATTTCTGCGAGGAAGTATGCATCCCGGCAAAGACCGTGAGATGTTATCTATCTATAAAGCAAGAAGTGTCTGTCTGTGTATCTGTCTGTGTGTCTGTCTGTGGCTGGCACATCTCTCTGACTGTTCGTCAGATCGGCCTAAGTTTTCGGATATGGCTTGCACATGGCCCGATGGTGTGCATCCTTCATTTTGCAGGTCTTTGCATAAATTTTCACTCCCCTACGGGCACTTGCACTACTCGGATGAAAAAGCCAACTGACCCTTGACTTGACGAGTTCATGTGTTGACCAAAAGATGTCGCCATTGTGCTTTCCAACAAAGCATGTTACCTTTCACCAGAGCGGTAGATAACTCAAGAGTGGCACCAACTCCTTGCTGGTCCAGGGCAAGCACCGATTACGAGTTTGACCAACAAGACCAGCGCGATTGTGGAAGTATTTTGAGCATTCCGCCCGCAGTAAATGTTGGAATAAAGAAGCATCTGTACTATATCTACGTTAATATTGTATTTTACTTTGCTGCTTCACGCATGTTTTCATGCATCGCTTACGTCTATATTAAGCATTACGAATATGAGTTCGCTGGCTAGCTAGGGCATTCACGAATTATTACCATTAGCGCACTTGAATGGCATTTCAAAATGAAACTACGTTAGATCTTTCAAACTTATGTAGTTGGAATGAAATACAACGGTTGCTCATTTATTTCTTCTGCCTGCATCCTTCGGAAGAGAAACGATGGATAGCGTGTTCCAATTATTACGCCCTGTTGCTGCTTAAAGCTATAGTTGGTAATGTTGAAGAGCTGGCAAGATTTGAAAGTGGCATCTCCTCTAAGCTCCACCCCCTCCAGTCAGTGCTCCGTCTAAAGCCACGCCCCCACAAACTTGAACGCGCATCTGACAGTAGGACTCAGCAGGGCATAGGAGAGCCGACTCAGCCAAATCCACACATTTTGGAGATCAACTAAACTACCTCATGTCTCATTCACCTGTTAGTAAACTGTATTATTACAGTAGCTTTCAAGCTAACATGTCATGTTTAACAATACTAACCTCAGACGTTTTGTATTGCATGCAGTGACGTGCCGCCGTAGGTCAGTTAGGGTAGGCGGAATCCTCCCCATTAAACAAACGATAACTCTTTTACTTTGCTTGATTAGCAATCTGAGGATTGATTAACTAATTTACAATACTAAACGGCAGAATGGTGTGCCAGTTCCATCCACGTCACCAGTACCGACGACCGGCTTTAGCCGCTTTCACACTGGACGCGGAACGAATTTTTCGCACGACAAATTACATTCAAAGTCAATGCAAAGACGCGAATACACGCATTTCCAGTCATAGGCCACCGCTGCATCAGCTGACGGAGAAACGTAAACAGCCATCACAATGGTGAACGTTAACTCCTTTGGTAAATAATACAGGCGCATTTCCACAGCAAGCAGTTCAATTTCTGGGGTACAGAGGCGCTTCTTCACGTTCACATGTCCGGGATTACACCACCTCTCACTCACATAAAGTGCAAACCCACCTCCCTTCTTGAGCGAGTTTAGCCATGTTTCACTGAAGTAAAAAAATGCTACACTAACGGTATTCCCTCTGGGTCTTCACCAGCCCCGCGCGCTCATCCGTCTTGTTCCCCAAAGACCTCACGTTTCCCATTATAATCCCGGGACCGCTGGTTTCTGTCTTCTCCTTTTCTCCTTCCGCTTGACTCCAGATCTGCAACCCCGGTGTCTCCTCCATAACTCCTGCGGGATCAGAGGTCTGTCTCCGGGCAACAGCACAGGCTTACACAGGGCAATCAACTGATCACGCATGTAAACAATGCCCCCGCTCCAATCGGCAAAGTTCTCAGTTTCAAAAGTTTCCTTCTTCTTCTTCTTTTTTGGAGTTTTATGGCGATTTCAATACCAAAGGAGTATTACCGACAACTACTGGCTGAATATTTCCGGCAACGGTGAAACGTGATGAGCGTGCACGCGGGGAGGAGGGAGGGACAGAGGGTGGCATGGGCAGCAGAAGGCATCTGATTGATTCTTTCCATTCGGACCGAATGGCAGGGATTTGTCAGAGTTTTTACAGTTTTTACAGTCCTGCAGCCAACACAGAGGTCTGATTCTTTTCGTTCCTTTTTCTGAATACACAATGTATTGACTACTCTCAGGATAGATGGACCATTTCACCCAGTATAACAAAAAGTGTTTCTGAACAGGATTACGAACTACACCTTTAAGATTTTGGGATTTACATGAATGGACAACAACCAAAGATACGTTACACATTTATTTTCAATATGTGATCTTAACTCAGTACGAGATCATAGCAATCAGGCTGTATTCCTTTCCCCCACTAAAAACGATAAAACCTAAGTGACAATAATAGTACACTGGACGCGAAACAAATTTTTTGCAGGACAGATTACATTCAAAGTCAATGCAAAGACGCGAATACACGCGTGTATTCGCGTCTTTGCATTGACTTTGAATGTAATCTGTCCTGCAAAAAATTCTTCTGGCGTCCTGTGTGCAAGCTGCTTTACTCAGCATAGAACACAAGCATTATTTCAGTTTTTAATTTTTATTCGTGCTTTCTAGCAGTCCATACTGTATTTTTGTGTTGCCAGATGTTATGTGAGCGCTACTGAGAGACACACAAATCTCGAACAAAGTTTATTTTCTCCTGATCTGTTGGTCTTAAATGAAGCTTAGCGGAAATTCAAGCAGGAAGACTTTCTCTCTGCGCATGCCCACTATGCCTTTGGCATAGTTTCTGCTTGCCCTTTAATAATTAAACTGCCTAACTTATTAACCAATCAGAATCCTACTCCGTGTCTCTGGACCAATCATTCGCAAGCTGTCAAATTTTAAAAGTTCTCTCTCCCCACAGTTATCCAGCTGTCAAACCCATTGATACACTCTGCAACCCTCCTCCTCCTCCCCACCACCATCCTCTGAGGTCTGCCAAGACTCTTCAGCTCTCCTATCCCTTTGGTCCCAGGACTCATCCCAGCAGCAACCTCTCACCACCACCACCAGTGTTTAGACCCCGGGGGGAAAATTCATCTCAACAAACCAACTAATCCTCAGATCCTCTGAATGCTTTATTTGTTATATGCCGGGGTCTAACTGCCAAAGTTCATGTTTCATGTGCATAAATAAATACTTTGTTAAATTTCATATCTTCATTGTGTTCTAGTCTTTCCTGATTGAAATTACAGTGACGTAATTGCATGGCTCTGATTTCATTCCTCGGCGATGGAAAACCAAACAGGTTCTTTGGAGGTTTGTGGGTTGAACCAACTAAGCACTGCCACTAGCACCAGCATGGCAACAGCACCAGGTTCTTTTTGGTGGAAAAGGGGTATCATTGACTTTGTTGCTAGACTGCTCACGTGGTTCGTGGGGAAGCTCTATCTATCTATCTATAAAGCAAGGAGCATCTCTGTGTGTCTGTCTGCAGCTCGCATATCTCTCTGACTGTTTGTCAGATTGGCCTAAGCTTTCGGATATGGCTTGCGCATGGCACGATGGCGTGCATGCTTCATTGTGAAGTTTTTTGGATTAATTTTCAAAAAGTTACAATCCCACAGGCCTGTGTAACCTATCTAGCCTGTCACACTCTCGCTCTCAGCTATAGCCACGCCTCTTTGTACGTCCTGACTTCAAACACAGCCTCATTTGGCCACGGGCAGTGCACTAGTGGTAATAATAAACCCTGGTTCAATCAGGATACGCTACCGAGACTGCGCAAAAAACAAGGCATTTTGCAGCGGTGATGCGATGTGTAATAGGAAGGCAAAGTATGATTTGCGAAAATCCATTAAATCGGCAAAAGCCAGCTACTGTCAGCGACTTGAGGACGATCTCGCTGCCAACAACCCTAGGGCGGTGTGGCTAGGTATTCAGCGAATGACCGACTACAGGCCACTTCATAGGGAGGCGAACACTGATGATCCTCTTCTGCTGGACAGCCTTAAAGGGACTATGTCAGCTGGGGCACATGCTCTTGACGAAGCGGAACTTCTTGAAAGCGTTGGGACAACTATTTCAAGTTTGTCAGAGATTTCATGTAAGCGTTTCAACCTGTTAATATCGCGTTCGTCTTTGAGAAGTTTGATGACATTTTTACCACGAAGCTGTCTTTATTGATCGTAGAGCCTGTTCGTAGCATCAGTTTGTCGTGGTTTTGACCGTGTTTGTGGTTTTAAGACTCTCTTTGTGGCTCTTTTCGGAACCACTTCTGTTCCTTTAATTTTCGGATTCCTTCCAGCTGTTTCGTCAGGCGTGGGCGGCACCTTCCTCTGAGTCAATCTAAGCCGGCTGTCCGCCACGCCTCCTTCGCTGGAGTGTCTGATTTTTGCTAACACAACAGCCAGAAGATATCTAGTCAGGAATTGTTGGCGATATATCTTCACATTATTTTTGTGTTCCTCTTTCTCCAGGGAGATTCCCTTTTCTTCCTTTCCCTCTCTTACCTATGTGTTGCACCATTTTAGATATTTTGTTTTCTCGGTTCCCAAGATACTTCCTCTTTCTCTCTCTCTCGCTTTGCTTCCTAGTTTCGGATGGTTGGGCGTCCTTTTGAAAGTGCGAGAGCTGTCTCTATTGTTTGGTCTGTATCTCTCTCTCTGCAAGTGTTAAGTCCGTGCTGCTCTGGTTTTCTCTTACGCTGCACTTAGCCTGTTGATTCTATCGGCCTTCACAAGTTTGGGTTTTTGTAACGTTATTATTGATTTAAAGTTATTGGAAGCGGTCGCAAAAGGATCTATGACAGCTGCATGTCAGACAATACATTGAAACAAGCAGGTTCTGCGAACATTAAAGACAGCTGCTTGATGAAAATTTCCCCAAACTTCACAAGGATGCACGCGATGCAAACAGATTGAAACTCCACCACAAATTCACCGGTTTACCTTACCTCACACTTTCAATGTGTTTTCGCCCAAAGAAATATGGATGGATAGTATAATTTATTCTTTGCGGGTTTTGGCAAAGATAAATGCGGTTACTCTAGCGACTCCGCGTTTGCAGGCCATCTTCTGTATTTAAAACAGCGATGAAGGTACGCTTTACACACGTACTAATATGCTTGAGGTTTGTATTTCTGCTCCCTTGATATTGCACTGCATGTATGAAAATGTTTATCGACTGGACTCCACTACGCATGTGCCCCAGCTGACATAGTCCCAAAATGAGTGCTTTGCTGGTTTTGATAAATGAAAGACCTCTGTGCCGCCATGCATGTCTGGTAGCAGAGCTCCTCCTTTCGCTGTTCAGGACTTTGATGTCAGGTCTGTTTTTCAACGCTTTAACAGTTGCAAAGCTGCCGGTGCAGATAATATTACGCCGGCTCTTTTAAAGCAGTGTGCTGATCAGTTGTTAGGGGTTTTCTCAGACATTTTTAATATGTCTTCAAGTCAGTGTAACGTGCCAAAGTGTTTTAAAAAGTCAATTATTGTGCCAGTACGAAAGAAGGGTAAAGTGATGTGTTTTAACGATTATCGACCTGTAGCTTTAACCAGTGTTGTGATGAAATCATTTAAACGTCTTGTAATGTGCTTTCTTAAATCCTTGACTGATCCTTTGTTGGATACTTACCAGTTTGCTTACCGTGGAAAAAGATCTGTTGATGATGCGGTATCACTTTGTGTTTTCCATGCACTGCAGCATCTTGAAAAGCCGAACACATATGTTAGAATTATTTTTGTTGATTATAGTTCTGCATTTAATTCTGTTGTTCCAAAAAGGGTGTTTGATAAACTTAATAGAATTGGCTTTCTTGAGCCTATCTGCTGGTGGGTGCTCGACTTATTGTTAGAGCGTCCATGGGTAGTAAAAATTGGTCACAAAATTTCCTCTCCCATCTTGGTGCCCATAGTTACGCCTGTGTGAGATCTCTCCTGCACTCTATTCTTTGTTCACCTATGACTGTAAAGCCATGTGTGATGGCACAAAGGTTAAGTTTGCAGATGATACCACTGTTATGGGTCTCATTACGGCTGCCGAAGAAACCCAGTACTGTGATCAGGTCAACGGGCTAGTGAGCTGGTGTGCTGAAAAAAATTTGGCTTTGAATGTCGGCAAAATTAAGGAACTGATTATAGATTTTAGAAGGAACAAAACCCCTCTGCTTTCCCTTGTGATCAATAACCAAATGGTGGAAATTGTGGATGACATTACATTTTTGGGAACAGTTATTTTGGAGAACCTGACATGGATGAAAAACACAGATATAATTGTAAGGGCAACACAGCAAAGACTTTACTTTCTGAGGTGCCATAAAAAAATTTGGTGTTTGTACAAGAATTTTAGAGAATTTTTATAGGACATTGATCGAGAGTTTGTTAACATTCTCTATCATAGTCTGGTATGGCAGGGCCATTGTACGCGAAAAAGCAAAACTCATTCGAGTTACAAAAATGGCATCTAAAATTATTGGTAAGGACGTGGCCACTTTGGATTGTATTTACCAACAAAGACTGACCCGAAGAGCTATGCTTATTGCTCAAGATCACATGCACTCTGCTAATTGTCTGTTTATCTTTTTGCCTTCTGGTGGTCGTTATTGTGTTTTTGAAAAATGTACTACACGTTTCAAGAAAAGCTTTTATCCTCAGGCTGTTAAGGCTTTAAATGAAGTGATTGACCACGATTCTTAGGATTTTTAGGACTCTTAAATGTTACTTATTTATTTAAGGGTGGATAGACTGTTGGAATTGGGATAGTGTGTGTGTTCGTGGGATGGCTGTGAAAGTCAATGGAGGCGTTGCACTGGATGCAGAAACTGTAGTGTAAGTCACGTGATCCCCGAAGTAACTCAGGAAGATGGCTTTGATGGGATGGGAATGCATCGATTAATTATTATTTATTTATACAAAAAAATGTATTTCCTTGCTCTGAAAGGTTGCATGTATAACTGGATATTGAACCTCAGGTCCAAATGCTCCACCTTATCCACGACACTAGCTCAACAGACAGTATATTCACTGGTCGATTTAGCACTTGTATAGCTGTGCTGTGTTTGAACTTGAGCATATTGGCGCAAGGATTCTCAGTCATAAACCAGCTTTGAAAACAACAGTTGAATACTTAGTGGTTAATTATAGCGAAAATACAAAAAACAAATCACATTTAAGTGATTACACTGTTGAGGTCTTCCAGTGCATAGCATAATGGCGAGCGGACTCTCAGACAGACTGGCTAAAACAATAGCAAGCGCAGATTTATCCACAAACAGCTTTTATGACAAAATATCAAAGGTAAGAAATTTTTGCTCATCTCTGTAGCATTTAAAGTGTATGCCTGCTGTTCTTTGAGTGTGGTGTCAATTTAAAATGACAAGGCTTATATCGTTGGAATCAGTGGACTGTCCTTCTTCATTTGAGGTATAGTTTGTACGCATAGCACAAATTCAGTGGAAATGCTTGCGATAGAGCACTGATCTTATTTTATTTAATGTTTTGCTAGATGCTTATTTACTTTGCTTGGTACTTGAATTGTGTTCGGTTTAGGTAAAAAGGGTGATCACGAACTTTTCGCCGAGTTTCTTCGCTTTAAGAGGATATGCCGCATGAGGAGGTTACTATTAGGAAGCATGCTGTATTTATTATGCAAATTCATTGCCCCCATTACAAGGGCGTTCAGGCTTAAGGTTAATATTTGTATTAAAAATATATTTTCCACTAATTTCTTTAAATCTTTACTTTATAACCAGTTTCCATTGCAACAAAACCGTTGACTTACTTGTGAACATCTGGTACATGAAGCAGCTTTTCTCGAAGTGCTCTGAGCAAAGAACTGAATGTTTTGTTGGTTTGTAAGGCTTTCCACGGTCAATTCCTCTTAATTTAACAAGCCAATCTTTCAAAAGGGCTTCATTATTTTGTGGAAATCGATGGAAACTTATTTTGCCGTATTTTCCAGACGACTGAATGGCCAGTTATCTGTTAGTGTGTGGAGGTTACAGATCCGAACTCGGCCCCACGCGAACTGATCGGGACCTCCCTGATAATATCCAACATGTTGGATATTATCGGGTGTTCGGGGATGATCCTACAGGGCGTTACGTCATCGAGCGGAAACCAGAAGTAACAAAGATGGTAAATTAGACAGGAGAGATGGAGGAGCGCCTGGTGGCAATGTGGGAGGAAAACGAGTGCCTGTACAATATTTCCTCGCAAGACTACACGAACCACATCATGAAAGAGAGCACTCTGGGCGAGATGGCAAGAGCTGTCGGTGTAGCAGGTGAGTTAACGTGAACACTAAATGAGAGCAGGCGAGCAACGGTTAACGGTTACATTGTTACGTTTGCTAATGGTTACTAGCTACCTACCTACACACACTCATCACTTTTAAGCTACAGACACATTTTTATGTCAACGAGGATAGTCATTAACTAACGCTAGTTTCAGTTGTCAGGATTCGAGTTATGTGGGAGCCAGTGGGAGCTGGGTATACAAGTATGGCTAGTTTTGTTTTCGAGCTAAATTACTGCTACAAGTAGCAGCGTTGCTCATAAACGAGCTGCTGAAATATTGAAACTTTGTTGCAATACCGCAGCCATCTCCGACACTTCTGAGTTGTAGCTATTATTTATTTATCTTCACTCCTAACGTTAGTTATGTTGGAGCACCCACACAGCTCAGACTATAGCACAACAACTATCTGGCATTTTGGCAAAACAAGCCTGCTAATGCTAAAAGAGCCCTGACGGACAGCTGGAGACAGCTTTGTTTTGCGTTTACGGCAGAAAGCTTGCACTGGACTCACAAAAGATAACACCACAAAACAAAAATTCCCTCTCTCTCTTTCCTCTCTCAACGAACTAGCAAGGAAAAAACTACACAACATTACTGGTTTCTCTTCTTCCTCGTCAGCGGGTTAGTTACCGTAGTTGGGTTACTTTGTTTTCCTCGTTCTCCTCAACCGCTCTGGTTCTTCTCCCCTCAACAGTCAACTCTCGTGCCCAGGAAAGGGGAAATTACGTCAAAGTCACGTTTGATCATGCAAGTTTTTGTGAAATCTTGGAAGATAAGGATATCGGGAGCTGTAGTGTGCAGAGTCCCTCTTCTTGACCCAATTCGTACACAGCTTGTTGATTAAAATCAGCAAGGATTATCGTTATGTGTGCAGCCCCCCGCAACTTTAACATCTTAAAAGATTTGGAAACTCCCGTAGTGTGCACCCAGCATTACCGGATCATTTTCACCCGGCTTAAAGGATATATAGAGCTGCGTGTTGTCTGTATAACAGTGGTATTTAACATCATGCCTACTTATGATATTTCCAAGGGAAAGCATGTATAGAGAAAAAAGCAAAGGGCCCAGAACAGATCCTTGAGGTATTCCAAAGTTTAACTTGGAATACTCTGAACATTTCTTATTTACCCGGACGAACTGAGATCTATCAGACAGATATAGATAGACAGATAGAACCACAAAAGGGCAAGTCCAGAAATACCAACCAATTTTTCTAACCTACGAAGAAGAGTATGGTGGTCTACAGTATCAAAGGCAGCACTTAAATCGAGAAGGACGAGAACAGAGATGCAGCCACTATCGATGGAGGGAAGTAGATCATTTACTACAACAGTGTGAGCTGTTTCAGTGCTATGATGCTTTTTATAGGCAGACTGAAAACTGTCAAATACCTCATTAGTTTGCAGGAAAGAAGAGCGCTATTGGGCGACACATTTTTCAAGGATCTTAGATAAAAATGGGAGGTATGAGATTGGCCGATAATTGGCTAGGACTGTGGGATCCAAATTTGGTTTTTTAAGCAGCAGCTTGATTTCTGCCATCTTAAATGAAGTGGGAACAAATACTGAAATCAGAGAAAAATTAATTATGTGAAGAATTGGTCCACCAAGGATGGGCAGGAGCTCATTCATTAACTTTGTGGGGATGGGATCCAAGATACAAGTGAATGATTTAGAAGTAGCAATTAATTTGGCTAGTTCACTCAGAGATATAGGAGAAAGGGATTCAAACTGGTTTTTGTGTATTGTGGAAGACTCCATATAATCAGAAACGCCATCGCAAACTGGTAGGGAAGCAGTGATTTTCTCTCTAATTCCAATAATTTTGCCACTAAAGAAATTTAAAAAATCATCACTGCTGCAAGAGACTGGAATTTGAGGGTTACTTGCAGCATGATTGTTATTATTATTATTTTCCTTTATTACAGGGAATTCCCACTGAGACCGAGGTCTCTTTTTCAGGGGAGCCCTGAATACAATAAAACAATTACAAAGTCAGTTATCAACACAAAGCACAGTAAAATTCACACAATTACATACAACAAGTGCAGACTAAAGGAAAACAAACTTTAAAATACAATTAAAAATAAAAAAGAAAGTAATAAAATAAGTAAAACACACAAGTACAAAGGACAGAGAACAAGTCCAAAGTTAAAACTAAAGGCAAGTACATCTGGCCTCCTCAACTAACATCTCCCACAGTCGATTCTTGAAGGACTCATATGGAATGAGACAATCAAGCTTCAGAGTGCCTTGGCATCTATTCCAGACACAGGGTGCAAATGAGCTAAAAGCAGAACAGCTCAAATTTGTTCTCATCCTGGGTGCCTCTAACAAAATCCCCCCTCGCGATCTGAAATGCTGGCTTCTGATTTTGATGGACAAAAGCCTAGTATGATAAGAAGGAAGTTTGCCAAGCAATGCTTCTAAAATGAAGGGAAAACAACCCACCACTGCTACTACGTTCGAGGACGCCAACCACGGGAACTCCCAGCCACTGACTTCACCGAGTCTGACCGGAATCTCAACCAACTCAGCGGGCCCAGAACTGGGCCCATGCCGGTACGTGTCTTTCTAAACTGAGCTGACCTCAATACAATCAGCACAAGTCTACTATCGCTGCGGACTCCTGTTGTGGAGTCCTGGCGTGTAAGTCTCGCTCTGTGCCCCTTCCATATAATATACACCTCACGTTACTTCCTTAAAGATTAAACACAAACAACACATTTGCTGCCGTAGCTGTTTTCTGTCTCCCCAGCCTCATCTGACTTCGCTTTAAGTCATGCCTCCACTCACCTCGCCATCTGGCTGTGACAGATGTCTCCGTCTCACTTAAAAAATCTCCGAGCTAGAAGGGAGGATATCCATTCTCTATCAAATCAGAGATGAAGAACGGATCCTGGACTCCTTGGTCACTGTGGGCCCCACTGCACCCTCCACAACCATCGGACAACTAGACTCGACTGTTCCTTGCCTGGATACCACTGCTGCCCAGGCTGCTGACCACTGGACCAGATTGGGTGCTAAGCCTAAGGTCCTGACCAGTTCCACTCCGAGTCAAAAGGAGCCATGGACTGCTGCCCGGAGGGGTAAACACGGAGGGAACTCCCATTGTCAGCCAACTCCACCTCAGGCCCTCCAGCTGACCAACAAATTCTCTGTATTGGACAAGCAGGATTTCCCCTCACTTGCCGGTTGTGGCATTCCTTCCTCCTCTACAGAGCCTGATGGCCCCTCGCTGCCGCACATTCTTCCCAAGGCTGTGCCCAAACGGTCGCCTCGGTTTCGTCGCTCGCACCGTCTCCCCCACTCTTCTCGTCCAGGCTGGGTCCAGTTTACTCCTCGCCCTGGAAGCAGCTCTCCAACAAGCAGACCCTTGGCCGAAGATAACACCACGCCGTTGCTACAGCAGTCCCCGGCGGCGACCATTAATCCACGACCGGTGACCCACGGCGCACACCGCAGATACTGAACGCACTCCGCTCTGTCCTGATGGATCCCAACCTTCACGCCCTTGGCCGCTTTTCCCCCCTTCAACACTTATCATCGGCGATTCCATAACTCGGAATCTGCGCTTCTTTAATGTAGTCACACACTGTTTTCCCGGTGCCACCGTTTCTGAAATCCAGAATAAGCTCCAGAGTTTATTGCCATCTCTCCTGTCCTCCATCACTAGAATAATAATCCACATTGGCACGAACAACACAGCTTTCCAACAGTCCGAGTTGACCAAATCAGATTTTAACAGTCTTTTCAACCTTTTACAACACTGCGGAAAATCCATTTTTATGTCCGGTCCAATCCCCACAGCTGGCCGCGGTACTGGTCGCTTCAGTAGACTCCTAAGTCTCCACACCTGGCTGCAGCACACATGTAGAGCTCACCATGTGGTTTTTATCGACAATTTTAACCTCTTCTGGAATCGTTATACTTTTTTTTTAACTGAGATGGCGTCCACCCAAACAAATTAGGCTCACATATGCTCGCTGCTATCATTCAACATGCGGTACAATCAACTCCACGTGAGTGACTATTTACACCTGACTCACATTCTCCAAGTTCTTCCTCTCCTCCCGAGTACACACCTGTTCCCAGCGCCAGCTCCCCCTTGTGTCCAAAATTGGCATCCTCTCTATCACCGCTCTATTTTCCTATTCAGACTGTTATTAGACAGAGGCTCCTCAGTACACATCGCACGTTAAATCAAGTTATTCCCACACTCTCCCGTCCAAGATTCACTAAAATGAATAGAGGTCGAGTACACTTGGGAGCTAATCAGTCTAATCTTACACCTATCCCTAAACAACCTCAGACTGTCTCAGTGGATACCCCCTCTTCTGCTAATATAAAACTTGCTCTCCTGAATGTCAGATCATTATCAAACAAGTCCTTTTTAATCAATGAGCTCATCGGCACACATAAACTTGATTTTCTGCTTCTTACTGAAACATGGTTAGATGAAGGAAAAAGTGTAGCCACCCTAATTGAATCTGCCCCCCCTAATTTTAATTTTATGTCTGCCTCCCGCACAAACAGAAAGGATGGTGGAATTGCTAACATATTGAAAGCCTTCTTTCATTGTAAACAGCTGTTATTTGATAACCATGCATCCTTTGTATGGTTATTCATGTTTATGTTTATATTTATGTGCCCTTATCAGGGGTTCTCCAAACATCTTACTACTAACTGTATACAGACCCCCTAAACACTCAGCTAAGGTCTTTTTGGAGGAGTTTGCTGAACTATTGTCAGTCATTTGCTTAAACTTTGACCACATTATTAAAAATCTCGGGATTTTAATCTACATGTGGATGATCCCAACAATACCTACGGCAAGGAATTTCTCTCACTAATTGATGCATTCAATTTAACTCAGTATGTACATGGGCCAACACACTCCCATGGTCATACCCTTGACCTTGTTATTGCAAAAGGACTTAACATCTCCATCAATGTAATGGACTTGGCCCTGTCTGATCATTTTTGTGTTTTTATTGATGTCTGTATGTCTCCTCATATCCATAACAGGCCTTTGACTTCTTGTAAGAGAGTCATAACTGATAACACTGCAGTTCTTTTTGAGCATGCTTTATCTCAAACTTCAAGTCAATTATCAGACTCTGTGAATGAGCTAGCAAGCAATTTTAATTCAAAAATGATGCAAATTATGGATAACATTGCTCCATTGAAACATAAAAAAGTCACTCATAAACAGAAAGCTCCTTGGAAAAACTATCCAACAGTTAAACAGTTAAAGAGAGAGTGCAGAAAAACTGAAAGGAAATGGCGAAAATCCAAGCTTCATATTCACCATCAAATCCATAAACAGACACTTTCCCTGTACAATTTAGAAATCTGCAAAGCAAGGCAGCTTTACTTCTCCAACACCATCAATAGAAACTTGAATAATACCCGAGTGCTATTTTCCACCGTTGAGAAATTAACAAACCCCACGCCACAACTACCACCTGAGCTTCTCTCTGTCACTAGTTGCAATGAATTTGCATCCTTTTTCATAGAAAAAATTAATAACATAAGACAGCAGTCCCAGCTAACTATACAGCCTGAGTTACCCAGCATAATGAGAAGAGTCCCAAACATGTTGTCAGAATTTAGTCTGATTGACTTTGATATCCTAGATAAAACTGTACAAAAGCTCAGTTCCTCTACATCAGAGCTGGACACCTTGCCCACCAACTTCTTTAAATCTGTCTTTCACCTTATAAAAGGTGATGTACTTCAGATTATCAACACTTCATTACAGACTGGTCTTTTCCCTCAGTCATTAAAAACGGCAGCGGTGAAGCCCCTGCTCAAAAAGAATAACCTAGATCCTTCAGTTCTAAACAATTACAGACCCATATCTAAACTGCCTTTTATTGGGAAAATCATCGAAAAAATTGTTTTTAACCAACTAACTACATTCTTGACTGAAAACGGTTGTGTTGATGACTATCAGTCTGGCTTCCGAGAAAGTTAAAGCACTGAAACTGCCTTAATTAAAGTTATTAATGATATCCGCCTTAATACAGATGCAGGCAAAACATCAGTCTTGGTGCTGTTAGACCTCAGTGCTGCGTTCGACACAATTGACCACAATATTTTTCTACACCGACTTGAACATTGGGTTGGCCTCTCCAGTATAGTTATCAAATGGTTAAGGTCCTATCTGCAGCAGAGAAGCTTTTTTGTCACTATCGGCAACTGTACCTCAGCACCAGTAACCCTGACCTGTGGAGTTCCCCAGGGATCAATACTAGGACCCCTATTATTTAACCTTTACATGCTCCCTCTGGGACAAATTATGAAGAACTACTCAATCAGTTATCACAGTTATGCAGACGACACCCAGATTTATTTAGCTTTGCCACCAGATGATCTCACTCCTGTTGAATCTCTTTCTCAGTGCCTTGACCAAATTAATAAGTGGATGGCTCATAACTTCCTTCAATTGAATGCAGACAAGACAGAAGTCATTCTATTTGGTCGGAAAGAACAAAGGCTTAAGGTCGCTAACCGTCTAGACACCAAGGGGCTAAAAGCTAAAGTTTCAGTCAGAAACCTTGGTGTGATCATTGACAGTGATCTGAATTTTAACAGCCACATTAAAGCAGTAACAAAATCAGCACTTTATCACCTCAAGAACATCACTAAATTACGTGATCTCATGTTACAGAAAGACCTTGAAAAGCTCATTCATGCTTTTATCTCTAGCAAGCTTGATTATTGCAACGGCCTCTTTACAGGGCTTCCCAAGATCACCATTAAACAGCTCCAGTTGATTCAGAATGCAGCGGCCAGGGTTCTCACCAAAACAAAAAGAACAGAACACATTTCCCCGATCCTGCGGTCCTTACACTGGCTCCCAGTTAATTACAGAATTTATTTTAAAACCTTGCTACTTGCTTTTAAATCCTTAAATGGTATGGGACCAAAGTACTTAAGAGACATGTTCCAACGCTACATCCCTGCAAGGACCCTTAGGTCTCGACAAAATTTTACTTTAACTAAGCCCCCCACTCGGACAAAGACCGGTGAAGCCGCTTTTAGCTACTATGCAGCCAATCTCTGGAACCAGCTCCCAGATAGCATTAAAAATGCCTCCTCAGTTGCCATTTTTAAATCTAAATTAAAGACTAAACTGTTCGCTGATGCCTTTCCCTAATTTGTTTTATCTATTTGCTTGTTAATTCTCGTTTTATTTAGCATGCCCCGTTTTTATTTAATCTATCCTTTCTCTGTTTTACATTTGCTTCATTTATTCTATTCAGTGTGCCCTGTTTTATTCTAATTTCTCCTTTCTACATTTTACATTTGTTTTTTATATATATATATATATATATATATATATATATATTTATATCTCACACTGTCTGCCTTGTTTTTATCCTGCCTTGTTTTTAATATCTCTCTTCTATTTATCTGTTTTATAATTACCATTATTTTTTATTATTATTTTGTTTTTGTCCGTCTCTCTTTAATCTAAATTTTGCTTCCTCTTCTGTCAATATTACTTAACTGTATTATGATGAATGATGCATTAGACTGCTCTGGTGAGGCCTTTGCCTCAATTTTCTGTAAAGCACATTGAACTGCTGTTTTGGTATGAAATGCGCTATACAAATAAAGTTGCCTTGCCTTGCCTAATGAACTAAGTAAAACATAGTTATGAGTGCGGAAACCATCACCAGTGATAAAACGCAGAGCACTGTGATAAATTGCAATATTACACGCAATATTGTTTATACAGATTGTGAATAAAATTGGTCCAAGTATGGATCCTTGGAGTACTCCTTTCGTCACTTTTAAAAATTGAGACTTCGCATCCCCAAGCATAATAGCTTGTGTTCTATCAGAGAGGTAGTCCTGGAATCACAAGCGGGCATCACAATCAAGACCAATGGATGACAACTTTTTAATAAAATAAAGTGGTCTTCTGTATCGAAAGCTTTTGCTAAATCAATACATAGGGCTGTACATATTTGTTTATTATCCAAAGCTGATACTGAATCATTTATAACCACTAAGGCTGCTGTAATGGTGCCATGACCAGGCCTGAAGCCAGATTGTTGAAAGTTAAAAAGCTGCAAAGGTGTTGCTTAACAAGAGATTCTAAAATCTTAGCCAGGCAAGGCAATATTGAGATAGATTGGTGGCTGTTCACTGAACTGGGATCACCACCCTTAAATAATGGAAAAATATGAGCAGCTTTCCATACTCTGGGAATAGTCCTCGTCGATAATGACAAGTTAAAAATATTAGCTATTGAATGCGCAATCATTGGGGCTGCTAGACGCAAAGACTCTGAAATAGATGATCTTCTCCAATAAAATTATTTACATCAATTCATTTAAATTCTTCTAGGACCTCATTCATTTGAAATTCCCTAAAAGAAAACAATACTCTAGGTATTGGAGAATTTGTGAATGAACTAGAGCGGAGGTCAGACATATCTCCTGTAGAGGACTGAATAATAAAATTTTCAAAAAGGTTGCCGGCTGCGATAAAATGTTGGTTAAAAAGATGACAGATTTTGTGTTTATCAGTTATAGGACCAGAATTAGTGTGGATAGAGTGTGATATAGATGAAGAAGGATTAAAATTCAGGGACTTGACAATTTTGCAGAATTACCCTGACTTTTGGCCAATGACGAGATAAAATAATCAGATTTTGCCTTTTTAATCAGAGAGCAGCATTTATTTCTTAGTTTTCTAAAAACCTGCCAGTCAGAGAGCGCATGGGTTTCCCTAGCTTTAACCCATGCTTCATCCCTGACGCGTAGTTTAGTGGATAAGGCATTTGAAAACCAAGGGTTTGTTCTATTCTCAACCCTAAATCTCTTAACCGGAGCATACTTATCCACAGCACGATTAAACACGGTAGTAAAGTGAGCCAATGCTGGGTCAAGATCTGGAATAAAACCCGCAGAGTTTAAATCACTCCAGAAAATATTGTGCAGGAAGGCCTGTTCAGAGAAATGTTTAAAATTTCTTTTAGTAGTAAAACATGGAGGAGCCTTTGTAATTTCATGTCTCTAATACACGCGACTGGGCAGTGATCACTAATATCCAGGGGAAAGACGCTGCTCAGGGCATACTTGTGCGGTCTATTTGTTAAAATCAGATCAATCAAAGTTGACCGGGATAAATCTTTAAAATTAGGTCACGTAGGCTCCGAAATAAGCTGTGTGAGAGTCAAGCCTTCACAGACCTCTTTAAAATGGTTGGAGGATGGTGATAACCAATCCATATTGAGATCACCAGCAACCAATAATTCAGTGTGGGCAAAAGTGGACAAGATACTATATGCAACAAGGCTCTCTTTCCAAGCACCATGGAATACCTGGGGTTTAGTGGAGCGCCATTTGCATTCTAGTTGACGAGATTTTTGCTTTAGAGTCCGTGTCTGGTTAGTGTACCATGGGGCTGGCCTCTTCTTCTGAGTAACCTTTTTAAATTTCAGTGGCGCGACTACATTAAGTGTACTACGGAGAGCATCAGCAAACTTTTCTGCTGTATCGTCAATGCAGAGGGGGCTGACTGGATGCTCAAAATAAGATGGGAAAACCTCAATGAATTTTGTAGAAGTTATTGCAGTAAAAGTACGACCAGTGTACATCCTAGTTTCTAATGATACAGGGTGGGTCAATTGTAAACAGAATGTGATAAGAAAATGGTCGGACAAACTGGGATTATGTGAATGAATCTTGACCTGCTCAATGTCAATGCCAAAGCTTAAGATCAGGTTTAAAGTATGACCATGAAAATGTGTTGGGCCAACAACACTCTGAGCGAAGCCGACTGTCTCCAAAATGTTAGTGAAAGCAGATGTTTGAGAAGGCAGATGATTCTCTAAGTGTAGGTTAAAGTCACCCAATATAACTATTCTATCATAGCTTAAAACTAAGTCTGAAAGGAATTCTGAAAAACCTTGAATAAAGGCAGAGTAATGCCTCGTTTCCACTATGACCATGAATCCCACGAATTGTCACGAATGGATAAATTTTCTGATTTGTAAGGATTCCTGGAATGTCGCAAATTTTATGGTCCAATTTGTGACGCTGTACGAGCAAGTACGATAGAGTTAAGGATATTCGTGGGATTCGGCTCGAATTGCACTAATACTGTCAAGAATTGAGTAAGAATTACAAGAGTCCATTCCAAATACTGCACGAATGTTAGGAATCAGTTAGGAATCAGTTGAGAGTATGCAGAATACATATACGAATTAGTTACGCTTAAAAATGAATTCTTGACTATTCTTGACAATTATTGTTATTTTCAGTTAAGATATGTATAAAAAGGCCCTCACCTGTTCCAGAATGGATCTTCAACGTAGAGCAGGTGTGGCACTGGCCCTGGAACTGGAGTATCAACACCAGCTGCTGATAGCTGAAAGAAGACAGCTTCAAAGAAGAAGGAGAAGACCCCCGTGGTGGTGGGTTCCACCGTGGCTGACACCAGCTAGAAGGTTAGAATATGGTCACTACAACAGGCTGATGCAGGAGCTGAGGGTGGAAGATGAGAACTCCTTTGCCAACTATGTGAGAATGCCACCCCACATGTTTAATGAGCTTCTGCAGAGGATTAGCCCAGTCATCCAGAGGAGGGACACCCACAAGAGACCAGCCCTAGATGCTGGACTGAAGCTGGCCATGACCCTGAGACACCTAGCTACAGGAGACCGGTATCATACTCTGCGCTGTGACTTCAGAAGTGGTTCCAGCAAAGTAGGACAGATCGTGCTGAAAGATGAAGTAATGCCACTGCCAAGGACCCAGGAGGACTGGAAGGCCATTGGCCAGAAGTTCCAAGACCGGGGGAACGTTCCTCATGCCCTGGGGGCCATGGATGGCAAGCACATAGCAATCAAGAAACCAGCCAACTCTGGCAGTGTCTTCCATAATTACAAAGGCTTATTCTCTGTGATTCTGCTGGCCCTGGTGGATGCTGACTATAAATTCATCTGGATAGACACTGGCGGAGAAGGTCATCAATCCTTCGGACAGCTCTTTGGTGCTTCAGAACTTAAACAGTGCATTGAAGACAACACCATAAACTTCCCAGACAGTGATCCTCTGCCTAATGATGACAGAGACACACCCTACTACATCCTGGGGGACGATGCTTTTCCCCTCAGAACTTTCCTAATGAAGCCATATGGCAGGAGGGGTCTAGATGATTCCATGCTGGTGGCCAAATACAGATTTTCAAGGGGCAGACGTGTTGTGCAGAATGCTTTTGGAATACTGGCCAACAGATGGAGATGCTTCCTTGGCACCCTGGAACAAAAACCAGATGTGGTGCACAGCCTGGTGGAGACAGGAGTCATCCTCCACAACTTGATGAGGATCAGGTTCCCTGCCATTGGCAACGCAGAGGTGGACCGTGAGGATGAGGACCACAACATTATCCCAGGTGCATGGAGGGAAGACCAACAGCTGGAGGAGAAACTGCAGCCCCAGGCACCCAACAGAGACAATCGTGTTGGAAAAATCATGAGGGACTACCTTAAAGGTGCACTATGCAAGTTTGTTTGTTTTCTGCGCGATTATATTTTTGTCTCAATTCGCCGACATCTCCCCACGATCCGCTAGTTGCCTGCCCCTGAATTCACTGTAAAATAAACCCAGGCTCTGGAGACCGCACAGACGTCACAAACTGCAAATAAACACAAGGGGCACAGGCTGTGCCCCATAACATAACAAACCGTTCCGGCCAACCACTGACAAGAGTTGACAGTTACAGAAGCATGGGTGGGAGGGAACTATGGGAGGGAGGGGCGAGCTACCTCTGTTTTGTTTGAGTTCGAACTTTAACAAAAGTGTTGTCAAACAAACTTGCACAGTGCACCTTTAAGGCTTATTTTAACAGAGGCAGGTTCAGTTCCGTGGCAAGAAAGACTAGCAGGACTGAATGTTAACTGAATGATGACTGTTGATCTGTTCATATTAACATGTTTGTTATTAATATTATGAATGCTTGTTTTCACAGAGAAAATGTTCCATTAGTGTAAAAAATTAGTAATAAATTTCACATACCCAGAACTTGGACTGTGGAACTCTGGATTTAAATTTGGA
Organism: Gymnothorax javanicus; assembly: GCA_029692085.1. Classification (NCBI taxonomy): domain Eukaryota; kingdom Metazoa; phylum Chordata; class Actinopteri; order Anguilliformes; family Muraenidae; genus Gymnothorax; species Gymnothorax javanicus. Next base: position 151,104,756 of record CM056197.1, read on the forward strand.
TTTTGAAACTTTTTTTTTTTTTCCCATTTTCATTCTATAAAACTCAAAGAATTGAAATTCTCACCTAACTGGGTCACTCCGTACTAAATTGTACAATTCACTGTGTTGTATAAGAATGGTCAATAAAATTTTTTCTAAGAGAATTAAATGATTTGCTTTGTTCATATTTATTGACACCCGGATTGAAGATATACATAAGAAAAAAATCAGAGTAATCGGTCCAACAACACAGCAGAAAAAGTGGTGTCCTGATGTCAGCCAAGGCATTGTGAAGGACATTTTGTTACAAAATTTGACAACTTCATGAAATGCTCATAACATGTCTGTTGACACTTTGAAAGTAATTGAAATGAAATATTCCAGAGAAATACCCATAATAACGGTTTCAATTGTCTGCACTAAATTATCGGGACTCATCTGATCAGAAATGCAATTTCAAACGACCGTCGTGGACATAACCAGTTGCATCCTCACACGTTACGTCCATCCCCGTGGGTTAATTTGCATAATGTGTGCAAATGGTGTAAATATGACCTTGGCAAAATAAGGTACTGACTTCCTGCATCAAAATTTCATTAGGCGTCAGACAATCATACATATCATGCAAATAATGAACATTTTTCCGTATCCTAATATTGTGTTACAACCATCTGTGCGCTATCACCATAGACTGTATAAAAAGATGGACACAGCACCCGGGTCTGAAAAGTGAGGCCAATGCGGAAATTGAATTCCATTTAATGGCCAGCAGATGGCGATGGTGGTTGCAGAATTGGAAAAGGTGTATTTGAATTTTCATCACCATTGTAACACGTGTACAGTTTAGTATGGAATTAGCCAACTACAAGTTTATTACATTCATATCATATACATGTTAAACATAAGCCCATAGTACATGTTAAACACACAGATGAGCACACTGTCACTAAGATAACATTGTCACTGTTGTGTTGACAGTGTGGACTTACTGAGTGGTGGGGGTAAACCTGACAGTGACCAGAGTGGCTGATGCTGTGGTGCCCATCTCCAGCAGGAGCTGTGAGAAGCTGAAGGAGGACTCCTCCTGGGGCAGTGGGGCACTCAAAGACCTCCTGGGCTGCTGATTCTCGGCAGGAGGCATCAGGGTGGTGTAGGTGGTGGTGGTAGCCGTCTCTAAAGACCTCATCCTGGCCATTTCCTGCTGGCTGGGGGACTGGTTGTACCCTGGGAATTGGCCGTTCACCCAGGCTGCTTCCTGGGAGTGCCACACGGACGCAATTGGAGCCACCTTTCTGGTCTGCCACTGTGAGGGTTCCGGTTGCCACTGTTGTTGGACACTGCTGAGGAGGTGCTGGTGCTGGAGGCAGCATGGAGCTTGGACCAGGGCCTTGCGAGGAGAAGATTGCTGCTGCTGCTGGTGCTGATCTTCCTGCCTCCAGACAGTCTGCCTGTCTCTCAGCGCTGTACAGAAGGTCGAACATCTGCTTCTGTACATTGCGGTAGATGGACTGGGGCAGCTTCTGGAAGGCATGCCCGAGGTACTCCGCAAACTTTAACCTCTCCAGGTAGGGGACCTCGGGAGCAGCAGAGGCTTGAATCATCTGTAACAAATTCTCCTGGCGGTACTTGGAAGAGGACAGTTCCTGGCCCAGGGCCTCTGCCTCTCTGGCTCTTCCTCTGGCTCCCCTGGTGCTGGTCACTGTAGAGCTCCTGGGAGTGGTGGTGGAGGGTGTGGTCACTGGAGACGGGGGCTGCTCCTCGTTCTGGGAATCTTCACCCTGGCTGGTGGTGGGGCCACTCTGAAAACTCTGGACTGTGCGGTGGTTGACTTGTCCGATGTGGGGGAGCAGGAACTGGAACCGGTTCCAGATCCACTGCTACCTGTTTGTCATCTCTACTGCAGCCGGGCCACTCTTCTTCCTCCTGAACTTGCCAATCTGGCAGCGGATGCTCTCAAAGAAGGTGATGAGGGCTTTCACGTCCTTCCCAAGCTCCCTGGCAAGGTCTTCCCACGACTTATTCTTCTTAGAAGCAAAAGTGTGGTCTGTGCGCCTCTTGTTGTAGATGTAGTCATTTTCCTCCAAGAAGAGGGCCACCTGTTCTTGCTCGCTGTCTGTGAGGTTGGAGAGGACCCTGGCCTTCTTCCGGGACTGGGAAGCTGCAACATCCTCATCACCATCTCCAGCCACTGACTGCTGCCACTGACTCTGCTGCCGGTGAGTCTGCTGCCACTGACTCTGCTGCCACTGACCCTGCTGCCACTGAGTCTGCTGCCACTGACCCTGCTGCCACTGACTCCGCTGCCACTAAGGCTGCTGCCACTGACTTTGCTGCCACTGAGTCCGCTGCCACTGACTCTGCTGGTAACTCTGCTGCCACTGACTCTGCTGCCACTGACCCTGCTGGTGACTCTGCTGCCGCTTCTTCCTCCACTTCTGGTGCTTGCTCAGCTGGGTCTTCTGCAGGTGGAGGGGTAGCTACTCTTAAGCCGCGTTTCCATTGGGGTACTTTCGGTATAGTACCCTTGGAACCGTACTTTTGGTACCAAACCTCTAGATCTGGTTTGCGTTTCCACTGCAGACAGTACCCTTAAATGTTTTTTACCGGATGGTAAAGTGCAATGCAAACACGCAAATACACGCGAAACGCATTGACTTTGAATTTGTCCTGCGAAAAATTTGTTTTACGTCCGGTGTGAAAGCGGCTTTAGCTGGCAACCTTTTTATTCGGCATATTTTCATGCCAGCTAGTGAGCTAAATGCTCGCGGTGCAACTCCAGCGAAATTAGTTCGCATAATAATGGCTATACGCATTTTAAATTGACGAAATTTAAATGCATGAAATATCCATCTGTACATCCTCATAGCTCCATGACGCGTTGTTGCGAAAAGACATTTCCAGAAATGTTTTTCTCAAAACGGAAGGCGAGACAGGTGTTTTCCTGCCGTTTCCTTATGGAAGTTGCGCTTGAGTGACGATTCTGTTAGCCAATCAACAGACGGCAGTGATGACGATTCCCGACCAATACAGAAGGCATGTTTTAGCTCCGCCTCATTTAGTATCGGATGGTAACCCTTGGTACCCCAACCGGAGGGGTGATGAAAAATGGTAACGGTGAGGAACGGTTCCAAAGGTACCATCCACAACTTTTGTCATGGAAATGCTCTGAAATGTGACGCGACCCGTACCGAACCGAACTGTTCCGCTTGATGGAAACGCAGCATTAGAGTCCCTTTATACTGAGAGTAGCGACATAGAGGGTACCAAAAAAAGCTGGTCACGTGACATGTGGATCCATTTTGTATCCATCAGGTTGATCAATTTATACTACTTCCTATGGAATTTTACTACGTCCCTGCATTTCTTGTTTTGAAAACTGAAAAAAATGACTGGTTGTTGTGCCTTTGGATGTACCAATAGATCTGAGAAGGGGTTTAAGATATTTAAAATTTATTCACCAACTTCCATAACTTTCTCATTCTGTTTATCACATAACTGAATAGCGGAATTTCATGGAAAGCAAATGTAATTTCCCTTAGCGCCCAATGTTTGGTAGCACTGCGCGAATTACATCGCTCTGCTTAATTAGTCTGAGTCACAGACTTTCATGGCTGAATGAGCAACACTTTGTAAATTCAGTCAACTGAATAGCTAGCTAATATTAACTCGCTGCGTAACACATGAATGTTACATATTGGTTTTGCAAAAGTATTGCGTGCACGCTACCGAGCTAAGTAACGTGAACTCAGTTTTGTCAGTGGCGCTTAACTAGCCTCCTGCAGCACTGAGCCATACCGATTCAAGCAAAGTTACACGCGGTATTCAGTTCGGCTTAGTAGAGACAGCAGAGACATACTGCTAAGCGATTTATTTCCTCCCACGCTCTCAGCCAATGCGATTTTCGCAAAAAAAGAAATATAGGGTAATATCAAAAATATGTCATGAGCTGGGGAGCGAGCCGAGCTGGGCTATGGGAAAAGCACTTCAGTTATGCGATAAACCTTAAATTTTGTAAGAGCCATGTTCGCTCAGGAAGATTACGACTGTGCTGCCTTGGGGGAGATTTGCACTCTAGGAGAGCCTCTAGTTAAACTCTACGCTCGTTCAGTTTGTGAAGCAGCACAGACTTGGATAAATTAGTTTGCGAGGCTCATAAAGCAATAAGACACCAGAATGGGTTCTATTTTCCGAATGTAGTCATGGTGAAAGGGCGTTGTTAGGCACTGAGTGACAAGCATAAGGATGGCAAAAATAAATGCACGTTTTTTCGTGCGCATTATTGGTACGAAAAAAAGGCATTCGGTGTGCAAAGACCCTTAATGTTATTATTATTATTATTATTTTGTACGTAGATCTGTGCTCGTCTTGGGGGGAGCTGATGGCTGTGCCATATGCGCGCGCACTGAAAGATGGAATCAAGATGGCGTTCAAATACTGAGTTCTCGCTACTCTCAGTATAAAGGGACTCCAGCTACTCTGGGGCTGCCCTCTTCCTCTTCCCTGGCTCTCTTGCTGGTCTTCCCTCTTCCCTTTCCCTTAGCTGCTGCTTTCCTGGGCATCTTGCTGATTTGAGACTTGAAATGTTGCATCAAATTTTGAATATTTCTTGTTTCTTCATTGATGATTTCACATCAGATAATCCAAGGGCTGAGGCTATTTGCAGTAAGTCCTTCTTCTTTGCCAGCACAATTGATTCCTGGGTTGGAATTTTCAGGAAATTTTCAACATCAAAAGTCATGATTGCTGGTTTTTCAAATAGTCACAAGATTTAAAAATGATAAATCAGCTTTAATCTTTGAATCCAATGGTTGAACCAATGAATGGTTTATCTTGGCAGAAGCTCCAATTTGTTATGACTTGAAAATCACAACAAAGAAAACCAGCAATGACAACTTAAACAAATTTATTCTTCACTGATTAGGTCCAAAAATTTCTCTAAATAATCCACAGTGTCATCTTATAATAACACGCTAATGCCACTTTGTAACTCTGATGCCAAAACAAAAACCCTCCTCAACTGAACAAAATCACAGCATTTAAATAGACTAGGAACATTCTGGAAAGATCGACAGGAGTTCCTGGGTGATCCGGCCCCCTACAGGCAAGAAGAAGCCAGAAACTTCTAGAAAGCACTAGTCTATTTCGTCACAAACAAGTGGTATTACATCAGATCATGTTTTTCTACAGACATACCACCAGGGGGTGCTAAATGATGAACAAAATAAACAAATAGCTGACCAGTAAAGCAGCAAAAACGTTATGTAACAAATCTTCATTTACAAATGATATACAGTGCTTTACATAAAATACTCATACATAACACCTGCAAACTAATGAGGTATTTGACAGTTTTCAGTCTGCCTAGACAAAGCATCAGAACACTGAAACAGCTCTCACTGTTGTAGTAAATGATCTACTTCTCTCCATGGATAGTGTCTGAATCTCTGTTCTCGTCCTTCTCAATTTAAGTGCTGCCTTTGATACTGGAGACCACCATATTCTTCTTTGTAGGTTAGAAAAATTAGTTGGTATTTCTGGACTTGCCCTTTAGTGGTTTAAGTCTTATCTGTCTGATAGATCTCATTTTGTCCGGGTAAATAACAAACGTTCAGAGAATTCCAAGGTTAACTTTGGAATACCTCAAGGATCTGTTCTGGGCCCTTTGCTTTTTTCTCTATACATGCTTCCCCTTGAAAATATCATAAGTAGATATGATGTTAAATACATATGTTGTTATGCAGACAACACGCAGCTCTATATATCCTTTAAGCCGGGTGAAAATGATCCGGTAACTAGATTAGAGATGTGTCTTAAAGGTGTTAAAGCTTGGATGATGCAAAATTTTCTTTCACTAAACCCAGATTAGACTGAAATATTGGCACTGGGTCCCAAATCTCTTAGAGACTCATTCATTAAGTTTTCTCTTAACTTAGATGGCCTCTCTGTTTCTGCCAAAGCTGTTATTAAAAACCTTAGCTTGACCCTTGATTCAGAACTCTCTTCCCAGGCTCACATCAACAATATCATTCAAGTGGCTTTTTTTCCATTTTAGAAACATATCTAAACTCAGAAAAATGTTGTCCCTTCAGGACACTGAAAAAATTGTTCACGCATTTTTGTCCTCTCGACTAGACTATTGTAATGTCTTACTGCCTGGTTGCACTTGCTCGGCCCTGAAACATCTTCAATTAGTGCAGAATGCTGCAGCTAGTGTTCTGACTAGTACTAAGAAGTATGATCACATTAGCCCGGTGCTCAAAAATCTTCATTGGCTGCCTGTAAAATATGAAATTTAAAATATGACTTGGCCCCGGAATATCTTCGCAGTCTTCTCATTCCTTACTCCCTGCCAAGATTACTTCGTTCTTAAAGGTGCTGAGTACTTGAAAACTCCAAATATATCTAGAATTACAATTGGAGGCAGATCATTCTCTTACAAAGCGCCAATTTTATGGAACAATCTCCCAAGACAAATTCGGGCTTCAGACACACACTCTGTCTTCAAGATTAGGCCGAAAACTTACCTTTTTAGTCAAGCCTATGATGAGTTCATGATTAGTTATGTATAAACATTTATTTGGCTCTGGTGGGACTGACGACAACCAAGTTTTATAGTAGGTTCACAAGCTATTGGAAGCCAGTGTTAAGTAAATCCATGTGGAACCAGTGGCACTGAGCATGCATTAACGGTGCCAGAGGGGCTTGCTACAGCCTTAGTCACTGGGGAGGTCCATATGGTACTGTTAAGTAAATCCATGTGGATCCGGTGGCACTGAGCATGCATTAACGGTGCCAGAGGGGCTTGCTACAGCCTTAGTCACCGGGGAGGTCCATATGGTGCTGGTGGTAGTGTTAAGCAAATCTATGTGGAACTAGTGGCGCTGAGCATGCATTAACGGTGCCAGAGGGGCTTGCTACAGCCTTAGTCTCCAGGGAGGTCCATATGGTACTGGTGTAGTGTTAAGCAAATCCATGTGGAACCGGTGGCACTGAGCATGTATTAACGGTGCCAGAGGGGCTTGCTACAGCTTTAGTCACTGGGGAGGTCCATATGGTACTGGTGGTAGTGTTAAGCAAATCCATGTGGAACCGGTGGCACTGAGCATGCATTAACGGTGCCAACTTGCTACAGCCTTAGTCACCGGGGAGGTCCCAGTTAAGGGGAACTAGTTGAGCATGCATTAACGGTGCCAGTGGGGCTTGCTACAGCCTTAGTCACCGGGGAGGTCCATATGGTACTGGTGTAGTGTTAAGCAAATCTATGTGGAACTAGTGGCGCTGAGCATGCATTAACGGTGCCAGTGGGGCTTGCTACAGCTTTAGTCACTGGGGAGGTCCATATGGTACTGGTGGTAGTGTTAAGTAAATCCATGTGGAACCGGTGGCACTGAGCTTGGTGCCAGTGGGGCTTTACAGCTTTTAACGGGGGAGGTCCATATGGTACTGGTGGTAGTGGAACCAGTGGAACCGGTGGCACTGAGCATGCATTAACGGTGCCAGAGGGGCTTGCTACAGCCTTAGTCACCGGGGAGGTCCATATGGTACTGGTGTAGTGTTAAGCAAATCCATGTGGAACCGGTGGCACTGAGCATGCATTAACGGTGCCAGTGGGACTTGCTACAGCCTTAGTCACTGGGGAGGTCCATATGGTACTGGTGTAGTGTTAAGCAAATCCATGTGGAACCGGTGGCACTGAGCATGCATTAACGGTGCCAGTGGGGCTTGCTACAGCTTTAGTCACTGGGGAGGTCCATATGGTACTGGTGGTAGTGTTAAGTAAATCCATGTGGAACCGGTGGCACTGAGCATGCATTAACGGTGCCAGTGGGGCTTGCTACAGCTTTAGTCACCGGGGAGGTCCATATGGTACTGGTGTAGTGTTAAGCAAATCCATGTGGAACCGGTGGCACTGAGCATGCATTAACGGTGCCAGTGGGACTAGCTACAGCCTTAGTCACTGGGGAGGTCCATATGGTACTGGTGTAGTGTTAAGCAAATCCATGTGGAACCGGTGGCACTGAGCATGCATTAACGGTGCCAGAGGGGCTTGCTACAGCTTTAGTCACTGGGGAGGTCCATATGGTACTGGTGGTAGTGTTAAGTAAATCCATGTGGAACCGGTGGCACTGAGCATGCATTAACGGTGCCAGTGGGGCTTGCTACAGCCTTAGTCACTGGGGAGGTCCATATGGTACTGGTGGTAGTGTTAATTAAATCCATGTGGAACCGGTGGCACTGAGCATGCATTAACGGTGCCAGTGGGGCTTAATACAGCCTTAGTCACCGGGGAGGTCCATATGGTACTGGTGGTAGTGTTTAGCAAATCCATGTGGAACCAGTGGCACTGAGCATGCATTAACGGTGCCAGTGGGGCTTGGTACAGCCTTAGTCACTGGGGAGGTCCATATGGTACTAGTGTTTAGAAAATCAAAAGTGATCTTGCAGCCTGGTGTAAGTGTAGGGCCTCTGTGCTGGAAGAAGTGGATGGAGGGGTGTTGACTGTTTCCTGACCAATTGCTCCTAAATTCTGACTTGGCACGTGACACAGGACACTATTTTTTATAATTATGCAGTAGTTTTATCCAGTGCCTCACCCCCCACTTTTCTGTGTCTCTTTCCGAGGATCTTTCCGTCCACTACCCTGAGTCCTGGACCGACTAAGCCCTGTCCCTCACCATGAGCGCTGGCTGCTGCTGTCCTGCTGTCCTGATCCGGTCCTGATCCAGTTCTACACCATCCTCCACATGCCACTTCCTGGAGCTACCGATGCCACTGTTTAGATGGACTTTAATGGAACTCTATTGCCATTTTATTCTATTATGACTTTATTTTATTACTAATTAGCTAGCCAGCGGAGGATGGGCTTCCCCACTATAGCCGGGTTCCTCCTGAGATTTCTTCCCACTGGGGAGTTTTTTCTCACCACTGTTTGAGGATTTTTCTCCCTACTGGGAGTTTATTTCGCCTCATTTGCTGTAGTGGGGAATAGGCTGGGCACTGCCCTTTCATTTATTTAATCTCTCACTGGAAAGCGTCTTTGTGACAGTCTCTGTGAAAAGCGCTATACAAATAAATTGAATTGAATTGAAATTGAATTAAACTTCACTTATGACACGTATCGATTTTGGTTACCAAGGCCACAGTATTGGTGGGATAATGCTAAATTTGCGCTGAAATATAAGCGCTTCCTTGTGAATGCTGTATGGGCTGTAATTTTTGACCGATTACTTTCATATTTGGTATGGATATGTGTTATACTTCACTTATGACACATATTGATTTTGGTTACCTTGGCGACAGTATTGGCCGCATAATTCGCCAATTCTTGACAAAACATAGTGAGTTCTTTGTGGAGGCAGTACAAGCTGCAATTTTTCACTGATTACTTTCATATTTGGCATAGACACGTGTTACACTTCACTCATTACACCTATCGATTTTGGTTACCACGGCGACAGTATTGGTGGGATAATGCGCAAATTTTTGCTGAAATATACACACTTCTTTGTGGATGCTGTACAGGCTGTAATTTTTGAAAGATTACTTTCATATTTGGTATGGACCTATGTTACACTTCACTCTTGACACCTATTGATTTTGGTTACCTTGGCGACAGTATTGGCCGCATAATTTGCTAATTAGTGGCAAAACATAGAGATTTCCTTGTGGACGCAGTACAGGCTGCTATTTTTGTTTTATATATTTTTTTTTATATGAAGTTGGCATCTCCAGTCCCACCCGAATCTGGAATGCCCAATTGGGGAAATACGTACAAGTCTTGCTCATATGTGACCCCTTGTTGCCAATTCAGGAGAGAGGGGACGGTTCACGGCTCTCATCCGAAGCACGTGCCCGTCAACTATCTCTTCTTAGACACTCATTGGTTGAATCCTCGCAAGTTGAGAACGAGGGCGGAGGATACCTGATCATGAACAAGCTTAGAATCTTCCTGACGAGTGCCCGGCTGGCCAACAGGAGGCGCTTGAGCAACGATCAAGGCAACAGTTTTTTTTAATATTTCCCTTCCCGGCAGACCCCTCCCAATTTGCATCCCAGTAATGCAATGGCTAATTGTGCACTACTCTGAAATAGCTGCCTACCACTGCCGGTTGGTACAACCGGGGCTCGAACCCGCGCCGTGAGAGTCACCTCTGCTCCGCAATGTGGTGCTTTAACCACCACATTCAGTTATCCGGCAGCTCAGGCTGCTATTTTTGACCAATTACTTTCATATTTAGTTATGGACATGTGTTACACTTTACTTATGACACCTATCGATTTTGACAATATTGGCCGAATAATGCGCAAATAAGGGGAGAATCGCAGCCGACCGGACTGTCTAGTTTACCATCTGAACTTAAAGAAACCCTATTACAAGGTCAATATCCTTCTGAATGGAAAGAAATACCCATGAATACATGAGATTTTTTAGACCACATTTTGCTGCACGCTGTTGATGAGAAGATAACACTGGTCAACAACATTTTTGTTGCATTGATTTCAACACTTGGTATTATCTAATTTGAGTGTGCTGATTTCAGATCTGAAGTTAGTTTTTTCCCAAAAGCTACAGTTTTTTTGCAAACAAGATATTTCAAAATCTCAAAATTTCGTCTTCAACTAATCAGTTGATCAGTTGATTAAATCAGTGGTCTTAGGTGTGCTTCTGCTGTAAGGTAAGGATGACATGTTCAAAATCAGGTTTCGGCAGGCTAGTCCAATAAATGACTGATTGAATACTTAATGGCACATCAGCTCACAAGGGCCATTCAGTGCCAGAAAAAGTTAAAATGAAAAATATACAGGCTAGTCCATACAAACTCAAAATTGCCTAGGGCAGGGATGTCAAACTGGTCCAACTGGTCCAGCCCCTTGGCCCTTTTATGGACCAGTTGGACACCTGTGGCTTAGGGCGAGGCCCCTGATTTTTGGGGGACCATATCTGGGAAACCCCTTAGAGTATGAGCCTAAAATTTTACATGTGTTCATTAGGAATATAGAGGTACTCCTATTATAAATTTGAGCCAAATCGGAGTTGGTGACCTGGGGAAAGTAATTAATATGAGAGCAAACAGCTGGAATCCAAAACATAAAATTGCATGAAAACTAGAGCATGTAGAACCAAACCGTTTCTAGATTTGAAATCAGCAGATCAAAAATAGTAAAGCACAGTAAAAAAATCTTATGCAACTGAGATTTTGAAAAAAATTTGTTGTGCTGTGTAATCCATTCAACTTTTTAGTATACAGTTATTGTTAATACTTTTACTTACGTGTTAATTTTGGTTTATATTATTGTCTTTGTAGCCCCCCAATTTCCTTTTTTATATTATAATTATTACTTAAATCATGTTTCTACATTTATATTTCACCTCTGTGTATCATCTTGCATCATATGTTATACATCATATCTTGCATTGTATGTTCATTTAAGATGATGTATATTTTGGGTGAGATTGAGGTGGGGGGTCTGACTGATAATACTTTTTAACTTTTGTGTATAAACACAACAGATTTGTTTTGTAATACAGTGAGCCTTGTGTTCTGAAAATAATAAAAATGTGAAGAAAATAAAAATAAACATGCGGAGAGCATGTGTGGAGCACTTGTTTGCTGACTTGCTGATCAACGCCTTTAACAGCTTCAAAAGCAGTGCTCAGATTTGATATCCCCAAGGAAATCCTAAATATATGCAGGACTATTCATCAGAGGAGTTAAAGGATATAAGAGAGAACCTGCTCAACAGATACAAGGAGTAACCAACCGTGAGGAACTGTCTGTACTGGTTGATGGTATTACCCAGGTGGTAAGATGGCACTGTACTCATCTTTTACTTAGATTAATGAGATGGTTATTTTGAAACTTTAAGAAGCATGGTGTTTTGAGGTGACATACTGGATGATGTGTTGACTGTGCGGTTTCTTGCAGGAGTGGGGTACAGTCACTACAATCCAGCGGGTTGCCCAGTAGGCCGAGATGAGAGTTTCCTCGTCTTCCAACTTGAATAGTTCTGTTATTAGGCCAGATGGATTTTATATTGCAGGATTTACATTGTTAAAGTTTGCTCAGTTATATTATCTTTTCCTCGGCATCATTTATATCGTGACAATTTTGGCCAATTCATGCATCCTCATAATTATATGGGCAGATCATCGCCTGCACGCCCCAAAGTATATTGCAGTGGCAAATTTAGGGGTTATCGACTTAATTATCAGTACAACCATTATTGTTGGTATGATCAAGATATTTCTTGGGAAAGATAACTTTATTTCCTTTCATATCTGTTTGGCACAAATATTTTTCTCTTACTGTTTTGCCATGTTAGAGTCATTTTCCATCGGTGTACTTGCCTATGACAGGTTAATTGCAGTGTGTTTTCCACTGAGACAAAATTCAATTAACACACCTAAAAGCATGATCAGTATTTTAGTGACTATTTGGGTGTTTTGTGTTAGCTGCAACATATTTATGATTCTAATCGTGACAAAATTGTCTTTTTGCAATTCACTGAATGTGGACAGCTTTATCTGTGGCTATGAGCCTGTGTACAGACTATCCTGCAGTGATGCCAGATTGCAGAAGGCCACCTTCTCTTCCCTGACACTAATAGCTCTGTGTGGGCCCCTTAGCTTCATCATCATGTCATACTGCTGTATTTTAACTGTGGTGTTTAGAATGAAAAATGTGGACAGCAGGTACAAAACACTTGCAACTTGCACTGAGCATCTAATTTTAGTGGCAGTTTTCTTCATGCCTTTGGTGACCGTGATTATTGTCGACCACCACCTATTCCGACTCAATCCGGATGGCAGAAAGGTGAGCTCGTCTTTAGCCTCATGTTTACCTCCCTGTCTGAACCCCATTGTGTACTCCCTAGGAACCAAAGAAATTAAGAACAGGATACTGGCTATGCTCAAGAAAGCCAAGGAAACAGTCTGGGCAGCGTAGATGGTGCAACAGTGTCAGTGGTTTGCAAATAAAAACATTCCTCTAATTGATAGCTTCCATTTTATTTTGACCTTGTAGGAAGGTGTCAATTGCACATTTCCCTATCAAGACCAAGGTAATTTAATTTGATTGAACCTTTCTTTGATTTTGCTATTACGACTTAATTTTGGCTAAGTCTTCAGATCCTGCAAGCAAACTGTCTTTTTGTTATTCTGGGGTTCCTTCACCTATTCCAAAGTCGTATTTAAGTATTTTTATGCATATTTTAAACCAAGTGTTTAAGCCTCTCCAGGACCTTGTTGCTACGGTAAATTACATATTCATTACATTACTGGGTCAGATAGCAAATTATTATGACAATTTTGCAGATCATCTTAACAATTTCAAGCACTTATTTCAAAATGTAACCAATTTTATCCCCGATGTGAACACCATATTAAAATCCAAGCATTTTCAAAGATTTCCATCCCCTGCAGGACCCCTGTATTCAGCCCCTCGTGTGAAGCTATTACTGTTGCCAGAGACATGTGTTTAGACTATTCTGCAATAATTAGAGATTGCAGTGAGCTGTTGCATCATCACTGAGTATATTTACTACATTTGGGACTCTTGGCACAGCTGCAGTTTGACAGTCTTTTTAAAATGAAAATTGTTGAGGGCAGGTACTAAGTGCTTCCAACTCGCATTTAACCTCTAAAACCCTGAGCCTCTGGCTTGAAAATGACATGCCTAAAATGAAATGACTTTATCTTTGCAAAAACTTGGTTGATTTGAATATTCTTGGTATCACAATAAAGGTAACACCTTGGGGAAATTTGTTTTGGTGTAAAAATCAGTGTATATGTCACTGAGTCTGACTAAATGAAAATGGAACACTGCATAAATGAAACATCTTTTTTGCACCAAACAAAGTTTTACTTTTATCGCTCTTGAAATTACTCAGTTGCAGTCTGAAACCTCTAAAAATTACAGCACAGAATCTCACCACTATTTGTACCAAAGTTTATTGTAATCAAGTAAATCAAAGCAAAATTAGAGAGGTTTTATTTTGGGAATGTCTAGGTGCCCTCTCCAAATTGGCATTGTGCGCCAATTCATATTTCTCTGGTACCAATCTGCAAAACTCATTGAATTTCACTGATATGTCACTACGGGCATGCATTTCATCTAATTACAATAATTTTATTTGTTTAATTTTTTATTTTTATTTCTGCCAATACTGTATACATTTTCCTATTCAAAGAAAATGCATACAAGGGAAATTAAGTTTGACTCCACTGGAGCAGATTTATTTTCAATAAAGCAAATAAAAAAATTTATAAATACAAAGATAATGTAAAAAATTGTAAAAGTAAAAACAATGAACACCCAAGCAATTATTTATCCATGAACTATGACCCTGCTGCTCAAAAAAAAAAAAAAAAAAAACTCTCTGCAGAGCTTGAATTCCAACCGCGGAGCTTCCGCACTGCAAATCAACAGCTTGACCACTAGACTAACAGATCGACAGCTTTCACCTGCCCACATAGTACATTTTTACAGTGAGTCAGCGGAACTCATCAAGCGACCCAATTTAGCATTTTTTTTTTTTCTAATACTTGCTTGTAACAGCATGGATTCTTTCAAAAGACTACTTTGAAAATAACTGTGAATATTTTGCAGGTAATTCTACCGTAAATACAACAAACAAACCAGTGAATTGTTTATATTGTTGCACAACTTGTTTCCATACGTAGGTTATACTTTGCCGGCCCACCCAGGTAAATTTTGACCCACCCAAGTTGATAAAATTTGAATTTCCATTTTTTTAACTCTTAAACAAGACGCACAATTTTCAATTCATAATGCGCAGTACTAATGCATAACCAGCCCGTATTTTCTTCTTCTTCAGCGGAGGGGGGATGCACACAAACCCGCAGACCAATGGATGGAGCATTCTCAAGAAAATGAGCACGCTAAACCTGCGTAACACGGCCATTCATTAGCTTAACGTTGATTTCAGAGGAGACTGGCTGCGTCTGAGTTTTTGAGGCAAGAAACGATTTTCATGACTCGGTAGTAAATAACATCACGCTTTCCAGTTTGATTTGTATTAGACTTATAGAAGTAATGCTCACGGGCTCTAAATTCGTAGACCAGATGCAGGCGTGGCGAACGGGGGGTGCGCCGCGCCAACGGGGTGTGTCCAGGCGTATGTTGCAATTTCGTGCCCGGTGCAGCCTGACTCAACTACTCCTCTGTCCCGCCTCGGTCCCTCCTGCCGGCGCAAGTGGCAAAGAGGGAGGAGAGAAGGCCTGAATGGGTTTAACACAGCCGAGTCAAATCTTCACCAATCAAATGAGCTCCTCTCCTCACCTTTAAAATTGGAATAAAGAAGCCTCTGTCCTATATCTGCATGATGCGTGAATGTTGCATTTTACTTTGCTGCTTCAGGCATGTTTTCTGCTCCGCTTACATCTATATTAAGCATTACGAATATGAGTTAGCTGGCTAGCTAGGGCATTCGCGAATTATTACCATTAGCGAACTCGAATGAAATTTCAAAACGAAACTACATCAGATCATTCAAACTTCTGAAGTTGGAATGAACGGTTGCTCATTTATTTCTTCTGCCTGCATCATTGGGAAGAGAAATGGATGGATAGCGTGTTCCTATTATTACACTCTGTTGCTGCTTAAAATTTTGGGATTAACATGCACGGACAACAATGCAAGATACGTCACACATTTATTTTCAATATGTGATCTTAACTCAGTACGAGATCATAGCAATCAGGCTGTATTCCTTTCGCCACTAAAAACGATAAAACCTAAGTGAAAATAATAGTATTAAGCCGCTTGCACACTGGACGCGAAACAAATTTTTCGCATGACTGAATACATTCAAAGTCAATGCAAAGACGCGAATACACGCGTGTATTCGCGTCTTTGCATTGACTTTGAATGTATTCAGTCGTGCGAAAAATTCTTTTGTGTCCGGTGTGAAAGCAGCTGAAGGACACATACCCACATAGCCTACACACGCACTCGCGCCCACATGCACACATCTCTCTTTCTCTCTCTCTCTCTCTTCGATCTGACATCAGGACAATTGATTTAGATACTATAATTTATGTGCTGATTCAGATAGTTGCATTAAATAGTGGTTGCGGTAATTATTCATTGCATTGAAATGTGCCTGACATTCTGGAAACCTGCCTGTGAGGTTTCGGTGACGTGTGCGCACTGTGCGCCGGTCAGCCAAATTACCACTGCACAGAATGTAAACCAGGTTGGAGCTGGCAAGCTCTCAGCGCACGTTCAGCGGATGCTTTATCCACGAAATTGTCACTGCGTCTTGATGAATATGTGACACCTCCCCCTACTACGCCGCCACACCCATCTTGGCGCACGTCCGTCTACCAAATTGCCAAAGTGGTTGCGCACGGTGTTGCACTGCACGAAATTACCACTGCGCGGGCTGCACCGGATGAAATTACCACTGCGTGGACTATGCCACGCTGCGCACCCTGCGCTGCGCCAAGAAATTAGAGCCCCATGTGTTAATAGTGCTTTGCACATCTACACTTCACTTTTTTTTAAGTACATTTATCGAGCATCAACAATATAAGATAACTGCAACTTGGACACATGCATGAAACAACAGACAGTATTCACAATTTTTCAATTTTACATTGACCCACCCTACCCCAAATCCCTCATCATGTACCCTCCCCCACCCCTCCCTCTAGCCCACAACCCAACCTGCCTTTGGGTGAATGGCAGGGAAAAAAAAAAAAAAAAAAGGGGGAAAGAGAGAGAAAAAAGGGGGGGGGGATGCACTGGCAGATCTCAGATATCAGACTCTTCAGGTGTAATATCTAGTGAGTCTATAATGAACAGCAAGGGGTTCCAAATATTGTGACATTTCTTCAGAGAGCCTTCTTCAAGTTGTGCAGAACTTCCTTGACCCACAGGTCAGTGAAGGACATGAAAACACCATTGTCGTAGAGATCACTAATAGATGTTATACCTCTCTCAGACCACAGTTGAAAGGCTGTGTCCATAGTGGATGGTTTGAAGAAATTATTACTGAATACTGAGGCATCGGTAGAAGGACCTCGCAGGCCAAACTGCTTCCTGAATTGCAACCAAATCTTAAATGTCTGTTTGACTACTGGATTATTTCAGTGGCTGTTACAGAGAGAGGAGCACACAGCCATGAGCGCAGAGAGACCTGGGATGAAGATTTCAATACTGACCCAGGCAGGCTGGTTGGTGGTAGGTTTGTCAGTCCAGTACAAAAGTTTATGAATATTAGCTGCCCAATGTAAAAAATTGAGAAGGGCAAGACCCCCTTCCCACTTTGGAAGCTGCAAAATCCTTTTCTGCATACGCATAGGTTTACTAGCCCAAAGAAATGTTGATATTGCCCTATCCAATTTAGAAAAAAAAAATTGAAGTAAAAAGAGGGATATGCTGGAAAAGGTAAAGGAATTTTGGCAGGACTGTCATTTTAATGAGGTTCACCCTGCCGGCCAATGATAGAGGTAAGGTGGACCATCTATCAAAGTCGCCCTGAACTTTATCAAGCAAGGGGACAAAGTTTTTGTTGAAACTGTCAGTCAGAGACCTAGTTGTAAGTATACCCAGGTATTTAAAACAGTCATCCACTCTTTTAAAAGGAGCTATGTTGTTTGGCAGATCACCAACTAAGTTGTTAATTGCAAATAACTCGCTCTTCCCAAAATTGAGTTTGTAGCCAGAGAGTTAGCCAAATTGTTTTCAGATAGTCAGAACTATTGGCAGTGATGTAAGTTGGTTTTCATATGTAGAGGAGAAAATTGTCTTTGTACAATGACAGATTTTGTATTGTACCATGGCAGCCGATGCCCTGAAATCTATCCTCAGATCTCAGCCAGATGGCTAATGGCAAAATGGCTATGGCAAACAATAAAGGGGATAGTGGGCACCCTTGTCTTGTGCCACGTTGGAGCTGAAAAGGGGATGATACTGTATTATTTGTTTGAACTGACGCTACTGGTAATGAATATAGTAATTTCACCCATGAAATGAAACCTGACCCTAAACCAAATCTTTCGATCACCTCAAATAAAAAGTCCCATTCCACCCTATCAAAGGCTTTTTCGGCGTCTAGCGACCCCACTGCTTCAGGGGTGCTAGCACCAGGCATGTTTAGTATTTTGAGTAAGTCTTCTGGTGTGGAATGAATGCCTCCCTAGCATGAAGCCTGCTTGGTCTGGTGAAATGATCTGCGGAAGAACCCATTGAAGACGGAGGGCTAAAATCTTGGCAAGAATTTTGTAGTCTACATTTAGTAGGGATATAGGTCTAACACTACAACAAAGTAAATGATTTTTATCTTTTTTTAAGAGAAGAGTAATAGTGGCATTAGTTAGTGTTGAGGAAGTAGACCAAGAGACAGGGCCTCATTATATACATCACTTAAGAATGTGGAGAGAAGTGGGGCAAATTTCTTATAAAACGGTACGGTAAATCCATCAGGACCCGGTGATTTGCCACTCTGTAAAGCCCTAATAGCACTTGTAATCTCAGCCGTTGAGATTGGATTGGCTAAACTCTCCACCAGCTCTTTATCCACTCTGGGAAACTTAATGGTGCTTAGTATGCTAGCTGTACTAGTCTGGGGGTGGTCAGATGTATATAAATCAGAACAAAATTCGCAGAACGTTTCATTAATAGATTTTGGGTCAGTAAGAATGTTACCTGATGGGGACCTAATACTGGGAATAAGCGTGGAAGAGGATGCGGCTCTGGCTTGCTGGGCCAGGAGTTTTCCAGCCTTGTCCCTTTATTCAAAAATCCGCTGTCTAGATTTAAACAATTGCAACTCGGCAATTCTGCTTTGTAGATAAAAGGTTAAAATCGGCTTGCAGTTGTAAGCGCTTTTTGTAAAAATCCAGGGTGTCATTAATTTAAAAATATATTTATATGTTTCATTTTAAAAAGTCTACCAGGGGGTCATTGGATAATAAATGTGAATTAAATCGCCATAGTTTTAAGATGTGACTGTAGTTGGGAAACTAAATGTCTAATGATGTGGATGCATGGTCTGAAATCACCATACTGTGATACTCACATGAATGTAGGTTGGAAGGTAGTCTGTTGTCTAAGAGAAAAAAGTCTATTCAAGAGTAAGAATGGTGGACGTGTGGGAAAAAAAGAGAAAGATGTTTTGTTGGGATACTTAGACCTCCATGGGTCTGACAAACCCAACTCTTTGTCAAAGGAAGTTAGTAGTTTGGCAGAATTATTGATGGATTATGGTCTAGGGGAGAATCTATCTAAGACATCGTCTTGTACAAAGTCGAAATCCCCCCCAATAATAATGTGGTATATTTCAATGTTGGGAATAGAAGTGAAAAGCCTGGATATGAATCGCTCATCATCCCAGTTTGGTGCATAAATACGTGCTAAAATAACATTAGTGTCGCACAGCCTCCCTGATACAATAACAAACCTGCCAGCTGAGTCAGCAACAACTTTTTCTGATTCAAATGGTACGTTGCTCTGAATCAAAATCGCAGCACATCTGGCTCTCGGACTGAACTCTGAATGATATAGATGGCTGAACCTGGCCCTTTTGATGCGCAAGATCTCACTGCTGCGCAAGTGTGTCTCCTGCAAGAAAACTACATCGCCTCTCAAATCCTGAAGATGAGACACAATCTTATTTATTTTAGTGGCCTGATTTGCTCCCTTAACGTTCCATGATATGAAACAAATGTTATTCACAGTATTTTTATTTTCCATATGGGCCTGGGCAATGGATTATCTTGTATAGCATAATGCAATACCTGAGAATGTCTGGAAATAATGAGAGAGGGAGAGAGAGAAGGATAAAAAAAGAGAAGAGAGAGAAAGAAAAAGGAGCAAGGTGCATATTCCCACCCCCGTTCCAAGCCAACACCCATTCGCAGTGACCCACCCCCTACCCACCACCCGCCAATCCCACCGCTTTCCGGTCCCACAGATACCCATAACCCTTGCACAAAAGTGCCATCTTCACTCAGCAAAATTCTCCCGGGGTTCCTTTCCTCTGATCTCTCACCCCACCACACAGTAATCTAATTGGTAAGAAAATAGAGTCATTTTGTACAAAGGCACGCTAAACTATGACCTCTACAATCTTGCCTTGCACCTTGGGGGCTCAGCTGGCGTGGAAACAACATAGGTTAGAGCAGTAGCCTATAATGTAACATAAAAAAGGAGCTATCTCCCCCAAGGGGTGAGAATAACATAATGAGCCCAACTTATTGTGTTTGCCACAACAAGTAACATTGGCATCCTTTAACATCAACAGGATCAGCCATAACTATTAACAAAACGCTACTGCATACATAAATCAATTCATTAACATGGTTAATATACGCTTTTCAAAGTGAAATGACAAAATAGGCCTACACCATAATATCCATTCACAGAGTAGAGCAAAGTAGGCTAGATAGCGGTTAAATGTCCTTCCATTTGTTAGCGTATAATAAGTTTCATCCAAGATTGTCCATGTCAGTAGAGAGAGCGAAGAAAATAAAGGTGACATAGGAGAAAGAGCAAATCTGTAGATAACTCGACCGCCATTGATTTACATCAGTCTTCTAATGGGGGCTTCTGGTATGCGGCCAAAAACTCCTCCGCTTCGGTCACTGGATGAGAGACGCCGTCTACTCCCGTCTTCAGCCTTGATAAACAGCCGCGCGGGGTAAAGGAGTAAAGGCTTCAGATTGAGAACGTAGAGTTGGCGAATAACGTCTTTGTAATCCGCTCGTTGGTCCAGAACTTCAAAGCAATAATCCTCGGATATGTAGACTGGCTTGCCGTCATGTTTGAGTTCGTTTCACTTTTTACGTGCAGCAGGAATGAATGCATCCTTAGTCTGAAACTTGTGAAAACAAATGATCAAGGCTCTAGGTTTTTCTTCCTTGGCTGGTTTGGGTTTGAGTGCACGGTGAGTTCTATCGAGTTCAGGGGGGGCGAAGGAAACACATCTGTACCCAAAAAATCCACCAAAAATTTAAAGAAAAAAGACGTTGGCCATGAACCTTCAATCGCTTCAGGTACTCCTACGAGATGAACATTGCACCCCCTCCAGGTCAGTAAGCTTAACTTTCAGCTTTGCGTTATCTTCAGTCATAGAAGTTACCTGTGCTTCCAAGGACTGCAGCTGGTTTAGGTCAGATTCCAAGTCAGAAATTCGCTGTTCATGGTTGGTTACCGTGGATTGAATCCCATCCAATTTGGTGTCAATAGCAGCGAGCTTGTTTTCAAACCTTATGGCGAGTGAGTCAGGTTTCGTTAACAGGTCTGCCCTGAGCTCCGCCAGCATGTTTGCTAGCGTAGCATTCTCGATGTGTCAGATATGGCAGCTTATTGTAACTTTTTCAGTGGCTTGGTTGGTCTGGACAACTTGCTGTCTGGTAAAACGTTGTTTAGGCGCCGTTTAGAAGTTAGCTGTTATCAACTTGAGATTGTTACGGCGAGAACAATCCTATATATTATTTTAAATGGGTGTACAGCAAGCTTAAATTTACTATTTCACTTCGAGAGGGCACTCTTACATTTGCATTTCTTACATAAACCAGTGCCGTCAAAAATACAATGTTGTTAAATGTCCAACCAATACTTTTCCAAAAGGCCACTTGTGGATTCTGTGTTTATTATGTCAAGGAAATTGGTATATATTTTGCATGTATATTCTGTAATAAGTGTTTAAAGAAACACGTTAGGACTGGTGGCCAACCTTCTCAACGTATCCAATAATTCTCAATTATCTCTTAACTGATTAACTCTGACCAGAGGGGGTGAAACTGCTGGAATCGGGCATGTTCAAGATTGCGAGGTCAAGCAAAAACCTGCGAGTTCTTGCATCTTGAACGATTGAACTACGTTTGGCCTTGCGTAGACCAGCAAGAAGAAAGGCGAGCAGTCTCGCCTTAATTTTCAATATGACGTCCACTTCCGCCAACTGTTTTTTTAATGAAATTTGATGCAAACCCTATTTTGCAGCTATGTTGGAAATCATGCAAGAACTCGTTAATCGTTCAAAACATGTGGGTTCTACCCTTGCAAGACCTTGCGTGACACCCCGCGATCTTGAATTTGCCCCAGGTGTATGATCACAATCGCTGGCGTTCGAACAGGGAGTCTTTGAATTTTGGTTTAAAGCTAACCAATGTGTTCTTTTTTATCTAATTTAATTGATACAACCAAAACAAACGGGAGTACATAAATGTTTTCTCCGAGACCGCTTTAAATCCCCCGAATATTGGATGCAAAAATAGTTTTTGCTACCCGCAATAAGTCCCCGCATCACTTTAAATACTCATTAGTATTCATGAGTATGCAAAAATTATGTCATGCGAAAGCGGATGTGCGCGGTGGACGCAGAAATGAAGAGAAATTGGCCTACAGCAAAATGCCGTGGCCAAAGATCTATCTGACTGATTCGGTCCGTAAAGTGCTAGAAAAGGCCAGGAAGAACAGTGACTGAAGGTAAGGATTCATATAAACGGCAAAATTCATCAAATTCATTGACTTTTCATAAAAATCGCTTGCGTAGGAGGCAGCTCCAAATGTCCATGGCCAGCAGCCACAATGGCTGATCTTAACGGTCGGGTGATTGCTTTTCTTCCGAATTTATCCCTGTTAAAGGTCAAGGACAACATTAAAACTTTAACACAAATTCTTCTATTGGTGCAGCCTGGCGAAAAATGCGAAAAAAAATTTTTGGACAAGGAACAAATTGCTTCCCTTTAAAGGAAAGAGTTCTTCCGGTTATTTCACTCATAGAGGTTGTAGGATATATGACGCAGAATCACTGCAGTCACTTCGTCTTTCACTTCTCGAATCTTTACATCAGTTCACACGTTCCACTTGCTATTTCATACGCCAACCCAATTTTTAAAGTCTTTGAAGCTTTGTCTGGTCTCGCAAGATGTCATGACATAATTAACTTAGAGTTATGGTTAATTTTAAAAGGAGGCACAAATATATTTTGGGGAGTTTCATTCGTGATTTCAGCCCGATTTTAGCCCGATCTGGAAGTTGTAGGGCGTTGGGTGGGGTCGGTAACGATGAATGGTCATCGTGGGTAAAGACTGATCGTTTTATCCCGTGTAGTATGCCATGGTGGACGACAACCGTCGTAGCATCTGTGACGCCTCACAACACCCCCACAGAGTCTAGCATGTTAAATTTTTTTCTTCGTATTCCAAGACAGGATGCGTCGCTGACGAGTAGCAGCGCTGACATTGCTCTGCTGGAAGAGATGAAGCTGTCGGGCGCACATTTTTAAACATAGCCAAGAGAAAGAAGAGTGATGTTGTAATAGCAAGGTGGAGCAGTGAAACGGAGGAAAGGTTCGTCGTCCTATGGCAACAACATCCGTGCTTTAAAAAATGAAGAATCCAACCAGGTGCTCAACGGTGGATAAAACAGAAGTAAAGTCGGTGCTCTTGGATCAACAGGGAAAAAATATCAAAAGACTAAAAACAAGGATGATCCAGGCACTCAACGAAGAGTAGTGATTAAAAAAAGCCTTTATTGAGTACTGGCTAGTAATTGTCAACATGGTTCGGCCCTACAGCCTTTGTCAGGACACACAAAGACTAGTCACAGCAAATTACTAAAATAGACACAGGTGTACCCAGAGCAATGAGTAAATTTACATATTAAATTAATTTGTTAATAGCCAACAACAAGAAGGCAATTAAAAAATAGCCTACACAGTAGCCAAAAAAATGCAGACCAAGTAGCAGACATGAAAAGAAAAACACAACTTAAAGAAAACACATGAAATCAATCTCCTCATTAAGACCCGGCTTATTCAGAGCATCTAAACAATGTATCCATAAAGTTTCTCTCTGGTTAAGTTTCATGATCCGATCACCACCCCTAACAAGAGGGCTAATAAATTCCAATCCAATAATACGTAATAAAGAATCATTACTATTGTGGAACAATTGAAAATGTCTGGCTATTGGATAATCCTTGTTATTAGTTCTAATCGCGTACTTATGTTCAGCAAGGCGATCACGTAAACGGCGTTTAGTGCGCCCAACATAAAACACATCCGGACAAGTACAAGTAAGGCGATAAATAATGTGAGTAGTATTAAAGTTAATAAAATCATTAATCTTAAAAATTCTCTTGGTTTTAGGATCATTAAAAATTTTTGTCTGTATAACATTGGCACAATGCGGACAGTGACCACATCTATAACAACCAATAGGTCTCTTAAACCACATCTCCTTCTTATCTGGAGGAAGATAGCTATGTACCAGTCGGTCCCTTAATGTCGGAGCACGCTTAAAAGAAACCCTAGGAGGGTCCGGAAAAACTTGCCTAAGAGAGGGGTCACTCTCAATGATAGCCCAGTTAGCCTTAATAATGCACTCGATATATCGAGCCGCAGCGCTGTATTGAGTAACAAAAAAAGGCCGAGAATGAGAGGTAGTACATTGTTTGGGCCCGTTTTTAATGAGCAAATCAGCTCGATCCAAAGCACCAGCCTTATTACGCGCCTTGGCCACCACATCTGGTTTATAAGCCCTGTCCAAAAAACGTGCGGACATATCATTAGCCTGCTGGTCAAAGACAGTATCAGTGTCACAAATACGGCGTAGCCGTTGAAATTGGCCAAAAGGAATGTTGTTAACCAGATGGGGGGGGTGAAATGAATCAGCTCGTAACAGAGTATTTCGCGACGATTTTTTTCTAGATATAGTGGTATGCAGTTTACCCTCTGCATCCTTAGAGATGGTCAAATCAAGAAAATCTATGCTTTGCTGAGAGTATTCAATTGATAGTCGTATATTAGGATTAAGAGAATTTAAATATTCATGAAAAGCTAGCAATTGGGTCTCATTACCATCAAAAATAATTAATAGGTCATCAATTTAACGGCCATACCAAGTAATGCATTGATACCACGGATTAGTTAAATTCAACACATGCATTTTCTCCCAAAAACCAAGATACAGACATGCATAATTCGGAGAAAAACAGGAGCCCATAGGAACCCCAATACATTGTTTGTAAATACCGTCAGTAAACATAAACACATTATCATACAAAATCCATCTGGTCAATCGTAATAAAAACCCGGTCGGAGGTCTAGCCTCACCCCTATTAGAAAGGAAATGTTCAAGAGCAAAAAGGCCTTCCTTGTGGTCGATGTTGGTATACAAACTTTCAACATCCATAGTGACCAAGTAATGTGATAATAGTTTAGGAAGAGTAGATAAACTATTCAGTACATCAGTCGTGTCCTCAATAAAAGAGGGAAGTCCCTTGACAAAAGGTCTAATAAATGAATCAACAAATTTGGAGGCCGGTTCCGTAAGAGTACCGTTGCCTGAAATAATTGGACGGCCTGGAGGGTTATCATAAGGCTGCTTGTGTATTTTTGGCAATAAATAAAGTGCAGCCAATTTAGGATGCTCGACCAATAAAAACTTAAACTCATCCTCATTAATCCAACAGTTATCCTTAGCATTTCGCAAAATATCATGGAATTGCACAGTTATCTCAATTAGAGGGTTTCTTGAGAGTTTCTCATAGTATTTAGAGTCAAGTTGTCGATTAGAACTAATAACAAGGATTATCCAATAGCCAGACATTTTCAATTGTTCCACAATAGTAATGATTCTTTATTACGTATTATAGGATTGGAATTTATTAGCCCTCTTGTTAGGGGTGGTGATCGGATCATGAAACTTAACCAGAGAGAAACTTTCTGGATACATTGTTTAGATGCTCTGAATAAGCCGGGTCTTAATGAGGAGATTGATTTCATCTGTTTTCTTTCAGTTGTGTTTTTCTTCTCATGTCTGCTACTTGGTCTGCATTTTTTTGGCTACTGTGTAGGCTATTTTTTAATTGCCTTCTTGTTGTTGGCTATTAACAAATTAATTTAATATGTAAATTTACTAATTGCTCTGGGTACACCTGTGTCTATTTTAGTAATTTGCTGTGACTAGTCTTTGTGTGTCCTGACGAAGGCTGTAGGGCCAAAACATGTTGACAATTACTAGCCAGTACTAAATAAAGGCTTTTTTTAATCACTACTCTTCGTTGAGTGCCTGGATCATCCTTATTTTTAGTCTTTTAACATCCGTGCTTTCTTGATATTTCCTCAAGGGACTATATTATGACGGAGAGAATAAAAAGTTGATATCTGGCAGTAATAGCTGAAACACTTCAGCAAACCGGTGAAATACTGACAAATACTGCCAGTAGCATTAAGCTGGCAACTCAGTGATAATGTTTAAGTTTGTGTCCTCAATATTCTGGTTTCTGACAGGGGTATTGAAGTACTCTGGTGATGCAGTAACTCATGTAAGAAACATCAACCGATTAATCCCTTTTTCCGATTAATATAAACCCTAATAAGAAAGCTGGGTTACGCCAATAATAACAAATATTTCGGCCTGTTTATGCCTAACCCTGCCAAGTACTGTCTATACACGCTTTGAAAAGGCACAGTTTTTAAGGTATTATTAGAAAGGTTACACGTCATTCCTTGAAAAATATGGCACAGGTTGTGACAGCCTGCAAATAACAGTTGGTCGTGCTGCATCGTGTAATATGCCACTTCTCTCAGCCACATCACAGAAAGAATTAATAACTCTGTAATCGCTTAATCTGACATAGTGATCTTTAGAACAGACAAAAACATCTTGAAGTCTGATCCCAGCATTAATGCTGCCTTCACGTGCTATCGGGAAGATGATACTTTCCATTTGTGAATTCGAAATTACGAGTGCGTAGTGTTCAAGTGCTTTTGTTGTTGGAGTGAAATTAAAAATGGCGGACACAGAGTAATTGGCTGACTCAACTGCTAGCTAACATCTGCCCTGGGTGGGTAAAACCAAACAGTAACGACATTTTAAAGTGGTAATCCATAAGATTTCCGTCTCGTTACTGTCTGTTAAGTCAGTGTCTATCAGAGAGGGGGGATAAAACAACGATGATTGGGCCTATGACCCACTGATGAAAGCACTTGTATTTCATTCTTTGCCAGGTAAAGCAATCAGTGTGTCTGTGGCGACATTCCCGCGCTATATTCAAATACAGGCGCACATCTAGTGATGCTTTCTATGTCAGTAAGCAGTGTTTGGTCTGTCCAGAAGGTAGGAGGAGCCGCAAGCTAGCTTGAAGGAAGTAAGGAACCCTAGGAGAAGCAATGGCAAGGTAGATGTCAGAAGGGATCCAGTAGTAGCGGTACTTTCCCTAACCTGAACCTTGGCTCTATCCCCTAACCCTAAATCTAACTTGTCCCTTACACTATATGTCAGTTTTACAGATGGAATTAAGGGAGGACCGTTAAAAATGCAGCCTTCCAAGAAGCGGAAAGTACCGCTACTGGATCCCTTGACGTCTACCCAATGGCAAATACCATACTGTGTAGCTATACTGTGCACAGTAGAAACTAACGTTAGCTGAGTCTCTGTTGAGGCTACAACTGAAACTAAAATTATAACGTAATTTCAGGAAGCAAACAGGAAAAAAGCTACGTTAACCGCCTCGACAAATCATTTTTATTTTAAAAAAAAAAAGTTATAACGTTACCTGTTAACCAACTACCGTTTTCATTATTTACACAGGGCTCTCAACTTTCCCATATTCGGCTTGAGTTTAAACGACATATTCACGTTCCCCTGCTGTAGTCAGAAATTATTCTATCAGACCGTTTGTAGAGATTCTCAGGTGGAATTGAAGTTCTTGTGCATTGAAGTTTATCAGTTTCACATGTGTTACGGTGGATTTCGCCACTAATAATATGAGAACAATTATGATTCCGGAATTCTCACGCATTTCTTCACTCAGGGGTTGGAAGCAGTGGAATGAAGTCGTTGCAAGTTACGTAGGTGGTCACATGATCCCCAAAGCAAAATGTACACAGAGGTTGATCCATGGGTTGATCGCAGCATATCGAAAATGGGGAAATCTTGCACTGCTGTTGCTTGCACCAATAATAATGCCATTCAGTCGTCTGGAAAATATGGCAAAATACATTTCCATCAATTTCCACAAAATAATGAAGCCCTTTTGAAAGATTGGCTTGTTAAATTAAGAAGAATTGACCGTGGAAAGCCTTACAAACCAACAAAACATTCAGTTCTTTGCTCAGAGCACTTCGAGAAAAGCTGCTTCACGTACCGAAGTTGACAAGTAAGTCAACGGTTTTGTTGCAATGCAAACTGGTTTTAAAGCAGGGGTCTCGAACTGCTCCGTAAAAGGGCCAAGGGGGTGCAGGTTTTCATTCCAACCAAGCAGAGGGACACCTGATACAACCAATCAACAGAGCAGGCTGAGGTCAGTTGATTAAATTAGTTGTATCAGGTGTGCTTCTACTTGATTGGGTTGAAAATCTGCAGACTCTTGGGCCTTTTATGGACCAATTTGAGACCCCTGAGTTACGGGCTCCTGATTCTTACTGGACATGCATCTCATCATGGCCCACAAATGACGTGCCTAAAGGTGACCTTGGCCTATTTTTCAAGGTCACTGGCCTAAAAATGTCACTAAAAATGTTGACCATTTGCTTTATCTCATCAACTATTTCAGTTACAGGCTCCTAATTTTTACTGGACATGCATCTCATAAAGTCCTACAAATGTCGTGCCTAAAGGTGACCTTGGCCTATTTTTTCAAGGTCACTGGCCCAAACATGTCCCAAAAATTTAAACATTTTGCTTTATCTCATCAACTATTTCAGTTACAGGCTCCTAATTTTTACCGGACATGCATCTCATAAAGGCCTACAAATGTCGTGCCTAAAGGTGACCTTGGCCCATTTTTTCAAGGTCACTGGCCTAAAAATGTCACTAAAAATGTTGACCATTTGCTTTATCTCATCAACTATTTCAGTTACGACGTAACTGAAATAGTTGATGAGATAAAGCTAAATGTTGAAATTTTTGGTGATATTTTTAGGCCAGTGACCTTGAAAAAATGGGCCAAGGTCACCTTTAGGCACGTCATTTGTGGGCCTTTATGAGATGCATGTCCAGTAAGAATCAGGAGCCCGTAACTCAAGGGTCTCAAACTGGTCCATAAAAGGCCCAAGAGGCTGCAGATTTTCAATCCAATCAAGCAGAAGCACACCTGCTACAACTTATTTTATCAACTGACCTCAGCCTGCTCTGTTGATTGGTTGTATCAGGTGTCTCTCTGCTTGGTTGGAATGAAAACCTGCACCCCCTTGGCCCTTTTATGGAGCAGTTCGAGACCCCTGCTTTAAAGTGAAGATATAAAGAAATTAGTGGAAAATATATAGTCAATACAAATATTAACCTTAAGCCTGAACGCCCCTGTAACGGGGGCAATGAATTTGCAGAATAAATACAGCATGTTTCCTAATAGCAACCTCATCATCGGCATATCCTCTTAAATTAAGAAACTCGCGAAAAGTTCGTGATGACCCTTTTACCTAAACCGAACACAATTCAAGTACCAAGCAAGTAAATAAGCATCTAGCAAAACATTAAATAAAATAGGATTAAATAATC
Source organism: Gymnothorax javanicus (assembly GCA_029692085.1). NCBI lineage: Eukaryota > Metazoa > Chordata > Actinopteri > Anguilliformes > Muraenidae > Gymnothorax > Gymnothorax javanicus. The sequence continues at coordinate 151,134,214 of CM056197.1, forward strand.
AGCGCTCTATCGAATATTTCTACTGAATTTGTGATATGCATACAAACGATTCCTCAAATGAAAAAGGACAGTCCACAGATTCCAACGATATAAGCCTTGTCATTTTAAATTGACACCACACTCAAAGAACAGCAGGCATACACTTTGAATGCTACAGAGATGAGCAAAAATTTTTCTTATTTTGGATATTTTGTCATAAAAGCTGTTTGTGGGTAAATCTGCGCTTGCTATTGTTTTAGCCAGTCTATCTGAGAGTCCTCTCGCCATTATGCTCTGCACTGGAAGACCTCAGCAGTACAATCACTGAAATGGTTTGTTTTTTTTTGTTGTTGTTGTTATTTTTTTTTTTTTTTGTATTTTCGCCATAATTAACCGCTAAATATTCAACTGTTGTTTTCAAAGCCGGTTTATGACTGAGAATCCTTGCGCCAATATGCTCAAGTTCAAACAGCACACAAGTGCTAAATCGACCAGTGAATATATAGTCTGTTGAGCTAGTGTCGTGGATAAGGCGGAGCATTTGGACCTGAGGTTCAATATCCGGTTATACATGCGACATTTCAGATGAAGAAAATACATTTTTTTGTATAAATAAATAATAATTAGTCGATGCATTCCCATCCCATCAAAGTCATCTTCCTGAGTTACTTCGGGGATCACGTGACTTACACTACGGTTTCTGCATCCAGTGCAATGCTTCCATTGCATAAAAATGTTTCAAATGGTCTTATTACATTTAAACAATTTGAACGATCTTGAAACACACGCATTTTGTTGATTGAATAATTTAGTGACTACAGCGTGAATGAAGCACAAATTCTCACGGCGAATGAGTGAGAGTTGGCAGCCCTTTAAGTTAATCGATTTATCATTATAGCCTAACATGTTACTGGAATGAGATGACGCTAATGGATGACTAACGTCACATAATTTTACTTTTATTGGGTTCAACTGCCGTGTCAGAGAGCATCTTTCCCGTCTGCATGAGAGTTGAGGAGGCGTGGAACTGTTAAGAGCCGTCAATTTACCGACGTCATACAGGCGACACTGTTGGGTCTCGACAAGAGTTATGGGAAATGAGGTCCAGAAACGCACCCGCAATTACAGCTTACTGCCAAAGATGTCAATATAAACAAACCAATTCAAATCTTATGGATTACCACTTTAAATATGATGGTAACAGTAAGTAGAGAGCACATTAAAATTGTGAACAAAATTGTGTGCTACATCAACAGCAAACAGTAGTAGAATGGTAAAAAAAAAAAAAAGGAGTTATTTACCATTGGCGATGAATCCTTGCTTGTTCTCCGCCATGTTGAAAGGTTATTTCCTCTCTGCAACTTGTTTCCAGTTCTCCAGTGGAAATTACGACGTGAGAGGGGATTCATGTGCAATTTTCACGCCGGTCACGCGTTTTTACCATAATTCCTATAGCACATCGTCACCCTATTAAAATAATGGCCTAAGTAATTTTTTTCAAGTTTTTGGGAAAATGCAAAAAACTTCACCAAATGCAGAGCAAGAGATGATTCAGGCCAAAAACATATTTTTGTCAAAAAATGACTAAGGCCATTATTTTAAGAGGGTGACGACATGAAGGCAGCATAAGCTAATGAATCGCCGTGTTACGCACGTTTAGCATGTGCATTTTCTCGATAAGTCTCCACCCAGTGGTCTGCAGGTTTGTGTGCATCCCCCCTGCGCTGAGAAGAAAATGCAGGCTGGCTATGCATTAGGACTGTGCATTATGAAATGAGAATTGCGTGGCTTGCTTTAGAGCGGGGCTATTCAACATTATCCAGAAAGGGCCGGTGTGGGTGCAGCTTTCATTCCAACCAAGCGCTTACACACCTGACACCACTAATCAACCCCAAGAGTCTTTACTAAAGAGCTTCATTAGTAGTATCAGGTGCATAAGTGCTTGGTTGGAATGAGAGCTGCACCCACACCGGCCCTTTCTGGATAAGGTTGAATCGCCCTGCATTACAGTTAAAAAAAATGTAAATTCAAATTTTATGAAATTGGGCGGGTCATAATTTACCTTAAGTATAACCTACGTATGGAAACAAGTTGTGGAAGAATATAAACGAGTAACTGGTTTGTATGTTGTATTTTCTGTATAATTATCAGCAAAATATTCAAGTCATTTTCAAAGTAGTCTTTTGAAAGAATCCATGCTGTTACAAAGCAAATGTAAAAAAATACAAACACTAAATCAGGGTGTTTGACGAGTTCCGCTGACTCACTGTATAAATTTACAATGCGGGCAGGTATAAGCTGACAATCTTTTAGTGTTATGGTAACCACAAGCTCTGTGGTTAGTATCCCAGCTCCGTGGAGAATTGTGTTTTTTTGAGCAGCAGGGTCATGGCTTGTGTATACATAATTGCTTGGGTGTTCCTTGTTCTTACTTTTACCATTTTTTACATTATCTTTGTATTGATAATATTGTTTATTTGCTTGTTTTATTGAAATTAACCCTGCTCCAGTGGAGTCAAACTTAATTTCCTTTGTATGTATTTTCACTGAATAGGAAAATGAATACAGGACTTGCAGAAATGCAGATATATTAAAAAGAAATAAATTAATAGATTCATTGTAATTCGATGGAATGCATGCCCATAATGATACATAAGTGAAATCAAATGAGTTTTACAGTTTGGTGCCAGCGAAGAATGAATTGGCATACCGTGCCAACTTGGAGAGGGCACCTAGACATTCCTAAAATAAAACCTCTCTAATTTTGCTTTGATTTACTTGATAAGAATAACTTTGGCACAGATATTGGTGAGATTCTGTGCTGTAATTTATAGAGGTTTCAGACGGCAACTGAATAATTTAGAGAGATATGAGTAAAACTTTCTTCAGTGCAAAAAAGATGTTTAATTTATGCTGTGCTGCATCTTTATTTACTCTGACTCAGTGACATATACACTGATTTTTACACCATGACAAAAATCCCCAAATATTGCCTTTATTATGATACCAAGGTTATTCAAATCGACCAAGTCTTTGCAGAGATATAATCGTTTCATTTTAGGTATGTCATTATCAAGCCAGAGGCTCAGGGCTTAAGAGGTTATTAAATTCTACTTGGAAGCACTTGGTATGGAATCAAATTAGGGCCAAAAGTTTTGTGCATGCGCAAAAAAGTTTTGAGCTTGTGAAATAGTTTTGTGCATGTTTGAAAATTTCCTACCTTCCTGTGTGACAGTGAAGTTGCGGATACGCTCAAATTCCTTCCTTCGCGTGCAACACTTTTTTTTACAAGCATGAACCTCGAGTTACAAACCTCAAGTTACGAACTTATGGCCCTATTTTTACTCCTGTGGTGGACTAGCCAATCAGCACGTTGCCCACTGAATAGCCAATCAGAATGTTACTCACCGTCACAGTAAGTCAAACTGTCCAATCAGTGGCCAAACGGTTCTGACGGTATTTCTCCCTAATGTCTATGACCAAACCGTCACTCATTGTTTTCCGTTTTTATTCTACTGCGATGTCATAATCATATATTCTCGCCAGCAATAGCCAGATGTGGAAACACTGATATGTCTCGGGCAGTTGATATGCGCGCTTTTAATCAACACGGTTCAATTGACTCACGTTACAATAATTAGCTGGTTAGCAAGCTAGCTAGCTACTCTCCTGCAAGCTGGCGTACATTACGAACAACCACTGTATAAAACTTGATTCCACTTCATTAAACCTGATTAGATTGTGATCGGTCATCAGAAACTACCAGTCAAGTGTCTTTTACATGGTTTGTAACGGTTATTAACCTTGTGTTATATCGGAGTAAATCGTAATAACGGACTGTTTCTCAGTCTGCACAAAAAAGTGCAAGGAACAATTCGCTGTTCAAGAAACGGGTAGCTATCGCGATCAAGTCGGTTAGGGCAAACTGGATGCTCAAAACTTCAGTAAAAGAAAAAACGAAAACTGAGCATTGGATTTCGCAGGTCTCTATATTGTAGCAGCGCGATGCTAGCAGTGGGATACGTGTTTCTAGTCTTCTCCCAGCTTACTCCTATGCTGCCTGCGATTCACCCACTTGATGGCGATAGCTGCCCGTTTCTTGGATAGCTGCTCACCTGCAAGCTGGCGAACATTAAGAACAACAGTTGAATAAAAATGGCTTCAATTTATTTTATTTCTCCATTTTCTGCACAAACCGTGCGAGGAATAATTCGGCTGTTCAAGAAACAGGTCTTTTTATTGTAGCTGCGTGATGCAACAGTAGGATACCTCTGCCTAGTCTTCTCCCAGCTTACTCCTATACTGCCTGCGATTCACCCACTTGATAGCGATAGCTACCCGTTTCTTGAACAGCCGAATTGTTCCCCGCACTTTTTGAGCAGAAAACTGAATTTTTATACAGCGGTTGTCCGTAATGTTCGCCAGCTTGCAGGAGAGCAGCTAGCTAACCAGCTTATTAACTTAACATAGTCAAATAAAAAGAACCGTGTTTGTGAAAAGCGCACACATCCATTGCCCCAGACATAAGCCTATCAGAGCTACACTGAAAAGGGAAAGATGCACAATGGTGCTAACATCGTGCTGCTACTTAAAGAGACGTGCGAAATCCCTGGCTCAATGACTTCCGTTTGTACTGTAATGTCATTTAACAGTGATGTCTCGGGAAATGGATGTTTGTTCTTTTCACCTACACGTGAAGTTAATTAGCTGGTTAGCTAGCTGTTCTCCTGCAAGCTTGCGGACATCATGAACAACCGCTGTACAAAAGTTGCTTCACTTTCTTTTATTTCTGTTTTCTGCACAAAAAGTGCAGGGGACAATTCGGCTGTTCAAGAAACGGGTAGCTATCGCTATCAAGTGGGTGAATCGCAGGCAGTATAGGAGTAAGCTGGGAGAAGACTATGCAGAGGTATCCTACTGTTGCATCACGCAGCTACAATAAAAAGACCTGTTTCTTGAACAGCCAAATTATTCCTTGCACATTTGTGCAGAAAACTGAGAAATAAAATAAACTGAAGCCATTTTTATTCAGCTTTTGTTTCTAATGTTTGCCAGCTTGCAGGTGAGCAGCTATCCAAGAAACGAGTTGCTATCACCATCAAGTGGGTGCATTGCAGGCAGCATAAGAGTAAGGTGGGAGAAGACGTATCCCACTGCTAGCATCGCGCAGCTACAATATAGAGACCTGCGAAATCCATTGCTCAGTTTTCGTTTTTATTGAACTGAAGTTTTGAGCATCCAGTTTGCCCTAGCCGACTTGATCGCGATAGCTACCCGTTTCTTGAACAGCGAATTGTTCCTTGCACTTTTTGTGCAGACTGAGAAACAGTCCGTTATTACGATTTACTCCGATATAACACAAGGTTAATAACCGTTACAAACCATGTAAAAGACACTTGACTGGTAGTTTCTGATGACCGATCGCAATCTAATCAGGTTTAATGAAGTGGAATCAAGTCTTATACAGTGGTTGCTCGTAATGTTCGCCAGCTTGCAGGAGAGTAGCTAGCTAGCTTGCTAACCAGCTAATTATTGTAACGTGAGTCAATCGAACCGTGTTGGTTAAAAGCGCGCATATCAACTGCCCGAGACAAATCAGTGTTTCCACATCTGGCTATTGCTGGCGAGAATATATGATTATGACATTGCAGTAGAATAAAAACTGAAATCAATGAGCTATGGATTTGGCCATAGACATTAGGGAGAAATACCGTCAGAACCGTTTGGCCCCTGATTGGACTGTTTGACTTACTGTGAAGGTGAGTAACATTCTGACTGGCTATTCAGTGGGCAACGTGCTGATTGGCTAGTCCACCACAGGAGTAAAGATAGGGCCATAAGTTCGTAACTTGAGGTTTGTAACTCGAGGTTCATGCTTGTAGAAATACATGTCGACGCGAAGCAGGAATTTGAGCGGATCCGCAACTTCACTGTCACACAGGAAGGTAGGAAATTTTCACACCAGCTCAAAACTTTTTTGTGCACGCACAAAACTATTTACAAGCTCAATACTTTTTTGCACACGCACAAAACAATTTCACAAGCTCAAAACATTTTTGTGCACGCACAAAACTTTTTTGCATACGCACAAAACCATTTTACAAGCTTTGCACACGCACAAAACTGTTTTACAAGCTCAAAAATATTTTGCGCTCAAAATATTTCCACAAGTTCAAAACTTTTTTGCACACACACAAGACTTTTGGCCCTAATTTGATTCCATACACTTGGTACCTGCCCTCAACCATTTTCATTTTAAAAAGACTGTCAAGCTGCGGCTGTGGAACCACGATTAAACCAAGAGTCCCAAACATAGTAAATATACTCAGTGATGATGCAAACAGCTCACTGCAAGCTCTAATTACTGCAGAATAGTCTAAACACATGTTCCTGGCAACAGTGACAGCTTCACACAAGGGACTGAATACAGGGGTCCTGCAGGTGATGGAAATCTTTGAAAATTCTTGCATTTTAATGTGGTGTTCACATCATGAATAAAATTGGTTACATTTTGAAATAAGTGCTTGAAACTGCTTGAAATGAACAAGATGGTCTGCAAAATTGTCATAGTAATTTGCAATCTGACCAAGTAATTAAATAAATATGTAATTTACCACAACAACAAGGTCCTAGAGAGGCTTAAACATTTGCTTTAAAAATGAGTAAAAATATTGAATATGACTTTGGAATAGGTAACAAAAAGACAGTTTGCTTGCAGAATCTGAATACTTAGCCAGAATTAAGTCGCAACTGCAAAACCAACGAAAGGTTCAATCAAATTGAATTACCTTGGTCTTGATAGGGAAATGTGCAATTGACACCTTCCTACAAGGTCAAAATAAAATGGAAGCTATCAATTTGAGGAATGTTTTTATTTGCAAACCACTGATACTGTTGCGACATCTACGCTGCCCTGACTGTTTCCTTGGCTTTCTTGAGCATAGCCAGTATCCTGTTCTTAATTTCTTTGGTTCCTAGGGAGTACACAATGGGGTTCAGACAGGGAGGTAAACATGAGGCTAAAGATGAGCTCACCGTTCTGACATCCGGATTGAGTCGGAATAGGTGGTGGTCGACAATAATCACGGTCAGCAAAGGCATGAAGAAAACTGCCACTAAAATTAGATGCTCAGTGCAAGTTGCAAGTGCTTTGTACCTGCTGTCCACATTTTTCATTCTAAACACCACAGTTAAAATACAGCAGTATGACATGATGATGAAGCTAAGGGCCCACACAGAGCTATTAATGACAGAGAAGAGACAGTGACCTTCTGCAGTCTGGTATCACTGCAGGATAGTCTGTACACACGCACATAGGCACAGATAAAGCTGTCCACGTTCAGTGAATTGCAAAAAGACAATTTTGTCATGATCAGAATCATGAACATGTTGGAGCTAACACAAAACACCCAAATAATCACTAAAATACTGATCATGCTTTTAGGTGTGTTAATTGAATTTTGTCTCAGTGGAAAACACACTGCAATTAACCTGTCATAGGCAAGTACACCGATGGAAAATGACTCTAACATGCCAAAACAGAAGAAGAAAAATATTTGTGCCAAACACGCATTATAGGAAATAAAGTTATTTTTCACAAGAAATATCTTGATCATACCAGGAATAATGGTTGTACTGATAATTAAGTCGATAACCCCTAAATTGGCCACCGCAATATACTTTGGGGCGTGCAGGCGATGATCTGCCCATATAATTATGAGGATGCATGAATTGGCCAAAATTGTCACAATATAAATGATGGCAATGAAAAAATAATATAACTGAGCAAACTTTAACAATGTAAATCCTGCAATATAAAATCCATCTGGCCTAATAACAGAACTATTCAAGTTGGAAGACAAGGAAACTCTCATCTCGGCCTACTGGGCAACCCGCTGGATTGTAGAGACTGTGGCCCACTCCTGCAAGAAACCGCACAGTCAACACATCATCCAGTATGTCACCTCAAAACACCATGCTTCTTAAAGTTTCAAAATAACCATCTCATTAATCTCAGTAAAAAATGAATACAGTGCCATCTTACCACCTGGGTAATACCATCAACCAGAACAGACAGTTCCTCACGGTTGGTTACTCCTTGTATCTGTTGAGCAGGTTCTCTCTTATATCCTTTAACTCCTCTGATGAATAGTCCTGCATATATTTAGGATTTCCTTGGGGATATCAAATCTGAGCACTGCTTTTGAAGCTGTTAAAGGCGTTGATCAGCAAGTCAGCAAACAAGTGCTCCACACATGCTCTCCACATGTTTGTCTTTTTTCTTCACATTTTTATCATTTTCAGAACACAAGGCTCACTGTATTACAAAACAAATCTTTAGTGTTTATACACAAAAGTTAAAAAGTACTATCAGTCAGACCCCCCCCCCCAAATCTCACCTAAAACATATATATCATATAGAAAGAACATATGATGCAAGATAATACACAGAGGCGAAATATAAATGTAGAAACATGATTAAAGTGATAATTATATTATAAAAAAAGGAAAATGGGGGTTAAAAAGACAATAATACTAGAGACACTCGTAGAGTGCAAACCTCCGCCAAGGCAGCACAATACAAATCTTCATGAGTGGGAGCAGAGTTGAGTTATCGCGTGTCATACGATTTCAAAATGGCTGCCGTGGCGGCCATATTGTTTCAGAGATCGTGGTGAAAATCAATAGGGTAAGTAAGTAAGTAAGTAAAATTTATTTACTATAGCACCTTTTACAGAGGACATAAAACTCACAAGGTGCTTCACAGTATAAAAAACATACAAAAAACACAATCAGTAAAATACAAGCAATAATAAATATATATAATAAATATACAAATACAAAAGACACACAGTAAAATCACAACACGAAAACAACAGTACAAAAAACCAGTGCAAAGATTGCTTAATTGAGAAATTGTTATGATTCTGCCATGTCTGTCATGTTTCTGCCATGTCTGTTCTGTTCTTTGCCATGCCCCGTTATGTTTCTGCCATGCCTGTTCTGTTTTGTCAGGTTCTGCCTAGTTTTAGTTCTTTGCCATGTTTTTGTTTTTGCCATGCCAGATCCACATTTCTGTTATAGTCCGGTCCATGTCTTTGCCCATGCCCTTCATTGCACTTTGTCTCCCCTGTCTGGTCTTTTAAGCTACAGCTTCTCCCCAAGTCCTGCGTGTCACATGTTTAGGTGATTTCATGGTTTCTGGGTTTCAAACATTCCTTCTAATCTCGTTTGCTTCCTTCGCCTTGCTTTTCTATTTTACTAACCCACACTAACAGTTTGTTATTTTGTTAAAGTTACTAACCAAGACTAACATTGTATATAATACTAACTTACTAACGAGCACCAGGGATTGTATAGCTGCACTTTACTAATTGATTAACAAGCTCTCAGCACTCGCCCTATTCTAGTCTCCGCCTCTTGCCTTCACTTAGTCGTTGCTGCAATTCAGCGGATCCTCCGCACCTGCTCCACTCTGTCCTGCCCCTCATTATCTGTGCACGTTAGAACTCCCTAACCGGAGCTGTATGTTTTGTCAATAGGCTGTCTCGTGGTCCCTGTCCGCGTTTTGGCTTTTGCCTATTTCATGTGGTTAGGTTCTCCCTCGTGTTTGCTCCCACGTAATTAGTCTGATCCATTTCACCTATCCCTGATCATAGCATGTGACTTCCCTTGTGTGTATTTAAGCAGTCTTCTCACAGCAGTTCCCCGTCAGAACGTTTCCTTTGGCCACGCTTGTTTTCGCTTTGTACTCTATTGTGATTCTCTTCTGACTGGACCGTCCCTGATTATTGATTTTTGCCTCTGATTTGGATTTCCTGCCTGCATCTGTGTACCAAGCCCATTTTGCCTGACCACGATTATTGTGTTTGCTGCCCTGGTTACGATTTGGATTTTGCCCTTTGGATTTTGATTTTGGATTGTGGACTTTGTACCGTCGCCTCCTGCTCTGCGGGGGTTCGCCCCCCCTTTCCAAGAAAATCCCATTTTTTCTTCACTGCTCGACTCTCGCGTCTGGTTCCAGAACCGTACCTAACAGAAATACACTAAAAAGGCTGCCTCGTTACAGACTTAGCCAAAGGCTAACCTAAAATAATGGGTCTTCAAATTAGTTTTGAAGGCCTCAATGGATGTGGCAGTCCCCAAAGTCAGCGGGAGGGCATTCCACAGCCTGGGAGCGACCGCCTGGAAAGCCCTGTCCCCTTTGGTGAATTTTTTAGTGCGGGGGACAACTAAAAGGCTGAGGTCCGCTGATCTCAATGCCCTGGTTGGGACATGAGGCTTAAAGGGGACCTATTTTGCTAACTAATATGTATTAAAAGAAGGATCAGCATAATAGGTCCCCTTTAAGCAACTCAGCAATGTAGGTGGGTGCCTGGCCATGTAGGGCCCGATAAGTTAAAAGTAAAACTTTAAAATGAATCCTTAGATTCACAGGTAGCCAATACAGGGAAGCCAAAATGGGAGTAATATGTTCAAACTTTCTCGTTTTGGTTAAAAGTGTCGCATTAGCAGAAGCCATTCTGCTGCTCAGTATACCACCACCATGGCGGACAAACGAATATTAGTGATCAGTGTCGCGTTAGCTGAAGCCATTCTGCTGCTCAGTATTGTTATGTTTGAGTTTTATAGAGAGTTCAGTACTCGTAGCATAAATGGGATTCTATACATTCCAGTTAACTTGCTAAAGGCATAAAGATTACGTTATTACGTTATGTGGGAAGTGACGTGGGGTAGGTGGGACACGAGAGTTGAAAGTCGGACATGCACTGTACAACTAAGGGATGTCAGCGTGCCACTTATTCTAGATACTGGTGCTGCAGTGTCACTCCTCAACGTTGACACTTATAGGCAATTTTTTTTCCAATGTATCCCTAAAACGACCCTCTACGCGCCTGTGTGGGTATGGTAACTCAAAGATCAAGCTAGTGGGCACCTTAGAATTGCTTGTCCGTTACGGTACAAGGTACTTGCCGTCTTTCACTTTCCATGTGGCGCAGCAGGGAGCTAATCTCCTTGGCCTGGACCTTTTTACCAGACTGGGTTTCTCTCTCAGGGACAGTTGTGGAATGGCCATTCTGCAGGTCTCACCCACAATGCGACAGCTGTGGCCGACACTGTTTGATGGCCTGGGCTGCTTGACAGCATTCACTCACCGGCCCCTGGTAAATCCCACAGTGGCGCCCGTCATCCAGCCCCTCAGATGTCTGCCCCTCGCCTTCCGAGATGGCGTCACTGCAGAGCTTACCACCCTGCTGGAAGAGGGCATCATTGAGCCGATAAATTCTGCTCCGTGGATCTCAAACCTGGTGGTTGCACAGAAAAAAGGAGGGGGACTGCGGATCTGTGTCGACCTACGCCAGGTTAACAAAGCTGTGATCCCTTACAAGTACCCCCTGCCAACGGCAGAGGAGCTCACCGCTCTCTTCCACGGTTCAACGATTTTTTCAAAATTGGACTTGTGTCAGGGCTATCTGCAAGTGCCTCTTCATCCAGCCAGCCGGGACCTGACGACATTCGTAACACATGCTGGTGTCTTCAGGTACACGCGCGTGCCTTTTGGTCTCAGGTCCGCCCCGAGTTGTTTCCAAAAGGTCATGTCCACAATCCTCGGAGGGATCCCAGGGGTGGCGGTGTACCTGGACTATATTGTGGTGCATGGGCCAGACCGACCCACTCATGACGCACGCTTGCACAGAGTGTTTGAGGCGCTGGCCAAACAACACTTAACCCTAAATGACCAAAAGTGCATCTTTACTGCCCCTACAGTGGAGTTCATCCGATTCCGCCTCTCAGCAGAAGGCATTGCCCCATTCTTTTCCAATGTAGAGGCTATACAGCGCATCCCAGAACCTACCTCCGCCTCAGAGGTTGCAGCCTTCTTGGGAATGATGGCCTATTATTTGCGCTTTCTGCCCCATTTTTCACAAACAACAGCACCGATACGCCAGGTCCTGAAGAAGGATGAGCCATGGAACTGGTCACCAGAATGCGCAGAAGCCTTTCGCACGCTGACCGCACAACTAACCTCACCTCCTGTCCTAGCCCATTTCAACCTCTCTAGTACTACCCTTCTGACCTGTGATGCCTCTGTTGCTGCAATTGGGGCTGTGTTGTCGCAGGTATATGACGGCACTGAGAGGCCAGTTGCCTTTGCATCACGGGCCCTGACTCCCACAGAGCAACGATACTCCGTGGGGGGGCGCAAAGCATTAGCCTGCGTATGGGCGTGTGAGAGATGGCACATGTTCCTATATGGCCGCCACTTTACAATCAGGACAGACCATCAGGCCCTCACGAAAGTGCTCTCAACATCATGCTCAGGCCACAAGCCACTGCGACTTCACCGATGGGCGGAACGCCTCCGCCAGTACGATTATGACCTCATCTTCACACCAGGGAGAGAGAATGTTGTGGCAGACCTCCTCTCCCGCTCCATCACGGCCCCAACCCCTTTCGTCCCAGAGGACGATGGAGAAGCGGCTCTCATCCAGACACTCTATGCCCCACTCCAACCCATAGTTGCGCTTGAGGAACTGAAAGCAGCATTGGAAACAGACCCAACACAGTCTACACTGCGTAACTATATCAGAAATGGCTGGCCATCCCGCATCCCGGAATACCTGGAGCCATTCGCTAGGGTGAAGGGTGAGCTGTCTTGCTGGGCGGATACCTGTTTGTCAAGAGGGTTCCGCACTGTCATCCCAAGTGCCTTGCAAGCGCGAGTCCTGGCAATGGCGCATGAGGATCACTTGGGAATTGTGAAACTCAAGCAACAGTGCCGTGATCTTGTATGGTGGCCATTGATCGGGATATCCCATTGATATCCCATTATCCCATATCCCATCCCGGGATATCTCATATCCCATTGATCGGGATATCGAAGGCCTGGTCAAGGACTGTGCAGCGTGCCTCCTCAGCAGGAAAAGCGGACCTCCAGCACCTCCTCCCCTACAGCCGCTACCCTAGCCTTCTCGGCCCTGGGAGCATGTCCAACTCGACATCTGCGGCAAACTTCATGGCCGTGGTGTTCCCCACCACCAACGCTTTCTGGTGGTGGTTTATGACCTCCACTCCAAGTGGCCAGAGGTGGTACCAGTCCGAACGGTGACATCACATGCAGTAATCCAAGTACTGGACGGCTTGTTCACACGCTGGGGATTGCCAAAGGCAGTGACAACCGATTACGGACCCCAGCTGACGTCAGCCGAGTTCTCAGATTTTCTTGGCAGCCGCGGCATCAGGCACATCCGAACGGCATTCTATAACCCGCAGGCTAATGGTGGAGTGGAGCGCTTCAATGCTACATTAAAGAATGGCATCAGAGCGCACCTGACTCGAGGCTGCACGTTCGAGGCAGCACTTAATCAGACCCTGCTACATTACAGAGCAAGCCCACAATCCACCACACAGGTTTCCCCAGCAGCTCTAATGATCGGCAGAGAATTGGAGTTGCCATTGCACAGGCTCCGAGCACCAGCTGGAAGGCTGCTTGGGGGCTCACTAACCCAGATCCGAGAGACCATCGCCACACGACAGCAGGAGATTAAGAAAACACATAAAAACACCAACCATTATGCCGTGAGCTGGTGGAGGAACGAAATTTGGTGGTGGCGGCCACCACAAAATTCTCTATGCAGGATGCAGGAAAAACCCTGAGTACTGTTCGCGTTAAGAGGAAGATTAACCACCTAGCCAATGGTATTGTTACGATATCCGTTTGGAACCGGTTTTATTCAAAACTGAAATGTATTTTTTCATGTCCTGTTATCGCTTTCATCAACCTGAGCCAGCCCAGCGAAATGCATTTGTAAGTGTTTCCTCAAAGATTTTTTTCAGCAGCGTTTTTTTTTCTTCTTTGTACCCTGGATGGTGTGCCCGTGTGCATATCAATCAGCAATTAAAAAAGTTTAAAAAAGACACTTGACTGCAAATCAAGCTTTAGAACATATTTATCAATACCATTTATATTATATAGATTTGTACAAATACTTACTTATTTGTGTATTATAACATTTTTAATGCATTTTATATTAGCATGGGCAACGCTCTGCATAAACTCTAATGGAATGCGTAACAGCTGAACTGGGGCGGTAAACAAGCCTCAGAAAACTTATTAAAAATTACATAAATACCATTTTCATACAAAAAGAACACCATGGTTTGATTAAAAGCAACCTTTTCAATAGGATACCCGCATTTCATACATGAGCTCTGCGTGTTACGGCCAATAACGCGATTTGAACAGAGCTATTATTCGCCCGTTGGATGAATGCTTGACCTCAATTTGCGCCGTGTTTACAAACTTTCAAGTGCACGGCGTGGCAAAAATATCCATTTTGGAGGTAGATTTCAAACAGCCTGCGCTGACGTGATATCCCAGCTACGGCCCTGATTGAATTACAGCCATCTAATTTGAGAAATTACGAGTCTGTTCGTCCAGTCTAGACCTCCAGGGGATGTGAAATAAGTTCGACAGAAGTTGTTGAAGTTCGTCGCGAGTTCGCCGTGACTTCTTCTCAACAATAGCAAGAAAGGTGAGTGTATTTTTACTGTTAACGTACATAGTTAGTTGACAGAATATCCTGTGGCCCTATTTGTGAAGTTTCAGTAAAATATACCAAGGAATAAACCAGCGCCAGGCGTTCAAAACCTGCCAGTGTTCTGACAAATTTTGCTACCTATGCCACCTCGCGAACACCGGTCACAAGATTCATTCACTTATACCTTTCAATTCGAGACTGCGAGGATGGAAATCTGAATAATCAATTAGGAAAAATTCTCGGCTCTTGGTAATTCTGTATATCGTTTAAACATTTTGTTAATCGGATTATGAAAGAAGACTGAAAATAAGCGCCCGCTTTTTGTTTGGGTGTAAAAGCGCGTATTTAAAGGAGAATACATTGTATATTGATTAAGCATTGAACTCTGCATTAGTCGAACTGTTTTAATATTTGTTGATGACATTGCTTCGGCTTCCTGGAAGCAAGTACGCGCAAATCTGCTGTCTAGTGAGCATTTCAGGTTCGATGTACTGAGTAATAACGCCATGAAACTTAAACTGGCCCGTCATTCTGCCGAATAGTCTTGCTAAACTAGTTCATCGTCTGATTGCTAATCAAGCAAAGGGGAGGTTTCTGCCTCACCAAACTAACCTCCGACTGCACGTCACTGTGTTTTACTATGAATTATTCACAGTAGCTCATTGAAACTATCATGGGAGGAGGGTATACGGACATTGTAAAAAACAGTGCAAAGGTTTTTTTTTTTTTTAATCACCACAGGTTATTGAAGGGGGAACGTTTGATTCATTTCGTAGCAGTGGGAGGGCAAACAACTGCCGGCATCAGCGACTTCACTGCATTTTATTCAGTAATGGGCGAGTAGCGTTAATGTTTGCCCTCCCACCGATAATTTTGACATTTTTGCAGGCCATTGATCCAAAAAAAAAACTTCACAGGCAACCCATTCATACCATTTTTTAATATCAATGCAAAACCTAATGTTTGTTGAACATAATTGGGTGAAATTCAATGCATTTTCCATTAAAAAGGGCCAGGAGGGCGCTGCTGTACTTCAGAAAAGGGGTTGATGACTTTAGCATCAATTATTTCTGTTTGGGTACCCGAATGGATAATTTGGCCAGGTTTATTTCTGAGTAGACTGCATTTTCGAAAATGCCCTCAGGCTTCACCCCCCAATTTTCACAATGGGTTTTGTTGATAAATGCCGAAATCAGCCATTTTTGGGACCCTGTGGCTCTGAGACCCTTTCCTGTAAAGGCGTTGGACTTGTGGCAAACTCTTCGTCTGTGTCTTCAGTACTTACCTGCAAAAAATCATTAGAAAATAATAAAAACTTTTTTCTCAGCAACTCAAGAAATGTTGTCATTTTATTCATTTGTATTGCCCATGCCTATTTTATAATATAGATTTGTCCATATATTATAATATATTTACTTGTACATATACTATAAAATATTTATTTTTACAATTTTAAAATATATTTATACATATATTTATTTATTTATTTATCCTGGTTTCTAAAATAAGGATATGGTGTTTACATGCAAAAACGCAAAAACGGGATTCTCCAAAAACCCGACCATATCCGGGATACTGAAGTCCATGTAACTAAACGCACTCATAGAGAATACATTGCCAATGCCCATTTACTAAAACGTCGGCGGCATTGAGACTCTTCTTATAGAGGTGTAATACGAAAAATAAAGCTTGCAACATATGTAAAATTTACTCCGCTGGTTTCATAACTTTCTTGTGGTATTTCCAAAACTAAAAGATTCTGTTTATCACATAACAGAATAGCATAATTTAATAGAATACAAATTTAACTTCCGTCAGCGCCTTAATGGAAACGTTAGTTAATTTGCAGTCATCCTAGCATTGCGCTAACTCCATTACAGTTACACTTCGTATTCAGTTTAGCTACACATTAACAGTGTGACGAAATGCAGAGCGGTTTTTTTTATCTAGTACTACAGCTATGTGATTAAGTTAAATCTATTTTAACGTTATCTATCCATACTAATGTATACTTTTTTTCTTGTAATGTTAACGTAAGGTGGTCTTACCTCATTCGAAAATTCTGTAAAATGATGCTTGCTCTGTAG
Source organism: Gymnothorax javanicus (assembly GCA_029692085.1). Lineage (NCBI taxonomy): Eukaryota > Metazoa > Chordata > Actinopteri > Anguilliformes > Muraenidae > Gymnothorax > Gymnothorax javanicus. The sequence continues at coordinate 151,150,823 of CM056197.1, forward strand.
TAGTTCTCATGACATCAGGAGTATTTGACATTCTGGCAGTATTCCATTCGCTCACGCTCGTTGACAGAGCGGTGGCCATTCGTTGACTGCAACTCGGAGTAAAAAAAAAGAGAAAAAAATCCCATTCTGAAGTAGTGGCGGGAATAATATAGAAGCGGCGGGTGCTGCTACTAAATGAATATAGCGGAAACTGAAAGGCGCTGAAAGCGGAGGAATTGTGGGAAATGTTGTTGGATAGGCCGGTGGGATCGTGTCTCTTAATCATATGACAGACTATAACAACGAAGTACATTAGCGAGGTGGCATTGTTTCACGTCTCACTCTCTCGCTCTCGCACACACACACAATGCCGCTGTCTCTCATTGCACCAGTGCTACAACAGTTCATTCATTCATCGCGCGGACCAATTTTCATGTTGCACGTGCAACATATATGTCGCACTGTACAGCCCTGATTATATACACATTATTGCACAGAATTAGCACGCACAGTTAAGCAAATACAAAATGGTACCCCAACCAGTTAGCCCATTAGACAGACATACAATTTTAGTCAGGATTATGATCACAGGTCTGATTTTCCAATAACCATGCCTTAAGAAGTTTTGTAAAAGAGGTAAAAGTTGGGAGTTCACGTATAGTGCTGGGTATTTGGTTCCAGGTCCGGGATGCACGGAAAGAAAATGCAGCTCGAAAAAAAGCACTTTTCCTGAATGGTACAACACAATCGCCTCTAGAGCTTGCTCTGGTTGATCTATTTGACTGTTTTTTAACAAATTCAAGTAATGGGGGTGGAGCTTGACCAAGAAGAATTTTATAGATCAATACAGCGTCAGCATATTTTATTGTGTTGTCACAATTTAGTCGCTCAAGTTTCTTAAGTATCAGACAGTGATGGTACATGTTAGGTTTTCTATCAAGTACTTTTAGGGCCTGTTTACAGACCATTTCAATCGACTTCAAAGTTTTTTTACAGGCTGTTGCCCAGCTAGTTATGCAATAGGACATGTGTGGCATAATCATTGCATCAAAGTATAGCTTAGCCGATTCTGAAGTCAAGTCATTCCTAATAAATCTAAAATTAGATAAATTAAATTTCATTCTGTTCATGATCCAATTTTTTGACCTTCTACAAAGACATTAGGATCACTGTCAATACTTATAGTTTTTGAAAAGTACATACAGTTTTAGAAATATTAAGATGCAGATGTGAACCCCTAGCCAGGAATACACTTTAGTCATGGCATCAGTCAGTTCTTGAGCAGTTTGCTTTTTGTGTTTTGTATGAACATACAGAACTGTGTCATCAGCGTACATTTGACAGGCAACATTAGATGGACAACAGCATTAATAAATAATAAACAGGTCATTAATAAATAGACTAAAAAGCAGTGGTCCCAAAACTGAGCCCTGTGGTACCCCTAGGCTGTTGTCACGTAAAGCCTTGTACATAGTTCCCCAGTTGGACATTCCAGGTTCAAGTTGGATTGGAGATGCCAAATTATAAAAAAGAAAAAAAAAAAAAAATAATAATTTATGGAAGAAAGCAGAAAATCATAAAAAGGAAGACAGGTTCGGTGAATATAGTGGAAAACATGCTCTCATGAAATTATACTGGGGGTAACGTTAACATGGATTTAAATGCATGAAAAAAATTTTTTTTTTGAAGATTTCTTTCAATTAGGGAGATTAATCATTCTGAAATTTATGTATTTGTTTACTGAAGTTAATCATCTCAACACACTAAAAAACTGGAAAATTCTGTATCTCAGATAATGTTACGAGAGCAAATCAATTATTTTTCTCCTTTCAAGCCCATGTTAAACAGCTTACAATGACGAATTTTTCATGGAACCTGTCTTCCTCTGTGGGCTATATTACCACACAATATTACCATTTATATTTGGACTACCAAAATATATATAAATTCAAACAGAAATTTATTGAGAAAAAAAATGAGCAAAAAATTAAATATACCTCAAAGTTCATTTTGTGGAGACATCTTGCGAGACCAGACAAAGCTTCAAGGACTTTGAAAACTGGGTTGGCATATGAAATAGAAAGTGGAATGTGTGAACTGATGTAAAGATTCGAGAAGTGAAAGATAAAGTAACTGCAGTGATTCTGCGTAATATATCCAATATGAGTGAAATAACCGGAAGAACTCTTTTTCTGTTAAACCCAAAATGATAGAGACTCCCAGTTCAAACCCCAGCGATTGTGATCATACACCTGATTCCAGCAATTTCACCCCCTCCAGCCAGAGTTAATCATGAGATCATTGAGAATTATTGGATAGGTTGAGAAGGATGGCCACCAGTCTCAACATGTGTTTTTAAAACAATCTATATTATAATAGCTGAGTGGACTCTGTGTGCGCATGTGTGTGTGTGTGTCCGGCCAATCAGTGCTAGATTCCACCGGGCGCGTATCTGCAGCATAGCGCGAGCGATGCTATTTTGCTCCGTCTTGCTGGCGACTTCCACCGGGCGCGTATCTGCAGCAAAGCGGGAGCGACGCTATTTTGCTCCGTCTTGCAGGCGACTTCATGTTCCACTGAGCACGAAATGTCAGCGCAGCGTTTATGGAAACACCATAGCAACATGATGACATCATAGAGGTGCATGTGATGACATCATAGTGGTGCATTGTTCACTATAATATAAAAGCGAAGTTACATAAAACAATAAAATTTAAATTTGGGCTGAAAATTGGGCCCCATGTGGGTTGAATCTAGAACCCGTGGATCAGCCATGGGCAAAGTGCTAGTTATTACAGAATATACATGCAAAATACATACCAATTTTCTTGACACAAAATATAACACGGACTCCCCAAGTAGACTATTGGAAAAGTATCGGTCGGACATTTAACAACATTGTGCTTTTGACGGTACTGGTTTATTTCAGAAATGCAAATGTAAGAGTGCTATCTCAAAGTGAAATAGTAAATTTAAGCTTGCTGTACACCCATTTATATTAATATTTAGGTGTCATGGTTTGGGAACCATGGGCCTAGGAAGAAAGGAGACTCCGGGTGCCAAGGCTGGTAGTGAAGAAGTCGATTTAATGATAACTCAAGTACAAAACAAAACAGGAATTGATGTTCCAAATAAACGATACAAAGGGCACAGTGACTGCTAATACAGACACACAGACCTGCTGTGGCCAAAGAATGCACCTGCCAGCCCTAAATACTCTGCAATCATCTCCACCTTAATGGGCTACACCTGAGGCCCATTAAGGTGGAGGTGAAACAATGTAGAAGGGAGAGGTAGCAAGGCCCAAACCTTTACATTAGGATTGTACTCACCGTGATTGCACGTTTCGGGGGTTCATAATTTGGGCTTTTTTTCCATTCGGCTGTATTTGTCACCGGTGACCAGTGTTTGCCAAGGCCAGTATCTGACCATGTAAGGCAACATAACATTATAATACATGTACCTATTGAGCTGCATGGTGTTCTAACACAAGGTTAGACTCATGCAGACAACAGCCAGTGAGGCTTGCACTAGATTACATTTAGCGATAATATGTATTCATGAGCTGCTCAGCCGACCGTGACGACTGGTCCCTTACCAGTTGCTATCGTCTTTCTCACTTTATCCTCATGGCCTTGCAACTCGTTAGTTATACTTCGTATGGGCTCTGCCCCCTAACAGCTCCACTAGTGCCAATCCCTTGCTGCGCAGCAGCCTGCCTGAAGAAATTTGCATATCCATCCCCCTCCTGGCCAGTGGCGACTGTGTCACCAGAAAGGACTGGTGGCAAATTACATTATTAATTCTCAAACTTGATCGCATTATCTGATTAAATGTATTGTCTATAAATTTAGCATTTTCCTAAATTGCATGGAATTTGTGTTTGGATTCAAGTTCATGTTTATTGATCTCTGTTTTGCTGCTTCAGACCGATCTCCTGATCCATGTCTGCATGAATGGGGCTAGCCCCCCTTCTGCAATGCAATGTTTACGAGACGTGTGAGAATATAAGTACGCATGCTCAGAGTGTTGGCTGTATTAGTGGAGGTAGCACGAATTTGTTGGCATGTGGGGCTGACAGCCCCAAGCCCCACTACAGCGTCATTTCATCAGGCATCATAGACATATACATAGACGTTGCATGACTGGGGGAGAGGCGTGCCTACCGGGCGACCATGTTAGTACAGGGTTAGCGGAAGCCTCACTGTGTATGTACTTCTATTGGGGTAAGAAGTATCAAACAATTTCTACAAATCATTACTCGCTGAATTTTCGACCGTTTTCCAAGCGGTTTGATTGGTTATATGCGTAACACATTTAGCTATGATCCAGGATGCCCTGATACTCTAAAATGCCGGTTTTACTACCAAAATACAACTTCGTATTCACAGCAGTCGAGTGCTTAAACTTAAATCTACACCAAAGATGCCAGATTTTTGCGCAGCATATGGATGCTGAACGAGATATCCATACCAGATCCCATGGAATAACCTTTTTCTGGTAAGATTTAACGATAGATTTTGGATGTATTTGTGTATTATAACATTATGTTGAGAGCTACTGTAACTATTTGTCCACCAGCGAAATGCTAACGTAGCTAGGCTAGACTAGCCCTAGTCATGGAAGCTGAGGCTTTATAACAAATAAATCATAATTATAATGTATAGTTATCCGGGTATTTATCCACACCGCCCAATTTTATTACAATCCTATCTTTTCTTCTGAACGACTAACAAAGAGGATGTGATTGCATTTCAAAGCTGGTTACTAAGGCTGCCAGGTCAGATCCTAACGTTAGTATTAAGTTTACAAGATTGTTGTTGGCCTAGGTATTTTAGACCGGTTGGATACAGAGAAATGCTCTTTCTTTTCACAATTTCTCTATCATTTTTGTAATATTAAAAAGGCCTGAATCTACTGTCATTTTTAAATGATATTAAAAAGACTTGAAAAAATATGTTGCAGTTCATAGCTATTTCTCATATGTATTTTATACATATTTCAATATGTTGCAACATTATGACAGTAAGACAACGGCATACTAATGCATAATATATTGTTATGCTGGATCGAGGCTAGATGGTGATGACAGTGTGTCACACATATGCTTAAGGATGAGGTTATTGTCATAATGCAGCATAATTTGCTGTGGCACTTAGTGGTGTTGAGCGCTCTACTTTGTTTATGGCCTTGACGGCTCTGAGCGTTGTGGAGCAACGGTGGCAGATGGCTTTTAAACAAACCTCGATCCCCGTATTGGCGAACTCTCACTCACTCGCGTGCGCTCTCTCTCTCCCTCGTCTCCTCCGTGTGTATGCTTGTGTGCAATAATGTTGACTTTTAACTTAAAGCTTGTAAGGTATAACAGCAGCAGACAAACTAATTTATCACAAATTGTTGTATAGAAATCACCCCATACCCCTCGTTTACTGTGCCCCCACCCCCCACCCCCAGACCTGAAATACATTCTTGCCCCACCAAGTTTTTACACTTAAAAACGCCACTGCTCCTGGCTATATAATGGTGAGACCCCTTTCATTCGACTCCCTTAAATCTTCAGCCCCAAAGAAAATAATGCAAGAAGATGGCGTACCATCGCCATCGCGGTCTTCGAGCCCAGCTCAGACCGTTGCACTGAAGGAGCCAGTGTGCTCAGTGTGCACTGCGCTCCCCATGCCTATCCGGGAGAAAAGAGCGGCTCAATTCTCAACTAATGTGCCTCTAGACAGAGCCATTAGTGAGCTAGTTAGCGAGCCCTCTGATTCCGAGGATGATGTATTGGGCCTGGGCAGACGCTCAGAGCCCCTGCATGAATGGGCGCCGCCAGAACTGAGAGAAGACTACCCAGCCGTCCTGGAACTGGCAGCCATCCTGTCGGGCGTGCAGTTGTCCCCTGCTCCCTCCGAGCCCGCGAGCGACCCCACCAAGCCGATGGAGTTCGGTGCATCCAAGAAAGTGCACTCGTCGGAACCTGTGGCAGTGGCCCCATGTTATCCAGTTCTCCAAGACTTCGTATAGAGTGCGTGGGCATCTCCGGCAAAAGTCTCACTCCCAGCTGTGCGGTTCCTCCCCTGCACAGCTGTGGCGGGCTGGATGACTGAGTTCCTCGGCGGCGCCCTGCCTGTAGATGCACCGCTGTTAGACCAGCTCAGGCTGGAGCCCACAGTCCGGTCCCTGCAACAGCCCCTCCCACCCAGATGTGAGCAGGAGGCTAAGTTGGCGGACAAGATGTTCATTGGCAGTGCACAGACGGCATCTGCTATGATTATCGTCGGCTTGACTGGAAATGCTCTGGCAGAGCTGTTGCTCCTCCACGCCCATCGGGAAGGGGTTGACGTGGCTTGGCAGGAAGCCCACCGGCTCGCAGGTGTGCTGCTCCATGCAGCCCAAGCGGCCTCAGTGTTTGTTGGGCGGGTCATGACTCTGGCAGTAGTCTCCCTGCGTCAGACGTGGCTCAGTCAGACATCTCTAAAAGAACATCAGGAGGTACTGCTGCTCAACGGGCCACTGTGCCCATCCTCTCTGTTTGGTTCGCCACTCGACGCTGCCATACAGGAGCAGGAGGAAAGGTGTTCGTCCAAAAACCAGCTGCGAACGCCATTTTCCATGGTCACTCCAGCCGGCGGGAAAATGCGTCCCTCGGCTGCGAACAGGAGGCCGCCTCCCAGTGCTCCGTAACGCCTGCCGCCAGTCCGTGAGCCCGGTGCACAGCCTGCGACGCCTCCCCGTGTGGCATAGCGATATGGGAAGTCTTGACCCGCTACAGCAGCACGGCGTGGCCCCCACCGCGACAAATGATGCTGCGCGGGGATGTGCGTTTCTGTTTGTGTCTGTAACGTCTTAAATAAAGTGCAGCCCAATGCACGTCCCCACCCTTACACTGAATATGTCAGACGCATACATTCAGTTAAGCACACCATTCCTCAGAAAGTTCCAGCCTGTTCTTTTCTGACCCCTCAGAAAAAATCCTCAACTCCTCCCCTCATAACGTCACGCTCCTCTGATGAAAAATGGTTAAGTAGAGTGTGTTCGCGGGCAAATGCAGAATATGCAGATGAGCCTCTATTGGTGCCATTTTCCAATGAGCCTGTGATGGTAACTGCAGCGCAGTTTTCATCCTGGTGCACGTCTATTTTGACCAATACGAGTGCGTTAACTTCTGTTAACCTGCCTTCACTTGGTCAATTGGCAATGAGCACTGAAATTGATCTCGTGGCTGATAGCACAATGGTTAGAATGTAAGACTATGGCATGGGCAACCTAGGTTCAAATCCTGGGTGTGCTGTGTCAAACTGTGTCATTCCAGTAGAACTACCTGATTATTTGCAAATGGAAGTGTCTTCATTTAATGAAGGCCGCTGTGGGCAACACAAATATGAACATTCTGTTGCTGTTTTTTCCTGGAATTTCCAGCGCTTCCCACACTGGAGATTCCGTACATCCCTTTCAGAGATGGCCCCCCTTGGGCAGGGGTGGGGTTTCTCCCCACAACCCCAGGGATGGAGAGGACCTGGATCAGCTTTCAGAATTTCATTATGAGCCCCCCCGCTCTGCGATGTGCCCACTGTCAGAAAGACTGCAAGTGTGGCGACAGCTGTGTCGTTTACTCCCATGGTTCGACAGAACGTTAAGCAAAGGCTACTCACTCCAATTTTCAAGTACGCAACCCCCCCCTTCCAGGGCATCCTCGAATCTGCCGGCGTCTCGCAATCGGAGGTCCTTTCACGGGAGATTCAGGACTTACTGCTGAAGGGCGCCATTGTGCGGGTACTAGTGTCGGACGCTCACAATGGTTTTTGTGCAAGTACTGCAAGTACTTCCTGGTTCCCAAGAAGTTGGGAGGGATGTGCCCCATACTGGATTTACGGGTGCTCAACGGCTACTTGGCATGGAAACCCTTCAAAATGCTGACAGTCCGGCAGCTGTTGAAAGCAGTTCAGCTGGGCGACTGGTGTGTATCAGTTGACCTGAAGGATGCATACTTTCATGTGGCTATTCAGCGTCGCCATCAGAAATTCTTATGCTTTGCTTTTCAGGGTTCTGTTTTTCAGTACTCCAGATTGCCTTTTGGGCTTTCGCTCTCATTCTCCCAAACGTTCTCCAAGTGCACGTACGTGGCCTTGGAACTGTTGCAGAGGGGGGGATGCGAGTCCTACACTACTTGGACGACTGGCTCCTTCTGGCTAACTCGCCAGTCGAAGCCATAGAATAAGGAAAGCGCCTGATTCTCCACATATCGCAGCTGGGGTTTGCGATAAATTGGGAGAAGAGCATGGTGACACCGTCACAGACTGTGGCATACCTGGGACTCACCTTGGACGCGGCATCAGGGCATGCACGCCTGTCCGATGAGCGCCGCAGGGCATTGCTGCAGCTGATATGACGGGTAATGTCGTCCCGGAAGGTGTCAGCACTGACGGTCATGTCCTTGTTGGGCATGATGTCAGCCGCACACGTGGCTGTACCATTAGGCCTTCTCCACATGCGGCCCCTACAAATGTGGTTTTAGCATCTGAAGCTGAGTCATTGGCGCCGGAATCTCTGCATGCTCACTTTGCCGCAATTGGTGATGCCCAGTCTGGTTTTCTGGTCCAGTGTGGAAAACTTGACCGGAGGGGCTCCGTTGGGCCAGCCGGCAAGCTGGATTGAGGTCTTTACAGACGCCTCCCTCCAAGGCTGGGGGGGTGCCAAGGCCAGTCCGTCGGGGGCCGGTGGGACTCCGAGAGTCCCGGCATATAAATACCCTAGAAATGGAGTTTCGAATGTCTTTCTTCATTTCCTTGAGCTCCTACGGGACCAACATGTCCTCGTGAGGAGCGACAAATCCACCGTGGTAGCTTACATCAACTGTCAAGGTGGGGTGCGGTCAAGGACGCTTTGCCCTGCTGCAGAGGAGTCAGATCCACCTCAGGTCTCTGAGGGCACGCCATATTTCTGGGGCCTTAAATCAGGGAGCAGACCTCATGTCGCGGGGTGGGTCCGTGCTGGGAGAGTGGTGTCTGCACCCTCGCATTGCTCAACAGATGTGGGCCCAGTTTGGCCTCCCTGTAGCGGGTCTGTTCACCTCCAAAGAGAACGCTTTGTGCCCCCTTTGGTGCTCACTCAGGGTGGAGGACACCCTCCACTGGGTGTGGACGCCTTGGCCCAGAAGGATTGGCCTCAGGGGACGCTGTATGCGTTTCCCCCGACTCCGCTGATCCCACCACTTTTGCTGAGAATCAGGAAGGAAGGCCGGATGGTGATATTGATAGCTCCGGATCGCCACAACTCAGTCTGGTATTCGGAATTTGTGGGTCTAGCAGTGATGGACCCGTGGCCGCTCCCCATGGTGGACTGGGCAATTTCAAGGGCAAAATGAAAGGTCAAAGCCCCGCCTGTCCTGGGTCAGCCTCTAATGGCTTGGCTCCTGAGAGGCAGCGGTTAGAAAGGTGTCGTCTTTCCGCAAATGTCATTGCTACCATACAAGGGGCCAGAGCGGCTTCCACGGTAGCGTTGTACGCAACACGGTAGGAATGTTTCTCTGGTTGGTGTAATGCGCGTAATGTCGACCCCATGACGTCTCCTTTGCCATCATCTTGACTTTGCTGCAATCTCTTTTGGATTCTGGCAGGGCTGTCCACTGTGAGGGTGTATGCAGCCACTATCTATGTCATTAAGGACTACAGGGGGCTCCTGTGTTCTTGCACCCCCTTTTGTGGCAATTTTTAAAGGGCACTCTGCGGCTGAGGCCACTGCGGCGGGTCACAGTGCCGCAGTGGGATCTCCATATAGTCCTTGATAGCCTTTGTAAGCCACCATTTGAGCCATTAGACAATGTTTCCGTGCGGCTTCTGTCCTTGAAGACAGCCCTACTGGTGGCGCTGTCTTCTGCAAAGAGAGTCAGTGACTTGTGTGCCTTGTCAGTAAACCCGCAATGTCTGGTTTTGAGTGCGGATAAGGCTATCCTGCATCCTTACCTGGCTTTCGTGCCTAAGAACATTACCACGTTCGCCAGTTCTAAGACAGTGGTCTTGGCGGCTTTTCATCCTCCGCCTCCTACTTCTGAGGAAGACGGCAGGCTACACTTGATTTTCCCAGTAAGGGCTTTGGCCTACTATGTACGCCGTACATCGGCAAGTCGTAAGACGGAGCAGCTGTTCATCTGTTTTGGTGCAGCTGCATCTGGATGACCTGTATGAACTCAGCGTCTGGTTCACTGGCTATGCGACGCTATCTCTGAGGCTTACGTTACTATGGGAAGCACTGCCCCAACGGGGCTGCCAGCTCATTCAACAAGGGGTGTGGCGGCCTCTGCAGCCTTGTATAGGGGTGTTGCTGTTGGTGACATCTGTGCTGCTGCCTCCTGGTCGTCACCATCCCCCTTTGTTCGATTTTATCTCAGGGATATGACGGCTGGTTCCTTGTCTGAGGCTGTATTAAATGCTGCTCTGGGCAAGAAATAGGACCGGAATTGATGCCAGGATACTCCCCCTCCTGCACATGAGGACAGCGGGGCGGGAACTCATCTAGGCCAAGCCCTTTGTGGCACTAACGGGGCTGTTAGAGGGCGGAGCCCATACGAAGTATAAAGATAGTCACTGAGTATGTAAATTCAGTTATACGAGTGTGGGCGGAGCCTTCTAACCACTGTGGCCCAGCTGTTTTTTCTTAGATGCTCAAGTTTTTCCATAAACGGGAGTCGAATGAAAGGGGTTTCACCATTATACAGCCAGGAGAGGGATGGATATACAAATTTCTTCAGGCGGGCTGCTGCACAGCAGGGGATTGGCACTAGCGGAGCTGTTAGAGGGCTCCGCCCACACTCGTATAACTGGAGTTACATATCCAGTAACTATCGATTTCCATCTTATCGCAAACAGTACTGTACCCAGAGAAACATTTGGGTGTGTAAAAACGTCAAGCTTACAACCAGTGAAGAAAATGTTCCATTTCTAGTGTTGCTATTATGTTACGCGGTAATGGGAAATAACAGTGACTGCCTAGTTACTGATGACCCAACGGGTCCCTTGGGCATGCGCAGCATAAACACATGCAATATTAAGTATTAATATTAAATTCTAAAACCCCTTCTCACAGTAAAACCCTCCAAAATAATTCGGCACCTCCTTTTGAAATCGTTCTGGCAAATAAAAAGTCGAAAATAGTGGTGGTTGGATACGGGATTATTTCCGTTTTCCTATTTATGTGCAGCTTTCCGATCGGTTAGCTATCTAGCCAATTAATCCATGTGCCACTCTTGCTAGCCAGTCCAACTAGCTACACACCTGACTTAAAACGTGAAGTGTAGATGTGCAAAGCACCATTAACACATGTGCGTTACTTCTATTCGTCTAATACAAATCAGACTGGAAGGCGTGATGTTATTTACTACTGAGTCATGAAAATTGTTATTTGCCTCAAAAACTCAGACGCAGCCAATCTCCTCTGAGATCAAAGTTATGCCAGGATCAGACTACACGATTTCAGCCCGATTTTAGCCCGATCTGGAAGTTGTAGGGCGTCGGGTGGGGTCGGAAATGATGAATGGTCATCGTGGGTAAAGACTGATCGTTTTATCCCATGTAGTATGCCATGCTGGACGACAACCGTCGTAGCATCTGCGACGCCTCACGACACCCCCACAGAGTCTAGCATGTTTAATTTTTTTCTTCATGTTCCACGACGGGGTGCGTCGCTGACCAATAGCAGCCCTGACATTGCCCTGCAGGAAGAGATGAAGCCGTCGGGCGCACATTTGTAAACATAGCCAAGAGAAAGAAGAGTGATGCTGTAATAGCAAGGTGGAGCAGTGAAACAGAGGAAAGGTTCGTCGTCCTATGGCAGCAACATCCGTGCTTTCTTGATATTTCCTCAAGGGACTATATTATGACGGAGGGAGTAAAAAGCAGATATCTGGCGTAATAGCTGAGGCTTTTTCTTTTTCTGAACTCAAATGCCGGGAAGAAACTGTTATGTGTTCCGCTGCTCAAATAGCAGTGGGAAAATTCCAATTTGGAATAAGAGTATATACGAAATCCACACACCTTTGGCACATAGTGACTGCCCCTGTTTAGCACCATATTCACTGCACAGATTCCCTGCAAATGAGGACGACGTTCGCCAGCAGATAGCGGTCCTAAGCTGCTGAGGTGAACATTTGCGTTACCTGCTAGTGCTAATAACGTGGTAAAACACACAGCTGCATTATTATCACAAACATTCGAATAGCTAATATGACCGTCAATTTAAAATTAAAGCTGCAAGCAGCGTTGAAAGGGCCCTCGTACCCCATGTGCACGTTGGGGTGGTAGCAAGATGTTGATGGGTGCAGGTTTCCATTCACAGCCATTGGACACTGCTAGACTGTGTACAATGTGTTTTCCTGAGGGTAGTGCAAAAATTTTCTGGAGGGCGCTATGATATCATTTTGACATGCCTGTGTGCAAAACCTATACCGTAGTAATCGTAATACCGGGCTCCATGAGTGTGTTGATATTTGTAAATTTTCAAGCATGTTGAGACCCTCAAAAGGACAATTCTTTTAAAAAAATGATTAGGGGGCGCAACAGAGGCATTGTGCCATATTAAATGCCAAATGGGATATCACGTCGAAGATCATAAGACAATTTGACAATTTGTGCAATGTTTTGCAAGCTTTGGAATATCCAAAGGCCTTTAAATGTGTGTTCGTAAAATTTGGAAAAACACAGGAAATGGCTCATAGCTCACTTCCTGTTTGGCCAAAAAATTTCTTATAAATTACCATATCCTTTCATGAGAAATTCAACGATCACACCAAATTTCATGAACATTCAAGCATTTTTATCTAAACATGGCAATGGCTAGAGGGCGCTGTTCAGCCACCTGGCCACACCCGATCTAATATCAGCATATATTTATACTTGGATGGAGACCGTTATCAAGCCTCTAAAGTTTCGGGCAAATCTCACAAAGTATGTGTGAGTAAAATCAACTTCCGGTTTCATGGCGAAACATCGAAATTTGCCGCAACGCCACGGATACATCGTTCGATATATCCAAAAAACCTTTGCAATTTAACATCAGAAAGGTCTTAAGATGTCACTCGCCAAATTTCAAGTTGATCGGATAAAATCTCTAGGAGGAGTTTGTTAAAGTACAACACCTGTTAATGACGAAAAATTTAAAAAAGTTGAAATTTCAATTAAAAATGGCGGACTCCCTGTTGAGTCTAGGTCATGGCACCAGGAGACTTTTTTTTAGGTCTCAGCATAAATCTTATGTCCACCGAATTTCGTACATGCAGGTTTACCGAGCTGCGAGGGCTGCTTTTTTAAAATTTTCCAGGGGGCGCTATAATGCCATTTTGCTTCACATATGTGTAAGCTTTTTATCATAGTAATACGCATGATTGGCTTTATACATGTACAAAATTTTGAGAGTTTTCAAGCATGTTAAGAACCTCAAAAGGGTAATTCTTTTAAAAATCTGATTTGGGGCGCTATAGAGCCATTATGCCATATGTAGTGCCAATTGATGTATGAAATATGACGATAAGACAATTATAATTTGTGCAACGTTTTGCAAGTTTTTGAGTATTTTGAGGCCTTCAAACGTGTGTTCGTAAAATTTGGAAAAATGCAGGAAATGGCTCATAGCTCACTTCCTGTTAAGCCAAAAAACTTCAAAAAAATTGCCATAACCCTGCATGACAAATTCAATGATCACACCAAATTTCATGAACATTCAAGCACTTTTATCTTAAAATGGCCGTGGCTAGAGGGCGCTGTGGAGCCACCTGGCCACTCCCGACCTAATATTAGCATAAAATTATACTTGGGAGGAGACTGTTATCAAGCTTGTAAAGTTTCGGGCAAATCTTACAAAGTATGTGGGAGTAAAACCTACTTCCTGTTTCATGGCGGAACATCGAAATTCGCCGCAAACGCCACGGATACATCGTTCGAAGAATCCAAAAAAGCTTCGCAATTTAACATCAGCAAGGTCTTTAGATGTCATATGTTAAATTTTAAGTTGATCGGATAACATGTCTAGGAGGAGTTTGTTAAAGTACGACGCCTGTTAATGGCAAAAAATTTAAAAAAGTTGCAATTTCAATTCAAAATGGTGGACTTCCTGTTGAGTCTAGGTGATGGCACCAAGTGACTTTTTTTTAGGTCTCAGCATAGTCCACATGGACACCGAATTTCGGACATGTAGGTTAAACGGGCTGCGAGGGCTGCTTCATTGAAATATTCTAGGGGGCGCTATAATGCCATTTTGACACAACCATCGGTAAACCCTATATCATAGCACAACTTCCAAGCGGATTAATATGTTTGCAAAATTTCGTGAGTTTTCAAGCATGCTGAGGCCCTCAAAAATGCAATTATGTATTAGGGAGCGCGATAGAGCCAAAATATCACCCGCAGTGCCAAATGGGATATCAATTCAAAGAGCTTCATTTTTTTAACCTGTGAGCAAAGTTTGGCTTGTTTTTGAGTATAGTAAAGCCCTCAAAAATGTATTTGTAAAATCTAGAAAAACGCAGGAAATGGCTCGTAGCTCACTTCCTGTGGAGCGAATTTTTAAAAAAAAAATTTACAAAAAACTTCATTATGACTACTGTGGCCTAACCAAATTTTGTGAGAATCCAAGCAAGTGCGTTCCAAAATGGCCGCGTGTTTGGTGGCGCTATAGAGCCACCGGGGAAGGCCTAAGCTCAAAAAAAAAACAACAGTTTGTAATTTTTCGCACGCCAGACGTATATGCAAATTCCTGTGAGTTTTTGTGCATGGCAAGGCCCTCAAAAACGCGTTCTCGCAGCAGAATAAAAATAATAATAATAATAATTAAAGCTGCAAGCAGCGTTGAAAGGGCCCTCGCACCCCTCGTGCACTTTGGGGGTGGTGGCGAGATGTTGATGGGTGCAGGTGTGCATTCACATCCATTGGAATTGGTAGACTGTACAATGTGTTTTCCTGAGTGGAGTGCAAACACCACTCCTGAAATCAATAGGTGGAGCACATTGAAGTATGACACCTGTTCATGAAAGAAAGGTGAAATTTTATTTCAAAATAATGCACTTCCTGTTTGTTTCGGGTCATGGCACTATATAATTTTTTTACAAGTCTTGGCATGTCTCATGTATCCACCAAATTTTGTTCATGTAGGTGAGCTGAACCATGAGAAATGTTTTGTTGAAATTTTCTGGAGGGCACTATGATACCATTTTGACATGACTGTGTGCAAAACCTATACCATAGTAATCATAATGCCGGGCTCCACGAGTGTGTTGATTTTTGTAAAATTTCAAGCATGTTGAGACCCTCAAAAGGGCAATTATTTTGAAAAAATGATTAGGGGGCGCTACAGAGCCATTGTGCCACATGAAGTGCCAATTGGGATATCAAGTCAAAGATCATAAGACATTGACAATTTGTGCAAGGCTTTGCAAGTTTTTGAATATCCAAAGGAGGCCTTAAAACGTGTGTTCGTAAAATTTGGAAAAACGCAGGAAATGGCTCATAGCTCACTTCCTGTTTGGCCAAAACATTTCTAAAAAATTACCATTGCCTTGCATGAGAACTTCAACAATCACACCAAATTTCATGAACATTTAAGCACTTTTATCTTAACATGGCCGCGGCTAGTGGGCGCTGTGGAGCCTCCTGGCCACACCCGTTTTAATATCAGCATATATCTATACTTGGGAGGAGACTCTTATCAAGCTTGTAAAGTTTCGGGCAAATCGTTCAAAGTATGTGTGAGCAAAAGCAACTTCTTGTATCATGGCGGAACATCAAAATTCGCCGCGACGCCACGGATACAATGTTTGATGACTCCAAAAAAGCTTCGCAATTTAACATCGGCAAGGTCTTTAGATGTAACGTGCCAAATTTCAAGTTGATCGGATAAAATCTCTCGGAGGAGTTCGTTAAAGTACGACGCCTGTTAATGGCAAAAAATTTTAAAAAGTTGCAATTTCAATTAAAAATGGCTGACTTCCTGTTGATTCTAGGTCATGGCACCAAGAGACTTTTTTTTAGGTCATAGCATAATCTACATGTCCACCGAATTTCGCACATGTAGGTCAAACGGGCTGTGAGGGCTGCTTCATTGAAAGTTTCTAGGGGCGCTATAATGCCATTTTGCCACGCCTATGTGTACAGCCTATATAATAGTAAACTGTTCGCCTGGCTTAATATGTGTGCAAAATTTCGTGAGTTTTTGAGCATGATGAAGCCCTCAAAAATGCAATTCTGTATTAGGGGGCGCTATAGAGTTATAATGTCACACCCAGTGCCAAATGGGATATCAAAACGAAGATCTTCATTTTTTCAACCTCTGTGCAATGTTTGGAGAGTTTGCGAGTATGTTAAAGCCCTCAAAAATGTGTTCGTAAAATCTGGAAAAACGCAGGAAATGGCTCCTAGTTCACTTCCTGTGTGGAGAAAAAATTTCAAAAAAATTGACAAAACCCTTCATTATGACTACAATGACCCCCTCAAATTTTGTGAGAATCTGAGCAAGTGCGTTCCAAAATTGCTGCTATTTGGTGGCGCTATGGAGCACATTGCCTGCACAAAAGTAAAATTTTCGCCAGGCCTGAGTTTTTGACTTTGTAAAGGCCCTCAAAAATGCAATTCATTTCGGTTAAAAATAATAATAATAATAATAATAATAAACACTACAATTACAATAGGGTCCTCGCACCATTCGGTGCTCGGGCCCTAATAATAATAACTAAGAAGAAGAAGAATAATAAAAATCCCATCAAATACAATAGGTTCCTCGCACCTTCGGTGCCAGCGCTCGGGCCCTAATAATCCGGAATCGGCTACCTGTAAAAATAGAGTATTTACTTGAATCTGGCTAGGATAAGAGTTATCCGCTAGCCTGCGTTAGCATAGCCTACAAATCTGTAGTTATATTGCTGTAGGCTAATTATTAACACAAACATTCAGCTAATAACTGACCATTAATTCTTAATACATTAATTTATAATATATACCTTTATCGGTAACGCTAGGCCACTGCCTGACATCGTCCACACAATCTGCCATTTCAGCAATTATTGATGCTATTGACATAATAAAGACACTTCTGCCAGCGGCACAACCTGTCAAGCAGGCGATTTAATCAGAACTCTCACCGCAGTAATGGCACCAGCGTCCACAAATCTCTCGCCGGATTAGTCAATACGCTGACAATCTGTTAGTGTTGTGGTAACCACAAGCTCTGTGGTTAGTACCCCAGCTTCGTGGAGAATTTTTTTTTTTTTGGGCAGTAGGGTCATGACTTGTGTATGAATAATTGCTTGGGTGTTCGTTGTTCTTACTTTTACCATTTTTTTACATTATCTTTGTATTGACAATATTGTTTATTCGCTTGTTTTATTGGAATTAAATCTGCTCCAATGAAGTCAAACTTAATTTCTGTTGTATGTATTTTCTTTGAATAGAAGAATGTATACAGGACTGGCAGAAATGCAAATACAACCCCAATTCCGAAACAGTTGGGACGAAGTGTAAATTGTGAACAAAATCAAAATGCAATGACTTTCAGATCACATGAGCCAATATGTTATTTACAACATAGAACATAGATAACATTTCAAATGTTGAAACTGCAACATTTTACATTTTTATCCACAAAATGAGCTTATTGCAAATTTTCTGGCTGCAACAGGTCTCAAAAAAGACGGGACAGATAAAAAAGGACTGAAAAAGCAATTAATATATGACAGAATCAGCTGAAAGAACATTTAGCAAGTAATTAAGTTAACTGGCATCAGGTGTGTAACACGATTGGCTATAAAAGGGATGTCTTAGAGAGGCTGAGTCTCTCAGAAGTAAAGATGGCCAGAGGCTCTCCAACCTGTGAAGTCTTGCATAAAAAAATTGTCGAATACTTTAAAAAAATGTTCTTCAACGTCAAATTGCAAAGGCTTTGAAGGTCTCATCATCGACAGTGCATAACATCATCAAAAGATTCAGAGAAACTGGAAAAATCTCTGTGCGTAAGGGACTAGGCTGAAGACCTTTACTGGATGCCCGTGATCTTCGAGCCCTCAGATGCCACTGCATCACTCACCGGCATGATTCTGTCAT
The DNA here is from genome assembly GCA_029692085.1 of Gymnothorax javanicus. NCBI lineage: Eukaryota > Metazoa > Chordata > Actinopteri > Anguilliformes > Muraenidae > Gymnothorax > Gymnothorax javanicus. Next base: position 151,168,873 of record CM056197.1, read on the forward strand.
TGACATTACTAAATGGGCCCAGGAATACTTCAAGAAACCACTGTCTGTAAACACAGTCTGCCGTGCCATCCACAGATGCCACCTAAAACTCTATCATGCAAAAAGGAAGCCATTGTTGAGTATGATCCAGAAGTGCCGCTGTGTTCTGTGGGCCAAGGCTCATTTAAAATGGACTGTAGCAAAGTGGCAAAGTGTCCTGTGGTCAGACGAGTCCAAATTTGACATTCTTGTTGGAAATCATGGGCGTCGTGACCTCCGGGCTAAAGAGGAGAAAGACCACCCTTCCTGTTATCAGCGTTCAGTTCAGAAGCCAGCATCTCTGATGGTATGGGGATGCATTAGTGTATATGGTGTGAGACACTTGCATGTTTTAAAAAGCACCATGAATGCTGAAAGGTATAGAAAGGTTTTAGAGCAACATATGCTCCCCTCCAGACGACATCTATTCCAGGGAAGGCCTTGTGTATTTCAGCAGGACAATGCAAATCCACATACTGCAGCTATTACAACAGCATGGCTTCATAGTAGAAGAGTCCGTGTGTTGAACTGGCCTGCCTGCAGTCCTGATCTTTCACTGATTGAGAATATTTGGCGCATAATTAAAAGAAAAGTCTGTCAAAGGAGACCCAAAACTCTCCAGCAGCTGGAAGCCTGTATTAAACAAGAGTGGGATCAAATTCCAATGGCTAAACTCAAGAAACTTGTCTCCTCAATGCCCAGACGCCTGCACTCTGTGTTAAAAAGAAGAGGGGATGCTACACCATGGTAAACAGGCCCCTGTCCCAACTTTTTTGAGACCTGTTGCAGCCATCAAATTTGAAATGAGCTAATTTTGTGGATAAAATTGTAAAATTTCTCAGTTTCAACATTTGCTATGTTATCTCTGTTCTATTGTGAATAAAATACTGGCTATTGTGATTTGAAAGTCATTGCATTTTAATTTTATTTGCAATTTACACTTTGTCCCAACTATTTCGGAACTGGGGTTGTATATTAAAAAGAAATAAATGAATAGAATTATTGTAATTCGATGAGATGCATGCCCATAATGATACATAAGTGAAATTAAATGAGTTTTTCAGTTTGGTACCAGAGAAATATGAATTGGCATACCACGCCAATTTGGAGAGGGCACCTAGATATTCCCAAAATAAAACCTCTCTAATTTTGCTTTGATTTACTTGATTAGAATAAACTTTGGCACAGAAAATGGTGAGATTCTATGCTGTAATTTTCAGAGGTTTCAGACTGCAACTGAATAATTTCAAGAGAGTTTAAAGTAAAACTTTGTTTGGTGCAAAAAAGATGTTTCATTTATGCTGTGTTCCATCTTAATTTTCTCTGACTCAATGACACACACACAGATTTTTACACCATGACAAAAATCCTCAAGATGTTGCCTTTATTATGATACCAAGATTATTCAAATCGACCGAGTCATTGCAGAGATTTCATTTTAGGCATGTCATTTTCAAGTCAGAGTGTGAGGTCTCGTTCAGGAACCAGTCGCGATAACCAGGAAATGCAATGGAAGTGATTTTTATTAGCGAGGGGGTAAACCCCCGCAGGACCGAAGGCAACAGTACAAAGTCCAATCCAAAAATCACAATCCCAGGGGCAGAATCCAAAGTTGAAAAACCAGGGCAGCAATACAGAAATCGTAGTCAGACAAAAAAGGTTCGATACACAGGAGCAGATAACAAAACCAAATCAGAGCCAAAAAGCGGTAGTCGGACGGTCCAGTCAGTAAAGCAACACTATGAATACGAGGCGAAAAACGAGAGCAGCACAGGTAGACAAGGGAAACGTTCTGACAGGGAACTGCAGTGAGAAGACTGTTTAAATACACACAAGGGAAGTCACATGCTATGATTAGGGAAAGATGAACTGGATCAGACTAATTACGTGGGAGCAAACATGAGAGAGAACCTAACCACATGAAATTGGCAAAAGCCAAAACGCGGACAGGGATCACGAGACAACCTATAGACAAAACATACAGCTCCGGTTAGGGAGTTCTAATGTGCACAGATAATGAGAGGCAGGACAGAGTGGAGCAGGTGCGGAGGATCCGCTGAATTGCAGCAAAGACTAAGAGAAGGCAAGAGGCGGAGACTAGAACAGGGCGAGTGCTGAGAGCTTGTTAATCCATTAGTAAGTGCAGCTATACAATCCCTGGTGCTCGTTAGTAAGTTAGTATTATATACAATGTTAGTCTGGGTTAGTAACTTTAACAAAATAACAAACTGTTAGTATTGGTTAGTAAAATAGAAAAGCAAGGCGAAGGAAGCAAACGAGATTAGAAGGAATGTTTGAAACCCAGAAACCATGAAATCACCTACACATGTGACACGCGGGACTGGGGAGAAGCTGTAACTTAACAAGAGACCAGACAGGGGAGACAAAGTGCAATGAAGGGCATGGCAAAACATGGACCGGACTATAACAGAAAAATGAATCTGGCGTGGCGAAAACGAAAACATGGCAAGGAACAAAACTAGACAGAACATGGCAAAAAAAACCTAACAGACATAGCAGAGACATAATCAGGGCATGGCAGAACTACACAGGCATGGCAGAATCAAGACAGGAATTGCAGAATCATAACACAGAGGCTCAGGGCTTTAGAGGTTAAATGCGAGTTGGAAGCACTTGGTACCTGCCCTCTACCATTTTCATTCTAAAAAGACTGTCAAACTGCAGCTGTGGAACCACGATTAAACCAAGAGTCCCAAACTTAGTAAATATACTCAGTGATGATGCAAACAACTCACTGCAATCTCTAATTACTGCAGAATAGTCTAAACACATGTTCCTGGCAACAGTGATAGCTTCACACGAGGGACTGAATACAGGGGTCCTGCAGGTGATAGAAATCTTTGAAAATGGTTGGATTTTAATATGGTGTTCACATCATGGATAAAATTGGTTACATTTTGAAATAAGTGCTTGAAACTGCTTGAAATTGAAGAGATGGTCTGCAAAATTGTCATAGTAATTTGTAATGTAATATATATGTAATTTGCCACAGCAACAAGGTCCTGGAGAGACTTAAACATTTGCTTTAAAAATGCACAATAATACTGAATATAACTTTGGAAAAGGCGTAGGAACCCCAGCATAACAAAAAGACAGTTTACTTGCAGAATCTGAAGACTTAGCCAAAATTAAGTCCTAACAGCAAAATCAAAGAAAGGTTCTATCAAATTGAATTACCTTGGTCTTGATAGGGAGATATGCAGTTGACACCCTCCTACAAGGTCAAAATAAAACGGAAGCTATCAATTAGAGGAATGCTTTTATTTGCAAACCACTGACAGCCCAGACTGTTTCCTTGGCTTTCTTGAGCATAGCCAGTATCCTGTTCTTAATTTCTTTGGTTCCTAGGGAGTACACAATGGGGTTCAGACAGGGAGGTAAACATGAGGCTAAAGATGAGCCCACCATTCTGCCATCCGGATTGAGTCGGAATAGGTGGTGGTCGACAATAATCACGGTCAGCAAAGGCATGAAGAAAATTGCCACTAAAATGAGATGCTCAGTGCAAGTTGCAAGTGCTTTGTACCTGCTGTCCACACTTTTCATTCTAAACACCACAGTTAAAATACAGCAGTATGACATGATGATGAAGCTAAGGGGCCCACACATAACTATTAATGCCCCGGAAGAGAAGGTGATCTTCTGCAATCTGTGATCATTGCAGGATAGTCTGTAAACACGCACATAGCCACAGATAAAGCTGTCCACGTTCAACGAATTGCAAAATTGCAATTCTGTCATGATCAGAATTGCAAACATAAAGGAGCCAAAACAAAACACCCAAATAATCACTAAAATACTGATCATGCTTTTAGGTGTATTTATTGAATTTTGCCTCATTGGAAAACAGACTGCAATTAACCTGTCATAGGCAAGTACACCGATGGAAAATGACTCTAACATGGCAAAGCAGTTATGGAAAAACATTTGTGCCAAACATGAATTATAAGAAATAAAGTTATCTTTCACAAGAAATATCTTGATCATACCGGGAATAATTGTTGTACCGATAATTAAGTCGATAACCCCTAAATTTGCCACTGCAATATACTTTGGGGCGTGCAGGCGATGATCTGCCCATATAATTATGAGGATGCATGAATTGGCCAAAATTGTTAGGATATAAATGATGGTGATGAAAAAATAATATATCTTAGCAAACTTTAACGATGTAAATCCTACAATATAAAATCCATCTGGCCTAATAACAGAACTATTCAAGTTGAAAGACGGGGAAACTCTCATCTCAGTCTGTCGGACAACCTGCTGGATTGTAGAGACTGTAGCCCACTCCTGCAAGAAACTGCACAATCAACACATCATCCAGTATGTCACCTCAAAACACCATGCCTCTTAAAATTTCAAAATAACCATCTCATTAATCTAAGTAAAAAATGAGTACAGTGCCATCTTACCACCTGGGTAATACCATCAACCAGTACAGACAGTTCCTCACGGTTGGTTACTCCTTGTATCTGTTGAGCAGGTTCTCTCTTATATCTTTTAAATCCCCTGATGAATAGTCCTGCATATATTTAGGATTTCCTAGGGGAATTCAAATCTGAGCACTGCTTTTGAAGCTGTTAAAGGCGTTGATCAGCAAGTCAGCAAACAAGTGCTCCACACATGCTCTCCACATGTTTATTTCTATTTTTCTTTACATTTTTATTATTTTCAGAACACAAGGCTCACAGTATTACAAAACAAATCTTTTGTGTTTACACACAAAAGTTAAAAAGTATTATCAGTCAGACCCCCCACCTCAATCTCACCTAAAACATACATCATCTTAAAAGAACATTCAATGCAAGATAATATACAGAGGCCAAATATAAATGTAGAAACATGATTTAAGTAATAATTATAATATAAAACGAGGCCTGTCAGCCTAGAGAGCTCTACTGAGGATGACTGAAATGTCCATGTCATAACTTAATTTCAGAAATCCTTGAAAACTATTGTAATATTAACACATATGACACATTAATGAAAGACTGAAAAAATGAGTACAAACACTGATTTTCTAAGTCCAAAAGGCTGAATTTCTCAAAAACCGAGACTTAGAATTTTTACATTTTTGCAGGGGATATTCAGAACATCATAAGGAAGGCTCACAAGAAATTAGACAAAAAGTAATCAGACAGTTTTTGAGATATTAATGAAAGACCAAAAAATGAGCACAAACACTGATTTTCTAAGTCCAAAATGCAGAATTTCTCAAAAACCGGGACGTAGAATTTTCTCATTTTCACAGTGAATATTCAGAATATCATAAAGAAGACTCGCACCAAATTAGTAAAAAAAGTTATCAGACAGTTTTTGAGATATTCAAATTTGAAGTCAAAAGTTGACGCCGGACGGACACAGACAGACGGACGCCGGACGACTTGGCATTAGAAAAGCTCTGCTAACTGCTGACTATCGTCACAGAGCTAAAAAGGAAAATGGGGGGTTACATATGCAATAATATAAACCAAAATAAACACTTAAGTAACAGTATTGACAATAACTGTGTCCTAAAAAGTTGAATGGATTGTCTTCTCATTGAATTGTCTCCACAATTGCAAAATGACTTTTGCTAAGAGACTTAGTGAACTCCTTTGCACAGAATACAAATAATGCCAATGGACGTTGCTCAGCTGTCTTGGTGAAGGGTCTTCATTATCAGTCTCTCAACTGCCTCTACGGTGAAGTTTTTGGATATTTTTCCTGTGACTGGTGCTCTCTACCCCGCTGTCTGCTAGCAGCTCCGGTTGGCAGCGCATAGCAGGGAGTGCTAGCTGCTACATCCCCAGAGCTACCTCGCTACATCAGTTATCCCCTTCCTTCTGGCTGTCCCAGCCATCATCCAGCTTGGACTCTTTCCCCCGTGTGAAGTCTCCTTCAGTCGTGCTGTGTTTGATTCCTGCAGTTCTTCCACCATGGTTCGGGTCAGTTGCCAGCGGCTAGCTCCAGGCTACATCTCCCACAGCTGGCGTTATTGTGGTGGTTCTGCCCTGCAGTCCCTCCCCCCTCCTGCTGTCTGCACCTCCACTTCAGCGGGCCACACCTGTTGCTCGTTAAAGTGGAGGTGCAGTGAAGAGTATTTAAGAGCTGCTCTGCCAGTTTGGCAGTGCAGCTGCATTCTGTGCCCTGAGCCCTGTTTTTGTAGTTTTTGCCGCCGCTCCTCTCAGTTTTATATTGTGTGTTTTCCTGTTTTTATTAAACATTTCTATTTTTGTACTCAGCCTGTGCGTGTGGGTCCCTCATCCACCTTTTGGGTTCATAGTCCCAGTGCCCGCCGGTTTGCTGTTTGCAGCCGGCGGGGGCAAAACCATGACAGTTATGCTTACATTTTCTGCCTCACAGCTGTTGAAGTACAACAATCGTTCTATCCCGTCTTGTATGTCCACCATAAAGCAGCTCGGACTCCTTCGCAGACCCCGATATGTCCACAGAGGCTCAGAGAGAAACCTTGTTTACTCTCAGCCGACCGACAGCAGCTCCATCCCATCCATCTGGTCCGCCGGTCGCCTCGTCGCACCTCGGACACGTTATCAGAGCGCTGCCACTGTGGGGTCTGATATCGCCGGAAACATCGCGAGACCGCAGCGAACCAAGTGGGAATGAAAACGCGGAGTGGATTACAGCCTACTTCGACCCATCCAGAAGTACTCTGCTCCACTGAACTTTAAAATTGAGCTCTTCAACACACAGTCTCTGTCAAATAAATCCTGTCTGATCCACAACCACATCCTGGAGAGGAATCTTGACATCATGTGCCTCACTGAGACTTGGCACCAACCTGAGGTGTATTCCTCCTTATATGAAGCCTGTCCCGCTGGATACAGCTACCTGCAGAGGGCCCGCAGTACTGGCCGTGGTGGTGGTCTAGCGGTAATTTATTGCAGCGAACTAAACCTGTCCCTTCTTTCTCTACCTGATGTGTCTTCATTTGAATATCTGGCATTCAAATCCAAACCCCCTTTCCAGTTCAACACAGCACTCATTTACCGGCCACCCAAACCACATCTAGCCTGGAATCCATACTGATAAAGTGCTGGTCGCTCCCAACGGTCACTGACTTATCAGTTTGGCCTCAGTCGTATAGCCAGCGTTCAGCCCTTATGTCACTAATTAAGTGAATATATGAATATTCATGTTTTCTGCTCTTGGCGAGAACCACCAATCGAATATGAGTTAGCTGGCCAGCAACGGCATTCATGAATGTTATTTGACATGAGCTTAAAAATTAGATTGTGGCTTGCTTGCGTTTACTCTTGGAGTGGTTGTTAGGTTTTGAACAGGATAATGTTTGGCCATATCTGCATTTTGTTTATTTCAGTGGGATTCCCCGGTATAATAAAGGCTAAATTAAATAATACTCAAATTACATAACGTATTTCACTGTAATTGGCATTAGCTTTAGCTCGAAGGGCATGATTGCATCAGCGAGATTAAAGTGATACTCTACCCAAAAACTATAATTTGTATATCAATTACTCACCATTAGATGTCTTGAATGGACAAAGTTATTCTTCACCTGGCGCAACTTTATGGCCACTGGAGAGTTTTTGAAAAATTATCCAAATTCCTTTTTTGCTGGAAGCAAATGGGGTCACGCAGTAGCAATGGGAAAACTCCACAAAATGTCCGTTGACAAACTTTCAAACCATCGTCCAACGCATCGTCCAGTATAATCCAAGTCAGCTTTGTCCACTCGTATCCTCAGAACTCTGGAAACACGGTTATTTTTTTTTTTTTTTTTCGCTAAAAATAATAAAATACCACAGTTATGCTTCAAGTAAGCTCGCGCATTCAATGGAAGTCCCGCCTCCCGGCTCGTTCATTGCCCAGAAATTCTGCTGCCACTCAGATGAATACTCGTATAAACACGAGCCGGGAGGCGGGACTTCCGATGAATGCAGAACTGTGGTATTTTTATCTATTTTTAAGTCTGTCTAAAGGGGGGAGGGGGGAACCCTTGCGACTGTGAGCCAATCACAGATCTCGCATGGATTTTGTGCGAATATTTGAAAGTCAAACGCTGGGCTACCAATTGAGGCCAGACGTACAAGCAAGTGACCGTTGGGAGCGACCAGAGCTTGATACGGATGGATTCCAGGCTAAACCACACCTCGCCTTCATCACAGGGATACATGTTCTCCTCAGCTCACGATGTTCTTCATCTTCCAGTAATATAGACCGATCCAGAGTACAGCCCACCCAGGCCTATCCAGCCAATGAGATCTAGGGCTGCAGGCACGTGACCGCACCCAGCTAGCGCTCGCCATAACTTCGGACAAACAAACTTTTATCCAAACTGCTTTCTCTATTGGGAAGAGTACATTCGCGCTTTGTTTTCACATTTGTGTATTATAAAATCTCACAATGGCAAAGCGGTGTTGTTGCAGTGAGTGTAAATCGGACACGAGATACCCAGACAGGGTCGTAAACACTACTTTCAGGAGGGACAGGGCTAGATATGGCAATTTATTTGCTAATAATTACTTATTCTGAAAGCTCAACTCGCGTTGTTTACGAACAATAACGCCTCTTGATGGCTTTGCACTGGGCTGTAAAAGGGTCAAGAGGCTGCAGGATTTCAGTCAAACAGAGCAGAAACACACCAGATACGATTAATGCAGGCTTCACACAGAGCTCTGTTTCAATCAAAGACTGTCCTGGGCAATAACACTTGGGTGCTCCGGAAAAGGTTTATGATCTTATCACACCATATGTATATTGAATGCTACGTACCCTGCTTTGCAAGAGCAGTGGCCGTGAACAATGCTTCTCTGTTCCTTGTCGATCGTTATTATCAATGAGTGTGACTTCTGGGACTTTGCATTGAGCAATAGAATTTGCATTTCGCTTTAACTTCACGGGCGTTTATAACAGAAAATGACACTTTGTGAATATACCCTGATAAAAAAATAATTATAACCCTTGTCTTCTGCTTTTTTTTTGCGATGCGATCCGTTTTTTAAAAACTCGAGATTGATGTTTTCAGGAAGCGCTTCCAGTGAGGTTATAAGGAACGTTGGCGCCATCTTCAGCAAAGCTTGACCTAGGTCCGGCCGTTGCTATGCGTAGTTAGGGGGTGGGCGGAGATATGGATCGGTCTATTATACTTGGTGACCTTAACATTCACATTGGCAATCCCTCTTCTCCCATGGCAGCTGATTTCATTCAAATGTTGGACTGTCTCAACCTCACACAGCACTTTGATACCCCCACACATGCTAGAGGGCACACTTTGGACTTGGTGATATCAGATTCTGTTCCCATCAAAGACCTGGTAGTTCATGACCTGGGTGTCTCTGATCAGTGTCATTTCAATTGAAGTTTCCTGCCTATCTCCCCTTTTCAAGCCCAAACGTCAAATCCATTTCCGTAATATAAAAACATCAACCAGATGTTCAATCAGAAATCATTTCCTCAGATCTCCAACTCCTGTTGTCTGTGAACTCTTCATCTGTTAATTCATTAGTAGATTACTACAATAATTCTCTTTGCTCTCTCTTGGATATCCATGCCCCCCTAAAAACAAGAACTGTGTCCTTCTCACGTTCAGCCCCCTGGTTCACTGATGAGCTGCGTAAGATGAAGGCTGCTGGCCGTGCTATTGAGAGACGCTTCAGATCATCTGGCCTCCCTGTACATAGGCTGGCTTACAAGGACCATCAGAAGGCCTATGCGAAGTCTCTTAAAGAAGCACGGTCAAATTTTTCCTCCAAAATCATTAACAACAGTCCAGGAAACTCCAAACAGCTCTTTTCTACAATAAACCACCTCCTCAATCCTCAGAACCAAACCCACATGGAATCCACAGCGGAACAGTGCAACAACTTCCTTTTATTTTTCAAAAGTAAGATAAACATCAGCCGATCTCAGTTTTTCAGCTCTCTTTCTCCACCCCTGTCATCAGTTTCTCCACATCCGGCGACTTTCAGCTGCTTTGCTGAGGTTACACTGAGTGAGATTGAGGGCCTCATCAGGAAAATGAAGCCATCCACCTGTGCCCTGCATCCTTTCCCTATAGCCCTCATTAAATCCAACCTCCCTGTCCTAAGCCGTCTCATCACACAAATAATAAACCTGTCTCTACAGTCTGGCCATGTCCTATCATTATTGAAAACTACTGTCATCAAACCCCTGCTGAAAAAACCCAACCTGGACCTGGAGGTGCTCTCTAATTACCGGCCCATTTCCCACCTTCCGTTGCTTTCCAAGGTGCTGGAAAAAGCTGTTGCTGCTCAGCTACAGGACCACCTCCATTCTCATAGACTATTTGAAAGGTTCCAGTCTGGCTTTCGCTCTGCTCACAGCACAGAGACAGCTCTGTTGAGGGTCACCAATGACCTCCTTATGGCAGCCTGGGAAACGCCAGGTCCCAGACAGCCCCTGTCTCCAGTGGTATACCTCAAGGGTCTGTCCTTGGCCCATTACTTTTTATTTTGTACATGCTGCCACTGGGCTGTGTCATCAGCAGGCATGGCATCTCATTCCACTGCTATGCTGATGACACAGAGCTGTACTTAAGGACAGATCTAAACCCCTCTTCCTCTCGGGCACCTTCCTCCTCTTCATTATCGCCCCCTCTTTCGCTCACCACCCTCACTTCCTGCCTGGAGGAGATAAAGCCATGGATGAGTCGAAACTTTCTTCGATTAAACAGCTCCAAAACAGAAGCCATACAAGTCGGCACCCCCCATCAGGTCCAATCATTCACTTTAACCACTATCTCCTTCTCCGGTCAAAACATCCCTCTTTCAACTACCGTTACTAACCTTGGCGTGAGACTGGACCCTCATCGCACATTCCACAATCACATCAAACACCTGTTTAAGACCTGCTTCTTTCACCTCAGAAACATCTCCAAGCTCCGCCCCTCCCCCACCCTCACTGATGCTGAAAAACTCGTCCATGCCTTTGTCTCCTCCAGGCTTGACTACTGTAACGCCCTGCTCATTGGGATCTCTGTCACGCCCTGCTCATTGGGATCTCTGGTAAAATAACGCCCTGCTCATTGGGATCTCTGTAACGCCCTTCTCATTGGGATCTCTGGTAAAATAACGCCCTGCTCATTGGGATCTCTGTAATGCCCTGCCCATTAGGATCTCTGTAACGCCCAGCCCATTGGGATCTCTGTAACGCCCTGCTCATTGGGATCTCTGTAACGCCCTGCTCATTGGGATCTCTGGTAAAATAACACCCTGCTCATTGGGATCTCTGTAACGCCCTTCTCATTGGGATCTCTGGTAAAATAACACCCTGCTCATTGGGATCTCTGTAACGCCCAGCCCATTGGGATCTCTGTAACGACCTGCTCATTTGGGATCTCTGTAATGCCCTGCTTATTGGGATCTCTGTAATGCCCAGCCCATTGGGATCTCTGTAACGCCCTGCTAATTGGGATCTCTGTAAGGCCCTGCTCATCAGAATCTCTTTAACACCCGGCTTATTGGGATCTCTGTAACGCCCTGCCCATTGGGATCTCTGTAACGCCCTGCTTATTGGGATCTCTGTAACGCCCTGCTCATTGGGATCTCTGTAACGCCCTGCTCATCAGAATCTCTTTAACGCCCGGCTTATTGGGATCTCTGTAACGCCCTGCCCATTTGGATCTCTGTAATGCCCTGCCCATTGGGATCTCTGTAACGCCCTGCTCACTGGGATCTCTGTAACACCCTGCCCATTGGGATCTCTGTAACACCCTGCTCACTGGGATCTCTGTAACACCCTGCCCATTGGGATCTCTGTAACGCCCTGCTCACTGGGATCTCTGTAACGCCCTGCTCATCGGGATCTCTGTAACCCCCTGTTCATCGGGATCTCTGTAACGCTCTGCTCATTGGGATCTCTGTAACGGCCTGCTCATTGGTATCTCTGTAACGCCCTGCTCATTGGGATCTCTGTAAGGCCCTGCCCATTGGGATCTCTGTAAAGCCCCGCTCATTTGGATCTCTGGTAAAATAACGCTCTGCTCACTGGGATCTCTGTAATGCCCTGCTCATTGGGATCTCTGGTAAAATAACGCTCTGCTCACTGGGATCTCTGTAATGCCCTGCTCATTGGGATCTCTGGTAAAATAACGCTCTGCTCACTGGGATCTCTGTAACGCCCTGCTCATTGGGATCTATGTATCTCCCTGCCCATTGGGATCTCAGTAACGCCCTGCTCATTTGGATCTCTGTAACGCCCTGCTCATTGGGATCTCTGGTAAAATAATGCCCTGCTCATTGGGATCTCTGGTAAAATAACGCCCTGCTCACTGGGATCTCTGTAACGCCCTGCCCATTGGGATCTCAGTAACGCCCTGCTTATTGGGATCTCAGTAACGCACGGCTCATTGGGATCTCAGTAACGCCCTGCTCATTGGGATCCCTGGTAAAAACATTCAAAGGCTCCAATACATCCAAAACAGTGCAGCTAGAATTCTGATGAGAGTAAGTAAACAGGAACACATCACCCCTATTCTCCATAACCTTCACTGGCTCCCCATCACCTACAGAATCCATTTTAAGATTGCTCTCATCACCCACCAATGCATCCATGGCAATGCCCCCGCTTACCTCAAAGACCTCCTCACTTCTCACACATCCTCCCATCCCCTCCGTTCATACAATACTAATCTCCTCCGTCCCCCTCGCACCAAACTTCGCACCATGGGAGGCAGGGCCTTCTGTTCAGCTGCCCCTCGTATATGGAACTCCCTCCCCGACCACCTGACAGCTCCACGAACTGTTGAAGCTTTTGAAAAAGCTTTAAGACGTACCTGTTTAGACAGGCGTTTCATAGCTCTCCATAATTTTGAACTGCTAGCATCTTAGTCTTTTTATTCCATTTTATTATATATTTTATGATTTTTACCGGGTTTTTTTTTTTAAACTTATTTTTTATTCCATTCTACTAACTGTTTTTATTTTAAGATCTTCTGTTTTTAATCTCTTGTTGAGCCTTAGTTTTATTTTTTTTTTTCCCCTGTAGCACTTTGAGATTTTTATTAATGAAAGGTGCATTATAAATAAAATTTATTATTATTCATCAAAAACGTGTGGCAAAATGTTGTCTAAAAAAATCTCACGTAGCCCTGGGTATAATTTGCTTCCATTCAGCAGGATATCGACCTTGTAATAGGGTTTCTTTAAGTTCAGATGGTAAACTATACAGTCCAGTGGGCTGCGACCGTATGGGTGTAGCCCCCGAAAGCCCGCTTCTACCCTTTTTTGCGCATTATTCGGCCAATCCTGTCGAAATCGATAGGTGTCATAAGTGAAGTATAACACATATCCATACTATATGAATGTGATCAGTCAAAAATAGCAGCCTGTACTACGTCCACAAGGAAATCTCTATGTTTTGCCACTCATTAGCAAATTATGCGGCCAATACTGTTGCCATGGCAATCAGAATCGATAGGAGTCTTAAGTGAAGTGTAACATGTCCATACCAAATACGAAAGCAATCCGTCAAAAATTACAGCCTGTACAGAATCCACAAGGAAGTGTGTATATTTCAGCACAAATTTGCGCATTATCCCACCAATACTGTCGCCATGGCAACCAAAAACGATAGGTGTCATGATTGAAGTGTAACAGGTGTTGTAGTATAGTGGCTTATGAAGTACAGTATTGATTTAAATGATAAATGTACTTACCTGCACGCTGTTGGCCCACCATTGAGGGGGGCGCTACATATCTGCTGATGTAGCCCGCCCAATGAGAAGAGCCTCGAATGAGAGACTCTGTTGGATGACCAAGCCGCGTGAACCAAGAGCACATGTGAGAGGCACCCCGATATGCACTGTGTTAATTTGTAATTGTGGCATGCGAAGTAAACGAGTAAGTTGATACTGGTGTTTTGTACTGTTTCATTCACGATACAACATATTTGTGAGGTACAGTTCAGGAACCACTCGCGAGAGACAGAAATCCAAAAAACGTATGCCTTTAATGGGGTCCAAGTCAAAGCCAAAAACACAAGAATTGCCAAGCCACAATATGAAATCCAAAAACAGAGTCGACTGGACAGGCAGGGGTCAGAACCAGAAAGACAGATGGGCAAAAGTACAAAAACGCTAAACAAAAAAAATCGTAGTTGGTGAACAAATCCAGTCATACACAGGGCATCCGAACACAGAACTCGTGGTCATACAAAAAAGGGTCAGAATCCAAAAAGACAAAACAATACAAGAAGGGCAATGGCAAGAATCGTAGTCGGACAAACCAGTAGAAGAGAAACAATACTCAATGGCATACAAGGCGCTCTGCACAATGAAATACTGATCAACATTCTGACAAGGAGCTGGCTGTGAAAAGACTGCTTAAATAGACGGGAGGAAAGTCACATGCTATGCAGGAAGCAGGTGAGATGGATCAAACTAATTACAAGGGGAGAATCACATGAGGGAAACCCTAACCACTTAAAATTGGCGAAAAGCCAAGACACGGACGGAATCACGCAGACAGCCTATGACATTTAAACAGCTCCGGTCAAGGAGTTCTAAGTGCACAGATAACGAGTGCAGGAAAGTAATTAAGCACGTGCGAGAGATCTTGCAGAAACGCAGGGGGAGATAGTTAAAGCTGAGCAGAGGCGGAGACTAGAACAGGGCAATTGCTGAGAGGGAATTAGTATTAATTAGTAGCGTTGCAACTTTACAGATTTAACTAGAGTGCTCATTAGTAAGTTAGTAATCTATATACATGGATTAGTTGTGTTAGTAGACTATGATACAAAATAAAAACGTTAGTTTTGTTAGTAATCAGAACAGTAAGGTGAAGGAAGTAAACGAGAATCGAAGGAATGCGTTAAACACCAGAATACATTTAAATCGCCCGAAGTAAGTGAGCACACAGACCGGGAAGACGGACTGAACTAACTAGATCACAAGACAGGGGAGACAAGTGCAATGGAACTGAGAAATGGAATGAACTAAAAACCTGAGCATACAATAACCAAAAAGAATAAATAAAAGACAAAATCATGAACAAAACATGAACACAAAAACCAGAATCCTGACAATATTTTTTGGCGACGAGGAAAACTGGAAGTGGACGCAAATTTGTCGAAGTTGAAAGAAAATCCACCAACTGCACCTCGCCAGGCAGTTGTCTGACCTTGAAGAGGGGGAGAAAGAAAGGAGCAAAATGGCCATGATTGGTACGTTGACAACGTTTGATCCAAAAGCACAAACTTGGGAGGAATATTGTGCAATTCTAGAATGGTTTTTCATTGCTAATGATATCGTGGAGGCTATTAAGAAAAGGGCCGTGCCTATTAGTGCTGTTGGTCCGACCAAGTACGGGTTAATGAAAACATTGCTAAGCCCCGTGAAGCCAAACGAGAAAAGTTTTGATGACTTGGTAAAACTCCTGAAAAATCACTTTAATCCGAGACCGAGTGAAATCGTGCAGAGGTTCAAGTTCGACTCCTGCTCCCGTCAGCCAACCGAAACTGTAACAGAATATGTGGCTGAATTGCGCAAAATTGAAAGCGACTGTTATTACGGTGCCACACTTGACGTAATGCTATGTGATCGGTTGGTGTGCGGCATTAAAGATGACAGAACGCAGAGGCGTCTGTTGGCTGAGCAAAATGTAACATTTGACAGTGCGCTAAAGATTGCGTTAGCTGTAGAAGCTGCAAATAAAAATGCTCAGTGTAACAGCTCAGGTTTGAAAACTAAATCTGTATCAAAATAAAGGGACTGTAATTAATTGGATGAGAGAATATGCAATAATATGACTCTATTAGACTCAAAATTAAACAGAAATGCATGCAGTAAAGCCACTGGCATACCTCTATGTACAGTGCCTGACAAAAGCCTTGTCGCATAAGGACATAGTAACTAAAAATAGCATATAACTTTATTTCTAACCAATCAATTGTTACAATAAATGGTCCATTTTAATGTCAAGGGCTTTCACATTAATAATTTGGTGCAAAATGAAACCGTCAAAAAGTGTTCTGATGTTCACAGCTTGGCTAAGCCCATAACATCTGTTTTTGCTGGGACAAAAGTCTTGTCGTCTCTTCAGATGATGCAACAAATCACAGATTAGAGTTTAACTTATGACAAATACTGTAATTAACACATTCCCAGATGTGTATAGAAATAACCCCAGCACACCAGACTTTCATATGAGGTGCGACTAGACCTCTGACAGCATACCAAAGATTCAACCACAAACCAAAGTGCTGATCATCAAGAGCCTGAAGACTGAGTCTGCTGCTGAGGTGGCAGACATCTTTAATGTATCCAAATGTCAAGTGGAGGGGATGAGAAAAAGATTTGAAGAAACTGGTGACGTTCATGGCAAGCGCAGGTCAGACAGACCTCGGTATGACAACTGTTTGAAAGGACCGTTTGTTGCTTCAACTGTGCAAGGCCAGCCCTTCTTCAACTACAGCGAAGCTACATGAGGAAATGTCACCAAAAATCCCGGTATCTACAAGAAGAGTTTGTCAAATTCTCTCTCAAAGTGGTTTTCATAGCCGAATTAGTACACAGAAGCCTGCATTAAACAGAAAACATAAAACCTGCATTGCATTTGCCAAGGCCCACAGCTCGCAGAAAGGATTAATACTGGAAAAGTGGCTGAAAGTTTATTTTTCTGGTGAATCATCCATTGAACTGCATCCCAGTCGCTGTACAAGACCTGTTGGAACCCTCATGGACCCAAGATTCTCCCAGAAAACAATCATGTTTGGTGGAGGAAAAATCATGGTTTGTTGTTACATCCAGTATGGGGGTGTGAGAAAGATCTGCAGAGTGGATGGCAACATCAACAGCCTGAAATATCAAGAAGTTCTTGCTGCTCTACTTATACTGCTGCTCCTTCTCATTCTTCCGCCTCCATGTCACAGTTCCTGAAAACGAAGAAGGTGAAGGTACTCCAGGATTGGCCAACTCAGTCACCTGACATGAACAATTATTGAGCATTTCAGGGGTAAGATGAAGGAGGAGGCTTGGAAGATGAAACCATAGAATCTTGATGAACTCTGGGAGTCCTGCAAGACTGCTTTCTATGCCATTCCAGATGATTTCATCATCAAGTTATTTCAGTCATTGCTAAGACGTATGGATGCAGTCCTCCAAGCTCATGGGAGTCATACACAATATTAATTCTTTTTTCCAAGGCACCATGACTTTATGTTCTGATCTTATAGTGGCATATTTGTGTATTCAAAATAAAGTGTATGTATAATTTCCACATTTTTTTTTCAATGCGACAAGACTTTTGTCCAAGCAAAATCTGACCGTTCTGTACAAATTAAATTATAAAACTCAATGAATGAGACAAAACTCTATTTTGGTATATTTCGCATAATCTAGAGGGCTTTGCCTTTCATATAAGCCCTCTATATGAAATCTTTCATATTTTTGATTCCAGTTGATCAGCTACAAGTCAGGTTATTATTTGTTGTTCCTACAACTTGGATAAGTGACAAGACTTTTGTCAGGCACTGTATATGTTAATGAGAAGGTGGGTGGATACTCCACTAAATGAATGAGGAAAGAGACCCAGCAACAATTATCGTATTTATCTTAAAGGGAAACAAATAAGAATGTGAATAATAATAATCCCAGCACGCACAGTACCAGCACAAACAAACAATACACAGTAGGAATATCTCAATTAGCACACACGGTATTAGTACAAGCACAAAGGTAGGAACAGTAGAATTATACCAATATGCGCATTTAACTCGAAATCCCAATTCACATGTAAACCAAAGTTCCGCTTCTAAAATAAACGGCACCATATACTGTAGAAACGATGCGGCCGGTTGGAGCTCAAATTGATTGGAAAACAAAGTCCAGCTTTCCACTTAGCTGGGCGTAACTTAGCTGCGTGATGTCCGCGAATGGCTGGCCTCCTTGAGAAGCGAACAGAAGAAAGGGAGGGAGATATCTCCGTCTGAGGGCTACCGTCGAAATAGCAGCGAGAATGTCACTCGGTCCCCGCTTGCGGCAATCTGATGGCTTGGTAGAATTTAACTAACAGCCAGTCCAATCCTCTCTTCCTGGATGGCAAACGCGAGCCGTGTTCACCCACGTCCGTAGAGTAAACACAATCGAAAGTTCACTTCTTAGAAATGATTAACTGTGTGCTAGACCACTGTCTTACGAACGAGTACAGTTAGGCTATTTCTATGAAGCTACAGCTCACCAAAACGATATTACACGTAGCACAGTTTAACAAAGGCGAATATTAAAAGTAATACAGCTAACTACGCAGCACTGCTTTAACGGGCCTGCTTCTCATAAAACTCTCCACAGGACTACTTGTGGTGGGAATTTTCTGGACAGAAGCTGCCCAACAAACTCACAAAACAGATACATTTTAATTGAGATTCGGCGGTCACCAAGGTAACCCTGAGCACAGCTGCAAGTTGAAGAGGTCAATCTGCAAAAATGTGAGATCTAATCTCACAGGGGGAAAAACTAAATTGTGCAATCACTAATTACTATTTAGAAATGATAATTCACTTCTTAAACTATAAGAACAATCTCGTGCATGTATGTCTGGACCGTCGTAACACTCAGGATAAATGAACTAGGCCGGATGCATCCTCTTGCCACAAAATTCAGGAACAGAAGTGGGGCCCTCCACAGCATAGAAAAACCGATCGTGTCGCCGCTAATGAATGTTACCAGTGCAAAGGCAAAGGACATGCCGCAGCTGAGAGCAGATTTAAACAAAAAAAAAAAAAAAATGCTACAAGTGTGGAAAAACTGGCCAAATAGAGCGGGTGTGCCGAACGAAAAATGCAGGCCAGGTAAAGAAAAAGGGGCCGATGGCAGAAAGAGAAAAAGCTCTTAGAGCCCATAAAATGGAGGAAAATGAGGATTCGGAAGAATCCGAGCAAGCATTTATATTGCACAGCGTGCAGGAGGAACTCAAAAGAGTTTAACGGGTCCAAGTTGAACTGGAAGTTGAAGGGCAGCCAGTGTTATTTGAAATTGACACTGGAAGCAGTGTAACCTGAATGAGCGAAGATAAATTTAAGTTTTTCCGTGAAAAGGTGGGCAGTGTGAAATTACAACAAACCACGATGCGTTTAGAAACATACACAGGAGAGCCCATCAACATAAGCGGTATAGTGCCAGTTAAAGTTGCACACCAGCAGCAAACTAAAAATCTCCAAATGGTGGTAGTTGCCGGAAAGGGACCCTGTTTGCTGGGCCGGGATTGGCTGAATGAAATTAAAGTAAATAAAGTTGCTTCAGAAGCATGAACCCGTTTTTAAAGAGGAATTAGGGAGGCTTAAAGGAACTACTGCGGTGATACATGTAGCAGAAAATGCTACTCCTAAATTTTACAGGCCTCGCTCAGTACCATATGCTATGCGAGCAAAGGGACGATGAAATTGAGCGTCTGCAGAAGGAAGACATTCTTAAACCTGTTAAATATTCAGAATGGGCTGCTCCAGTTGTACCGATACTAAAAAGGGATGGAAAAATTAGGCTTTGTGGAGACTACAAAATGACCATCAATCAGGTGGCCTCCCTTGAGCAGTACCCCACCCCCCACGTGGAAGATCTGTTCATGTCATTAACTGGTGGGAAAACCTTTTCTAAATTAGACATGAGCCACGCGTATCAGCAAATCGCGGTGGAGGAAAATTCCCAGAAATTTGTGACTATTAACTCACTGAAAGGTTTATACACCTACACACGCTTACCGTTCGGGGTGTCTTCGGCACCAGCAATTTTCCAATTTTCGCGTCTTTGCAATGACTTTGAATGTAATCTGTCGCGCGAAAAATTTGTTTCGCGTCCGGTGTGAAAGTTGCTTAACGCGCCCATAACGCGTGTATTCGCGTCTTTGCATTGACTTTAAATGTAATCTGTCGTGTGAAAAATTTGTTTCGCGTCCGGCGTGAAAGCGGCTTAAAGCACCCATAATGCATGTATTCGCGTCTTTGCATTGACTTTGAATGTAATCTGTCCCGCGAAAAATTTGTTTCGCGTCTGATATGAAAGCAGCTATATGGATAGTACGCGATGGCTAGAGAGAGCTCGGTTATGTTATGAACATAATACAGGTTTTACAGACCCTAAGTTCCGTTAGCGTGGACAAGTTGCTTATGTGGAGCTAGCGAATCAATCACTTCTACAGGAAAGAATTTCCTATCCAATCTTTGCCTTTTTTGGCTTTTTATTAGCCAGAACAATTTCTAAAGGGGGATGAAATTATGTCACGGTAGTGCAGAGAAATCTTTTGTTATACCAGACACGTTAGAGCTTCTGCGTTTCGCGATTGCTTTCACGGTAGCATCAGAGAGCTAGCCCAAATATTTGTGAAGTATCCGGCTGATCCCGGTCATGGATAAGTGAAGCGATCACAAGCAGCCGTAAACAAACCCAAACAACGTATCCCAAGCTCTGCAAAACCTACGTCTGGTCTAACTGCAGCCTTTTCAGCCCAACTTTGCAGACACATACAGCACCTCTCCGGTTAGCTTCAACTGTAGTGGCTACAATTGAGCAAAGTTATGATGAAACTGCCACATTGATGCTTACCGAAGTAACACAAGCATACCGATCAGAATTACTACATATAGGTTAACCAGGAGCATTTTTAATTAGCACGGCACGCAAACTAACATGCAGTAGCTGGTAACCGAGCATTCATAACAACCACAGAGACAAACCCTTGCAATACAGGTTTTACAGACAGTAACTTGACTACGTTAGCCGCAGTGCTACAGCCACAATCAACTGGCTATCACGTCAGGTTGGCTTATGCAGTAAAAGCAACTTACAGCTTCTGCGTCTGTGAGTCAGGGACAGTCGCGACCGATCCAGGCTTTATCTTCAGATATTTTACAAAGCCTGCGTTTGAGGCCAGTTGTTAGTGCTAATTATCGTTAGCGGTCCTGCTAGCCACCCGTAACACATTAGCCTCACTTACATTATTTGCTGTTATATTGTTACTTACAGCTTGTGGCTCAGAGCGCTTAATCGATGCAACTGCTTCAGGTTTGAGAAGCAGCTGAAGCGCTTATCCTGTGTGGAATTATCCTTTATTGACAAAGCTGTCTTTGGTGAAATGCTGAGCACAAACAGCTAATGTTCCCTTTGGCCGTGGCTGTTTGCTGCCGGCAAACAAAAAAAGCTACCCACTGATTTCTGGTGGCTTCGTCTTTTGGAAGAGAAATAGGTGCTTTTCAAGATCCAAAAGTAAACGGACAAGCAGCTTTGGGAGAGATACTGACAAAACTGCACCTCAAATGATCTGCGGTTCTTCTTTTGTATTTCCAAAAATGTAGACGCGACTAAGGCACAGTATGATCTGCGGTTGTTAGTGCCTGCTAGAATAGTTTTTGGTGTGGGCAGGTCCAGCGCTGTGATTGGCTCTGGCTAGGTCTGTATTAATTGGACGGCACAACCTGACGTCAGGTTTTGCCCAGATCTCGTGAAGATCTCGGGACAAGCTGTTCAGAGAGGAAATCACGTTTACGAAATCACGTTCTTGGATTATGGCAAAACCCCTGTATCTTATGTTTAGAAACTTTTCAGAGGTTGAGTATAGACATACAACATCATAACATTACCTTCATGTATTAGAAGAAGGATCAGCATAATAGGTCCCCTTTAATGAAAAGAAACAAGTGCTGCAGATGGTTTCACTACGAATCCAGCGGTGGTCTCTCATGATGAGAGCCTACAGGTACAAAATTCTGTACAAACCGGGAAAACAGCATGCAAACGCCGACGCGCTCAGCAGGCTTCCATTACCAACAACAGGTGAGGGGACAGAACCAGCTGACCAAGTGCTGATGCTGGATTTCCTGGACCCTGCACCGCTGACAGCAGCACAGATCAAAGGATGGACAGCTAAGGATGTCATCTTGTCACAGGTGCGTGATTATATTCTGAAAGGATGGCCAGTGGTGACAGATCCACAAATGCAACCTTACTACTCTCGCAGGCTTGCACTCAGTGTGCGGGATGGATGTGTCCTATGGGGGTCAAGGGTGGTCGTACCTCCTCAAGGCCGCAGTTTGCTGTTAAAACAATTGCATCAGACTCATGCAGGTATGTCCAAAATGAAAGGACTGGCAAGATCGTATGTGTGGTGGCCAGGAATGGACTTGCAGGTGGAGGGAGAGGTGAGTACATGTGCTGAGTGCCAGAGGAATGCAAAAGCACCACCGTCAGCGACGCTCCATCCGTGGGACTGGCCAGACAAGCCATGGTCCAGAGTTCACGAAGATTATGCGGGCCCCTTCTTAGGGAAAATTTTTTTAGTAATGGTGGATGCCCATTCGAAGTGGATGGAAGTACATGCCATGAACTCGTCCACATCACATGCCACGATAGAAAAGATGAGGCAAACTTTCAGTACGCATGGCTTACCTGAATGTCTTGTCACCGACAATGGCACTTGTCTCACTGGTGTTGAATTTAAAACTTTTCTAAAGCAAAATAAAGCTCGCCGTGTTACTTCCGCCCCGTACCACTCGTCATCTAACGGTTTTGCGGAAAGAGCTGTGCAGATCCTGAAGTCGGGATTAAAGAAAACCCCAGGTGATACCCTTGAAACAAAATGGTCCAGATTCCTGTTCAATTATCGAGTCACACCACATGCAACTACGGGATGCACTCCTGCGGAACTGCTAATGGGACTCAGAACGACATTTGATCTGCTGATACCGGACTTGAAAGTCAAAGTTCAGGCTAAGCAACAGCAGCAAAAGGACAGTCATGATCAGGGCACAAAAATGCAAAGCTTCAATCCAGGAGATGAAGTTTCCATTCGGAATTACAGCTATGGTTGTAAATGGCTTCCTGCTGTCATTAAAGGCTGCACAGGTCCCGTGTATTACTCTGCAGCTATTGGCAGTGGTCAGACTGTACATAGACTTGTCGATCAGATTAGAGCCCGATATACCAGGGAGCAACTGACCCTGGAACCCGACCAAACGCAGGGAGAACTCGACAATAGTTCAGCAGTGGGCGAGGCTGTTCAGCCTTGCACAACCCAGGACACCTCCCAGGTGTCACCCCGACAAACCCCTGACAGGGCTGGTGTTTCCGCACTATCTAGCCCACTGAAACGTGACCAAGGCCCTGAAACTGTGGTCCGTTGTTCGGACAGACAGTGACGCCTTCTGGGGCACCTCCAAGACTTTGTGACTTAAGTGTCAACCGTCACTCGGTTGTTTAAAAAAAAGTGTTGTGGTTGTAAAAAAAAAAAAGAGGCCTTACACATAGTTGGGTTACCACTTGCCAACTGCTGTTTTACCCATGGTAAGGTTAAAAGTATTTGCTGTGGGATATTTTGAGTTGAATTCATTGGGGCTTACTGTAAATGTCACAGGAGTAAATGTAAAAAAAAAAATGTATGTTATTAGTCATTCCGAGTAGTGGCTGTCAGCTTAAGGAAGGGGGGATGTAGTATAGTGGCTTATGAAGTACAGTATTGATTTAAATGATAAATGTACTTACCTGCACGCTGTTGGCCCACCGCTGAAGAGGGCACTACATATCCGCTGATGTAGCCCGCCCAATGAAAAGAGCCACGAATGAGAGACTCTGTTGGATGACCGAGCTGCGTGTACCCAGAGCACATGCGAGAGGCACCCCGGTATGCACTGTGTGAATTTGATCTTGTGGCATGCGAAGTAAACGAGTAAGTTGGTACTGGTGTCTCGCACTGTTTCATTCACGATACAACACGTGTCCATACCAAATATGAAAGTAATCAGTGAAAAAGTGCAGCCTGTACTGCATCCACAAAGCTATTTCTATGTTTTGGCTCTAATTAACATATTATTCGGCCAATCCTTCGCCATGGCAACCGAAATCGCTAGGTGTCATAAGTGAAGTACAACACATGCATACCAAATATGAAAGTATTTGGTCAAAAATTATAGCTTGTAGAGTGTCCACAAGGAAGTGTCTTCAGACACAGACGTGGTGGCGGCGGTAATGACACGCATGAATCCATAGTAGCTGCGCAACTTCATCCGGGGGCTACAATAATTCATCAAAGGGCGCCAAATCTTAAGAAAGGAATCCTCAATATCTGCAAGGACAGCACTTATTCTTTCAAGAGGTAGGACACTAAAAATCTCCCTGTACCAGTCTGTCACTGTGGGTGGAGTATCTTTTATCCATGTTAGCAATATGCATTTAGGTGCAATAAGTAAAAGTTTGTCTAGTATTATATAATGGTTATAGGAGAGTGCTACTTCCGTTGAGGGCAAACCAAGTGAAAATAATCTTGGATCCTTTCTTATCGTAGTCGTAAAAATGCCGCACAACTCACAAGCTATGTGACTCCAGTTTCTCGCACTCCCAAAAAATAATGGAGACACTGAGAAACACTGCAGTGGGTTATTTTGAACGTGTATTTCAATTTTTTCCCAAATACATGTCACCACTGAAGACCTTGATGGAAGTAGCTGATCAAGCTCAAATAGACATCAAAATGTTGTAAAGCCAAAACAAGTGCCAAACATTCTCAATTGTTGAATAGTTTTTCTGATAAAAGATAAGAGAACTGGTGCGTTTTTGAGGATAGCTTTCAGTTGGTCTAATGAATTTTGACATTTTTCATCCCAAACGAATTTTGCATTTTTCTTCGGTAAATTGTCGAAGGTTCAGAAATGATAGAGAAATTTTTACAGAATTTTCTGTAGTAGCCAGCCATCCCTAGAAATCTCATTAGTTGTCTTTTAGTTGTAGGCTCAGGAAATTCAGTGATAACTTTTACTTTTGCATCAATTGGTTTGACTTGACCCTGTCCTACAATATGACCTACGTAAACAACTGTAGCTTTACAAAAGTCACTTTTAACAAGGTTGATAGTCAGCTCGGCATCACTCATTCTCTGAAAGAAGTCTTTGATGTAGGTAAGGTGCTCTTGGAAGCTGTTGCTGGTGATGATTATGTCATAAATGTAGGCCTCACATCCTGGTAGTCCAGCGATCAATGTGTTTACCAGGCGTTGGAAGGTGGCTGGAGAATTTTTCATTCCAAAGGGCATCACCTTATATTGGTATAATCCATCTGGTGTGACAAAGGCAGAGATCTCCTTTGCTCTGTCTGTTAGAGGGATCTGCCAGAAGCCCTTGAGGAGATCAAATTTGGTGACATACTTTGACTGTCCAACTTTGTCAATGCAGTCATCAATCCTGGGAATAGGATATGAGTCCATTTTCGAAAGAGCATTCACTTTCCTGTAGTCTGTCATCATTCTATATGTTCCATTGGGTTTCAGAACTAGGATGCGTGGAGAACTCCAGTCACTGTTACTTGGTTCAACAAAGTCATTTTCAAGCAGGTATTTGACTTCTTGTTTAAGGTATTTCTGCTTCTCTGGATTCATTCTGTAAGGATGCTATTTACAGGGTTGGCATTATCTTGTAGGATGACATCATGGTAAACCACATCAGTCCTCGATGGAACGTCAAGGAATATGTGACTATATTCAAATATGAGCTGCTTTAGCTGTTGTTGTTGAAAAGGGTCCAGGTGGGACAACTTGCTGTCAATATTTTGAAGAATGTCTGAATTTTCAAGTTTGGCTGGACCAGGTTCATTTTCCAAGGGGCAGTCACAATCTTCTTCAGAATTTTCCAGTTCAGTTGTATTTACCACATTGACTGGCTATTGCTGAGAGTCTCTGTCAATGTATTATTTCAGCATGTTGATGTGACACATTTGTTTTTGTTTCCTCCTTCCAGGGGTTAAAATGACGTAATTTAGATCACTGACTTTTTTGAGGACAGTGTAAGGGCTGAAATATCGGGCTCTTATACGGTTTCCAGGAACTGGCAAAAGCGCAAGGTCTTTGTCACCAGCTTTAAAACTTCTATCTTGGGAATGAAGGTCATATCTGGTTTTCATTTTGCCCCGAGCCTCTTCGAGAAAAGACTTAGCAAAGTCACAAGCCTTAGAGAGACGATTACGGAAGTCAGAGACATACTGAAGCAAGTTCATTGGGACATCATCTTCTGCCAGCAACTTTTCCTTTAGAAGCTTCAGAGGTCCACGGACTGTATGCCCAAAAACAAGCTCAAAAGGACTGAACCCGAGAGACTCCTGAACTGCTTCACGGGCAGCAAACAGAAGAAGATGGACACCCCCATCCCAGTCTTTCTCTGTGTCAAGGCAGTAGGTCCTTATCATGTTCTTCAGGGTTTGATGAAACCTCTCCAAAGCACCTTGACTCTCAGGATGGTAAGCTGATGACCTGTATTGTTTAATACCAAGCTCATGCATAACTTGTTGAAATATGCCAGACATGAAATTTGACCCTTGATCAGACTGAATAGACTTAGGAAGACTAACAAAGCAGAAAAACTTGGTAAGAGCCTTGATGATAATCTTCGCCTTTATGTTACGAAGTGGAATTGCCTCAGGAAACCGGGTGGAAGCACACATGATAGTCAGTAGGTACTCACAACCAGATCTAGTCTTCGGCAATGGTCCAACACAGTCAATGATGATCCGACTGAAAGGTTCTTCAAAAGCAGGAATGGGCTTAAGTCGAGCCTTTGGAATATTCTGGTTCGGCTTCCGAACCATTTGACAAGTATGACAGGATTTGAAGTACTCCTGTACATCAGACCTTATGGAAGGCCAGAAGAAATGATTCCTGACACGTTGAAGGGTCTTCTTGATACCCAAATGACCTGACACAGGATTGCCATGGGCCAGACTAAGAGTTTCTTGACAATAAGACTTTGGAAGAACAATTTGATGGGTAATCATCCACTCTTCATCTGCAGAAACATCAGGTGGACTCCACTTTCTCATAAGCACACCATTTTTGTAGTAAAAACAGACAGGAACTTGAGTAGCCTCTTGTTCACTTGCAGCCTGTGGTAGAAGATGCGCTAGATCACGAGCTTGTTGTTGCTCCTGAATAAGTTGTTTCCGAAACAGAATGTCATTAGAATGACCTGACAAGGACAAATCTGAAGATTTCCCCGACATCTCAGAACTGGAAGGTTCCTGATGAAAAGACTGCCCAATGAAGGTGTCAGCCAGGTTGAAGTCCAGGTCAGAATCATCTTGAATAGCCTTTTTGGCCATAGAACGAGTAACTGCACATGAAGGATAGAGGTCTGGAATTTCCTCCTCTATAGAGTCAGATTCTTGATCAATCAAAGGAGTGTCAGTTACAACAGGGTAGGGTACAACCTTATCCCCAGCAAGCTCATTACCAAGAAGCAAATGAACACCTTTGGAAGGAGGAGAAGACCTAACGCCAAAAGTAACAGGTCCAGAGACCAAGTCTGATTTGAGATGAACATTACGGAGAGGTACACTTGTAAAACCACATTCTACTCCTTGAATAAGGACATTAGCCTGGGTAGACGTTTTGTCCAAAAAAGGCAGAATATCTGCAAGAATAAGAGATTGGGAAGACCCAGTATCCCTTAGAATTCGAACAGGAGCAGGTGAGGAAAAATCATGCGAAAGTGAGACAAAACCATCGGTGATGAATGGCTCAAAACCCTCCATAACAGAATCAGACAGACGGTAGAAGATCAGGCGAACTGACCTTTGATACAAGACATTTTCTCATAGTGAAAGCAGTTGGCTTGGTTTCTTCTCGTTGTGGTTTTTTTCTTGAGAGCATAACACTCAGAAATAAGGTGACCTTGCTTTTTGCAGTATTGGCAAGACACAGAAGGTAAAGAATCAGAGGATTGGTTCTCACTGGAAGGTTTTCTCTCAGAAGTGGCTTTGGAATCATTAGAAGTGTTATTAGAAGAAGTCTCGGACTGAGACTTGCCTTGAAATTTAGAAAAAGTGGATTTTTGGACAAAAGAAGACTTATGAGTCAATGCATAACTATCAGCCAGGGTGGATATATCTTGCAAAGTACTGGCTTGGTTCTCTACAAGGAAAGTCTTGATATCAGGCTGGATACACCTTTTGAATTCCTCAACCAGAATAAGTTGCCTCATTCTGTCAAAATCTTTCTCAACTTTCATGGAATTACACCACTGGTCAAACAACTGTTCCTTCAACCTGCCAAATTCAACATGAGTTTGACTGGCTTCCTTGCGAGAATTCCTAAATTTTTGCCTGTAAGCCTCAGGGACCAATTCATAACCCTTCTGAAATGCAGATTTGACAAAATCGTAATTAGAACACTGTTGGACGGATAACTGGTTATAGATTTTCCTAGTTTTACCAGTAAGAACAGTTTGTAACATTATTGTCCTATGCTCTTTTGGCCATTTCAAATTTTCAGCAATTTTCTCAAAATGGGTAAAGTATTGGTCTACATCATTTTCTAGGAAGGAAGGAACAAGTCTGATGTGTTTAACCATATCAAAATGATCAGAAAGTCCAAAAGATTTTGTTACAGTACCTGCTTCTATTTTCTTCATTTCTAGTTCATGCTGCAAGTGCATACTTTTTCTTCTAGTTCTTTCTCTAACCTTCTTTCTTCCAGTTCTCTCTTCCCATTCTTTCTCCTTCTCCAACCTTCTTTCTTCCAGTTCTAGTTGTTTCTGGCATAGCTGAATCTCAAGTCTTTGCAGCTCTGTTGCAGACACTTCCACATCTTTAATCAATTCTGCTGCTTCTTCCCCAAAGATCTCTTCATTGATGAAATGTTGCACCAAAATGTTGAATATTTCTTGTTTCTTCATTGATGATTTCACATCAGATAATCCAAGGGTTGAGGCTATTTGCAGCAAGTCCTTCTTCTTTGCCAGCACAATTGATTCCTGGGTTGGAGTTTTCAGAAAATTTTCAATATCAAAAGTCATGATTGCTGGTTTTTCAAATAGTCACAAGATTTAAAAATGATAGATCAGCTTTAATCTTTGGTGAATCCAATGGTTGATCCAATGAATGGTTTATCTCAGTGGAACCTCTAATTTGTTATGACTTGAAAAATCACAACAAAGAGAACCAGCAATGACAACTTAAACAAATTTATTCTTCACTGATTAGGTCCAAAAATTTCTCTAAATAATCCACTGTGTAATCTTATAATAACACTCTAATGCCACTATGTAACTCTGATGCCAAAAAAAAACCCCCTCTTCAACGGACCAAAATTACAGCATTTATATAGAATAGGAACATTCTGGAAAGATCTACAGGAGTCCTGGGTGATCCGGCCCCCCACAGGCAAGAAGATGCCAGAAACCTCAAGAAAGCACTGGTCTATTTCATCTCAAACAAGTGGTATTGCATCAGATCATGTTTTGCTACAGACATACCACCAGAGGGTGCTAAATGATGAACAAAATAAACAAATAGCCGACCAGTAAGGCAGCAAAAATAGTATCTTACAAATTTCCATTTACAAATAATATACAATGCTGTACACAAAATACTCATGCATAACAAAAGATAACACAAGTAATGTAGCTATGACTCAATATGTTGCCAAATTATACACGTGGTCAAATGTACTCACAGACGTTGCTTTAGTAGGCAGGAAAATAAAGAACAGCATCTACGTTGAAGAGCTGAAGGCCGCTGACCATGCTGCTGGCAGTGTACTGAGTTTTTACTTCTGGTCACATGACATCCAGTTCGCAAAGAAGTAATAGAAGAAGAAACAGCCTTATATACAGATTACCACTGGGTGGTGCTGTTACTAATGAAAGCAAATTAAACATAATAAACTTCACAATCAACATTTGTAGGGGCAGAACACTCCCCGCCTGGGGTCTTTTGAAGATCCCACATCACTTAACAAGAATCAGTCTTTGGAGACAGAAGCAGGACTACTTCTGTAACAGGACGAGAAAGTGTCTTTTTAATTCCTTCCTTGACGATGTCTGCCTCAACTTTTCGCACCAGTCCATCTTCTCCAGGAAAGGTCTTTGTGATGATCGCCATGGGTCATTCATTCCCTCTTGTTCGCTTGTCTTTCAGCAGAATGACATCCCCTTCTTGAAGGTTTGGCCTTTTCTTTTGCCACTTGTGGCAAAGCTGCAGCATTTTGAGGCATTCACCTCTCCACCTGTTCCAAAAGGTGTCAGCCAAGCTTTGAACATGTTTCCACTCCTCCTTGAAGAGATCTGCTTCCTCGAAGTTGCCTGGAGGAGGGGGAGGTATGGAGCCTGTTTTGGGGGTCAGGAGCATTGCTGAGGTGAGGATGAGAGGCGATTCTGGATCTGATGACACAAGGACGAGAGGTCTGGCGTTCATGACTACAGCTACCTCAGCCATAAGTGTTGTCAGGACTTCATGTGGCTTTTTTCTGTTCAAGCAGCATGCAGTCCAAGATACGGTGGGCAATGCCGACCATGCGTTCCCATGCGCCGCCCATGTGGGACGCGTGAGGTGGATTAAACACCCAGGTGCAGTTCTGTGTGCCCAGGTACTTCTCCACATTATCCATCTCCAGCTCTCTAGAGACACCGACAAAGTTTGTGCCACAGTCGGATCGTATCTGTTTTCCAGGCCCCCTGATTGCAAAGAACCTTCTTAAGGCATTGATGAAGCTGCTGGCACTCATTGCCTCGATCACTTCAATATGCACCGCTCGTGAACAGATGCATGAAAACATCACGGCCTATCGTTGAGAGTTAGAGAACCCTCCTCTTGTGCGGCGTGAGATGATATCCCACGGCCCGAAGACGTCGACACCTACATAGGTGAAGGGAGGTGCCATTTGGAGCCGTTTGGCTGGTAGGTCCCCCATCTGCTGATGCTCCGTCTTTCCCCGCAGCTTTCTACAGGTGATGCATTTGAAGACTAGACTGCTGATACAGTATTTTGCTCCCACCAACCAGAATCCAGCAGCTCGAATGGCACCCTCTGTTAGATGCCGTCCCTGGTGCTTGACGGCTTTGTGGTAGTGGCGCACTAGCAGGGCTGCTAGATGGTGCTGGCCAGGAATGATAATGGGATGAGTCTCATCTGTGCTGAGACCTGACTGTGCTATGCGTCCTCCTACTCTCAGAAGTCCGTCCAGGTCTATGACAGGGTGTAACTTCCACAGACTGCTAGAGAAAGGAATGTTGGACCCTGAAGTTAAGCATTTCATCTCTTTTGTATAGTAGTCATTCTGGACACTCATCACGATGCACACTTTGGCCTTCGTCACTCTTCCTCCATAGGACAACAAATGTGCCACCCCTGGCACTTGTCTTGAAGAGAATGGGTGAACGAGCGAGCAACATGAATCAGGTGTGCTACTGCTGTGACAAGAGTGCTGAACTTGGAGAAGCGTTCAAAGCGCTCAGGGTTTATAACGTCTCTGATAACATGCGTGACACTCGACGTCACCTGGGGACGCACTTCAGAGTCGGAGGCAGGGTCGATCAGGTCATAAGTCTGGTGTGGCTCTGATGGGTGTACAGACACATTCTGGAGAAAGGCTAGCCCTGTAAGCCATGTTGTGCTACTTAACAGGGCTGGAGGTACGGCTCTTGATCCAACATCGGCTGGGTTCAGGTCTGTATGGACCTACTTCCACTGGCTAGAACATGATGATTGATGGATACGCTGCACCCTGTTGTGCACGTAAACATAAAATCTTCTTGACTGTTTATGAATATATCCTAGTATGACCTTGCTGTCTGTATATTAGATAATGTTGAACGTCACATCTATCTCTGCAACTATCATCTCAGCAATCTCAACTGCGAGTACAGCCACACACAACTCCAGTCATGGAATGGTTAGGCCAGTTCGGGGGGCCAACTTTGTTTTCCCAAAGACAAAGCCAACTTCAGATTTCTCTTCATGGCTAGTCACCTTAATGTAGGCTACGGCAGCAATCGCTTTCCCTGACGCGCCTGAAAAGAGACAGAGTTCTCGTCTTTGTGCGCCTGTGGTAGAGAAGGATGTAAACGGACGTGGTATTCGGAGTTGCTATAAGTCTTTAAGTGACTCCCTCCATCTGGTCCACTCAATCTCCATGTCTTTAGGGAGTGGTGTGTCCCAATCCTCTGCTTGAGTTGTGAGCTCTCTATGTATTAGTCTTCCATGGACAGAGACGGGCGTGACGAACCCTAATGAGTCGTATAGGCTGTTTACTGCTGACAACACCCCTCTGCATGTAAAAGGCTTCAGATCGTCTGCAACCTGGAACGTGAAGGTATCTGTGCGCATGTTCCAGGACAATCCAAGGCTACGTTGGATAGGCAGGTCATCAACAAAGAGATCTAAGTCTTCGACATCTTTGGAACGGTCCTCAGGTGGGAATGCCTCGATGACTGCAGGCCAATTTGAAGCAATTTTGTGCAACCTGAGGTTAGAAGCTGCAAGCATCTTCTGCGCTCCCCCAAGAACACTGATAGCCTCTTCCTCAGTGTCAAAGGACTTTAGAGCATCATCCACATAGAACTCATGTTCAATGAATTGTCTTGCATCGCCGCCATAGTCTGCTTCTGCTGCCTCAGCTGCTCTCCGCAAACCGTATATGGCCACAGCAGGGGAGGGACTGTGCCCAAAGAGGTGGACACGCTTCCTGTAATCTATAACATCGCAGTTAAGGTCGTTGTTTCTATACCATAGGAATCGGAGGAAGTCCCTGTGGTCCTCCTTCACCACAAAGCAGTGGAACATGTGCTTGATGTCAGCTGTGATGGTACTCGCTCCTTTCTGAACCTCATTAGTACACCGAGCAGGCTGTTATTAAGGGCAGGGCCTGTTAGCAGGACATCGTTTAGTGACACCCCTCCACATAGTGCGCTGGAGTTGAAGATCATGCGGATCTTATTCATCTTTTTGGGATGGTACGCCCCAAACAAGGGCAGGTATCAACACTCCTGTTCTTGTTGTAAGGGTGGTGCAATCTCTCCATACCCTCTGCTGAGCATATTCTTCATGAAATCCAAGAAATGGGTCATCATCAGCGGTCGTTTTTCCAGTTTGCGCCGGAGTGAGATAAGGCGGTCGTATGCTTGCTCCCTATTGTTAGGCAGCCGATGTCTTGGCGACCGGAAAGAGAGAGGACCAACCCAGCTGTTGGAGCTGTCTTGGTGGAACTCGGTCTCCATGATCTGAAGAAACCGATGGTGCAAGTTTGTAATCATCGGCGGTATGAGCAAAGATGGTTTCGCCCAGGATGTCTCCAACAAGCGTCATTGAGCTGTATGCGGACGCTCGTACTAGATGGTGTTGATGCTTAGGTGCCTGCTTGAACATTTCCTTCACTTTAATTTAGTTGTTGCATGGCTGTAGATGGCTCGCACGACCATTCTCTAGGATTGATGTTTTGTAGCTGCTCACTTGTAGTGGTCTGTGGGCACCTCCAAGGCATACGTCTCCAATGACAACCCTCCTAGGTCCAGCCTTTGAGCAAATGGTGCATTGTCTGGGCCACTGACCTGCTCTCGCACTTTGTGCACTCTTAGGATGTCTCTGCCCAGTAGGAGGAGTATGTTGGCGTCTGGATCGAGTGGTGGAATTTCGTTAGCGATGCACTTCAGGTGAGCGTGATGGCGGGCTGCGTTCGGGATAGGTATCTCAGAGCGATTGTTGGGAACTTATTTGCACTTGAGAAGTGTAGGTGGAGGAAAGCTTAGCTTTCTGTCAGCTGACTCCA
Source organism: Gymnothorax javanicus (assembly GCA_029692085.1). Lineage (NCBI taxonomy): Eukaryota > Metazoa > Chordata > Actinopteri > Anguilliformes > Muraenidae > Gymnothorax > Gymnothorax javanicus. Next base: position 151,202,400 of record CM056197.1, read on the forward strand.
CAGTGTAAACACAGGCTCTTCTCCCCGCCATCTCTTTAAGTCCAGCACAAGTCTTCAGTGTATATGGATATGAGCATCCTGAGATTTTGAAGACATCGAAGAACTCGGACCACGCAAGAGAGCGGTTGCTCTGATCATCCAATATTGCATACATTTTCTTGGACTCCCCTCTGTGTCTGGTTGAATGCATGCTGATGAGGCATATCTTGGAACATGCTCTTGCACTTAATCCTTCTCCACACACTTGTGTGCACCTTGAAGTAACCTCCTGGGAATCTGCTTTGTCCTGCTCCCCGCCGTGCTCTGACTCGGGAGAAGATGGCTTAGACTTCCTGGTGGCTGGTCCCAGGTGGAGTGCTGTCACATGACCAGTGCTCTCACATTCCATACATTTCACATCTGCTGAGCAGTTCCTGGCGAGATGCTCAGTAGAGGAGCAACATCAGAAGCAGTGTGTTCTTTCAAAAGCTGTTTGCGTTCTTCTAAACTCTTTTCCCGAAAGCCTCTACATCTCTTCAGTGGATGAGGCCTTGCATGTATGGGGCATTGTTTGTTTGGATCTATAGATTTTTTCTCTTCTCCAGTTTCAGGTTTGTTGATTGACAAAACTTGTGTCTTATGAACATAAACAGGTGCCTTCACAGGCCTCTCCCACTTGTTCTTTCTTTCTGCTGAAGCTTGAGTGAAGAGGTTAAAGCTGGGATCCATGCGAGCCTTTGCCTCCGTGTGGATGAAATCTGCAAACACGCAGAAAGGAGGGAAACTGATGTGATGTTCATGCTTGAATTTAGACCCATAGGATATCCACTGGATATTGTGAGGGAGCTTCTCAACGATCGAATTAATCCCTCTGGAGGTATCCAAGTATGACAATCCTGGGAGGTAGCCATCTTGCTTCGCGGCTTCCAACTCCAACAGTAAGTCTGCTAGATCCCGGAGTCTCTGTGGACCTTTCATTGTATTCTTGGGGAAACTTTCTAGCTTGCTGAAGAGTGCCTGTTCGATGGCCTCAGGTGCACCATATGTTTCGTCAAGTTGCTGCCATGCCATTGTCAGTCCATTGATTGGATGCCTGATGTTGACTGCTTTGATTCTTCTTACCTGTTCTGCAGGCTCCTTTCCAAGGTACTTGATTAGCAGGTCAAGTTCTTCTCCAGCAGACATGTCCAACCCACCGATAGCACTTTCAAATTATGTTTTCCAAGCGCAGTAGTTCACTGGCTGGTCATCATATGGAGTTAGTCCTGAACTCACCAGGTGGCTGCGAGCGAGATATTTAGCTAAGTCACTGGTATGAGAGTGATCATAACTGGCTCTAAGGGGCGGTCCATGAACAGGCTGATATGCCAAAAAAGGGGACTGTTTATTTAAGCTCTGTTGTGGTGTTGCTCCGCTTTGCTGAGGAGCCTGGGGTGTGTAACGAGGCATAGCACGGACAGGAGCAGCAGTTTGCATTTGGCTGGTATTGTATGAATGCGACAATACTGGTTTAACATCCTCTTTCTTGATGTTGGTTGGAAGTTGGGAAAATGCTGACATAATATTGTCACTCTGCATTCTGTCAGACAGAGCACCTGTGCTCAAGCCCGACTGCTCTGACACATAAGCAGCAGTGCGCTGGTATTTGCTATTTTGTATGGCCGGACCAGAGGCCTTGCTGCATACATCGATATCCAGTTCTAGTAAACCAGCTGACAATGTATTTGCCTCTGCAATGGCTGGATCTTTTTCTTTTTCTTCATTTAAGGCCTCAAGAGTGGCTTGAATACGTGCCTGCTCAACCTTAAGTTTAATTTCCCTATTTGAATGTGCTGCTCTGACTTGCGCAGCCTCAGCTTTCGCTCTTGCTACGGCTACTGCTAGATTAGCCTTTGAGCTAGATGATGAACGGGATTTCCGTGAGAATACAGAGCGAGCATCTTAATTTATTTTGCTTGTGTTGTCCAGTTCATTCATTATGACTGTGTTCTTTCTAGTTATTATTATTCTATGTCAGAATAAGAGCTAAGCTGGCATGAAGGCTGCGTGAATGCCCTTGTGTTAGCCACTTAGCTGTTAGGATTGCGAATCTCCGTTTGATGGCTGTCTTATTCTCCACTGTAGGCTGTGTTGCCGTCTTTTCACTGTGTAGGCTTCACCAGCAGACGATGCTAGCTATCCAACCAGTTAAACAATCCCAAAAACTTCACATAGAAAAGTGTTGAATTTAAGTGTTGAAGTTTACTGAGAATCTTGCAAAACTGTAAATACAATACAGACATTTGCAAAATTAGGCTATCAAATAGTGTTAAACAGAAATGTGCAATGGAAAGAAAAGGCATTGAAATCTAGAGCCAGGGTAGCTTAGCCACATAGAATTTGCCTACTGCGAAATATACACGCTCCAACAAAACACAGACATAAGACAAGTAATATGGCTATGACTCAATATGTTGCCAAATTAAACACGTGGTCAAAGGTACTCACAGACGTTGCTTTAGCAGGCAGGAAAATAAAGAACAGCATCTACAATGAGGAGCTGAAGGCTGCTGACCATGCTGCTGGCAGTGTACTGAGTTTTTACCTCTGGTCACATGACATCCAGTTCACAAAGAAGTAATAGAAGAAAAAACAGCCTTATATACAGATTACCACTGGGTGGTGCTGTTACTAATGAAAGCAAATTAAACATAATAAACTTCACAACCAACATTTGTAGGGGCAGAACAGTGTACTTCCACTCACTTTCTGGTTAAGTCACTTTCTAACACCAGCTGAACCAACTGGGCCTTTCTTTTGTGGAGCATTACGCGTCTGTGGTCCGAAAATACGTTTCTCAGGGTGGAGAAAGTTCTCGCACAAAAACAAAATGCTGCATTGGTTTTGATGCTGTATTCAAGCCAGTCTCGGTTGTGATACCAAGCAGCGACAAATGAACGCTTCCTACAGCTGAAAATGCTGGCAGGGTACTGCTGTAAATCAATTTGGTTGGACTGGTCAGTCCCAAGGTCATCTATGGGTGCTGTTCCACGGGTAGCACTTAGGCTAGCAGGTGCATCATGGCTGTTAACTCAAGGAGGCTCTGACTCTTGCTCTTCAGAGGCAGCGGCGCTGGATGAGGCCTAGAAGACGCAGCACTGTGTAGCCACTTTCTAATATCCATTCTCTGTTCGAGATGTTATTTCAGTTTGATAATAGCTTGCTCTCACTGTGAAAAATGCTAGTCCATAGTGCTCACTGACCGCGCTTTCTAAGGCGAAGGACTGGGAGAGCAAAGATGGCAGAGCTACAGATTAGTGTGGAAAGCAGAGAGAATCAATTTGTGAAGTTTTTGCAGAAAAATGATTTTTAAAATTGTTTATTTTGTGCAAAAGTTTTTTAATATCCTCATTATATATTCTGTAATGTGGGAAAAAAAAAGCCACTAGATGGCAGTATTGACATTTTTTTTTTGTTAAGCCTAATCTAAAGCTAGGTTTGGGCATGTCCCAGGCATGCCTCAGAGGGGGCTGGAAAAGAGTATATAAGGAGAAAAATCGAGAGAGTGTGGTAGTAGGAGACATTGCAAGGAGAAATAGTGAAAGGATACATTTGACCAGACCTGTCACTCTTTTCAAGACCTGTGAAGCTTTTTGTGGATTTTTGCCTGTGTTGGAGCATTTTCCTGTCCCAGGACATCGCAACATAGCAGCCCATCTCAATTACCAAGGGACTGTAACTATCTTTTTTTAAATTATTATTTCAATCTTGGTCAGTAGGGTAGAGAGTAGATTGGTTCTGTTTGTTTAATTAAATCTGTTGAAGTTTAAGAATTTTGTCTGTCATCCCTTGCTGTCCGTGACGCCATAACATATTGGGGCCATAACAATTCAAACAGTCATAAACTTCCCTCAGAAACAACAGAATTCTCACTAAAGATGACCAACTTCTGGGGTGTTCCATGGTCGCACTCAGAATCAGAATGAGGTCGTAAATCAGCTGTACTGGACTCGATGTCCAAAAGGAGTTTACGTAGGATAGGATGTGCTGGAGTTTGGGGTGTACGACTCACTAATCAACTATATTAGTGGACTAAAAGCCTGCACTGATGTTCTAAAGCACTGTTTGATACTGTTTGACAGGGTCAGTGGCGGCCTTAAGCATCTGGGGGCCCGTTTCAAAAGCAAATGTGGGGCCCTATAAAACATAAGAACTTCATAATTTTCCTGATTGGATAGGCTAAGGGGTGAGCTTTCAGAGAAATTTCAACATTTCTGGATGAAACTTGATGTTCATTTGTGATGATTTATTAAAATATTGGCAATAAAATACATGCATGTGTAAGTGTGATAAATTTCTCAAAAACCGAAATGTGTAACTCACCCCAACAAGCTAGTTGCGTTGCAAACTGCGGACGTCTTCGTGTACTTTTTGCATCACTGAATTAGACATTTTTTAAAAAGTTGCCACCTAAATTGATCAAAGGTTTAAATACAAACGGCACAAAGAGCCCTTATTCTTTGTTTTCTTCATAGGGGAGGGGATTACGCGATAGCTCTACAATATAATCACTGGGTAAAATTTGGATGTTATTCAAACTTCGAAATCCCATCAACATAATTTAATGTCACTTGAGCAGACTAGGTTTAGAAGCATTCGGTGACTCGTATTGCCAGATCTGAATTCAAATTTGCATAGCAATAAACATTACGCAACACTGGGTGATGCAGTATCCCTCTGCTTTTTCAGAGAATGAGGCTGGCTTTGCCATAGCCATGAAGATGTATATAAAACCATCAGTGCGTTTTCAGCTTGTTCATCGTTTTAATGTTTTCATTCAATTGTGATGCCATGTGAATTAAGGAGCATGTTTTTTTCGCTCAAAGCACATGTAGCTAACGTTATATTAAAACGCAGCACAGTGTGTAATGTTAATGTTATGCACTGATAACAGATAGGCAAAAATCGAACAGGTCCGCACGGGTCATTTTATGCCCGCTGTTTCTGCGTGGAGATGCTTGAACTCCGACTTGTCCCAGAAAATTCACCTCTCGTTGGCTTTGGTTGGGTTACGTCCCGAAACTCCTTGGGTATAGAGTAGCCAGAAGTTACCTAAGAGCCATAACTTCTTGGAACTTGGAAGCATACGTTTGACGTCCGGTCGCCTGTCAGCTGTCTGGTTTGCTGCTGCCCGCGCTTTTAGTTAACTTTTATTATTTTATCGTTATTTTAGCATTTTGTTGTTTTGACATCTTATTATTTTAACATTTTATTATTTTATTATCGTTTTAATCATTCTATCTTTTCTATCATTTTATCATTTTGTTTGATCATTTTATTCGTTTTATTATTTTATTTATATTATCATTTTATCATTTTAATCGTTTTATCCTTTCTATCATTTCATCATTTTAATTGTTTTATCATTTTATTCGTTTTATTATTTTAACTTTTAATCCAACTAATGGCGCCGCTTACCTCTCCGGGCTGCACGAGCTGTGTCCATTTGTCCCAGACGATAGCGGAGCTGGAAGGGAGAATCTCTACCCTTTACCAGATCAGGGATGACGAGCAGCTCATCGATTCCATGTTCGCTCCAGCTCTCGCCGCGACGAACATCACCACTACGAGCGAGCGAGATTCGATGGCTCTCCCTCCTGAAGCTGTCTTGACCCAGACCGAGGACCCCTGGATCCAGCTGGGAGCAAGGCCCAAGACGGTCGTGAGCTCCACACCCTGCCAGGCGGAGCCTTGGGCCGTATTGCGAGGAAAACAACGCTGCGGCAGGAGGTCATCTCGCGTCCCGCCTGTTTGGGACCTGCAGCTGGACAACAGGTTTTCCATCCTTGACGAGGAGGGTTCGTCATCCCCGCCGTCTCCTGTACGCCCAGCTGCACCTCCGCCGCCTGCGCCGAGAGAGGAAACGTGGCCCCGGGTGGCAAGCTCCACTGCCCCGCGGCCTGCTACTCCGATCGCTCCTCCGGCGAGACCCAGGTCTTCGGACAGAGCCGCTCCCCCAGCGAGATCCCGTTCCTCGGACAGTGCCCTGAGACTTCCCGTCACCCTCATTATTGGGGACTCAATCGTTCGGAACATTCAAACCAAGTCCACCATCACACACTGCTTCCCGGGTGCCAGAGTTTTAAACATTTTAAACCGGATTCCCAGCCTGCTGAATAAACATCCCCACGCTCGAACATTGTTGTTCATGTTGGAACTAATGACACTGCACCAACAGTCCGAACTGCTGAAATGGGATTTTATCTCTCCGTTCGATAAGCTAAAGGTATGTGGAAAACGTGTTTTTATCTCTGGTCCTATCCCAACTTTAGGTCATGGTATAGGGCGTTTTAGCAGAATTCTTAGTCTCCATTCATGGCTGCAGTCAGTTTGCACCTCTCATGGTATGTTTTTTCTTGACAATTTTAATTTGTTTTGGGAACGTGCAGCTTTCTTCAGAAGAGACGGAATTCATCCCTCTCCGTTAGGTGCACGGAAGCTTGCCGATAACATTTTATTTACCTATATACGTCACACAATGACTACGCCAGTCTACGCAGCATAAAAACCCGAGGGTTACCAGCTCCGGCACTCAGTTACAGGTTGACCTTGATGTAGTAACGTTATCCTCTCTTGACTCTCCAAGCAATTCGAGTATTATTTCTCACAATGTAGCTGAATCACAACCTAATTTAGTCAAGGGTCTGAACTTTTTTTTATTGAACACAAGAAGCGTGAAGTCTGTCAATAAAAAAACGTAACAAGTTGATTCAACTTCAAGGCTTAATATACGCTGGCATGCCTGATATCGTCGCCCTCACAGAAACTTAGTTGAATGACTCTGTCGAGTCAAATGAAATTCTTCCCGAGGGTTATACCCCGTATCGCAGAGATAGAGGTGGCAAACGAGGCGGCAGAGTTTTTCTTGGTATTCATAATAATATTATCTCCCACCGTCGACCTGATTTGGAACCCAGTATTTGTGAGGTTATAATTTGCGAACTTGTGCCTAGTAAATCATTGAAAGTATGCATTATTTTGTGCTACAGACCTCCAGACAGTGATCCTGTATCTTTTTATGATTTTTTTGTCTAACGTTTTTACTAAATGCAGTATTGAGTGCAAAATTATATTCGCACTTGGCAATTTTAATCTCCCAGATATACCCTGGTGGGACGAATCAGCGAACACTGGCCACACGCTGTGTGACTTGGCTGACAGCTTTTCCCTTACCCAGATCATTGACCAGCCTACTCATATTAAGGGAAATGTGCTGGATTTAGTTTTCACCAATATCCCTGAATGTTGCTCCAAGCCCAATGTAATATTTGGTCAGTTTGACAGTGATCATGCTGTGATCCAGTTCAATTTTCAAACTCGTGTCAACAGACTCTGCTTATGCGTGAGAAACGTGTACAATTTTAAAAGAGCTGACTTTATCAGGCTACGATCTCACGTGGACAAAGTGTCATTTCACTCTGCTCTTCTCCATCTTGATATTAATGTTAATTGGCAAAGTTGGCTTGATCTTGTGCATTCATCTGTCAGTAAATTTATTCCCATCGCTGTAATTAAGGATGTAAATTCTCCTGCCTGGATTGACAGTGAAGTGCGCCACCTGAGCAACAAAGTACAATCCACACGGAAATGAGCTAAAAAATGCAATACTGCAGCGTTGTTGGCAAAATTTCGTAAACTAAGGAATAAATAAAAAAATGTATGTACTTTCAAGTACAATCAGTATTTGGATGTTCAGTGATTCTCTTGCCAAAACACCAAAGCGTTTCTGGGGATTCTTCAAGAGTAAAACAAAGACAAAAAGTGTCCCCAGTTTTGTTGCTTATGGAGATAAAACTGCCTCCGATCCTAGCACAAAGGCTAGTCTGTTCAACGAATATTTTCAATCCCTATTTACCCCTCAGCCTCTAGAACGAACATATCCGGATATAACCGTTTCTAAACATGCTCATTTGGGTGATTTAAGGATTACTGTCCATGATGTTGAATCAGTTTTGATTAACCTTGATACAAATAAAGCATGTGGGCCTGACGTGTTACCGGCTCGGATTTTAAAAGAATGTGCTCATGAATTGGCTCTGTCACTTTGTAGTCTTTTTAACAGATCTCTTCAAACTGGAGAATTACCACTTGATTGGCTAAGAGCAAATGTTATTCCAGTCCATAAAAAATCTGACAAAGAAAATGTGAGTAATTATCGACCGGTATCGTTATTGTGCATTTGTAGCAAGGTGCTGGAAAGGTGCATACTTAATTTTGTCTATCCTCATGTAGTGCCTGTTTTACATCACCTACAACATGGTTTTGTTAAGGGTCGGTCGACAACAACTCAGTTAATCCAGGTATTTCACGAAGTTGGTCAATTCTTAGATCAGTCTGGACAAATTGATATTTTATATCTAGACTTTTCATCTGCTTTCGATTCCGTCCCCCATGACTTACTTTTATGTAAACTCCAGACATATGGATTTCATGGCAATCTTTTAAAGTGGTTTACGTCGTATTTATCCAATCGTAAACAAAGAGTTGCTGTCGATGGTGCCCTATCATCCTGGTCTCCCGTTAAATCAGGAGTTCCACAAGGATCAATTTTAGGTCCTTTGATGTTTCTGCTGTATATTAATGACATGCCAGACTGTGTAAGTCCTGAGACTAGGGTTGCCTTGTTTGCAGATGATTCTAAATGCATAAGAGAAATCAGAAACACGCAAGACTGTTCACAGCTGCAGTGCGACCTAGAAAACATCTTGGATTGGAACCGTAAATGGGACATGAGATTTAACGCTGGTAAATGTAAACTATTGAGCGTTACAAGGAAGCGAATTCCCATTCTTCATCATTACACAATGAATGGTAATTTAATTGAAAAAGTCGACTGCATGCGTGATCTTGGGATTGTGGTGTCATCAAATTTATCATGGGATGCACATGCAAATGTCTTGGTCAGTAAAGCAAATCGCATGCTTGGATTAATTCAAAGAACTTGCGGTCATTCGTGTTCAGTTCAAACAAAACGAAAACTGTATATTTCGCTTATAAGACCACTTTTAGAATACTCCACCCAATCTTGGGCCGTTTCATCAAAAAAATCTCTCCTTCATATTGAAGGTGTGCAACAGAGAGCCACTAAGTACATTCTTGGTTATAATGATTGTGTTGGAAGCAATTACAAAGCCCGACTAATGAAGCTTGATCTTTTACCGCTGGGCTACAGATGTGATATATTTGATTATGTATTCTTGTGCAAATGCTTGAAGGGGGAATATGACATCAACTACAACCATTTTGTTTCATTTCAAAATGAGGATACATTTTTAATGAAAATTCCAAAATTTAGGACTGAAACTTTTCGCCATTCTTATTTTAACAGATTATTTTATTTGTGGAATGCCAGTCACCTCTGTCAAATTTCTGATACTACAGCTGCTTTTAAATCGAAGCTATTTCATTTTTATACACAAAAGTTTGACAAATATTTTTCTTCTGATGATTCCTGTACATGGGTTGGCAAATGTCATTGTTCACGTTGCCGTCTGTCCCTCTGATGCTACTTACACTTGCTAGTATACTGTCTTATTTTATTATCACTATTTTTTTTCTTCTCATTGTTCAATTGTCTGTACATCTTGTGGGATGATTGCCTCACAATAGGTGCCTTGCCACCTGTGCGATCATTTCCTGACTTCTGTCAAAGCTTAATAAATAAATAAATAAATAAATAAATCGTTCGTTTTCAAGGTGCCTAATTTCCGTTAAATACTCATCAGACACCAAAAAAAGGAAAGCAGAAGACTTGTTTAATGTTGCAACTTAAATTTTGCGAATTATCATTGCATTTTACCAATTAGAAACTATTTCGACTTGGTCAGTTCCGGAAGCTACCAGACCGTTACCTGGCCCGAATCCAGACATTTTCATAATGTTCGTGGATAATTTAATGTGTAAAAAACACAAAAAAACAATTTGATAAATAATACTATAAAATGTACACATCAAAGCTCACTGTTATATACAATATTAAATACCCCCGGAATGCAGCAAGCGAATTACTTTTTTATTTGTTCACATGCCAACTGATAAGTCCGAGGCGCTAGCAACATTGGCTAAAGTAACGACTGTATTTCCGAAATTCCTGGAGCATCAGCTACCATTATTCTTTTGCTGCCATCATTTGTAGACAATAAATAATTACAACACTTCTTTTCCAGCTCAGTGTCTATGGCGTTAAATTAGTCTCAAAACTCGAGCGCATAAAAACTGAGCGCACAAGACCCTCTTTAGGTGCTCGCTGCTTCAAAATGCGCGCAATTTCAATATGTGCTCTCAATATTAAAACGCGCTCGCTTGCAACTTCAACACGCGCTCTCAATTTCAAAATATGCTCGCAATATCAGTATACGCTCGCCTGCCGATTTCACTTTTGAACACGCGCTCTCAATGTCAAAATATGCTCGCAATATCAGTATACGCTCGCTTGCCGATTTCACTTGTGAACACGCGCTCTCAATGACAAAATATGCTCGCAATATCAGTATACGCTCGCCTGCCGATTTCACTTTTGAACACGCGCTCTCAATGTCAAAATATGCTCGCAATATCAGTATACGCTCGCTTGCCGATTTCACTTGTGAACACGCGCTCTCAATGTCAAAATATGCTCGCAATATCAGTATACGCTCGCTTGCCGATTTCACTTGTGAACACGCGCTCTCAATGACAAAATATGCTCGCAATATCAGTATACGCTCGCTTGCCGATTTGACTTTAGAGACTTTGGAGGCGGGACTTTCAATGCTAACCACGAGTTCTGATTGGATGTTTGATTTTATAACTGGTTTTCAACTGCCGTAAACTACAGAATATGAAATCAAAGACGACAACTATCATTATGTTGGAGCAAGAAAGTTTTTCACAAAACGAAATCTTTCATTGATCTCATTTTAATATTGTTTGAAGGTATTGGTTTCATTCACTGTGCGTAGCTACGATGATGTTGTATCATGGCTAGCTAAATATTTTCTGTTAGAAAAGCTCGCTTACATCAGTCCCAACATCAATTATTTTACTATGCTATTTTAGCGCCAAATTTCCGGTAGACAGACACTTAGCTCACTTATGCCATTTACGTAGCAATATAATTTTCCTGAGTTGTTCTTATTCATCAGGTTCTTCAAGCAATATTCTTCTCTGACGCTGAAGACCCGGTAATCTGCCGATTTGTGCTACCCATCTATAGACAAATAGAGATGCTGCTTAGCGGTTCAGCACATATACAGACCCAAAATCTGGGGCTGTTTCTTCACTGACATCATAAATATCTTTATAGCTATATCTTTAAAATATTTTTTTTTCTTCAGAGCGCCTTCCTACCTGTAAACATTTGGATACGTGCATGTACACACTAACGTTTCCTGAAAATGCAGGAATTAGGCATGCAGCATTTTATCTTTGAACGAACGTATCCAGCTCATTAAAATATGAGCGAATGTTATAAGAAGTTAACAAAAATTATTTTGCAACTGTGGGCTGATTCATAGAGCAATATTAAGGCGAAAACAAAGACTGTCCGATCGTGGTGCACTATGGACGTATTTTTAGTTGAGGTAGCACAAATCGTCAGAACACCGGCCTAGAATAAAGTTTTCAGTTCGTACTTGAGCAGAAAACGAAGAAGTGGCGAGTGACGAAGGAAGGGAAGGCAGTTTTCTTGACGAGACGAAGCAAAAGCCACGACATAGCCGCTTTTTAATATTTGCAATATTCTATTATGAGCTATTGGCACACTATGGTGTCGCCATTGTGCATTGCTTTGTTGGGATGATATGTGACAGTCCACAGGAAAAGGGTGAATAAGGGATATTTTGGTCAAATTGAGTTAAGTGCATCTGATGATCTCATACCATGTACTAAACATAGAAAAACAGTTTTTTCTCTAAAACGTAAAAAAAATCCCTTATAGGCCTACACCCTTTTCCTGTGGACTGTCACATATGGTTCGGAAATATTCGCTATATTCAGGTTAATGCTTTCAACGTTTCTTAGCCGTTAATTACTACTCGATGTCGTTTGAGTAAGTGGGTTATAGGTACTGCTGCTGTAGACTAATACAATGTAACAAATAAATAAAATAGGCCTAATTTAAATGTTTTAGGCGTAAATAGATGCCAGTTTGCGATGAGAGCAGTGGAAGTGTAAGGGGCCAAAGGCTATTTAAAATATATATAAGCGCAGTACATTAACAGTATAAATTTACTGAACAGTAAGCATTGTAGTTGTGTACAGCAGCAGTAATAGCGCGCGTCTATTACTCATTTGCTCAAACGGCATCGAGTTGTAATTAAAGGCAGAGAACGTTGAAAGCATTAGCCTGAATGTGGTGAATATTTCCGAACCATATCATCCTATCGAAACCTAGCGTGCCAAGAGCTCATAATGGAATTCTTGCAAATATTAATACGCTGCCACGGTATTAGGTTCGCTTGTCAAGAAAGCTACCCTTAGTCCTTCACCATTTGCATTAAATCACTTCCACGTTTTCAGCACAAATAATGAACGAACTGAAGATCTTAACACTCGGCCGGGTCATCAGCATCAGAAAAGAAATATTGTTTGAAGGAATTGATAATTAAGAAAAACTCGGGAACGTAGCATTGCTATGTAAATGGTATAGCCATGGGGAAATTGATGCTAAAATAGGCTAGCTAAGTACAATTATTAACGTGGGGGCTGACGTTGGCCAGCTTGAACGTGAAATATTTAGCTAGCTATAATCTTAGCTACGTATAGCAAGTGAAACCAATACCTTCAAACAATATTAAAATGGAATCAATGAAAGATTTAATTTTGTGAAAAACTTCCTTGCTCCGACATGATGGTTGACCTCTTTGATTTCTTTCTTATTCTGTAGTTTACGGCCGTTGAAAACCAGTTATAGAATCGAACAGCCAATCAAAGACCAAGGTCAGCATTAAAAGTCCCGACTCCAAAGTCTCAGAAGACAAATCGACAAGCGAGCATTTATTGAGATTGCGAGCATTTACTGAGATTGCGAGCATTTTTTGACATTGTGAGCGCGGTGAGATTGCAAGCATTTATTGACATTGCGAGCGTGGTGAGATTGCGAGCATTTATTGAGATTGCGAGCATTTTTTGACATTGTGAGCGCGGTGAGATTGCGAGCATTTATTGACATTGCGAGCGTGGTGAGATTGCGAGCATTTTTTGACATTGTGAGCGCGTGTTGAAATCACGCGTGTGGTGAGATTGCGAGCATTTATTGATATGCGAGCATTTTTGATATTGTAAGAGCATGTTGAAATTGCGAGCGCCGTGAGATTGCGAGCATTTATTGATATTGTGAGCGCATTTTGAAGTTGAGAGCGGATACTGAGGGTCGTACACCCACGGTTTTCACGCGCTCTCTCGGTTTTCATGCGCTCGAGTTTTGAGACTAATTTAACGCCATAAGTGTCCATGCAACTATCATAATTTGACGGAGAAAACCCGTAACTATGACCACCACAAACCGTATTTCTGCGCATTCGCCGCAACTCAGAGAAGGCGCCCCGTCTAGGAGGATTTCGAGGCACCGGCCGGGAGTGCGCTACAATGCCTTCATAGAAGGCTTAATGAGGTTTTTATAAGTCATTGCAAAATGTGGCAATTTGAGTGGCCGGAGGGAATCCCAAACATTTGCCTTTTTTCAGGGACTCAAATAGTTTCCCGGTTTGCCTTTCCTGGCTGTGCGCCTCTGCATGTTTTCATACAGTCAACGTATAGGATGTTAATTCTTGCCTGGCAGCTGGGGGCCCACTGGAGGGCGGGACCCGTTTCAACTGAAATGGTTGAAACATAGGTAAGGCCGCCTATGGGCAGGGTATAACAAAATCGATGGCAATAGGCAATACCAGGCTGAGTGTAAAGTCTCTGAAAAGGAATCCAGGAGCAGAAAATATCTCAGATGGAAAAATAAGGGCAGAGAGGACTGGCTTCAAGAAAAGGAAGGAACACTGCCCGAGTCTGGGGCATTTTGAGGCCAAATTGTTGCACGTGGAAAGCTGTTTGTGGGTAAGAAAGTGATGCACAAACTTCCAATGCGTTTTTCTCTAAAACTTGGTTTTATGACTTCAAACAGTAATGTTGCCAAAAGTATTAGTCCCACTGACTTGAGCTTTGGGCCGAAGCTAGAATTTATGGAGTTTTATACAACCTACCAAACTGAACTCTCAACTTTAAATAGGTAGGTGTTGCAATGGATACCCTTCAAAACACTTAATATGAAGGTCTAAATCTTAATAAATTTTGTAAAAACATTTCCCGTGGACTGAGATACAAGATTTTGGTAGGTTGCATGAAGGAAATGGTCTTGTTTTATTTGGAAAAAAATCCAAATCAATATATCAGTTAGCTATGGAGTATTTATTCTTTGAACTGGAATTTGCTCCACATGAAAAAGATTTGGGAGTGATTGTTGACCAAACTCCTCGAGGTTCTAGCCATTGTGCCGTAGCAGTTAAAAAAGGCCCACAGGATGCTGGGATATATAGCTGAAAGTATTGAGGATAAATTTAAGGAGGTCATACTTCTCTTGCACAGCACACTCGTCAGACCACATCAAGAGTATTCTGTACAGTTTTTGGCTGGGGCGCCACTGGCAATTGTGGGCCCTATGACTGAAAATGACACAGACACACATATAGCACGCACATCCAAAAAGAACGGAAAAAAAAAAGAAAACCTAGTGGCAAGAGATGTAGTTTTTGGAGAAATCTATCTGTTTGGCCTCAATCTAGCCTACTGTGTGGACAGTGGGCTATTTTTAAGTAGCTACCATAAGTCGGGATGGAGCCTACAAACTTATTTATCTCTTTATGTGGACAAAAGTGCACTAATCTCATATTCTGTCGCAAGGGCCCAGGGTATTCATGAATGAGAGTGCAAACAAAGTTTTCATCCAGGGAGCAGCGCAACTCAGCTATCCTAGCCATTCAGCCAGTCAGTTTGTTAATGGCCAGATGCGTAAATAAACTTTTCTTTTGAAAAATCTGGGTGACTAACTGTCGACCTTTCGTCTCTCTCAGCTATTTCTTTCCTTTCCTTTCTTTTCTGGCACCCTGACTTCGGCATTCTGCCTCTCGTTCTCAGTTCACCACTATACACGCAGCCAGTTCAGTCTGTAGCGTAACTTGGGCCGTACAAAATGATAAATAGGAAGTGGAGGGGCCCAAGTGCTGAGATTATTCTTAAGAAGTTGAAAATTGAGAAACGAAAACGAATTCATTTTAAATTGATCAAGAAATTAAAATATAAAATTTAAGTGTCTATATATTTTATTTACATATGTTTATAATAATAACAGGATCCTCTGTGGGGCCCCTGTGAATGCTGGGCCCCTAGAATCGTTTGTGGTTACCCCCCCTTACGGCGCCGCTGGTTCCGGGGATTATACTTTAAGAAAGATATAAAGGCTCTAGAAAAAGTGGCTGAAGATCCTGTTGGGGTCACACAGAGCAAAGCCTTTCATTTGTGAGGAAATTCAAAATGGAGCCCAGGATTTCCCATGACCACGTGCTGCCTGTAAGCCCCACCCGCCAGCAGGCCAGGCACATAAAAGCAGTGGTCAACCAGTTTATCACTCTCTTCTCTTGGCTTTCTTGGCTCTTGGCTCTCTGGACTCTCTCTTTTTGTTCTGCTCTCCCCCCTTGGTGAGGCTCCTGGACCCCTGGGGACTGCTCAGGCTGAGGTACTCCACCCCACCTCTGGGCCGCTCTCTCCCCGCTTGGTGAGGCTCCTGGACCCCCGGGGACTGCTCAGGCTGGGGTACTCCTCCCCCACCTCTTAGCCTCCCTCTTCTCCGTGGCGATGCTTAAGCATCAGCCATGCTACCAGGAGTAGAGCAAGCTTTGGAAGCAACAGCTTGCTGTTGAGGAGCGGCCAGCCTCCCTCCTCTTCCAACAGCAAGGACACGGACTTTTGCAGCACCAGAACTGCTCTTTCCAGCCGGATCAGCATTGTCCAGGATCGGATCCTCCAGCAACCTCCAAATCTCCTTCCTCTACTAAGGACTGGTAACGACTGGGCATCCAAACCTTCTTTTATGACTTGGACGGACTGTATGTGTTTGTTAAATGACAGTTGCTGTGATTGTTTTTAGGATTGTGTTTTAGTAGGTCAGGATGGTATTAATGTGTAGCAGACAAGGTCTTGCATGCAAATAACCTCCTGTAGACTAGCACGGCGCCTTTCCTGTGCAAAACACACACATATCTCTTCATTTTAACGTAACACACACACACACAAACAACATTGAGCATTTTAAGTCATTTAACTGACTTTAAAACTCTTGAAACTTTCCTTTGCTACAAAGACCTGGTCTTTGTTACAGTAGGGTTGCCTTCCCCCACCCCACATGGTCAGCTA
Source organism: Gymnothorax javanicus (assembly GCA_029692085.1). Classification (NCBI taxonomy): domain Eukaryota; kingdom Metazoa; phylum Chordata; class Actinopteri; order Anguilliformes; family Muraenidae; genus Gymnothorax; species Gymnothorax javanicus. Next base: position 151,218,795 of record CM056197.1, read on the forward strand.
GGCACCTTTGATCATCCTTTTGTTCTCTCTCACCCACACACTCACACACACACACACACACACGCACACACTCACAGACACACACACACACTCCTCCTTCATTGTGTATATAGTGTTACTGTTTAGTGTAGTTTAGATTGTGTGTTTCATTTGTTTCATTTAAATAAATATTCTTTAAAGACATATGCTGTGGTTATTGATGTAGTACAAGAGTGAATGAAATTGCCAACCTCTTCTATGTAGAACTCCGAATCCTTCAATCTAACTATTGATTAGGTAAGTTGGTTACAATGATTAATTTAATTATTAATCAATTTCCATATTAATAGCTTAGTGGATATTGACACTGAGGTTTTATTAATTGGCTATCGTTTTTCCCTTCACTGAGGAAGGGTGGTGCCCCGAGGTATGAATATTAATATTTAATATTAATATTATAATATCATATACTTTTTGATAGTCAAATTAATACTACAATTAGGGAAATTGTCTCAACACATGGTGTCCACCTGTGAGGTGCAACCCCAACAGCCGGCGCTCTTGTGTGACGTGCCATTGCACACACAACAACGTCGCCACTGCTCGGGCATTATCACCACAAAGGTGTCACCATTCGAGGCATTTCCCCTACATTGGTGCCCTGTGCGAGGCATTTCTCCAACAATCCTTAATCTCTTTCGACGAAAACGAGACTCAGGGGTGATCTGATTGAGGTCCTTTAATATGTTAAAAGGATAAACAAAGCAAATTATGTAGGATTACTTAGGCCAAGTTTTGTTTGTAGAACTCGGGGTCACAAATGGAAACTGGCCAAGGGTAAATCTAGCAGTGACATTAGGAAATATTTTTTCACCCGAAGAGTAATCTCAGTGTGGAACAGCTTGCCTGACCATATCGTTGAGGCAGAAACCTTGGGAATCTTCAAGAACAGGCTTGATTTGGCGCTAGATACCATTGAGTTTGAATTTCCCTTGGGTATGTGTTTGCGAGTGTGCGATGTCTACATTGCTAAAATAAAAAGACAATCAATCATTAAACAGTATATTGGGTTTGTGATACCTATAGATCATGCAAACCTTAAGGATGCCCAATTGCCCATAATTTTATACATTGAAAACTCAGTATAGAAAAGTGAGAGTGCAAAGGGATGAATGGTAAGCACTCTGTAAGATTTCTTCAGCTTGATTTTGCATCCTATGGCCACGTTGGCTTATATTGTGTGTTTAAAGTTAATACAAATACGTCTTCTCAAAATTGGTCAACAACCTTATTGTTAATTGAATAAATTCAATTGTCCTCTACAGGGATAGTTCCACCTTATATAAATCAATGAGTTGTTAATAATTTTGAAGCATGTTTTGGACATAAAATGTACTCAAAAATCAAACTTTATTCTTTGCTTTTTTTATTATCTTAAACAGAAAGCCGTCTGAGCTTTGCCATGTTTGAACAAAACTCATGAATCATTGCCGGCCACAAATCATGAATTTTTTACAATCATACTCGTTTGTTTCCTTATAGGATGCCAATACATTTTGAGTTTTCAAAAACTGAATTGTCAAATGGCAGTTCTGCCAACAGACATTGTGACAATAATTGGGCACCAATAATATTAGGAACTGCACACCTAATCAGCAGGTTGGAACGATGGCTGTTCTGATGTCATATGCTTGTATGTTTTCATTTATTGCTGTGCATCTGTTTTTGTTCTAGGGTACAGAGCAGTCACGCAAGGCCCTGAATGCCGATCAAATGCAATGGGGACTCTCGCCACTTCAATAACAAATCGTTCCATCATTAGACCTGCGGGATTTTACGTTATTGGATTTACATACATGAAGTTTGCAGATTTGTATATAATTTTCCTCTGCTTTATTTTTATTATTACGATTTTGAGCAACGCTTTTATCTTTGGCATTATATGGACAGATGATCATCTGCACACTCCTAAGTACATTGCAGTGGCCAATTTAGCTGCTGTGGACTTGATGTGCAGTACATCCTTCATTCCTAGTGCAGTCAGGACTGTCCTAATGAGAGACACTTTCATGTCATACAATGCCTGTTTGACACAGATATTCTTTTATTACAGTTCTGTAATGTTAGAGGCCTTTTCCCTCAGTGTACTTGCCTATGACAGGTTAATTGCCATATGTTTCCCACTGAGGAATTCTTCCATCAACACTCCTGGAAGTATGAGAGGCATTTTGGTGATTGTTTGGGCATTTTGTGCCAGTTATATGATGTTCTTGACTATCATCCTGAACAAACTGTCCTTCTGTGATTCACTCACTGTGTTACACTTTGTGTGTCAGTACACAGGTGTGTTCAGCCTTTCATGCAGTGACAACTCACTGCATTGGACTGCCACCTCTTTTATGACTATACTGACCTCGATTTTGCCACTTTCTTTTATTTTTTTGTCATACGTCTCTATTTTGAGTGTCGTGTTTAGAATGAAGAATGTGGAAAGCAGGTACAAAGCACTTGCAACATGTTCAGAACATCTTACGGTTGTGGGGATGTTCTATGTTCCCATAATAACAATGCACATCTTTGAACTTTTCGTATTCTTTGTGGATCCTAATACAAAAATGGTCTCCTTGTCATTGGCAACATGCATCCCAGCCTGCCTGAACCCCATTGTGCATTCACTTGCCACCAAAGAAATCAGGAAGAGAATCGTTGCTGTGCTCCAAAAAGTCAAAGCAGCGTGACCAAGGAATATGGGTCATTCCATGAAAAAGGAAGCCAAAGTGTGACATTTGGTCTGATTTTCTTCAACGGAGAATTTCCATCAAATTATTAAGTCAAGTGATTGGTCAAACCTGAAATAAAACGTTTTCATTGTCAGAAAATAACATCTCAGAAATGCGCAGAACAGGCTGATAAAGGTCGTTGCGAGTGTAACAAGGACACTAAATCTGTGGATTGGTGGTAAAATGAAGTAAAATACTGTGGAAAAATAAAACAATTTATTTTATTTTGGTCATGTGGCACAATGAAAGTGATTCTGGGCAGACTCTTTGACCGATGGGTTTGAGATTCAAAAAAGTTCTTGTAAGAGAGGACATTGTTACACGCGAAACGACCAGTGAACATTTTAGGTACAGGTGATCCATGCATTGCAATTATTTCAGTACTTTATTTCTCCCTAGGTATCTGCACAACGAACTATGTGTCTACAGTATAGCCAATTTGATAGGAAACCCTACTTTCACTGTTTGTGTGTCGCGCGTAACATGGACACGAAAGGCCATTTTTGGCATTTCCCAAATTGAATTATATGTTGCTTAAAAATAAAGTTCTAATGACTGGCAGACAGATGCCAGCATTTGTGAATTTATGGCAACATTTGGTTTTGTTGCTTGCAATCATTTATGAATAACAGGTGGATCAGTAGTCTGAATGTAACAAGTTGGACACGAAACTTCAACACCCCCTAAAATGGCAACTGCAGTAATTTTTACCTGTGTCATTAATTCTTCACATAAAACTTAAGGCACTTCTTCTTTGAATAATATTCAGAATAATTTTTCATTTAACCCTTGGATTTTATGCAAATTCAAAATTTGCTACGTTACGAATGTAACAATGGAACGAAAGAAATTTTTGTGACAAATTTTAATGTTTTTTTTTTAAACTTCACTGTTGATAGGACTGTAATGTGTTTGAAATAATCAACCTGTACATGATTTGGGATCAGTGAACATGTTTTCTGACACTTACCAGTCATTTGGCAGGGGTTGTTTGAATGTAACATCTGAGGACACCGACTGTTACATTTGCAACACACACTTTTGGGCTACCGTTCTAAATTTCATAGCATACAACCATACAAAGCATATTACTGCATTAAATCACGGCTAACTTTCTTAATGAAAAAACTGCAAAAATGCTAATCAGTTGCTCCCTTTGGTGAATAATTGTGTCTTGAAAAATGTTAATCTTAGATGACACATTTTGCCCCTGTAGTAAGGCTTAATTTACAGTTGGATATCAACTTTTTTCAGATATTACTGATTTTGTGGGCTTTGTATTGTTTGACTTGTCAGACATAGCAAAAAACAATGGATGCTGGTAGCTAAGATTAAATCTAAAGGGTATCTAAGACAGCATAAGCCCAACTGGTCTCGAGGCCAAGCAGGCTAAAAACTGAAAACAAAAGAAAACATGAAGTAGACATTATCATTTGACTGCTTTTGCAACTGCAGTTCAATATGCTCTTCCAGAGAGTTCTGATCTTGACCATGCCAAGGGACAGAAGATGCAAATTAGCAATATGCTAACTCTGGTATATTTACATGGCTATTGTAACTATGTTCATTAATATTCATTGTCCCTTTCAAATAAATAAATAAATAAATGTTTGTAATCAATTTGTGAAATAAACTTCTAATATGGAGTATGACAGAATAGTTCATTATAATGATTTCAGGCATAATGTGATGGGACTTGACCCAATTATGGTCCTGTACAATGACATCAAAGAAGCATTAAAATCTGTTTTACCACTGTTTTTCTGTACCTTGGCAACTGTTACTATGGCCTGGCCCTCAGATTTTACAAGCCCCACTGAAAAAGTATGGAATATCGCGTGAAATTCAATTTCACATGTAAAAACCCTTTATATAACCAAAAGGAAATGTAAATAAATTATTAAAATGAAAAATATTTCATATCTCTTGAATTCAGGCACTGCCCAGCCAAAAAATATACAAAAAATAATGTCCTTTGCCACACTGTATTCCAACTATGAAAACTGTGCTTACCAGTGGCGGCTGGTGAACTGGCGATAGGGGAAGCTCAAACCCATCCCTTAACAATAATGATTGGTCATAACCTGTTTTCCATCATTCATTTAAATTACCATTACAGAAACTCCAAAAACTCTCAACATTATCAGGTGTGGTCAGTTTTCATTAATAATGCATACCTGTTAACTCTCACGCATTCGGCAGTTTTAGTGGCATATTTACGTTCCCCTGCTGTGGGCAGCAATTATTCAATCAACACATGTGTAAGAGATTCTCGCGCGGAATTGAAGTCCCTGTGCATGGAGGTTTATCAGTTTCACATGCGTTCTGGTGAATTTCGCCACGAGTAATTGGAAACTGATTATAACTCCAGAATTCTCACGCTTTTATCTACTCAAGGGTTGGAAGCAATGCATGTGTTTCGTGATTGTTTAAATTGTTTAAATGAAATAAGATTATTGGAAGCAGTGGAATTTGCAGAAAGACGTTTCAAATACAATCATTAATTGCTTATAAATCAGTGGGTGCTGGTGCGCAACCAACGCTGTCACGCTGCTCGGGAGAGGAGTTCACACCCAGTAGCGTTAGCCTTTGCTAAAATTGTCATATCAGGAGTCTGAAGAGCGGGGCTGTGTAGATTCCCTAGCTAGCGGTGGTGCGGCATCTTCCTCCTCTACCCTTTGTTTTTTTTTTAAAAAAATGCAGTATCGAACTCTGTTTTCCAAAGTAGATACTGGTTTAGGGCACAGAAGACCCAGCTTTGGGCCTTCAGTGTCTAAGAGGGAAACGTTTCAGGAAGGACTGTCGGGGTCAGACCCGGAAAACCACATACCCTACGTTCCACGTATTTCCTAAACATCAGTTATCCCAAACACAAATTACATTACTGCACACGCGAAAATACAGTACATATTCATATCGAATTAATCACTCAACCAACCACTCCATTATTATTGAATTTAAAAAATTAAAAAAAAAACCAGTAAGACTGGGTGGGAGCCTGGGCAGGGCAGTGAACAAACTAGGCGTGCCAGTGCTGCCCAGGCCCATTACTGGCTACCCGCCTGCCGCAGAGGGGTTAGTGACAGTAATATATGGACGTTCTCTTCCTAGTTCATTTAATAGGAACTAGCTCCCAAGTTTCTCTCTTAGTCTCCAAGATTGGGACCACAATCTTATTATTCAGACTCTGTTCCACTGCCCAGTTTATCAGGAACAATGTCCTAAGCCTTCTGCAGTCGTCGGGATTGACTGCATTCCTGCCGAATTTTCAGACCTCAATTTGTTCTTCTGCCACTATTATTAGGAACATTTTTTCTAAGCCCTCTTGTGACAGTGCATTCAGGAACCACACGCGAGAGCAGGAAATCCAAAAATCGTATGCCTTTATTGATAGCAGGGTCAGGACCAGAAGACACAAGAGTTGCCAAGCCAAAAACTAAATCCAAAAGACAAAGTCGACTAGACAGGCCGGGGGTCTGGACCAGAAAAGCAGAGGTGCGACGGTACATAGACAGTAGGCAAAAAATCGTAGTCGAAATCCAAAGCAGAGAGTCATACACAGGCCATCCAAACACAGTAGACGTGGTCATACAGAAAAGGGTCAAAAATCCAAAAAGACAAAAACAAGACAGAAGGGCTTTGGCAAAATCAAGGTCGGACGAAACAGTCGAAGAGAAACAATAATCGTTTAGCATACAAGAGGCTCTGCACAAAGGAATACTGATCAACGTTCTGACAAGGGCTGAACAGCAGTGAGGACTCTAAATAGACAGAAGGGAAGTCACATGCTATGCAGGCAGCAGGTGAATTGGATAAAAACTAATTACAGAGGAAGGCACACATGGGGAAATCCTAAACCACAACAATTGGCGAAAGCCAAGACACGGACGGGATTCACGCAGACAACCTATGACAATTAAACAGCTCCGGTCAGGGAGTTCTAAGTGCACAGACAATGAGTGTAGGAAAGCAATTAAGCAGGTGCGAGAGATCTCGCAGAAACGCAGGGGGAGGCAGAGAAAGCACAGCAAGAGGCGGAGACTAGAACAGGGCGATTGCTGAGATTGAATTAGTAATAATTAGTTGAGGTGCAGCTTTACAAATTAACCGAAGTGCTCATTAGTAAGTTAGTAATATATACATGCATTAGTTAAGTTAGTAGACTATGATACGAAATATAAATGTGAGTATTATTAGTAATCTAGGAAAGCGAAGGAAGTAAACAAGAATTGAAGTAATAATATGAAACACCAGAAACCATTGAAATCACCCGAAGCAGGTAAGCACACAGACTGGGGAGACAGACTGAACCAACTGATCACAAGACAGGGGAGACAAGTGCAATGAAACCTACAATGGTACGAACTGAAAACCGGAGAATACAATAACCAAAAAGAATAAAGAAAAGACATAACCATGAACATAAAGCATGAACTCAAATACAGAACCATGACACTTCTGTGGTCATCAGGATTGTAACTGCAATCTGTTCCTCTGCTGAGTTTATTAGAACAAACACGATTGTTCCTGCAAAACTCCTTGCTCCCACCATCTGACAATTCGGCTCTGGCAAAGTGTCCATTCCATCTGGCGGCTGTCCCTGAGAGCCACTGTCTGGGCATGGAGACACCCATGCGCCTTTGCCTGTTGCATCAACACTGAACAGAGTCATTCTGCTCTGGACTTTGTCTCTCGGTCTGACGGTGTTACTGTCAATAAACCCTACTGTTGGATTGTACTCTGCCTCCGCATTTGGTTCCTGGTCTGGATCATGACAACTATCGATATTTATTAGGGTTGGGACTTTAACGCGTTAATTTCGATTAATTAATTACAGGAAAAATAACGCGTTAAAAATAGAGGCACTCATAGGGCTCTATCTTTCACACTGCCCTACCCGTTGCCACTATCTGCTACCCGTGAATTACGCATTTAGCAGCTTCCACTATCTCTAAACGGTATCTTGCGGCCACACTACCCGCTATGCATTATGCCAACTCCCTTATTTGCGCCTGGAGGTGTGCCCGTGGGCGTGTTTATGCACTTTCCCTTCAATTGCTATCATGACCACACACGTTAGGGAAAGCGTATAGCGGGTCCTAAAACCACCCGCTACCCGCATTTGGGCTTTCACAAGAGCGCTATGCACTGGCACTCAGCAACGGTAATTTTTTTTCCAGCGAGAGCGGCACTTCAGAACTCTCTTGTGAATAAAGGTAATTTCGGCGACAAGGACGCACACCTGTTTTTGCAGCACGGTCACGCAACTTGCTGTAAAAAAACAGACAGCTGTCTGATTGGAAAATGTAAACGAATGAAACCACGTACTTGTAACCAGAATTACCTTCACTCGCTGAAGAGTTCGGAAATGCCGCTCTCGCTGGAAAAAAGTTGCGTCGCTGAGTGCCAGTGCATAGACCTAATTTTATTTTTCTAAAATGGCATTTTGTTCTATGCTTCATTTCAGACGGAGGAAGTTGGAAGTGCATGGCGAAACGCATTTTTTTCTTTTTTCTTTTTTTTTTGAAGTTTCCATCTCAAAAGGCGTAGGCTTGATGTTTTTTATTTTTTACATACCAACCATTGAACAATATGTCAATGTCAAATAATAATAATAATAATAATAGTAATAAAAAATAATACAATTCATGATTAACTTAACAAAATCAGATCCTCCTCTGTCTGGATTTGACCTCATGCACGAGCAATTTAACTTCGTCAATGGAGAAACGTGGTGACCTTCCTCTCTCCATCACGGGTTTCGGTTTGAGGATTTGGGATAGCACAGCCTGCTCCTAAAGGCAATGGCACCTGGCACACTGATTGGTTTAACTGGCGTAACGCCCAAATCACGCCTATGCATAATATAACGGGTAGCGCTGGTGTTTTAGGGATATAGGCAGGTGTGCAAGATAGCAACTTTCGCGGGGGAACGCCTCTTACGCAATGCTAAATCCCCAAATAACGGGTTTAGGGACTCTGGCGTAAGATAGGGCCCATAGAGTGCAAACCTCCACCACAGCACAATCCAAATGTGCATGAGTGGGAGCAAAGTTGAGTTATCTCGTGTGATAGGATTTCAAGATGGCTGCCGTGGCAGCCATATTGTTTCACTGATCGCGGTCAAAATCAATAGGGTTCATCCTTGATGTAATAGCAATCCACCCACAAAATTTCAGACAAATCCATGCATTACTTTTTGAGTTATCGCGTGTCATAGGATTTCAACATGAAGGCCGTGGTGGCCATATTGTTTCAGTTATCATGGTGAAAATCAATAGGGTCCATCCTTGATGTAATAGCAATCCATGCACGAAATTTCAGACAAATCCGTGCATTACTTTTTGAGTTATGTTGTTCACAAACAGACAAACAAACAAACAAACAAACAGGCGAAAAACATAGGGCGAAAACATAACCTCCGCACCGACTTCGTTGGCGGAGGTAAAAATAACGCATTTAATCGCACCCTTCTCAGTTCCCTAATTTCTGGCACACTGGTAACACTGATGCACACACGTCAGACCGGTAGGAGGCAATAATGCACCAAAAGTCTTAAAGAGGCACTATGCAAGTTGGTCGGAAATCGCTCACTTCTTTGTTGCTTTGGTGCTTTTTTTACCTCTCCGCAGCTCCCCCTATAGTTCCGGTGTGCAAATTTCACATAACTGTCTTAAAAATCTCATGGCAACCAACTCTGTCCATGTGCATTTGTTTACAACGAAGCCGGCAAGAAGGCAGTCCTGAAGCGATGTCTACCGAGGTTTGTAACCATATATATATCACAAGTTTTACGTTGTATATCTGACATAAACAAAACAATTACGGGAAAAAGTAAAAGGCTAAGGATAACTGCGGCTTTTATGTTAATGTTCTCTGAGGTTTTTTTTACCTCAGCACCGATATTTATCAGACGTAATGTTTTCGTAACACGCTCTTCTAGTTGCTCTTCTAACAAATCTTGAACTACACAATGTAAATAGCGAACTGCACAAAACTCACAAAACCTAGATTTGGCTGATGAAGTTATGTGGCTCATAGTAAAATTACACTCATGGGGCAGAAACAGGAGGATGCACTAAAATAAATAACAGCTACGTGACAAACAAACGTGTTTACTGGTAAGTATGCTAACATCTCTGCTAGCTAACAAGCATCAAGCACCACTCGTACAATAATCGTGCAAAGGCCTTTACAAACAACAGCAAACATGAAGAGTGGGCAATGACATATAAATACAAGGAATACATACATTTTTTTGCAACGATACTTACAAGTGCAACAGCAACAACGCCAGGTCGGCATCTGATTTGCATGCTTCTTTCTCCTTGAGCTCTCTCCATTCTGAAAAAGCTCGACCAAGATTGACTCGTGTCTGACTTCTCGCTCGGTCAGACGCTCGCTTTCTCTTCCTCGCCTCCTCTGACAACGGCCACCTCTTCTTTTTCGCTGGCTCCGCCATCGTAACACCAGTGAAGAGAAGCTGTGTACAACCCCTAAACGTAAAATCGCCGCAAAACGTAAAACTACCCCTGAACGTAATAAAAATTAACGTTAAACATAAAATGCACCCTAAATGTAATCATTTCTAACGCTAAACGTAAATACTCAGCCTCCCCCTAAATGTAACAAAAACTGCCGCTAAACGTAATATCGTCGGCCTGCTGATAAAACCTCGTATCTCCAAATTGATAAGAAACAAAAACTCTTATGTCCACTATTCTTACATGCAAAATTAAACATTTTTTATTTTATTTATATTTTAAATGATATTTATATATTTATATTGTTTTATTTATTTATTTTTTTCCTGTAAAGTTTATCATTTTTGTTATGGCCCCAATTTGTTATGGCGTAGCGGACAGCAAGGGATGACAGACAAAATTTTAAAACTTTAACAGATTTAATTAAACAAACACTTTGAACTAATCTACAATCTACTCTACTGACCAAGATTGAAATAAAAAAAAGAGATATTTACAGTCCCTTGGTAATTAAGATGGGGCTACTAAGTTGCGATGTCCTGGGACTGGAAAATGCTCCAACACAGTCAAAAATCCAGAAAAAGAGCTTCACAGGTCCGAAAAGAGTGACAGGTCTGGTCAAATGTATCCTTCCACAATTTCTCCTTGCAATTTCTCCTACTACCTTTCACTCTCTCAATTTTTCTCCTTATATGCTCTTTTCCAGCCCCCTCCCGCCTTCCAGACTTTTCTCCAATTCTCTGGGACATTCCCCTCTGAGGCATGCCCAGGACATGCCCCAAAACCTAGCTCCAGACTGGGCTTAACAAAAAAAAAAAAGTCAATACTGCCATCTAGTGGCTTTTTTTCCCCCACATTACACCTCCATTCCAAAAGGGAAAAATTTTGACTCATAAAGGCAAATTTTTTTTTTTTATCTAAAAAATGGTTTAGTAGACACTTGTATATATATATACATATAATACAATATGCTAATAAACACGTGATATATATACACATATTCAAACACGGGATAAGCAATCAGCAATTACATTGTCAGTACCCTTTACATGCTTAATTTCCAAGTCAAACTCCTGTAAAATCAAACTCCAATTCAACAATCTCCGATTCTTGTTTTTTATCTTACTCAAAAACATTAACGGATTGTGGTCAGTATATACAATCATTGGCTTTTGCCCTGTACAAACATAAACCTCAAAGTGTTGTAAGGATAGAACCAGAGACAACAGCTCCTTCTCAATTGTGGAATAGTTCTTTTGGTGGCAATTGAACTTCCTGGAGAAGTATGCCATGGGATGCTCAATGTCATCAGAGTCACTTCTCTGTAGGAGCACAGATCCACAAGCTTGGTCGCTAGCATCGACCGCCATGGAGAACGATTTGTTGAAGTCAAGAGATTTGCATACGGGGAAGTGACACGGCAGAAACTTCAGGCGATCGAAGGCTCTTTGGCATGCTTCATCCCAAGTGAACTTTACGCCTTTCTTCAGTTGGTTGGTGAGACTGAGAGCAATCTCAGCAAAGTTCTTGCAGAACTTGCGGTAGTACCCGATCATTCCAAGGAAGCGGCGCAAAGCTTTTTTGTTGTCAGGAACTGGAAAGTCCATGATGGCTTGGACTTTTGCATTTATGGGTGCCACCTTACCCTGGCCTAAGACGTAGCCAAGATACGTGACAGTAGTACAACCAAAGTCACTCTTGTTCAGGTTAACAGTCAGGTTAGCCTGGGTCAAGCGCTGGAACAATGTCTCTACATCTTTCAGATGTTCTTCCCAGGAGTCACTCCATGTGATCAGGTCGTCGATGTACGCACCCGTGTGTGGCAATCCGGCGATTGTAGACTGTATCATCCTTTGGAACGTGGCTGGGGCATTTTTCATGCCAAAGGGTAGGACTTCATACTGGTATAACCCAGATGGTGTGGCAAAAGCAGAGATGCTCTTGGCCCTCTCAGTTAAAGGCACACACCAAAAACCCTTCAATAAATCAATCTTGGTCAGAAACTTTGCTTGCCCTACTCTATCAATACAATCATCAATCCTAGGTATTGGAAACACATCAGTTCTAGTTACAGCATTGACTTTGCGATAATCTGTACAGAATCTAGTACTTCCATCAGGTTTTGGAACTAGAACACAGGGTGAACTCCAATCTGAGTTAGAGGGTCTGATAATATCATGTTCTAACATGTATTCAACCTCTTTCTCAGCAATCTTTCTCTTTTCAGGATTCATCCGGTACGGATGCTGTTTTATTGGTTCGGCATCACCAACATCTACATCATGAGAGGCTATAGAAACTCTCTTCGGAACATCAGGAAATAGATCTTTATATTTCTTGATCAACCTCTCAAACTGATCTTTCTGTGAGGGTTCTAAGTGCTGGAGTTTTACATCAAGATTTTGCAACACTTCAGAATTTGACAATTTACATGAAAGAACTTCAGCTTGAATTCTAGGTTCATCATCTTGAAACTCCCCCTCATCTTCACAAGTCTCGGTCATAGGAGGATCTGAAGTGACAGCTGCAACCCTAGCATTCCTTTCATGATAAGGCTTCAGCATGTTAATGTGACACAACTGTTTTGGCTATCTCCTATCTGGAGTCTTCACAATGTAATTGAGATCATTGAGTTTTGTCAGAATTTCATAAGGACCATGAAATCTAGCCTGCAATGGATTGGACTGCAAGGGAAACAACACAAGGACCTTGTCTCCTGGTTTAAACTCACGGCTTCTAGCCTTATGATCATACCAAGTTTTCATTATTCCCTAACTTGATTTCAAGTTCTCTTTGGCTAGGTCACAAGCTGCACGCATTCTTTCCTTGAACTTGCTAACATAGCTCTTTCTCTTGCCATTGTTCACTCAACAATAGCAAAGGTCCTCTCACTTCATGGCCAAACACTAGCTCAAACGGACTGAATCCAGTAGACTCCTGCACTGCTTCTCTAGCTGCAAACAACAGCAGATGAACACCTTCATCCCAGTCTTTCTCATGGTCATAACAATAAGTCCTCATCATTGTCTTGAGAGTGGAATGAAACCGCTCTAAGGCACCCTGACTCTCTGGATGATAGGCACTGGAAAGAATCTGCTTCGCACCTAGTTCATACACAACCTGCTGAAACAATCCGGAAGTGAAACTGCTACCTTGATCTGACTGAATTTCCCTGGGAAGGCCAAACAACGTGAAGAACTTTATCAAAGCCTTCGAGATTGCAGTTGCCTTGATGTTGCGTAGAGGGATGGCTTCAGGGAATCTGGTAGATGCACACATGATTGTCAATCAGTACTGATTTCCAGATCTAGTCTTGGGTAATGGACCAACACAATCAACGATGAATAGAGTCAGATCTCTATTCCTTAATCTTATTTTTGAACAGAGATTAAAAAAAAACTTCAAGGGTCGGCGATTTTGACAGCGGTTCCCATCAGGATACAGGAAAATAAGGATTTTTTTTTTTTTTTCCTAACCCAAGTTTGGAATAAATTGGTTTCTTGAGATTATGACTAAAATTTAATTTTGCATACATTAAACAATATGTGACCTGTCACGCAAAAAGGGTACTATCCAACCAAAACATGGATTTTGAGATTTTTACTTTAATTGACTAGCAACCAGTGATACTGAAGTGCAGAAGAGAGCTAATCTCACCAGCAGCTGCTTCTTTCGATCTGAAATGAATCTGAATCTGACCTTTGAACTTTGCTTTTCTATTTAAGCGAATATCTCAAAAACTACTTCCTGGAGGATAGTATCCTTTTCGCGTGACAGGTCACATATGCTAATGCTGAACAAAGTGTCACATTCAGAAAATAAAATGAGCTCCGTGTGAAATCAACAAGTTTGTTCCTTCTGAAATCTTATTTACTTAACTACCCTGAAATGAAGCAAGAACTGTGGAATTCTAACCGGAATTTGAGAAAATCACACATTTGCGAACTATCAGTTTGTGTTCTTGTTCATCCCATGGTGTCCATTAAAAGTTGCCACAACCTCAGGTAATAACTTTTTCTAAATTTTTGGGCTGGGCTGAGCAGCGGCCCAGCCCCTGTAAACGCGAATGTCGCTGCGTGAGTGACTGACTGAGTGATCAAGTTCAATGATTGGCTGGCCGGTGGGGAAGAAGTTCAGCGATTGGTCAACCGGCGGGGAAGAGCCGGCTAAGCCATATACTAGGTGCACCTAGTCTTGTTATCTATTCCAGTAGTCTCCTACCACACAGCAGAGCCAACCATAAGCAGATATCAGTGAAAAATCTGAGTAAATATGCTGTTTGATTGGTTTTAAATCTGGACACTGTGTTACGTTACACTATCAGTTACACAATCAGTAACAACACATGAATGTTTTCATCATTACATACACATGACCTGAAATTCCAGTGATTTAGAAAACTGCTGTTGTTTTTGGAATGCCTTTTGTTGTCACTGGATTACTGGGATGGACTGAGAACGTTTTTTTGATTCTTGATTAATTTATGGGCAAATAGAGTCGAGCTGTGGTCAGATAAACCTATGATTAAATTCCATGTTTTCATTATACGACATGGAGTGTCTGAAAAGAGAAAAATCAACTCAAAGTTTGCAAATTTCAAGTGATTCATTTTGGGGTAGTAATTGTTTGTAATTGAATTTTGAAGTTATCTTTTATATTTTTCCCTTTTTTTCAGAGTAGTAACTGTTGAAATCACAAAGTAAATACATTTCTTTGTGATGATCCAAATTCTTCAGCAGCATCTAAAAATCATTATAAAATGAAGTTACATGCCATGGAGGGTGATACAGAACCAGCAATCATAAGGCATTTCTGGAGAGAGGGTGTTATGTTCGGCCAAACATTCCAGTTAAGATTCCATTTCCATCTCACAGCTTTTAATCGTATCCTTGATATACACTATCACACCTCCACCTTTCCCTGAACTCCTGTCTTTGCAGTAGCAATTATTGCCAGGTGTTTTTAAAAGTTCTGTTACAATATTGGAGTTGAGACATGATTCAGAAAGTGCTAAATCGTCCAAGTTTGAATGAATCGAGAGATCTGTTATTTGATCACGGTTGGGCAGCAGATTTCTAATATTCAAACATCCTCAAAATATACCTTCAGGTTTCAGTGTCCAGTCCCAAATTACGCTGGTGTGACTTACAGTCTGAAAAACCAGCATTTTTTGGGTTTTATTCGGTCTGAGATTACTATAAAGAGCCTTGATTCTGTATTATTTGACTTTTACTTTGTATAATCTTCGTGTCCTTTGCGTCTGGATTAGTTGATAGTCTCTGGTCGTCTCCGAGGAGAGTTTTTTAGCTTCGCACTGTTTGCTTGTCCCTATTTCCCATGTGGGTTGGCGACTTGTTAGGGTTCCATCATTGTTAATGTCAATCAGAAGGTCATCTGAGGCAGGATTGGCACCCACTGCCACCCAATGATCAGGGAAAGTGCCCAGCTGGTCTACAGTGCAACACCTCCATGGCATTGAGAAAGCATAGCCTCAGTCCACTATCAACAACTGCAAGCTGTCTCCTCCACGGGAATGCGCGCCACTTTCCCGAGATGCTCCCCTGCCCTATTCCCACACTCCCCGCAGATCTACTGGACCGTCTGAGGCTGTTCTTCAGGACGTCGTCATCTTTGGGGGCTGGATTTAGTTATATGTCTCCAACAATTAGAGTCAATAAAAGAAAGAAAACTGCTTGATCATATATTCTTTATTTTTTGTTATTTTTGTATTTTTGGACTGTGCTCTAGAGGCGTGTCCATCCAACTTTCAAAACAGCTGAGTAAAGAAGATCCATAACCAGGGATTGTTTGTCAGAGAAAAATAAATTGATTTGGTCATTGGTAAAAGTTTGGCTCACATCTGGGGCTTGTTTGAGAGCACGGGGTCTGACAACAATGGGGAGAATCAGCAGTACAGAGCAGATGAGGGATAGTAATATGCAGACCATTTGCTTGTTTATTGCTGTGAGGGGTTTTTACGGTGCCTGACAGGAGAATAGGAGAAACCCGCTGCAAAAACAGAAACAATGCAAACTCAAAAACAGGCAAACCACAAAAGCAAATGCAAGAGAAAAATGCTGCATATCTACGTCAACACAACAGAAGTGCTCCCAGCCGCTATGCAGAGCACCAACTAGAACAGCTTTTACTTTTGACCTGAGCGAGACGAGCTAAGTTAGCTAAGTCGGCAAAAAGCCTTTCTAGCTGGCCAGCTAACAGTTAAATTTGGTGCACAGGGGGCACCCCGGTGGCACACCGGTCTAAGTGCGTGCACCATAAAGGCTGTGTCCTTCTCGCGGCGACCTGGGTTTGATTCCGGCTCAGGTCATTTGTCGCATTTCATCCCCATTCTTCTCCCCAACTTTCCTGTCTCTCTCTACTGTGTGACTGTCAAATAAAGGTAAAAATCACCCAAAAAAATTTGGTGCACACAAGTCAATAGAATACAAGTGAATAAAAATGAGCCATTATTTTGCTAACTCATTTAGCTAGAGTTGAACCACAAGGGTTTATATTATACCAAATGTAATGGTGAGCTAGCTAGACTAACAAACTAGTTAGCTAAGCAAGGGAACTAATGTCAGCTAGCTACCTGGCAAGAAAGACTTTTCGCCGACTTAATATAATACAAGTGAGATGGTGAAATAATTTTTATTCACTTATTTCTATTGACTTCTGTGCTCCAAATATAACTGTTAGCTAGCTAGGCTAGCTAACTAGCTAGCTAAGCAAGTGATCTAACTTTAGCTGGCTGGCTAGCTAGCTAGAAAGCCTTTTTGCTGGCTTGGCTAACTTAGCTAGTCTTGCTCAGGTCAAAAGTAAAACCTGCTCAATTTGGTGCTCTCCTTAGCAGCTGGGAGCACTTCTGTTGTGTTGATGTGGATATGCAGCACTTTTTTCTCTTGCATTTGCTTTAGTGGTTTGCCTGCTTTAAAATTGAAACCAAAGCCTCGGTAGCGTTTGAGTTCAGCTATATACAAAATCTAAGTCTATCCAGACTAATTGTGTTGATGTGTTTATCTCTTTAGAACCTTACTCTTTTTTTTAATCTTTATTCTAATTTTTTAAAAATGATTTACAGCAATGGTGCGACTGAATTTGCCCTTTAAGGACATTTATAACCACACAAGCCTTCCAACGAACCATTGCAGTCAAGCCGACAGACCTCTAATGGGGGCACCTAGAAGTCTGTCATCAATTAATGCTTTGAGTCAGCAGCATGACATGATCAAAGTGATAAGAATGAAAGTATGCAAAAGTTAATAGGAATTTTTGAAACAACACTTTATATACAGGTAAGATGATTTAATCAGCTTCAGTTCTGAGGGGAAAAAAAATACTAAATTTGAGGTAATTGAGTCCAAAAACCAAACTTAAATGTGATGCTATTCATTTGAAAATAAGTATAATCAATACAGTTCAACTCTACATCCACAGGTACAGTCTACATCCACCTTATCCCAGCTCTTACTTTAGCTCTCTGGAGCAAAGCAGGAATTCTGTGCCTGATTTCTTTAGTTGCCAGAAAATATACAATAGGGTTCACACAGGAGGGGATACATGTGGCCAATGCCAGGTTCACCATATCGAGGTTTGGATCAGGGCGAAATAAGAAAAGTCCAATTATATATAGTGCTATGATTGGTCCGAAAAAAATTGCCACAACTATGAAATGTTCAGTGCAAGTTGCAAGTGCTTTGTAACGGCTCTCCACATTCTTCATTCTGAGTACAGCTCTTAAAATACAGGCGTATGACAAAACAATAAAACTAAGCGAACCGAACAAGCTCAGTATACTCACTGAAGAGGCAGCTGCCCACTGTAGCGTAGAATCGCTGCACGCTAGATCGAGCACAGCCGAATACTCACAGACATAATTGGGCACAGTGAGAGAATCACAGAAAGAGAGATTGTTCAATATCAAAGCCAAACACATTATGACACTTTCACTAAACACCCAAATTGTGATTATAATACCGATCATTCTTATTGGAGTGTTGATTGAACTATGCCTCAGTGGAAAACATATCACAATTAACCGGTCGTACGCAAGAACACTAAGTGAAAATGACTCCAACATTACAGAACTGTAATAAATGACAATCTGTGCTAAACATCCATTGTAGGACATAAACGTGTCTCCTGTTACAGCAGTCTTGATTGTAGTAGGAATAAAGGATGTACTGCACGTAAGGTCTACAACCCCTAAATTAGCCACTGCAATATACTTTGGAGTATGTAAGCGATTATCTATCCATATAATGACAATGATAATTGCATTGAACAAAACTGTTACCATGTAAACGAAGCCAAGAAAAATTATAAACAACTCAGCAAACTTTAAAGTTGTGAATCCAATAACGTAAAATCCTGCTGGTCTAATGATGGAGTCATTCATGTCCGAAGTGTCGAGAATTCCCATTGCATGCGTGCAGCATTCAGGATGTCCGACTGCTATTTCCTTTGAGCCTTGAGAAGGAAAGATTAATGGGAATCAAGGATACAGCCATCTGACAATACATCTGAATGTTTTGCAGCCTTCCAGTTGGATATTCAGACTTTAATAGCTTTATAGTTTGGAAGGCAGCAACATGTTACCAACATTCTGTTGTTTATTTGAATGAATGCAAATGAGCCAAAACATTTTGACCACCTAATATGTTGTTGAAAATCTGCATGCCATAAAAAACAGCTGTCAAATTCACATGAATTCCCAGACCCAGGGTTTCGGTTAAGAGTGCCCTTCATCAAGTCTCAATCTAGCATATTTGGCGGTGGTTTTACCTAAACGTCTTCAGAAAAATTATCACGGCAAACACTGCAAAGTTGTGCCAAGGCTGCCCATGGAGTGTTGATGTCCTTATTTAGTGCAACTAGCCACAGCTGTCTAATGCCAGTATCATTCACTGGAATACAGTGAAATCTATATGGTGACCAGGCGACTGCTTTGTTAGAACAGCGTGTAAAAGCACAAGCATGTTCCATTTTTATACTCCAAAGTGAAAATACGGTTTGATCTCGCAATCATAATAGCTTCTCTCTGACCCAAACAGCTGATTTGCAGTGTAAACACAGTGTGCGGAAGGCGTAGGAATGTAAACACAGTGTGCGGAAGGCGTAGGAATGTAAACACAGTGTGCGGAATGCGTAGGAATACCGGAAGTGCCACGGTTACCAAAATGTAGTACAAAAAAGGAGGCTGTCCAACGGCAAAGTAAAGCAGTGGAAAAAAATTAGACATAGTGTACAAGTGAACTGATACTGATTTTTTTGGTTTGCCGACATTTAGGTGGTTAAAATACACTTGGTTTCTGGCCCCATCCACAGCAAGTGTCTGTGTTTTTTCCCCTCCTGGGTTCTCCCAACTGGGGGCCTGCCAACCACCATCTACTGTCAGTAATACGCTGCCTATGAATAAGTACCCCATACTACCCCACTTCAAAAAATCCAAACTACCCCTTTAAATAGGTTCTGAAGATGAAATTAAAACAACTGCAAGGAACTTTCACTTTGTGTTGATTTTGGCGGCCGCCACAGAGAAATGCTGTAGTGTTTCCCAAAATGTAGTCTGAATTTCCAATGAGCCCCACCATCTCGACAAGATCTCGATGTGGCCAGTGCGTGCGCTTCTTTTGGAAGCGAGTTTAAGAAAGAAACAACTCACAACCCCAACGTGGGAAAACCTTGGATGATATGGACAATGCATGTAAAAACAGAAAGCAGTGATGTCTCATTTACTTCGACATGTATTTCATTGCAGACTGTATGAGGACAAGTTATTGAAGGCAATATTTGAATGATCTAAGTGCACAGTCTGAAAAGTGTTGCGCTAATGCAATCGGGCTGAGTCAAAATTCACTTTTCAACTTTACTGGCAGATAATCTGAGTGCGAAGTAAGGCACATGGTTCAGAGGTGCTGTACTTAGCCTTCTACTGAATCATGGGTCCATTCTGGGCATGACATGAAATAAACCGATCATGTCATCTGTCATTCCCTTTAAAAGCCACGTGCATTTACATCTCAGCGGATTGCCATTATAATGGCAGATTTGTGTGTGAATGGTGCGTGCGCCCTGTGGTGGATTGGTGAGCTTTCCAGAGCGGGTCCCTGCCTTTTGCCCAGAGTCAGCTGCGATAGGCTCCAGCTCACCTGCGACCCTAGAGGAGTAAAAAGCGGGTATAGGATGGACAAATGATATTTATGGCTATGTAAATGTAGTATGACAATGGTGAAACAATGTTCTTTTTGTACCATTCATACACCCAGCTAACACATAAACCTTTCAACTTGGTTGCTCAGCAATAGTAATTGTAATTTTGTTGATAGAGCTAAAGTTATCAACATTCCCTAGTAATAATATGTCTTCATAACAAGCCAAAAACAACATATAGCCCAGTATTCCAGAGTTGGCGCTACTAGGAGGTCACACTGATTGCGATTAATCTGCGGCTCTGCTACAGAAATGGATTTATTTCGAATGAGAGAATCCCCTACCGAAGAGTTACTGCTTTTCACCTGACGCATACGGCAAACGTTGAAATGTGGTTGCCCGCAGCCCCTTTTGCTTTTGTACGTTTCGGAGATGAATTATCAGGCACTGCTGCTGATACTTACCTTGGTTCATATTTAAGTGGTCAGAGCTGCATTGAAATGATGCATGTCAGTACTTTATGTATTCTCCTGTTTATAATGGCATAGGGTCTAATTCCAGTGGCGATCCGTTGGCAGGAATAAAGGCCGGCGGTAACCTCACCTTTCACTGCTTAATAGCTTAAACCTCTCGCAGTTTACTTCTCCCGATTAGCTACAGTTGCTCAGACCAACAACAGTCTAATTTATTTTTGATAGCATTGTTATACATTACACCACAAAGTTATAAGGCATTTTCTTCCACACATTAATGACTACGTAAAACATCAATGTCTTTATATTTTCGGCGCTTGTGTAGCTCGTGAAACAGCACAGATTCACGGGAGTTGCACGTCTCACTGTGCATAGCCGGAAGAAGCTCCCGCGCAATGCGTATCGGGATTCACAGTGGTCCAAACAAATGGAGTGTAACATGGAGACTGTAAAATGCGGAGTTCTAGGAAGTTGCTAGCTTCAGCCAGGCTACAGCAAAGCGATATGGCGAGTCAGTCTTGTATTTGAGGTGGAACGTAGGGTTTTGCTTGAAGGCTGAGAAGGCTGGTTAGGAGCACGGGGGAAAATGGATTCGGAAATAGAGTTGGAGAATGAGAATAAAAAGGAAAATGAACATAAAAAGAAAAGGAAGAAAGATTATTTAAGTTCTTCCTGCGAATCTAGTGATGCGTCAAGAAAAGTGGAAGTGTATCTAGTTGGGATGGTGGCAGTAACCCAAATAGATGGGATTTTTAAAGACCCGCAGTCAGAAAGTTTGTGGGGGAAATGCTTGGAGATGTGCGGTCGGTTAGAACTACAAGAAGCGGGGTGGTTATTATTGAATGTATTTTGAAGCGTCAGCGAGATAAGGCATTAAGGATCAAAGTATTTCAGGATTATATCTGTGTGAAATGCTTTCCACTTGATTCAGAAGTAAAAGTGAGGGGAGTAGTTAGCCGCATGCCTTCGTCAGTTGAGGCTGAAGAGTTTCAGGGGATTGCAGGTATCTGTGGTGCGAAAAGATTGTCCAGATATAGAGACGGCTAAAGGAAGAAAGTACAACTGTTTGTTAGACTTTTGTAGGAAATTTGCCTGAAAGAGTGTATCTAAACTATATCAGTTACAGGGTGAGGCCGTATGAGAGAGCGCCCCTACGTTGTTACTGCTGTCAGGCATACGGTCATGTTGCTGCGGTCTGTAGAGGAGTCAAACAGTGTGGTAAGGAGGACTGCAGGGTTGAGGTCTGTAAAATTGGTCAGGAGGCGGCAAAGTGCCTGCATTGTGAGGGAAATCATGTTTTGGGAGCGCGACAATGTCCTAAAAGAATTAAGGAAAGAAAAGTCATTAAGATAAGAGCAGAGGAGGGTTGTTCATATGCCAAGGCTGTTAAGAGGGTGGAGAGAATTACCGAGTCTGAGGAGACAGTAGCAAAAGAACCAAGACGTGATTGTGACTATATTAGTGTGGATAAAAGGAGGTTCTGAGCGTTTGTGGCAATGGTTATCAATTGCACGAGCGAAATGGATTCGAAGACAGAAAGGATTTAAATGGTTGTGCATGCAGCCAGGGAATTTCTTGGGGTAACTGATGTGAAGGGAGAAGACATCAAGGAGATGCTAGAAAAAGGATTTGGTGGGAGTGGGAGCCAGACACCAAATTAATAGTTATGTTTTGTTATCATTAATTGAAAATTGCGGATTGGGAATTTTTTTTTTTTTTTTAAAATTCAAGTCAATACATTAATCTTGATATGTTTGAATACTCCGGTATTGGCGGTAATGCTCCGATAAGTAGGTTTGCCAACCGCCTATATACTGCAAAGAAGAAGAAGACGACTGTAGAATGCAGGTGCTTCTCGGAGCCTGATTCCATCCCGGACAAAGTGCCAGGAGCTGTAATTTTTAGTGGATAACGAAAAACGCGCTCACAAGATAATCGTCTTCTGTGATTAATTGGAAGCAGACACATGACCAAAACGCATATGGGTCATTCCATGTCAATCCAACAAATTTCAGAAAATTTCCCCACCTGACCATCTCAGATTTATTTAAAAAAATTCTCACACCAAGGCCATGTACTTAATAGGATATGTGCAACGTTTCAGTTGAATATCTTCTTTAGTTTTGACAAAAAAAATTAATAAAGATGGCAACGTTTTGCTGATTTTCGCACTCCTTTTTGCAACGTCAAATAAAAGTGGATTTTTAGGAGGCAATATCTCTAGTTATATCAATGCCATGGGCTCAAAAATTTCCACAGTGTAGCATCTATGCCCAGTACACTTGTGAAACACATTTTCAATGGCAAATATGTTTTTATTAGGGAGCTGTGGCTGTTTGAAATTGCTAATTTATTTGACGAAGTTGTCTGTGACACCAACTTTGAAGGCCATTTATGACCAAAGTTATGCAGGTAGAGAGCTGATTTTTTCTGGGCAAGCTCTCCTCACATAGTGCTATTGGTACAATAAACAGCAAGCATGTCAATTCCATGGTTGTCAAGAAAATACACAGCAAAATCCTAAAAAAACCAAAATTTCCTGAAATTTGACATCAAATTGCCGAGGTGTGACAACCTATAAATTCTTGAAATCTTCACCATCTTAAAGCTTTCATTCTTGGCTATCTTTGTTTCAAAGGTGGTTGTGGTGCAACTCTTCATTAAGTAGTTTTGAAATTTTTAGTAACGCCTTGTAAACGCTCGTTTTTCATTGTTTCTATGTGGTTCCTTGTATATTGCAGGAGTTTCTGAGGCTGTAATCATAACATCAGATAACAGAAAGTCACTTAAAGATCTGCAATATTTAGATACATTGGTTATGGTACCATATATGGGTCAGGAAATGCCATATCAAACTAGTATATATGAAATTTATTTAGCAAAACTGATGAATGATGACATAATCTCAACCATTGGATGGCATTGGAGGACTTACAAATTGTTTATTTCCCCAAATTGACATTTATAATTGTGCATATAATAGCAGCTTAATTAAAGTGTTCCTAATTTTGATAAATGACCTGCTATATAATAGAAATAGCCCAGGATGTAAAAAGGTTGATGCTTGTAAGTACCCATTTCTCTGCCAGATTCACATAATTATTATACAGGAAAATTCATGTTTGTGCTCAATATATCTTTTGACAGAAATACATATACAGGTTTGAATCCCCTCTGCGGTTTTTGTTATCCCATGGGACATGAAATTGAGGCACATTGTATCCAGTGTTCTACACTGGAGAAAGACAGAGAAACCCCAAAGGAACAGGGAACACCTTGGTGTGGACTTTCAGACACCAATGGTTGTTAGGATCAGATGTCAAATTTGTATTAACATTAAAAAACAGTTGAAAAACGAGCGTTTATAAGGTGTTACGAAAAAATTCATAACTATTAAATGAACCGCTGCACCACAACCACCTTTGATCCAAAGATAGCCAAGAATGTAAGCTTTAAGATGGTGAAGATTTCAAGAATTTACAGATTGTCGCACCTCGGCAATTTGATGTCAAATTTCAGGAAATTTTGGCTTTTTTAGGATTTTGCTGTGTATTTTCTGGACAACCATGGAATTGACATGCTTGCTGTTTATTGTACCAATAGCACTATGTGAGGAGAGCTTGCCCAGAAAAAATCAGCTCTCTACCTGCATAACTTTGGTCATAAATGGCCATCAAAGTTGGTGTCACAGACAACTTCGTCAAATAAATTAGCATTTTCAAACTGCCATAGCTCCCTAAGAAAAAGAGAAAAGCCATTGAAAATGTGCTTGCCTAGTTTACTGGGCCTAGATGCTACACTGTGGACGATTTTGAGGCAACGGCATAAGTATAACAGGAGATATTGCCTCCTAAAAACTCCCTTTATTTGACGTTGCAAAAACGAGTGTGAAAATTCGCACAACACTACCATCTTTATTATTTTTTTCTGCCAAAACTAATAGACATATTTAACTGAAATTTGGCACACATCCTATTAAGTATATTACCTTTCTGTGATAATTTTTTAAGACAAATCTGAGATGGTCAGGTTGGAGGCATTTGTTGAATTGACATGGAATGCCCCGTATGTCTTGTGACTGCTTCCAATAAACCACAGAAGACAATTATCTTGTGAGCGCGTTTTTAGGTATCCTCTAAGTTTTTCCTTTTAACGCACCGAGAAACGTGTCTCTTATTTTCTTTGAGTTGAGCGCAACCTTTTTTTTTTTGCAGGAGCTGTAATTCTATCATTTGAGGCAGCATCTGTTTCGGAACTGCAGCAGTGGTTAAGGTGCCGAAATGCTAGTGTTATATAACTATAACGATACTTTTACGGTTTCATCGTGATTCATGAAATATAACTAGCTAACTCATAGGAAGCTTCATTATAACCTAGCTAGCTTCCCGTTACGTTAGCCAGCAATAATAAACGACGGTCACAACACTGCAAGTTAGCTAGCTGGGTCACGTAACCTTAGATTTGCGATGCAGGCCGTATTCTTCAACCGCTCCAAAAGGGCAGTAAAAATGAGCAAAAAATGGATTTTCTTCAACAGTGTCACCTATAACAATGTTCTGTGCACAAATTGTCACATCAGTGCTCCTAGTGCCATGGTTAGTGAATATGTAATCATTGTCTTCCATGACGAACACACACTTGCAGATTTTTATTGGATTTACGAAGTCCCTCAGTCCCAAAATGCAGTGGTTTTTGCACGATTATATATTTTAATTAGATTTCGGCTTCCCGGCGCGAACTTGCTGTATTTTCCCTTCTTTCCAGCCCGTCCTGTGTACATCAGCCACTTCTTTCTCAGCTTGGAGTCCTTCGGAAAATTATAAAAGCTCAATTCTGCATCCCTGTGATGGTTTCTGTAGCATTCAGGCACAGAACACATGTAACCCGGCATCCTGAAGCTCCGCAGGTACGGATAGGGCACTGACAGGAGTAACTCGGCATCCTAAAGCGCCGCAGGTACGGATAGGGCACTGACAGGAGTAACCTGGCATCCCGAAGTGCCGCAGGTACGGATAGGGCACTGACAGGAGTAACCCGGCATCCTGAAGTGCCGCAGGTACGGATAGGGCACTGACAGGAGTAACCCGGCATCCTGAAGCTCCGCAGGTACGGATAGGGCACTGACAGGAGTAACTCGGCATCCTGAAGCTCCGCAGGTACGGATAGGGCACTGACAGGAGTAACCCGGCATCCCGAAGCGCCGCAGGTACGGATAGGGCACTGACAGGAGTAACCCGGCATCCTGAAGTGCCGCAGGTACGGATAGGGCACTGACAGGAGTAACCTGGCATCCTGAAGCTCCGCAGGTACGGATAGGGCACTGACAGGAGTAACCCGGCATCCTGAAGCTCCGCAGGTACGGATAGGGCACTGACAGGACCACTGGCTCCACAATCCCTTGCGCGAGCGAAAATCCAATATGGCGGAATTTGTCTTGTTCAAATGGCTAGGAAACATTTTATATTATATTTTATTTTACTTTATATTTCACAGCCTGTGAAATAATTTAAGTTATTTTTTTTAATTTAACTCAAAGTATCATCCTAAGTATTTTTTTCCTCAGTAATTTTGCAAGTTTTAGTTTTCATAATCATTCAGAAGAAAATAATGTGATGCCACAAAGACAACCGAGATGAATGCTAAAAACCTGAGAAGTGACACATTAAGACCATACCACATGATCATTTTCCTCCTTAATCATGTCCGCATCAGTGCAAATAAATACATTTGTTTTCACGAATGATTTTTTTTCTTAGGCAGTTTATTTTTATTATTGTATGTTCATTTACCTTTCTGCTTCCGTTTCTCCAGGTAAACAGAAGCCAATGTTGTTTATTTTGCCAGCTTTTTTCGATTTATGAGCCGCAATTGCAGCGTATAAAGGGGATAAAAACCCGGATTCTGCACCAATATAACCCAATCGCAATAGTCAGTTCTACGAACGTCGCGGTACTTCACACAGTGAAACTGTCCGCATTGAACTCAATTCAAATTGAATACACACATTTTAAAACGAAAGATGCCCACAAAATTGTGCTTAATATAGCAATGGAAATTTTCCGTCCATTTGAATAATGTCGGCCCAAATTACTGCATGTCCCCTATGTATCAGTATTTATTTTGTGAATTAATTATTTGTTATGTTATGGCTATTTGTATAAGTTCTTTTTCACAAATATTTATCGGGCGCAGGATTAAGTCGGCAGACCGCAAGTGCTCCATTCACCTATGAAAACGTTTTAGCTCCTTCAGTTGCGAGAATATTTACGCGTACCTTCAGTCTGGCTGGCGTCTGTAAAATTTCAGAGCTCAATGATACGCTTTGTTTGGCTACTGCATTTGATGGATTAGCAGGCAGAGTCACTTTCAAATTGCAGCGCGTAGAAACATCCAAACTCGTCACTATCTTAAGTCGAAGCTCCGATTAATGGTGCGATTACGGGCACATTAGTGTCGAGAACCGTTTGACAAATGTGCTTTTTTCCACTCGTGCTTCTGATTTTATCTGCAGGCGCGTGTCTGCATGTAGGTGGGAACTTTCTTGTGCGCGCGTTTGTGTGTGTGTGTGTGTGTGTGTGTGTGTGCCTTCTTGGGAATTTCTCTGAGACAGCGATTTAAGCTAGAAAAGTGCAGTTCTAGGGGAAACTGCGTGGGCAAACTGGAAGCTGCCGAAAACATGCGGTTCAAGACGTTGAAAATGTAAGGTTAAAGCTGCTGAAAATTACAATTATTAGTATATTATCATTATACAATTACCATGATAAAAGAAAACAAAATAAAGCAAAACATGAAAAAAAAATCTCCACACTTTAAAAGGTATGAAATTGCCAAGGGAAAATGCTAGTTTAAGTGGTTTTGTACATAAAAGTAAATAAATGGGGTTGAAATGCTTAATTTAGAACTTTATTGACATTTTCAAAGATCAAAATGCAAATGCAAGTCCTGTAATTGAGATCAACGTGACAGAGCAAACAACTGCCATTTGGATAGAAGGCAATTCATAGTTTTCAGCCATTTAACTGTACATAATAAAGGTTAAAATAAATAGCAACATATTATGTTGCTTGAATGTTTAGAAAATAAGAAACTGATTCTGAAAATTTTGTGGGAGAACAAAACCCCAGAGGCGTCACAAACACTTAACTTATTGGAGTATTTGGGGCAGAATTTTCAGTTGTAGGCATTTACTACTTTGCTGGGGCCGGTTGCACCATCTGGACTTCCGCCCGGTCTTAAGCCAAGTTGGGCGCAACAATGGAGGCATCCACCCACTGGTAGTGAACTCTATTTTCACGAAGACCGGGTGTAAAATCAATGCCTGTCTGAGGGGAGAGATGCCAATCCTCCCGATTTCTCCGGGAGGCTCCCGGAAAATAAGGCCGCCTCCCGACCTTACGGGGGCGCCTCTGAAATCCTCCCGATTTTCTCACTTTTCAGGCATTTATCATCCCGCTTATGCATTGCATGTATACAATGCACACACAATGTGGAGTGGTACAGTGCATGCACGCAGTCAATGCTCTTCACGATCACCCAGTTATGTATTTAAAGTAAGGAAGTGGCTGTAGCCAAGGCAGCCTTGTGGATAATCTCCTATCCGCTATTCGCAAGGCAAGACCCTAATGGTCCAAGGTTATCAATCTCCCGCTGTTTTTCGCCCCCAAAATGCCACCAGTGGGAGATTCAAGTCAACACATAATAGCATGGACAAGCTGGCAGAGCATGACGACTTTGACTCGTACGCTGAGTTTTTGACAAAACTTGATGAATACGGGAAGCAGCACAATGTGCAGTGGGTTAAAAAAGACAGCAAGTCCGTGAAGCATGCAAACAGAAAACTCTCAGATGGTGAATTTTGAAAATTGACTTTTAGACACAAGGCTGCCTTGCCAATAGCATATTGAATCTTAGCCGCAAGGCTGCCTTGCGAATAAATGCAGCCTTAAAGTAATTATCGCATATTCGGTCACTTAACCACCTCAAAACTTATCACGCTTACAAATGATTAATGTAGTAGTACTGGCCTAGTATACAGCTGACCGGAGATGGATTGGTTTACTCTTTCCTGGACAATTCCCGGATGTAATCGCCATTATAAACACATGCACACGAACAGCACATGTAAATATACTGGCAGTAAGGCTTAGTATCTTGGGGCACATGTTTGCTGCGTACTGTTTTGAGACCCGCTGTTGAAGTGACATTCTCGGGATTTTGGAGAACTTCACTTGCAATCTCGGTAAGTAAATGCTGAATTGGTTGTGGATTTCCGTTGTCCATATTCCTGATTTTATTATGGATCATTAGTAATGCATGATGCCATGATGGGAAAGTCAGCGTAACCATTTTTATTCAATGTCAATGAGTCACTCCGTATCCAATTGGATTTTCAGGCCTTATAAAATTCTTCATTTGAATTGCTGTTATTTTTGATAACTAGTAAGTACAACACTCCCATCGCTTTTTTTTAATAGATATTTTTATAACATTTTGGTTTGTCGCCTTGCAAGATTACGGCTAGAGTTAAAGGTAGGGTCTGGAGTTTTTTGCTCAAAAATAAACACTAGACTTATACAAATGAAATCCGGCTTAATCATCACCTATGGGCTTCTAGTCCTGTGTGGTGGTGACTGCGTCTGCAGCGCACCCTCCCCATGCCTGTATTTTGTTTTTTTGCTTTGTTTTGTTGTGGACGTGGACGTTTCTGGGCGGAGAGTGGGTGTGTTCTCTCCAGCCAATGAGAGAGCTCAGGGCGTGTCGCTCTGTGGGCCTGCATAGAGCATAGCAACTGGAGCAGTCACCAAGGGGGTAGGAATACACCCGGAAGTTGAAGCTCAATTGAACGCTCTAGAAGATAGCAGATGATCAACTAGCAGTAGCTTCTCCATTCACCCCCATTCATTTTGCCTGACTTTTGACATCAAATAACTTTACACTAAAAATATTATGAGCCTTCATGTCAGCGATAATATTTTCTACAGAGAAACTACATTTTGTAGCAGACGTCTTTACTTCGTATGTGGCGTTATGGTCTAATAGTAAGAATTTTTAGCCGATGGCACCAGGCTAGGCTAAAAGTGACGTGATATGCCGGCGACTTTCTGTCGCACAGGACGTAAATAACCGTACTGTTTAGACCTTAGACCAGAAGCCCATAACGAATCATAAACAGAAGACGATTGAGCCACATCGCTAACGAAGTGAAGTACCTATGAATTAATAATTCGCAAAACATAATAACATCGAACGAAATCAGACAATACTGACAGACGCAATTGCTTGCTCGCTGGGAATTATGTGTAGGATACATCTACCAGACGAGTTACCGCTTCTCAGGACGTTGGTTTACGTCAGCGAGCTGACTTCGAGCCTGCGCAGTAGGCGTGGTGCCCAACTGAAAACTCGTTCAATTGAGCTTCACACTCTCCCGTTGAAAATAGCGCCATCCCGCCGTCCACTTCTTTTACTGTCTATGGCAGTCACTGCCAAAGCAATGGCGGACACTTCCAAAAAAAGAAAATACACGGAGACGAAGCGTGCAGCGGACAAAGTACGCTCGAAAACCAGAGTGAATATCGGCTTGGCTTTCACCCGCTTCTGAGCCCTGAAGGAGAGGCTGGGGCTGAATAGCGACGCGGAGTTGGCCTGCTTACTGTTGAACAGGTACGTGCCAAACACGGGATGTTAGCCTGCTTATTTAGCGATGTGCTACGTTGCTTGTCGTGGAGATATAAGCAGTTTATGTACTCACTAAGTCCGAGTATCAAACATTGCAAACACCTTTACATTTGCGCTGCTAACTCGCCCCCTCGCTCTACCTCTCCCTCAGCCTCAACCTCCGGTTGCTCGTCCTCTCCCTTGGGCCTGCGCTGGTCCGTAGCTGACATCAGAGTCTGTGTCAGAAGCTCTGGAAGCTTTGCTAAATTCTATCTGGGCATATTACGGTCATATGATAATTATCTGTTTTCTCGATGAAGGACGTAACTCGGTATAACTAGATATTGTATTATGTTATTATCAGAACACAAATACTTTTATACATTTGCAAACTGTCTGTTAGCAAGCTAGACTGAACATCTAAACTACTACAGTCATTAGCATTATTATTAGCATAGCTGTTTTTTCAAATGCACAAACAATATCATGTGGACACGATAAAACATTTGATACTATCTTTGCAAGATACCTCGTCACTCATTCCTGCAGGTAGCATGGTGCACAGATCCTGATTCAATACGATACAGCAAGCCGGGTGCTGGGCTGGGTGGGTGTGTATCGGTAAGGCTGGCAGCGGCAGGAGGCGTGCATCGCTGAGCCCGAGAGGAGGGGCTTAGTTTGACTACTGTGTTTACAAACCGCAACGGACAAAACTCCAGACTCTACCTTTAAATAGGTCTCTGCTGCGTTTGTGGAGTAGCGGTAGCTTCACGGTTTCTCCGCCAACTCCATCGACCTGGGTTGCGTTTCCCGCAATCGTATATGCTAACTTACATAGTTCGCCCATTCACAGTCAATGGGTCCAACTATGTAAGTAAGTAACTTAGTTAGCAACTACGCTTGTGGGAAACGCACCCCTTGTCTGCTCAAGCGGCCGGTGTTTGGACTTCACTTGACTCGCGCTCGCGTGGAGTTTGAATTTAATCAGGCGCGATATCTGTATGCTGATATCCCAATCTAGGTGATCATTTGTTGACACGTTAGGCTTATTTACTCGTGCTGTGGGCTTATCGGGTTGTGCTACTTGTACAAATTACTTAACATGTTGTTGAGCTAACTATACATTTCTGAAGCGCAGTGGATATTTTGCCGTGAACCGGTTATACATTTCTACGACTATTTGGCCGTGACTTCTGGTACACATGCGCAGTTGTATTATTTTTGGACTTGCTCATAGAAATCAATAACTTTGAGTAGTTATAACTTCGCCATTTAGTTAGCTAGTACGCATTTACATACAATAAATATAGCTAGCTAAGTCGGCATAAAGGTTGTCTTGGTAGCTAACTAACGTTGTATTTCATGCATTTAAGTCAATTCAAAATGTGTATAGCCATTATTATGTGAACTAACTTGGCTGTAGTTGCACCGCATGCATTTGGCTCGCTAGCTGGCATTAATATGAACCGAATATAAAGGTTGCCAGTTAACATTGACTAAGAAACCAACAAACTAGCTCACACGCTAGGCTAGCAAGCTAGTTTGCCTGCTCAGCTACCTATTTGTGGTGCATATAAACCAATAAAAAACAGTGAATTGCAATTTTTTCGCATTAGCTGTGGAGCTAGGTCAGTTATGCACTGACGAGGCTGATTAGTTGTTCGCTAGCTACTGAGTTTTTACTCTCACATTGGCCTAAGATACTCCATTTATTTCTGTGTTTAAGTCCAAAAATAATACAACTGCGCATGTGTACCGGAGGTCACCGCCAACTAGCCGTAGAAATGCAAAACCAGTTCACGGCAAAATATCCTCTGCCTTTCTTAAAACAACATTTGAATGCTATCAAAGTAGACAAAATTATATCCATTGGAGCATAAGCCCTTTTGAACTGTTCCAGGTGCATTGAAAATTTAAATTTATCATCGTTTTCCCCATCTTAGTCTTCCAGTAATGGTGCAAAAGTGGCAGAGTCTTTGGTGAAAATGACCAAAAATGGTCCCAGAAATTTACATTTTGGTACCCCCATTTAGTGTAACAAATCAACACATTTAAAAAAATGGTCTTACATAAATAACTAATATAGCACATTCTTGATGACATAAGTCTCCTGCACCATATTAAATTGTATAGTAATTCATTTTTATTTTCAAACTTCATGTCCATCTTTTGTGTGCACATGTGTTTTTGTGTGTATGTGTAACTCAAAGTGTAAAAAACAATTAAAAACAACAAATGTTGATGGAAAAACTTCAGACATCTTTCATAATTGATTAAGTTGTAGTGGAATGAGAAAATTTCAAAATTGCTCATCAGGGAGTGTGAATAGAGACATTTCAAAGCTTAAACTCCAAGAGCTTCTGGGGCCACTGGACCCTAGACCCCCACCAGGGGTCCGGATCCCACCTGTGAAACAAGCTCGCGCTGCGACCTCAGTTCATCTAGCCTCGATAAATCCTCCCTGATTCCACTTTTCAAAAGTTGGCATCTCCAGTGAAGTGAATTTCTCGGTCGTTTATGAAGGAAAGCACTTATTAAGGATGAACCGCCCAAGATGCAACATTACCACACATCATACCCATTTCATTTTTATTTGAGATAAATTAATGTTGTTGCTACTCAAATACTGCCATAAAAACATGCGGTCTAGTTAAGAACAAATTATTTATTTTTTGCAAAATTGCATCAATATTATATTTACACATATAGCTTAAAGCCGCAGTGTGTGAGATTTACTCCCATCTAGTGGTGCACTAATAGAATGCAAACAATCGAGTAGTACTCTCTGATACCTCCCCCTCTAAGCGCGAAGAGTCAAGAATGTGTCAATATAACTACACTGGTCGCAGAAGAGTCCACACTTCTTACTGATGTCCACGTTTACATTTAAGCCACTTGCACACCGGACACGGAATGAATTTTTCGCATGACAGATTACATTCAAAGTCAATGCAAAGACGCGAGTACACGCAAATGTAATCTGTAGTGTGAAAAATTTGTTCCGCGTCCGGTGTGAAAGCAGATTTATTCTCCCAAGTGAGTTACATGGAGCATCGTGAAAACTACAAACAAAACGGTTTCAATCGCACAGCTCAAAATCGGCAATGAAAATACCCTGCGTGTTTCTTTGCGTAATACAACCAAGTACAACATTACACGAAAACAGGAAATTTAAGCAATCACTGCTGTGTTTGCCTGGAAGACCAGCTGTAGAATAATTGACGGGAGCATATTAATCCACTGTTTACATTGGCCGTTTCTCTTAACTTTCTTTTGAACAGAAAGTTTCTTGGGGGGTTGATTGATGTGGCGATTCGAAATAATTATTACCTGGAGATACTTTTAGTGTTAGAATGCTTGCGGTTTTAGTGATTAATTCACTTGAGGGTCTATTCTCCCATAAGTCCTTTTTTTACACGATTCGAGTTACGCGCATTTGAGTTACGCGTATTCTCCCCTACGCGCTTCGATCACGCCCACAGCGCTTTAAGGTTACGTTACAGGCAAAACTCAAAAATTCTTATATCTTCATAAAATCATATAATTTGATCATAAAATGATGTTATGATAAGGAAAGCATATTTCCTGATTTTTGCATAATTATGCTAATTAGGTCATGTGATTCAAGATGGCCGCCACCAAAAAGTGATGTAGAGAAAATGCAGCATATCTCAAGAAGTATTTGGAGTACAGACATGACATGACATGAGTTTGACGCAGAAGAATTAGATTTATCTTACTGTCGTCTAAACTTTGAACAATGATAATGCTGGGGCTTGAGAGAGTCCAGCAGAGGGCACTACCGCAACGCCACAATATTGCCGAAACATATTGATCCATTTGAGTTCAAGGCTGAAAGAGTTGGTCCAACGGAGACTTCTAGCCAAGGCATTTCTTTCACACTCCTACTTCTACCTCAAAGACAGTAAGTCAGATCTATGAAATTAAGATACCATACTAAAGAGGAGAACCTGCTGAGCAAAATATGTCAAAATTGTGCGTATAGTGCTAAAAAAGGGGGAACATGCGCAAGTTAGAAAACTGTGTGTTTCAGCCTCCCAACCTGAATTTTCTTGTCTCAGTTAATACGGAGTGAAGGAGTTTCAGCTAGTGCTCCCGTCGCTTTTCGGCTCATACTGCCAAAACTGTTTGTCCGATTGCCTCCATATTAACACATGGCGCTGGAAATGGCGACGGGCTGCAGCAGTTGTGTGGTGAACTGTGATTTTGACCTATTGTTTTGTCTTTTTGCATCTCTATCACTTTCCTTTTTTTTTTTTTAATTTGGCATCTCTAATCCCACCCGAATCTGGAATGCCCAATTTGAGAACTATGTACAAGGCTTGCTCGTATGCGACCCCATGTTGCCAACTCGGGAGAGAGGGGACAGTTTGTGGCTCTCCTCCGAAGCACACGCCCGTAAACTACTGCTTCTTTACAGTCAAAGGTCAAAACTTGGCAAGTTCAGAAGGAGGGAGG
Source organism: Gymnothorax javanicus (assembly GCA_029692085.1). Taxonomy (NCBI): domain Eukaryota; kingdom Metazoa; phylum Chordata; class Actinopteri; order Anguilliformes; family Muraenidae; genus Gymnothorax; species Gymnothorax javanicus. The sequence continues at coordinate 151,253,799 of CM056197.1, forward strand.
AGGATACCTGAACATGAACAGGCTTTGAATCTTACTAACGAGCGCCTGGGTGGCCAACAGGAGGCGCTTTAGCAACGAACAAAGCAACTATTTTTAATTTCTCATCCCGGCAGTCCCTTCCCATTTTATTTCCCAGCAGTGCGAAGCCAGTTGTCCGCTGCTCTGAAAAAGCTGCCAACCACTGCTGGCAGGTACGACCGGGGATCGAACCCGCGCAATGGTGGTCACTACTGATCCGCAATGTGGCACCTTAACTGAGTTAGTAAACCCGGCAGCTCTCTATCACTTTACTTTCTTAACTGATCTGCACGCAACAGATGCAACACAATGACTCACCTTAGAGTGTTGGGCCTTATACTCTTTATTTATGCTTTTACGTCACTTTAGTATAGGGTGCCTCTCCATTATGTCTGGGATTGCCTTTTGCTTCTCCGGAACAACGGAGCAGGCATTGTGGATTCCTTGGCTGTCTTTCCCACGGAGATCATTCGGTTAGAGCCTCTGGCGGGGAACCGGAGCCGAGTGTTCAAGTCGTCGGGGGCAAGGAAGAGGGGGAGACGGGGCGGTGTGCGTCAGAGACTGAAATGACAGGGCCTCCATCAGATTCTTCTTCCTACTGTCATCCTGACTAAAGTTCAATCACTCTGTAATAAAATTGACGATCTCCAGGCGAATGTCAAGTTCCTGATTGGAGTACAAATATGCGTGCCTTCTGGGATTAACTAAGAATGGGCTAAAAGATCATGACTCACAGTCTGATCTGGAAATCGATGGCTTTGGGGAACCCCTTAGTCTCGATAGAGACCCCTCGGTGACCAGTAAATCACGCAGAGGAGGCATTTGTCTCTATGTCAACAAGAACTGTTGTAACACATTGGTGGTGAGGGAAACATTGTGTACTCCTGACATCAAAATTTTATTGGTATTATTACGTCCTTTTATTTTACAAGGGAGTTCCTGCAATTATTTGTAACTGCGGTTTACATTCACCCGAAGGCTAACGCCGAGTTAGCGACTCAGGCTATGGCTAAGACTGTGCAGCGGCTTCAAAGGATTTCACCGGACACGCCAAACCTTTTTATGGGGGATTTTAATCACTGTGAACCGGGGAAGTCACTGTGTAACTTTTACCAGTACGTTACTTGTCCGACTCGCCGTGAAAAACCCCTGGATCACCGTTACGCATCTGTCAAGGGAGCATATGATTGCTTCCGGAGAGCTCCACTTTGCATGTTGGATCGCTTCACTGTTTATTTGGTTCTGTCTTTCAAAGCAATCCCAAAGGAACATAAGTTGGAGCGACGTTCAGTTCCGGTCAGCAGACAATATTCAGAACCTCGAGGACTGCTGCAGCTGCATGGACTGATGATCTCGACGATCTCACACAAACCGTGTCAACATACATCGCTTTCTGGGAGCAGTTGGTCATTCCCCTGAAACAAATTACCATCCACCCTAATAGTAAGCCTTGGGTTTCTAAATCAATCAAAAACATACTTAATCAGCTCAATATCAGTTTTATTCAGGGTGATATGTCACTACAAAAGCTGGCAAAAAAACAACTTGACTCTTCCACTCCAGAGTTGTCATCAGAGGGATATTGGCACTGCTCTCCAAACTCGATCCCATTTAGGTTTCCTTATTACCAACTAAAGGCCTCATTTACTAAGACCTTTAGCACATGCAAAATCTTAACATAACATAACATAACATAACATAACATGAATGGCAAGAACAGGCAGTTCAGCCCAACTAGGCTCGCCAGTTTCTTTATACTACTGTGAATATATCCCTTCAGATACTCAATGACTCAATGATATCTAGCTTTAAGTCAAGCCTGCTCTTGAAAACTCCCAAGGTCTCTGCCTCAACAATATGGTCAGGCAAGCTATTCCACATCGAAATTACTCTTTGGGTGAAAAAATATTTCCGAATATCAGTGCTAAATTTACCTTTGGTCAACTTCCATTTGCGACCCCAAGTTCTACTAACAACACTTGGTCGAAAGAATCCTACATAATTCACTTTGTTAATCCCTTTAACATATTTAAAGACCTCGATCAGATCACCCCTGAGTCTCCTTTTCCTAAGACTAAAGAAATTAAGGATCTTCAGCCTGTTCTCATAGCTTTCATCTTTTATACTTGGAATTAGCTTAGTGGCTCTTCTCTGAACTTTCTCTAAAGCCTCTATGTCTTTCTTAAAGTATGGTCCCCAGAACTGTACACAATACTCCAGATGTGGTCTGACGAATGTGTTGTACAAAAGAAGCATCAACTCCTTAGATTTGCACTCAATACTTTTGGCAATGTATCCCAGCATCCGATTGGCTTTTTTAACTGCTACGGCACAATGGCTAGAGCCTGTGAGGGTTTGGTCAACAATCACTCCCAGATCTTTCTCATGTGGAGCACATTCCAGTTTTAAACCTCCCATGAAGTAATCCCGTCTAATGTTTTTATTACCTACATGTACAACTTTACATTTCGCTACATTAAATTTCATTTGCCACATTTCTGCCCAATTCTGGATTCTATCCAAATCATCCTGAATCACTTAAGTGGACTCTAAACTATTTGTTAAACCTCCGAATTTAGTATCATCTGCAAATGTAAGTAATCTGCTCTCAATATTCCTATCAAGGTCATTAATGTAGATGAGGAACAGCAGGGGTCCCAACACCAATCCCTGGGGGACGCCACTCCCCACCATACCTAGCTCAGATTAGATACCATTGATCACCACTCTTTGTGTTCTGTCCTGTAACCAGTTTTGAATCCACTCCAGAATACCTCCTGTAACTCCAATGGAGCTCATTTTAAAAATTAGTCTCTTATGCGGTACTGTATCAAATGCTTTCGGAAAATCCAAGTATATGATGTCATAAGCCCTGCTCTGGTCATAAGTCTTGGTGGCCTCTTCAAAAAATTCCAGAAGGTTTGTCAGGCATGACCTTCCCTTACGGAAACCATGTTGGCTATCCCTCAAGATACTGTTACGTTCAAGAAATCTTTTATGATAGATTCCAATATTTTGCACGCAATGCAAATTAAACTGACTGGCCTGTAATTTCCTGGCTCAGTACGGTCCCCTTTCTTATATATTGGTATTATATTGCCCTGTTTCCAATCATTTGGTATTTCTCCAGTTTCTAAAGACCGTCTGAAGATGGCGGATAGCGGCTTAAAGATGATCTCACCAACTTCCCTGAGCACTCTTGGATATAAGCCATCAAGACCCGCCGCCTTATCAGCCTTTAGTTTATGCAACTTGTCTAATACTTCGTTATCCCTAACCTCAATTTCCGCTTAATAATCTTGAGCATTTAACATGCCCTCTGGCCGAATAAAGACCCACTCTGAGGTAAAATTCTCAACAAAGTAACTGTTTAAGGCATCCGCAATATCCTTGTTATCATATAGCAGCAATCCATTTTTATTCTTTATGCACTTAACCTGCTCTTTGACTTTCCTTTTTCTGCTACAGTACTGAAAGAAGCGCTTAGGGTTAGTTTTTGCCCCCTCTGCAATTTGTCTTTCATACAGTCTTCGAGCATTCCTCAGCTCTTTTTTGACCACAGCCCGCATTTTACAGTATTCAGCCTTAGTGTTCTTTGTGTTGTTATCCTTTATGTACATCTTATAAAGATTCCTCTTTTCCCTCAAAATCCTACGAATACTTTTGGTCATCCACTGAGGATTCTGCTTTTTCAGCTTACTTTTGGACACCTTTGGAATGAATTTGCATTGTGAATCAAGTAAAACCCCCTTAAATCTTTCCCACATCTCATTTACAGACTCACAGTCCAGGAGTGTCTCCCATTTTATTTCACTTAGATATGAGCGCATCCTGTCAAAGTTTGCTCGCCTAAAATTGAAAATTTTTGTTTTTGAATACACCTTTTTAACTTCCCATGAAACATCAAATTAACAGCAGAGTGATCACTTGTCCCAAGTGGCTCCAGTACCTCAACATTGCTAATT